>CM036938.1:14093538-14693538 GCA_020800305.1 Porphyrio hochstetteri | reverse complement strand
ATTTGTTGGGCAAGCAACAGGGCCAGTCGTATGCAGTCCAGACAATTTCTGCAATGTGTGCAACACAATTTCCTACTACAGCTGATGCTGGAACCTACAAGGGGAGGGTGGGTACTGGACCTTGTAGCAGCAGCATGCTGCCCCTCCCCTCGCTCCATAGGCTGTGCCCAGCACCAGGAACCAGAGGCTCTGTGACATCAGCCCCGTGGCCAAGGCCACCCCAGGCAACGGGAGTACTGCGGGCAGTTCAGCAGTAGCTGCACTGTGGATAGCAAGTCCTGCTTTGTTCTTGCATCTGCCGTGTTCTCCTGCCATGAAGCTGCTCTCTTTCATCGTTTTGCTGGCCTTGTGCTGGCCTGTACAGGGCACATGGGATACATGCTGGTAAGCGGCCCATGGCTCTTGGAGGGAGCATGGGCAAGCCTTACGGGATTCACTGGAGGGTGCCCACTTGTCCCCCATGGCCATGCCACAGCTTTCCAAACCCCCTGTGGGGGCCTCAGGTCTTGCCAGCACCCAGGCTGCTGGCATCGCTTGTCTACGGGGCTAAAGCCGAAACAGAGGCAGATGGGCGCGTGCCCCATGGGGTTCCCTGGCCCTGCTGTCCATACAGCACCTTGTGGGGTGGGAAGATGTCTGACCTTCAGCTCGAACGGCAGCAAGCCATTGAGCAGGACAGTAACCATCTTCTGCTTACAGGACCTGCGGGCTCCGGCCCATGGCCTGGAACTCTGGCATGTCACGTGTTGTGGGTGGCAGAGATGCCCAGAAGGGAGCCTGGCCCTGGATTGTGAGCATCCAGAATCCCTGGAAAGCAGGCACAGGGCATGTATGCGGAGGATCCCTGATCAGCCCACAGTGGGTGCTCACAGCAGCCCACTGCTTCAACAATGTCTGGTAAGCAGGAGCAGGGAACAGCACACAACACTCCCAGCTGCCATGCCCACAGCACCCAGGGCTACCCTCATCCTATCCCGTTCCATTCGCCTGCTGGACGCCCACTGGCTAGACTCTCCCCAGCCCGCTTGAGAGCCTGCTCAGGAGAAAGCTGGGCTCACGCCACGGCTTCCCAGCAGCCTCCAGTTCCATGTTCCTTGTGCCCAAGGCATGCTAGGGTGGTCGCACCCTCCGTAGCACCACTTTCCTCTCTGCCGTGTCAAGAGCAGGTGCCAGGCAACGGCTGGGCTGTGGCAGCACGTGGTTCCTCTGGCTCTGAGCGCTCTTTCTGCCTTCCAGGGACGTCTCCATGTGGTACGTGGTTATTGGTGCCAATCAGTTGACTCAGCTGGGTCCTGAGGCCCAAGTGCGCAGTATCATCCAGGTGATTGTTCACGAGCACTACAGCAACATCACACAAAGGAACGACATTGCACTTATGGAGTTGGACCACCCTGTCCAGTGCAACGACCACATCCAGCTTGCCTGCGTGCCTGATGCCTCGCTGAGAGTGTCAGAGCTGACCAACTGCTACATCAGCGGCTGGGGCGCCACAGCTGCAAGATGTGAGTTCCCGAGCACTCCTTGTATCATGAGGGCAAGCATGGCACACTGGGGAGGCGGGCTGGGATTTCAGGCAGCAGAGGTGAAATGTCGCCACAGTCAGGTTGCACAGGGACATGTGCCTAGAGAGAGGAGGTGGGCCTGACCCATTAGCCAAAGCAAGACAGAAAGCAAACACCGCTATCATGCCTTCCGGAGGCCAAGCCAAGATGTAGGCAAGGGGCTCACCCAGACCGGGGAGGAGAACCAGCAACGAGCCACTGTGTTCTTTGCTCACAGCTGCAGATTCCGCCGATGTGCTGCAGGAAGCCAAGGTCCACCTCATTGACATCCAGCAGTGTAACAGCAGCAAGTGGTACCGAGGGGCCATCCACAGGCACAACCTGTGTGCTGGCTATCCGCAGGGTGGCATCGACACCTGCCAGGTAGGAGCCTGTGACAAATCAGCCCCCAGCACCACCAGCAGCCCTGCCACAACAGCCCCAAGGTCTCCTGGTGTGGGCTTTGCCTGGCAAGTCACCTTCCCAGTGCTGCTGGGACTCGCCTCTCCTTCCCCATGGGCACGGCCTTGCCCGGTGCCCCACCTTGGCCCACCTAGGGCTCTTGGCAGCTCACAGGTCCACATCCCAGTCCCGGCAGATGAGTCTTCTGCACATCCAGCATCACTGCGCAGAGTTGAGGGAGAGCCAATCCCCTCGTGGGCAAGGGAGGGAGCTCTGGCTCCTGGGAAGGAGCCAGCCGTATTGCTGACAGTGGCCACCCAACACCACCTTCATGGTCTCTCCTTCCCCTCAGGGTGACAGTGGTGGTCCCCTTGTCTGCCAGGACAAGAACGCAGAATACTTCTGGCTTGTGGGAGTGACCAGCTGGGGCACAGGCTGTGCAAGAGCAAGGCGGCCTGGCGTCTACACCGCCACCCAGCACTTCTATGACTGGATCCTGGTCCAGATGGGAGCACGCTCAGCATTCAGGGGTACCCCGACAGCACAGGCGTGGAGTCACTTCCTTACCACCTCAAGGACCTGGCAGAAGCCAGCCCCAACACCAGCTCTGGCGGAAGAGCCTACCACCTGCCTAGTGCCTGTCAAGAAGCTGATGCAATTCCTCACTTGGGTGCAGGAGCTCCTGCAGGGTCTGTGGGAAGAAAAGGTGTGAGGAAGCAGGAGGGCCAGGATCCAGGCAGGACAGCATGGTACCACCACTGTCTGCTGCTGGCCTAATGGCCTCTGATACACAGCGTCAGAGGTCTGCTCTGTCTCCTCCACACTTCCCGGCATTTCACACCATTGCTGATTTCAGCTGGGTTCTTGAAATAAAGTTACCCGTTTTCACTGCTCACCACGCTTCGGATAAGTCTACTGGGCAAGGGCAAGCACTTCCAAGTTCTGCACGGCCAAAATGCAGCCGCAGTCACGGAGGGCACAAAGGGGAAGAGTCACTCGAAAGGGTTGCAACCATGTCAGCTCAGAGAGGGGGAGCTCAAATAATATTTTCCTCACCTGTGGGTTCAGAGCAGGGTAGGAGAACCCAGGAGTTGAACAAGTGGCTGAAAGCCTGTGCTGGCATAGGAACTTTGGGTTTTTTGATCAAGGGATGGTGTACTCAGCTCCTGACATGATAACTGTTGACAGGGCTCACCTGCCTCAAGGGGAAAGTAGATCCTTGCCCAGGAGGTGGCAGGGCTCATTGAGCGAGCTTTAAACTAGGGAAGAAGGGGGAAGAGGAGATCCTGAAGGCTGCTGGGGTCAGGCAAGTGCTCCAAGAGACACGACTAGTGCTGGTGGGGGAAGAATCACAGAATCACAGAATTGTAGGGGTTGGAAGGGACCTCGAGAGATCATCGGGTCCAACCCCCCTGCCAAAGCAGGCTCCCTAGCTCATATTGCTCAGATAGGCGTCCAGGCGGGTCTTGAATATCTCCAGTGAAGGAGACTCCACCACCTCCCTGGGCAGCCTATTCCAGTGCTCAGTCACCCTCACTGTGAAAAAGTTCTTCCGCATGTTGGTGCGGAACTTCCTATGCTCCAACTTGCAGCCATTGCCCCTTGTCCTATCCCCACAGACCACTGAAAAGGGGCTGGCCGATTCCCCCTGCATCCCCTGCTTCAGATAATTATAAACTTTGATTAGGTCCCCCCTTAGTCTTCTCTTCTCAAGGCTGAACAGTCCCAGCTTACTCAGCCTTTCCTCATAGGGGAGATGCTCTAGGCCCTTAATCATCTTCGTAGCCCTTCTTTGGACTCTTTCCAGGAGATCCCTGTCCTTTTTATACCAAGGAGCCCAGAACTGGACACAATACTCCAGGTGGGGCCTGACCAGGGCAGAGTAGAGAGGGAGGATCACCTCCTTTGACCTGCTGGCTACACTCCTCCTGATGCATCCCAGGATCCCATTGGCTCTCTTGGCCACCGAGGCACACTGCTGGCTCATGGCCAACCTGTCATCTACCAGGACCCCCAGGTCCTTCTCCACTGAGCTCTTCTCCAGCAGGTCATCCCCCAGCCTGTACTGATACAAACAGTTGTTCCTTCCCAGGTGCAAGACTTTACACTTGCTTTTGTTGAACTTCATCTGGTTTCTCACTGCCCAGCTCTCCAGCCTGTCCAGGTCTCTCTGGATGGCAGCGCAGTGCTCCTGCGTGTCAGCCACTCCTCCCAGCTTTGTATCATCGGCGTACTTGCTGAGGGTGGATGTTATTCCCTCATCAAGATCGTCAGTGAAGATATTAAACTGGACTGGACCCAACACTGAGCCCTGGGGAACACCGCTGGTAACAGGACTCCAGTCAGATTCTACTCCACGAATCACAACCCTCTGGGTTCGGTCCGACAGCCAATTCTCAACCCACCTCACTGTCCACTCATCTATCCCATGCTTTCTCAGCTTTGCTATCAGGATGTCATGGGAGACAGTATCAAAGGCCTTGCTGAAGTCAAGGTAGATGACATCCACTGCTCTCCCTCCATCTACCCAGCCTGTCATGAGATCGTAGAAGGCTATGAGGTTGGTCGAGCACGATTTCCCCTTAGTGAATCCATGCTGACTACTCCTCATGACCTTCTTCTCTTCCAATTGCTTGGAGATGGCATCCAGAACAAGCTGTTCCATTACCTTTCCAGGGGCAGAGGTGAGGCTGACTGGCCTATAGTTACTAGGTTCCTCCTTCTTGCCCTTTTTAAAGACTGGAGTGACATTGGCTATCCTCCAGTCTTCAGGCACTTCTCCTGTCCTCCAAGACCTGTCGAAGATGATAGAGAGCGGCTCAGCAATCACCTCCGCCAGCTCCCTCAGCACACGTGGATGTAACCCATCTGGGCCCATGGATTTGTGTGCATTAATCCCTTTGAGCCGCTCCTGGACCTCCCCTACTTGAACCAGAGGGAAATTCTTCATTTCCCAATCAGTCCTACTCTCATCCAGTGTCTGTGGGTCCCGGGGGGCCTTTGAAGTGAAGACCGAAGCAAAGGCGGCATTCAATATCTCCACTTTCTCAGCATCCCCCGTAACCAGGACACCCTCCTTATTCAGCAAGGGACCTACATTATCCCTGGACATCCTCTTACTGTTCACGTGCCTAAAAAACCCCTTTTTATTATCCTTTATGTCCCTTGCCAGCTTAATTTCCAAGAGGGCTTTAGCCTTCCTAGTTGCATCCCTACAGGCCCTGACCACGTTCCTGTATTCTTCCCAGGTGCTCAGACCCTTTTTCCACGATTCATAGATCTTCTGCTTCTCTTTGAGTTTGCTCAATAGCTCCCTGTTCATCCATGCAGGTCTTCTGCCTCTCTTTCCCCATTTCCTCCTCAAAGGGATGCATCGTTCCTGTGCTTGGAAGAAGTGCTGTTTGAATGCTAGCCAGCTCTCGCAGGCTCCCATTCCTTCAAACAGCGTAGCCCACGGGATAGCCCCCATTAAGTGGCGGAGGAGATCAAAGTTAGCTCTACCAAAATTCAGGGTAGCTATCCTACTTTTTGGCTTGCTTCTTCCACCCAGGATCATGAACTGAACCATTTCATGGTCGCTTTGCCCTAAGCTGCCCCCGACCTTCACTTCCCTAACAAGTCCATCCTTGTTAGTGAAAACAAGGTCCAGCAGCCGCCCTCCCCTTGTGGGCTCCTGCACCATCTGTAGCAGGAAATTGTCTTCAACACACTGCAGAAATTGTCTGGACTGCATACGACTGGCCGTATTGCTTGCCCAGCAAATATCTGGGTAGTTGAAGTCCCCCATAAGGATCAGTGCCCGGGAACTTGAGGCTACTTCTAACTGTTTATGGAATGCGTTATCTACCTGCTCCTCTTGATCAGGGAGCCTATAGCACACTCCCACAACAATGTCCCCCATACCGGTTTGCCCCTTGATTTTAACCCACAAGCACTCGACAGAAGGTTCATCCTTCCCCAGGTGGAGCTCAACACATTCTAGGTGCTCTCTCACATAAAGAGCAACTCCTCCACCTTGCTTCCCTAGCCTGTCTTTCCTAAAAAGCACATAGCCATCCATGTCAGTGTGCCAGTCGTCCAGGTTGTCCCACCACGTCTCTGTGATTGCGATGAGATCATGGCCCTGCGACCGCACAAAGATCTCTAGTTCTTCTTGTTTGTTCCCCATGCTACGTGCATTTGTGTAAAGACAGTTCAGTGGTGAAGCAGATGTAGGTATCCTCAACGGCCCACAGCGAGATTTCTGACAGGGGACTGGCAAAAGTGGCTCCACGGAGGAGTACTCAGGGCAGTCCACAGAATTTTCCCTACTCTCACGTGGAAAAACGTCCCCAAGTCCACGACTGTGCTGTTGGTATTTACCTCTTCCCACCGTCAACTCCCGTTGTGTCTCCCGAAGCCTAACCCTGGCAGCCGCCTTAATATCCCCTTCCCCCTTCCTAACTAGTTTAAAGCACGATCGATGAGCCCTGCTATCTCCTGGGCGAGGATCCGCTTTCCTTTATAGGACAGGTGAGCCCCATTAGCAGTACTCATGCCAGGAGCAGAGTACACCATCCCTTGGTTAAAGAATCCAAAGTTCTTGCGCCGGCACCAGCCTTTTAACCACACATTCAACTCGTGGGTTATCCTGTCCTGCTCTGAGCCCCTCCTCCCACAAGTGGGGATAGAGCAGAATATTATTTGGGCTCCCCCCCCCCTCAACAGAGCGCCCCAGGTCCCGGAATTCCCTTTTGACAGCTTGCAGGCTACACTTTGTGATTGCGTCCCTGCCTGCTTGAACTATCAGTAAGGGATAATAGTCAGTGGATCTTACCAGGCCTGGTAGCCTTCTGGTAATACCCCTGACCCGGGCTCCAGGGAGGCAACACACCTCCCTGCGTGTAGGGTCTGGCCTACATATAGGCCCTTCTGTCCCTCTGAGAAGGGAATCTCCTACTACGACTACCTTCCTCTCTTCCCTAACAGAGGCAGTCTCAAGGCGTGCAGATGACCGCCTCACTCTAGGCCTCCGCTTTCTCTGAGGCAGAGGGGCTCCATTCATCTCCTCAGGTACCTCCTCCTCAACTGTCAGGGCCCCAAACCTGTTGCTCAGGGACACCTGAGGGGGTGGGGTAGGTAGGCAGGGGGAGTGCCTACGACGCCGAGTCGGGACTGTCTTCCAGGCCTCCTCGGGGTTTGGGTCACTCCCATTAACCTGGCACGGGCAGTGAGGGGGGACCGTCTTCAGGTGTGAGGTGTCATCCCGACTGTCTTCCTTTTGGGACGCCAGGGAGCTACTCCACCAGTCAATCTCTCGCTCGCAGTCCCTGATCACCCGCAGTCTTTCAACCTCTTCCTTTAGTTGTACCACCAAAGCAAGCAGGTCATCGACCTGCTCACACCTCAGACAGGCTAGGTGTTTGCCTCTTATCCCAGGCAACTGCAGGCTCTGGCATTCCCTGCAGCCTGAGACCTGGACCGCAGCATCCCTAGGCAGGCCCTCCATCGGGGTTGCCCGAGATTTGCAGGGGGAACCTCTGCGCCTGGTGGAGACCATGGTTAGCTGAGCACACAGCAGACAGGGAACCCTCAGCTCGCCCTTTTGTACTCTGCGAGCCGGTCCTCTGAGTATACCCCCTCAGCAAACTAGGAGGGGAGGCTTGCTCGGCCTGCTTGCTCTGCCTGCGCGAACTGCCTCGCTAACTGCCGCGCCACGACCTTCTGACGCACCACGCCCTGTTTGCCCGTCCTGGTCGCCGCGCTCCGGGTCGCCCCACTCCCAGAGGCCTCTCTTGTATGGAGAGGGATAATTCCTGTCGCCCTTAGCTCCGCCCCCGATGAGTCACCGCTCCGGGCAGTGCAGGGGACGCACAATGGCTGTTAATGGGTGCTGATGGCCACTGATGGGTGCACCTCTGCCTCTCTCCTTTTGATCTTAGGTGCTTTTTGTTAGTTGCCCTCGCGGATCTATGTCCGGGGGTTGTTGCTCGCAGAAAGGGGGTCCCTCGACGGAGTCTCCCGCTTCAGAGCCCTGCTCCTCAGCAGGTAAAGAAGGTAAAGGCCAACAGCACAGTGACGGACTTGGGGATGTTGTTCCATGTGATAGTAGGGAAAATGCTGTGGATTTCCCTGAGGACTCCTCAGTGGAGGCACCATTGCCCATCCCCTGTGGGAAATCTCGCTGTGATCTGTTGAGGATACCTGAACCTGCTGCCTCCCACGGTCGCAGGGCCACGATCTCATTGCGATCACAGAGACACGGTGGGGCAGCCTGGATGACTGGAATGCTGTCATGGATGGCTATGTGCTTTTTAGGAAAGATAGGCTAGGGAGGCGAGGTGGAGGAGTTGCTCTCTATGTGAGAGAGCAGCTAGAATGTGTTGAACTCCACCTGGGAGAGGATGATCAATCCGTTGAGAACTTGTGGGTAAGAATCAAGGGGCGGGCTAATGTGAGTGACACTGTTGTGGGTGTGTACTACAGGCCCCCTGATCAGGAGGAGAGAGTTGAGAATGCATTCTACAAGCAGCTAGAAGTAGCCTCGAGATCCCAGGCCCTGGTCCTTATGGGAGACTCCAGATACCCACATATTTGTTGGGCAAGCAACAGGGCCAGTCGTATGCAGTCCAGACAATTTCTGCAATGTGTGCAACACAATTTCCTACTACAGCTGATGCTGGAACCTACAAGGGGAGGGTGGGTACTGGACCTTGTAGCAGCAGCATGCTGCCCCTCCCCTCGCTCCATAGGCTGTGCCCAGCACCAGGAACCAGAGGCTCTGTGACATCAGCCCCGTGGCCAAGGCCACCCCAGGCAACGGGAGTACTGCGGGCAGTTCAGCAGTAGCTGCACTGTGGATAGCAAGTCCTGCTTTGTTCTTGCATCTGCCGTGTTCTCCTGCCATGAAGCTGCTCTCTTTCCTCCTTTTGCTGGCCTTGTGCTGGCCTGTGCAGGGCACATGGGATACATGCTGGTAAGCGGCCCATGGCTCTTGGAGGGAGCATGGGCAAGCCTTACGGGATTCACTGGAGGGTGCCCACTTGTCCCCCATGGCCATGCCACAGCTTTCCAAACCCCCTGTGGGGGCCTCAGGTCTTGCCAGCACCCAGGCTGCTGGCATCGCTTGTCTACGGGGCTAAAGCCGAAACAGAGGCAGATGGGCGCGTGCCCCATGGGGTTCCCTGGCCCTGCTGTCCATACAGCACCTTGTGGGGTGGGAAGATGTCTGACCTTCAGCTCGAACGGCAGCAAGCCATTGAGCAGGACAGTAACCATCTTCTGCTTACAGGACCTGCGGGCTCCGGCCCATGGCCTGGAACTCTGGCATGTCACGTGTTGTGGGTGGCAGAGATGCCCAGAAGGGAGCCTGGCCCTGGATTGTGAGCATCCAGAATCCCTGGAAAGCAGGCACAGGGCATGTATGCGGAGGATCCCTGATCAGCCCACAGTGGGTGCTCACAGCAGCCCACTGCTTCAACAATGTCTGGTAAGCAGGAGCAGGGAACAGCACACAACACTCCCAGCTGCCCTGCCCACAGCACCCAGGGCTACCCTCATCCTATCCCGTTCCATTCGCCTGCTGGACGCCCACTGGCTAGACTCTCCCCAGCCCGCTTGAGAGCCTGCTCAGGAGAAAGCTGGGCTCACGCCACGGCTTCCCAGCAGCCTCCAGTTCCATGTTCCTTGTGCCCAAGGCATGCTAGGGTGGTCGCACCCTCCGTAGCACCACTTTCCTCTCTGCCGTGTCAAGAGCAGGTGCCAGGCAACGGCTGGGCTGTGGCAGCACGAGGTTAGTCTGGCTCTGAGCGCTCTTTCTGCCTTCCAGGGACGTCTCCATGTGGTACGTGGTTATTGGTGCCAATCAGTTGACTCAGCTGGGTCCTGAGGCCCAAGTGCGCAGTATCATCCAGGTGATTGTTCACGAGCACTACAGCAACATCACACAAAGGAACGACATTGCACTTATGGAGTTGGACCACCCTGTCCAGTGCAACGACCACATCCAGCTTGCCTGCGTGCCTGATGCCTCGCTGAGAGTGTCAGAGCTGACCAACTGCTACATCAGCGGCTGGGGCGCCACAGCTGCAAGATGTGAGTTCCCGAGCACTCCTTGTATCATGAGGGCAAGCATGGCACACTGGGGAGGCGGGCTGGGATTTCAGGCAGCAGAGGTGAAATGTCGCCACAGTCAGGTTGCACAGGGACATGTGCCTAGAGAGAGGAGGTGGGCCTGACCCATTAGCCAAAGCAAGACAGAAAGCAAACACCGCTATCATGCCTTCCGGAGGCCAAGCCAAGATGTAGGCAAGGGGCTCACCCAGACCGGGGAGGAGAACCAGCAACGAGCCACTGTGTTCTTTGCTCACAGCTGCAGATTCCGCCGATGTGCTGCAGGAAGCCAAGGTCCACCTCATTGACATCCAGCAGTGTAACAGCAGCAAGTGGTACCGAGGGGCCATCCACAGGCACAACCTGTGTGCTGGCTATCCGCAGGGTGGCATCGACACCTGCCAGGTAGGAGCCTGTGACAAATCAGCCCCCAGCACCACCAGCAGCCCTGTCACAACAGCCCCAAGGTCTCCTGGTGTGGGCTTTGCCTGGCAAGTCACCTTCCCAGTGCTGCTGGGACTCGCCTCTCCTTCCCCATGGGCACGGCCTTACCCGGTGCCCCACCTTGGCCCACCTAGGGCTCTTGGCAGCTCACAGGTCCACATCCCAGTCCCGGCAGATGAGTCTTCTGCACATCCAGCATCACTGCGCAGAGTTGAGGGAGAGCCAATCCCCTCGTGGGCAAGGGAGGGAGCTCTGGCTCCTGGGAAGGAGCCAGCCGTATTGCTGACAGTGGGCACCCAACACCACCTTCATGGTCTCTCCTTCCCCTCAGGGTGACAGTGGTGGTCCCCTTGTCTGCCAGGACAAGAACGCAGAATACTTCTGGCTTGTGGGAGTGACCAGCTGGGGCACAGGCTGTGCAAGAGCAAGGCGGCCTGGCGTCTACACCGCCACCCAGCACTTCTATGACTGGATCCTGGTCCAGATGGGAGCACGCTCAGCATTCAGGGGTACCCCGACAGCACAGGCGTGGAGTCACTTCCTTACCACCTCAAGGACCTGGCAGAAACCAGCCCCAACACCAGCTCTGGCGGAAGAGCCTACCACCTGCCTAGTGCCTGTCAAGAAGCTGATGCAATTCCTCACTTGGGTGCAGGAGCTCCTGCAGGGTCTGTGGGAAGAAAAGGTGTGAGGAAGCAGGAGGGCCAGGATCCAGGCAGGACAGCATGGTACCACCACTGTCTGCTGCTGGCCTAATGGCCTCTGATACACAGCGTCAGAGGTCTGCTCTGTCTCCTCCACACTTCCCGGCATTTCACACCATTGCTGATTTCAGCTGGGTTCTTGAAATAAAGTTACCCGTTTTCACTGCTCACCACGCTTCGGATAAGTCTACTGGGCAAGGGCAAGCACTTCCAAGTTCTGCACGGCCAAAATGCAGCCGCAGTCACGGAGGGCACAAAGGGGAAGAGTCACTCGAAAGGGTTGCAACCATGTCAGCTCAGAGAGGGGGAGCTCAAATAATATTTTCCTCACCTGTGGGTTCAGAGCAGGGTAGGAGAACCCAGGAGTTGAACAAGTGGCTGAAAGGCTGGTGCTGGCATAGGAACTTTGGGGTTTTTGATCAAGGGATGGTGTACTCAGCTCCTGACATGATAACTGTTGACAGGGCTCACCTGCCTCAAGGGGAAAGTAGATCCTTGCCCAGGAGGTGGCAGGGCTCATTGAGCGAGCTTTAAACTAGGGAAGAAGGGGGAAGAGGAGATCCTGAAGGCTGCTGGGGTCAGGCAAGTGCTCCAAGAGACACGACTAGAGCTGATGGGGGAAGAAGGTAAAGGCCAACAGCACAGTGACGGACTTGGGGATGTTGTTCCATGTGATAGTAGGGAAAATGCTGTGGATTTCCCTGAGGACTCCTCAGTGGAGGCACCATTGCCCATCCCCTGTGGGAAATCTCGCTGTGATCTGTTGAGGATACCTGCATCTGCTGCCTCCCACGGTCGCAGGGCCACGATCTCATTGCGATCACAGAGACACGGTGGGGCAGCCTGGATGACTGGAATGCTGTCATGGATGGCTATGTGCTTTTTAGGAAAGATAGGCTAGGGAGGCGAGGTGGAGGAGTTGCTCTCTATGTGAGAGAGCAGCTAGAATGTGTTGAACTCCACCTGGGGGAGGATGATCAATCCGTTGAGAACTTGTGGGTAAGAATCAAGGGGCGGGCTAATGTGAGTGACACTGTTGTGGGTGTGTACTACAGGCCCCCTGATCAGGAGGAGAGAGTTGAGAATGCATTCTACAAGCAGCTAGAAGTAGCCTCGAGATCCCAGGCCCTGGTCCTTATGGGAGACTCCAGATACCCACATATTTGTTGGGCAAGCAACAGGGCCAGTCGTATGCAGTCCAGACAATTTCTGCAATGTGTGCAACACAATTTCCTACTACAGCTGATGCTGGAACCTACAAGGGGAGGGTGGGTACTGGACCTTGTAGCAGCAGCATGCTGCCCCTCCCCTCGCTCCATAGGCTGTGCCCAGCACCAGGAACCAGAGGCTCTGTGACATCAGCCCCGTGGCCAAGGCCACCCCAGGCAACGGGAGTACTGCGGGCAGTTCAGCAGTAGCTGCACTGTGGATAGCAAGTCCTGCTTTGTTCTTGCATCTGCCGTGTTCTCCTGCCATGAAGCTGCTCTCTTTCCTCGTTTTGCTGGCCTTGTGCTGGCCTGTGCAGGGCACATGGGATACATGCTGGTAAGCGGCCCATGGCTCTTGGAGGGAGCATGGGCAAGCCTTACGGGATTCACTGGAGGGTGCCCACTTGTCCCCCATGGCCATGCCACAGCTTTCCAAACCCCCTGTGGGGGCCTCAGGTCTTGCCAGCACCCAGGCTGCTGGCATCGCTTGTCTACGGGGCTAAAGCCGAAACAGAGGCAGATGGGCGCGTGCCCCATGGGGTTCCCTGGCCCTGCTGTCCATACAGCACCTTGTGGGGTGGGAAGATGTCTGACCTTCAGCTCGAACGGCAGCAAGCCATTGAGCAGGACAGTAACCATCTTCTGCTTACAGGACCTGTGGGCTCCGGCCCATGGCCTGGAACTCTGGCATGTCACGTGTTGTGGGTGGCAGAGATGCCCAGAAGGGAGCCTGGCCCTGGATTGTGAGCATCCAGAATCCCTGGAAAGCAGGCACAGGGCATGTATGCGGAGGATCCCTGATCAGCCCACAGTGGGTGCTCACAGCAGCCCACTGTT
This sequence comes from Porphyrio hochstetteri, assembly GCA_020800305.1. NCBI lineage: Eukaryota > Metazoa > Chordata > Aves > Gruiformes > Rallidae > Porphyrio > Porphyrio hochstetteri. The sequence continues at coordinate 14,680,311 of CM036938.1, read as the reverse complement.
TCAACAATGTCTGGTAAGCAGGAGCAGGGAACAGCACACAACACTCCCAGCTGCCCTGCCCACAGCACCCAGGGCTACCCTCATCCTATCCCGTTCCATTCGCCTGCTGGACGCCCACTGGCTAGACTCTCCCCAGCCCGCTTGAGAGCCTGCTCAGGAGAAAGCTGGGCTCACGCCACGGCTTCCCAGCAGCCTCCAGTTCCATGTTCCTTGTGCCCAAGGCATGCTAGGGTGGTCGCACCCTCCGTAGCACCACTTTCCTCTCTGCCGTGTCAAGAGCAGGTGCCAGGCAACGGCTGGGCTGTGGCAGCACGTGGTTCCTCTGGCTCTGAGCGCTCTTTCTGCCTTCCAGGGACGTCTCCATGTGGTACGTGGTTATTGGTGCCAATCAGTTGACTCAGCTGGGTCCTGAGGCCCAAGTGCGCAGTATCATCCAGGTGATTGTTCACGAGCACTACAGCAACATCACACAAAGGAACGACATTGCACTTATGGAGTTGGACCACCCTGTCCAGTGCAACGACCACATCCAGCTTGCCTGCGTGCCTGATGCCTCGCTGAGAGTGTCAGAGCTGACCAACTGCTACATCAGCGGCTGGGGCGCCACAGCTGCAAGATGTGAGTTCCCGAGCACTCCTTGTATCATGAGGGCAAGCATGGCACACTGGGGAGGCGGGCTGGGATTTCAGGCAGCAGAGGTGAAATGTCGCCACAGTCAGGTTGCACAGGGACATGTGCCTAGAGAGAGGAGGTGGGCCTGACCCATTAGCCAAAGCAAGACAGAAAGCAAACACCGCTATCATGCCTTCCGGAGGCCAAGCCAAGATGTAGGCAAGGGGCTCACCCAGACCGGGGAGGAGAACCAGCAACGAGCCACTGTGTTCTTTGCTCACAGCTGCAGATTCCGCCGATGTGCTGCAGGAAGCCAAGGTCCACCTCATTGACATCCAGCAGTGTAACAGCAGCAAGTGGTACCGAGGGGCCATCCACAGGCACAACCTGTGTGCTGGCTATCCGCAGGGTGGCATCGACACCTGCCAGGTAGGAGCCTGTGACAAATCAGCCCCCAGCACCACCAGCAGCCCTGTCACAACAGCCCCAAGGTCTCCTGGTGTGGGCTTTGCCTGGCAAGTCACCTTCCCAGTGCTGCTGGGACTCGCCTCTCCTTCCCCATGGGCACGGCCTTGCCCGGTGCCCCACCTTGGCCCACCTAGGGCTCTTGGCAGCTCACAGGTCCACATCCCAGTCCCGGCAGATGAGTCTTCTGCACATCCAGCATCACTGCGCAGAGTTGAGGGAGAGCCAATCCCCTCGTGGGCAAGGGAGGGAGCTCTGGCTCCTGGGAAGGAGCCAGCCGTATTGCTGACAGTGGCCACCCAACACCACCTTCATGTTCTCTCCTTCCCCTCAGGGTGACAGTGGTGGTCCCCTTGTCTGCCAGGACAAGAACGCAGAATACTTCTGGCTTGTGGGAGTGACCAGCTGGGGCACAGGCTGTGCAAGAGCAAGGCGGCCTGGCGTCTACACCGCCACCCAGCACTTCTATGACTGGATCCTGGTCCAGATGGGAGCACGCTCAGCATTCAGGGGTACCCCGACAGCACAGGCGTGGAGTCACTTCCTTACCACCTCAAGGACCTGGCAGAAGCCAGCCCCAACACCAGCTCTGGCGGAAGAGCCTACCACCTGCCTAGTGCCTGTCAAGAAGCTGATGCAATTCCTCACTTGGGTGCAGGAGCTCCTGCAGGGTCTGTGGGAAGAAAAGGTGTGAGGAAGCAGGAGGGCCAGGATCCAGGCAGGACAGCATGGTACCACCACTGTCTGCTGCTGGCCTAATGGCCTCTGATACACAGCGTCAGAGGTCTGCTCTGTCTCCTCCACACTTCCCGGCATTTCACACCATTGCTGATTTCAGCTGGGTTCTTGAAATAAAGTTACCCGTTTTCACTGCTCACCACGCTTCGGATAAGTCTACTGGGCAAGGGCAAGCACTTCCAAGTTCTGCACGGCCAAAATGCAGCCGCAGTCACGGAGGGCACAAAGGGGAAGAGTCACTCGAAAGGGTTGCAACCATGTCAGCTCAGAGAGGGGGAGCTCAAATAATATTTTCCTCACCTGTGGGTTCAGAGCAGGGTAGGAGAACCCAGGAGTTGAACAAGTGGCTGAAAGGCTGGTGCTGGCATAGGAACTTTGGGTTTTTTGATCAAGGGATGGTGTACTCAGCTCCTGACATGATAACTGTTGACAGGGCTCACCTGCCTCAAGGGGAAAGTAGATCCTTGCCCAGGAGGTGGCAGGGCTCATTGAGCGAGCTTTAAACTAGGGAAGAAGGGGGAAGAGGAGATCCTGAAGGCTGCTGGGGTCAGGCAAGTGCTCCAAGAGACACGACTAGAGCTGATGGGGGAAGAAGGTAAAGGCCAACAGCACAGTGACGGACTTGGGGATGTTGTTCCATGTGATAGTAGGGAAAATGCTGTGGATTTCCCTGAGGACTCCTCAGTGGAGGCACCATTGCCCATCCCCTGTGGGAAATCTCGCTGTGATCTGTTGAGGATACCTGCATCTGCTGCCTCCCACGGTCGCAGGGCCACGATCTCATTGCGATCACAGAGACACGGTGGGGCAGCCTGGATGACTGGAATGCTGTCATGGATGGCTATGTGCTTTTTAGGAAAGATAGGCTAGGGAGGCGAGGTGGAGGAGTTGCTCTCTATGTGAGAGAGCAGCTAGAATGTGTTGAACTCCACCTGGGGGAGGATGATCAATCCGTTGAGAACTTGTGGGTAAGAATCAAGGGGCGGGCTAATGTGAGTGACACTGTTGTGGGTGTGTACTACAGGCCCCCTGATCAGGAGGAGAGAGTTGAGAATGCATTCTACAAGCAGCTAGAAGTAGCCTCGAGATCCCAGGCCCTGGTCCTTATGGGAGACTCCAGATACCCACATATTTGTTGGGCAAGCAACAGGGCCAGTCGTATGCAGTCCAGACAATTTCTGCAATGTGTGCAACACAATTTCCTACTACAGCTGATGCTGGAACCTACAAGGGGAGGGTGGGTACTGGACCTTGTAGCAGCAGCATGCTGCCCCTCCCCTCGCTCCATAGGCTGTGCCCAGCACCAGGAACCAGAGGCTCTGTGACATCAGCCCCGTGGCCAAGGCCACCCCAGGCAACGGGAGTACTGCGGGCAGTTCAGCAGTAGCTGCACTGTGGATAGCAAGTCCTGCTTTGTTCTTGCATCTGCCGTGTTCTCCTGCCATGAAGCTGCTCTCTTTCCTCGTTTTGCTGGCCTTGTGCTGGCCTGTGCAGGGCACATGGGATACATGCTGGTAAGCGGCCCATGGCTCTTGGAGGGAGCATGGGCAAGCCTTACGGGATTCACTGGAGGGTGCCCACTTGTCCCCCATGGCCATGCCACAGCTTTCCAAACCCCCTGTGGGGGCCTCAGGTCTTGCCAGCACCCAGGCTGCTGGCATCGCTTGTCTACGGGGCTAAAGCCGAAACAGAGGCAGATGGGCGCGTGCCCCATGGGGTTCCCTGGCCCTGCTGTCCATACAGCACCTTGTGGGGTGGGAAGATGTCTGACCTTCAGCTCGAACGGCAGCAAGCCATTGAGCAGGACAGTAACCATCTTCTGCTTACAGGACCTGCGGGCTCCGGCCCATGGCCTGGAACTCTGGCATGTCACGTGTTGTGGGTGGCAGAGATGCCCAGAAGGGAGCCTGGCCCTGGATTGTGAGCATCCAGAATCCCTGGAAAGCAGGCACAGGGCATGTATGCGGAGGATCCCTGATCAGCCCACAGTGGGTGCTCACAGCAGCCCACTGCTTCAACAATGTCTGGTAAGCAGGAGCAGGGAACAGCACACAACACTCCCAGCTGCCCTGCCCACAGCACCCAGGGCTACCCTCATCCTATCCCGTTCCATTCGCCTGCTGGACGCCCACTGGCTAGACTCTCCCCAGCCCGCTTGAGAGCCTGCTCAGGAGAAAGCTGGGCTCACGCCACGGCTTCCCAGCAGCCTCCAGTTCCATGTTCCTTGTGCCCAAGGCATGCTAGGGTGGTCGCACCCTCCGTAGCACCACTTTCCTCTCTGCCTTGTCAAGAGCAGGTGCCAGGCAACGGCTGGGCTGTGGCAGCACGAGGTTCCTCTGGCTCTGAGCGCTCTTTCTGCCTTCCAGGGACGTCTCCATGTGGTACGTGGTTATTGGTGCCAATCAGTTGACTCAGCTGGGTCCTGAGGCCCAAGTGCGCAGTATCATCCAGGTGATTGTTCACGAGCACTACAGCAACATCACACAAAGGAACGACATTGCACTTATGGAGTTGGACCACCCTGTCCAGTGCAACGACCACATCCAGCTTGCCTGCGTGCCTGATGCCTCGCTGAGAGTGTCAGAGCTGACCAACTGCTACATCAGCGGCTGGGGCGCCACAGCTGCAAGATGTGAGTTCCCGAGCACTCCTTGTATCATGAGGGCAAGCATGGCACACTGGGGAGGCGGGCTGGGATTTCAGGCAGCAGAGGTGAAATGTCGCCACAGTCAGGTTGCACAGGGACATGTGCCTAGAGAGAGGAGGTGGGCCTGACCCATTAGCCAAAGCAAGACAGAAAGCAAACACCGCTATCATGCCTTCCGGAGGCCAAGCCAAGATGTAGGCAAGGGGCTCACCCAGACCGGGGAGGAGAACCAGCAACGAGCCACTGTGTTCTTTGCTCACAGCTGCAGATTCCGCCGATGTGCTGCAGGAAGCCAAGGTCCACCTCATTGACATCCAGCAGTGTAACAGCAGCAAGTGGTACCGAGGGGCCATCCACAGGCACAACCTGTGTGCTGGCTATCCGCAGGGTGGCATCGACACCTGCCAGGTAGGAGCCTGTGACAAATCAGCCCCCAGCACCACCAGCAGCCCTGTCACAACAGCCCCAAGGTCTCCTGGTGTGGGCTTTGCCTGGCAAGTCACCTTCCCAGTGCTGCTGGGACTCGCCTCTCCTTCCCCATGGGCACGGCCTTGCCCGGTGCCCCACCTTGGCCCACCTAGGGCTCTTGGCAGCTCACAGGTCCACATCCCAGTCCCGGCAGATGAGTCTTCTGCACATCCAGCATCACTGCGCAGAGTTGAGGGAGAGCCAATCCCCTCGTGGGCAAGGGAGGGAGCTCTGGCTCCTGGGAAGGAGCCAGCCGTATTGCTGACAGTGGGCACCCAACACCACCTTCATGGTCTCTCCTTCCCCTCAGGGTGACAGTGGTGGTCCCCTTGTCTGCCAGGACAAGAACGCAGAATACTTCTGGCTTGTGGGAGTGACCAGCTGGGGCACAGGCTGTGCAAGAGCAAGGCGGCCTGGCGTCTACACCGCCACCCAGCACTTCTATGACTGGATCCTGGTCCAGATGGGAGCACGCTCAGCATTCAGGGGTACCCCGACAGCACAGGCGTGGAGTCACTTCCTTACCACCTCAAGGACCTGGCAGAAACCAGCCCCAACACCAGCTCTGGCGGAAGAGCCTACCACCTGCCTAGTGCCTGTCAAGAAGCTGATGCAATTCCTCACTTGGGTGCAGGAGCTCCTGCAGGGTCTGTGGGAAGAAAAGGTGTGAGGAAGCAGGAGGGCCAGGATCCAGGCAGGACAGCATGGTACCACCACTGTCTGCTGCTGGCCTAATGGCCTCTGATACACAGCGTCAGAGGTCTGCTCTGTCTCCTCCACACTTCCCGGCATTTCACACCATTGCTGATTTCAGCTGGGTTCTTGAAATAAAGTTACCCGTTTTCACTGCTCACCACGCTTCGGATAAGTCTACTGGGCAAGGGCAAGCACTTCCAAGTTCTGCACGGCCAAAATGCAGCCGCAGTCACGGAGGGCACAAAGGGGAAGAGTCACTCGAAAGGGTTGCAACCATGTCAGCTCAGAGAGGGGGAGCTCAAATAATATTTTCCTCACCTGTGGGTTCAGAGCAGGGTAGGAGAACCCAGGAGTTGAACAAGTGGCTGAAAGGCTGGTGCTGGCATAGGAACTTTGGGGTTTTTGATCAAGGGATGGTGTACTCAGCTCCTGACATGATAACTGTTGACAGGGCTCACCTGCCTCAAGGGGAAAGTAGATCCTTGCCCAGGAGGTGGCAGGGCTCATTGAGCGAGCTTTAAACTAGGGAAGAAGGGGGAAGAGGAGATCCTGAAGGCTGCTGGGGTCAGGCAAGTGCTCCAAGAGACACGACTAGAGCTGATGGGGGAAGAAGGTAAAGGCCAACAGCACAGTGACGGACTTGGGGATGTTGTTCCATGTGATAGTAGGGAAAATGCTGTGGATTTCCCTGAGGACTCCTCAGTGGAGGCACCATTGCCCATCCCCTGTGGGAAATCTCGCTGTGATCTGTTGAGGATACCTGCATCTGCTGCCTCCCACGGTCGCAGGGCCACGATCTCATTGCGATCACAGAGACACAGTGGGGCAGCCTGGATGACTGGAATGCTGTCATGGATGGCTATGTGCTTTTTAGGAAAGATAGGCTAGGGAGGCGAGGTGGAGGAGTTGCTCTCTATGTGAGAGAGCAGCTAGAATGTGTTGAACTCCACCTGGGGGAGGATGATCAATCCGTTGAGAACTTGTGGGTAAGAATCAAGGGGCGGGCTAATGTGAGTGACACTGTTGTGGGCCCCCTGATCAGGAGGAGAGAGTTGAGAATGCATTCTACAAGCAGCTAGAAGTAGCCTCGAGATCCCAGGCCCTGGTCCTTATGGGAGACTCCAGATACCCACATATTTGTTGGGCAAGCAACAGGGCCAGTCGTATGCAGTCCAGACAATTTCTGCAATGTGTGCAACACAATTTCCTACTACAGCTGATGCTGGAACCTACAAGGGGAGGGTGGGTACTGGACCTTGTAGCAGCAGCATGCTGCCCCTCCCCTCGCTCCATAGGCTGTGCCCAGCACCAGGAACCAGAGGCTCTGTGACATCAGCCCCGTGGCCAAGGCCACCCCAGGCAACGGGAGTACTGCGGGCAGTTCAGCAGTAGCTGCACTGTGGATAGCAAGTCCTGCTTTGTTCTTGCATCTGCCGTGTTCTCCTGCCATGAAGCTGCTCTCTTTCCTCGTTTTGCTGGCCTTGTGCTGGCCTGTGCAGGGCACATGGGATACATGCTGGTAAGCGGCCCATGGCTCTTGGAGGGAGCATGGGCAAGCCTTATGGGATTCACTGGAGGGTGCCCACTTGTCCCCCATGGCCATGCCACAGCTTTCCAAACCCCCTGTGGGGGCCTCAGGTCTTGCCAGCACCCAGGCTGCTGGCATCGCTTGTCTACGGGGCTAAAGCCGAAACAGAGGCAGATGGGCGCGTGCCCCATGGGGTTCCCTGGCCCTGCTGTCCATACAGCACCTTGTGGGGTGGGAAGATGTCTGACCTTCAGCTCGAACGGCAGCAAGCCGTTGAGCAGGACAGTAACCATCTTCTGCTTACAGGACCTGCGGGCTCCGGCCCATGGCCTGGAACTCTGGCATGTCACGTGTTGTGGGTGGCAGAGATGCCCAGAAGGGAGCCTGGCCCTGGATTGTGAGCATCCAGAATCCCTGGAAAGCAGGCACAGGGCATGTATGCGGAGGATCCCTGATCAGCCCACAGTGGGTGCTCACAGCAGCCCACTGTTTCAACAATGTCTGGTAAGCAGGAGCAGGGAACAGCACACAACACTCCCAGCTGCCATGCCCACAGCACCCAGGGCTACCCTCATCCTATCCCGTTCCATTCGCCTGCTGGACGCCCACTGGCTAGACTCTCCCCAGCCCGCTTGAGAGCCTGCTCAGGAGAAAGCTGGGCTCACGCCACGGCTTCCCAGCAGCCTCCAGTTCCATGTTCCTTGTGCCCAAGGCATGCTAGGGTGGTCGCACCCTCCGTAGCACCACTTTCCTCTCTGCCGTGTCAAGAGCAGGTGCCAGGCAACGGCTGGGCTGTGGCAGCACGTGGTTCCTCTGGCTCTGAGCGCTCTTTCTGCCTTCCAGGGACGTCTCCATGTGGTACGTGGTTATTGGTGCCAATCAGTTGACTCAGCTGGGTCCTGAGGCCCAAGTGCGCAGTATCATCCAGGTGATTGTTCACGAGCACTACAGCAACATCACACAAAGGAACGACATTGCACTTATGGAGTTGGACCACCCTGTCCAGTGCAACGACCACATCCAGCTTGCCTGCGTGCCTGATGCCTCGCTGAGAGTGTCAGAGCTGACCAACTGCTACATCAGCGGCTGGGGCGCCACAGCTGCAAGATGTGAGTTCCCGAGCACTCCTTGTATCATGAGGGCAAGCATGGCACACTGGGGAGGCGGGCTGGGATTTCAGGCAGCAGAGGTGAAATGTCGCCACAGTCAGGTTGCACAGGGACATGTGCCTAGAGAGAGGAGGTGGGCCTGACCCATTAGCCAAAGCAAGACAGAAAGCAAACACCGCTATCATGCCTTCCGGAGGCCAAGCCAAGATGTAGGCAAGGGGCTCACCCAGACCGGGGAGGAGAACCAGCAACGAGCCACTGTGTTCTTTGCTCACAGCTGCAGATTCCGCCGATGTGCTGCAGGAAGCCAAGGTCCACCTCATTGACATCCAGCAGTGTAACAGCAGCAAGTGGTACCGAGGGGCCATCCACAGGCACAACCTGTGTGCTGGCTATCCGCAGGGTGGCATCGACACCTGCCAGGTAGGAGCCTGTGACAAATCAGCCCCCAGCACCACCAGCAGCCCTGCCACAACAGCCCCAAGGTCTCCTGGTGTGGGCTTTGCCTGGCAAGTCACCTTCCCAGTGCTGCTGGGACTCGCCTCTCCTTCCCCATGGGCACGGCCTTGCCCGGTGCCCCACCTTGGCCCACCTAGGGCTCTTGGCAGCTCACAGGTCCACATCCCAGTCCCGGCAGATGAGTCTTCTGCACATCCAGCATCACTGCGCAGAGTTGAGGGAGAGCCAATCCCCTCGTGGGCAAGGGAGGGAGCTCTGGCTCCTGGGAAGGAGCCAGCCGTATTGCTGACAGTGGCCACCCAACACCACCTTCATGTTCTCTCCTTCCCCTCAGGGTGACAGTGGTGGTCCCCTTGTCTGCCAGGACAAGAACGCAGAATACTTCTGGCTTGTGGGAGTGACCAGCTGGGGCACAGGCTGTGCAAGAGCAAGGCGGCCTGGCGTCTACACCGCCACCCAGCACTTCTATGACTGGATCCTGGTCCAGATGGGAGCACGCTCAGCATTCAGGGGTACCCCGACAGCACAGGCGTGGAGTCACTTCCTTACCACCTCAAGGACCTGGCAGAAACCAGCCCCAACACCAGCTCTGGCGGAAGAGCCTACCACCTGCCTAGTGCCTGTCAAGAAGCTGATGCAATTCCTCACTTGGGTGCAGGAGCTCCTGCAGGGTCTGTGGGAAGAAAAGGTGTGAGGAAGCAGGAGGGCCAGGATCCAGGCAGGACAGCATGGTACCACCACTGTCTGCTGCTGGCCTAATGGCCTCTGATACACAGCGTCAGAGGTCTGCTCTGTCTCCTCCACACTTCCCGGCATTTCACACCATTGCTGATTTCAGCTGGGTTCTTGAAATAAAGTTACCCGTTTTCACTGCTCACCACGCTTCGGATAAGTCTACTGGGCAAGGGCAAGCACTTCCAAGTTCTGCACGGCCAAAATGCAGCCGCAGTCACGGAGGGCACAAAGGGGAAGAGTCACTCGAAAGGGTTGCAACCATGTCAGCTCAGAGAGGGGGAGCTCAAATAATATTTTCCTCACCTGTGGGTTCAGAGCAGGGTAGGAGAACCCAGGAGTTGAACAAGTGGCTGAAAGGCTGGTGCTGGCATAGGAACTTTGGGTTTTTTGATCAAGGGATGGTGTACTCAGCTCCTGACATGATAACTGTTGACAGGGCTCACCTGCCTCAAGGGGAAAGTAGATCCTTGCCCAGGAGGTGGCAGGGCTCATTGAGCGAGCTTTAAACTAGGGAAGAAGGGGGAAGAGGAGATCCTGAAGGCTGCTGGGGTCAGGCAAGTGCTCCAAGAGACACGACTAGAGCTGATGGGGGAAGAAGGTAAAGGCCAACAGCACAGTGACGGACTTGGGGATGTTGTTCCATGTGATAGTAGGGAAAATGCTGTGGATTTCCCTGAGGACTCCTCAGTGGAGGCACCATTGCCCATCCCCTGTGGGAAATCTCGCTGTGATCTGTTGAGGATACCTGCATCTGCTGCCTCCCACGGTCGCAGGGCCACGATCTCATTGCGATCACAGAGACACGGTGGGGCAGCCTGGATGACTGGAATGCTGTCATGGATGGCTATGTGCTTTTTAGGAAAGATAGGCTAGGGAGGCGAGGTGGAGGAGTTGCTCTCTATGTGAGAGAGCAGCTAGAATGTGTTGAACTCCACCTGGGGGAGGATGATCAATCCGTTGAGAACTTGTGGGTAAGAATCAAGGGGCGGGCTAATGTGAGTGACACTGTTGTGGGTGTGTACTACAGGCCCCCTGATCAGGAGGAGAGAGTTGAGAATGCATTCTACAAGCAGCTAGAAGTAGCCTCGAGATCCCAGGCCCTGGTCCTTATGGGAGACTCCAGATACCCACATATTTGTTGGGCAAGCAACAGGGCCAGTCGTATGCAGTCCAGACAATTTCTGCAATGTGTGCAACACAATTTCCTACTACAGCTGATGCTGGAACCTACAAGGGGAGGGTGGGTACTGGACCTTGTAGCAGCAGCATGCTGCCCCTCCCCTCGCTCCATAGGCTGTGCCCAGCACCAGGAACCAGAGGCTCTGTGACATCAGCCCCGTGGCCAAGGCCACCCCAGGCAACGGGAGTACTGCGGGCAGTTCAGCAGTAGCTGCACTGTGGATAGCAAGTCCTGCTTTGTTCTTGCATCTGCCGTGTTCTCCTGCCATGAAGCTGCTCTCTTTCCTCGTTTTGCTGGCCTTGTGCTGGCCTGTGCAGGGCACATGGGATACATGCTGGTAAGCGGCCCATGGCTCTTGGAGGGAGCATGGGCAAGCCTTACGGGATTCACTGGAGGGTGCCCACTTGTCCCCCATGGCCATGCCACAGCTTTCCAAACCCCCTGTGGGGGCCTCAGGTCTTGCCAGCACCCAGGCTGCTGGCATCGCTTGTCTACGGGGCTAAAGCCGAAACAGAGGCAGATGGGCGTGTGCCCCATGGGGTTCCCTGGCCCTGCTGTCCATACAGCACCTTGTGGGGTGGGAAGATGTCTGACCTTCAGCTCGAACGGCAGCAAGCCGTTGAGCAGGACAGTAACCATCTTCTGCTTACAGGACCTGCGGGCTCCGGCCCATGGCCTGGAACTCTGGCATGTCACGTGTTGTGGGTGGCAGAGATGCCCAGAAGGGAGCCTGGCCCTGGATTGTGAGCATCCAGAATCCCTGGAAAGCAGGCACAGGGCATGTATGCGGAGGATCCCTGATCAGCCCACAGTGGGTGCTCACAGCAGCCCACTGTTTCAACAATGTCTGGTAAGCAGGAGCAGGGAACAGCACACAACACTCCCAGCTGCCCTGCCCACAGCACCCAGGGCTCCCCTCATCCTATCCCGTTCCATTCGCCTGCTGGACGCCCACTGGCTAGACTCTCCCCAGCCCGCTTGAGAGCCTGCTCAGGAGAAAGCTGGGCTCACGCCACGGCTTCCCAGCAGCCTCCAGTTCCATGTTCCTTGTGCCCAAGGCATGCTAGGGTGGTCGCACCCTCCGTAGCACCACTTTCCTCTCTGCCTTGTCAAGAGCAGGTGCCAGGCAACGGCTGGGCTGTGGCAGCACGAGGTTCCTCTGGCTCTGAGCGCTCTTTCTGCCTTCCAGGGACGTCTCCATGTGGTACGTGGTTATTGGTGCCAATCAGTTGACTCAGCTGGGTCCTGAGGCCCAAGTGCGCAGTATCATCCAGGTGATTGTTCACGAGCACTACAGCAACATCACACAAAGGAACGACATTGCACTTATGGAGTTGGACCACCCTGTCCAGTGCAACGACCACATCCAGCTTGCCTGCGTGCCTGATGCCTCGCTGAGAGTGTCAGAGCTGACCAACTGCTACATCAGCGGCTGGGGCGCCACAGCTGCAAGATGTGAGTTCCCGAGCACTCCTTGTATCATGAGGGCAAGCATGGCACACTGGGGAGGCGGGCTGGGATTTCAGGCAGCAGAGGTGAAATGTCGCCACAGTCAGGTTGCACAGGGACATGTGCCTAGAGAGAGGAGGTGGGCCTGACCCATTAGCCAAAGCAAGACAGAAAGCAAACACCGCTATCATGCCTTCCGGAGGCCAAGCCAAGATGTAGGCAAGGGGCTCACCCAGACCGGGGAGGAGAACCAGCAACGAGCCACTGTGTTCTTTGCTCACAGCTGCAGATTCCGCCGATGTGCTGCAGGAAGCCAAGGTCCACCTCATTGACATCCAGCAGTGTAACAGCAGCAAGTGGTACCGAGGGGCCATCCACAGGCACAACCTGTGTGCTGGCTATCCGCAGGGTGGCATCGACACCTGCCAGGTAGGAGCCTGTGACAAATCAGCCCCCAGCACCACCAGCAGCCCTGTCACAACAGCCCCAAGGTCTCCTGGTGTGGGCTTTGCCTGGCAAGTCACCTTCCCAGTGCTGCTGGGACTCGCCTCTCCTTCCCCATGGGCACGGCCTTGCCCGGTGCCCCACCTTGGCCCACCTAGGGCTCTTGGCAGCTCACAGGTCCACATCCCAGTCCCGGCAGATGAGTCTTCTGCACATCCAGCATCACTGCGCAGAGTTGAGGGAGAGCCAATCCCCTCGTGGGCAAGGGAGGGAGCTCTGGCTCCTGGGAAGGAGCCAGCCGTATTGCTGACAGTGGCCACCCAACACCACCTTCATGTTCTCTCCTTCCCCTCAGGGTGACAGTGGTGGTCCCCTTGTCTGCCAGGACAAGAACGCAGAATACTTCTGGCTTGTGGGAGTGACCAGCTGGGGCACAGGCTGTGCAAGAGCAAGGCGGCCTGGCGTCTACACCGCCACCCAGCACTTCTATGACTGGATCCTGGTCCAGATGGGAGCACGCTCAGCATTCAGGGGTACCCCGACAGCACAGGCGTGGAGTCACTTCCTTACCACCTCAAGGACCTGGCAGAAGCCAGCCCCAACACCAGCTCTGGCGGAAGAGCCTACCACCTGCCTAGTGCCTGTCAAGAAGCTGATGCAATTCCTCACTTGGGTGCAGGAGCTCCTGCAGGGTCTGTGGGAAGAAAAGGTGTGAGGAAGCAGGAGGGCCAGGATCCAGGCAGGACAGCATGGTACCACCACTGTCTGCTGCTGGCCTAATGGCCTCTGATACACAGCGTCAGAGGTCTGCTCTGTCTCCTCCACACTTCCCGGCATTTCACACCATTGCTGATTTCAGCTGGGTTCTTGAAATAAAGTTACCCGTTTTCACTGCTCACCACGCTTCGGATAAGTCTACTGGGCAAGGGCAAGCACTTCCAAGTTCTGCACGGCCAAAATGCAGCCGCAGTCACGGAGGGCACAAAGGGGAAGAGTCGCTCGAAAGGGTTGCAACCATGTCAGCTCAGGGAGGGGGAGCTCAAATAATATTTTCCTCACCTGTGGGTTCAGAGCAGGGTAGGAAAACCCAGGAGTTGAACAAGTGGCTGAAAGGCTGGTGCTGGCATAGGAACTTTGGGTTTTTTGATCAAGGGATGGTGTACTCAGCTCCTGACATGATAACTGTTGACAGGGCTCACCTGCCTCAAGGGGAAAGTAGATCCTTGCCCAGGAGGTGGCAGGGCTCATTGAGCGAGCTTTAAACTAGGGAAGAAGGGGGAAGAGGAGATCCTGAAGGCTGCTGGGGTCAGGCAAGTGCTCCAAGAGACACGACTAGAGCTGATGGGGGAAGAAGGTAAAGGCCAACAGCACAGTGACGGACTTGGGGATGTTGTTCCATGTGATAGTAGGGAAAATGCTGTGGATTTCCCTGAGGACTCCTCAGTGGAGGCACCATTGCCCATCCCCTGTGGGAAATCTCGCTGTGATCTGTTGAGGATACCTGCATCTGCTGCCTCCCACGGTCGCAGGGCCATGATCTCATTGCGATCACAGAGACACGGTGGGGCAGCCTGGATGACTGGAATGCTGTCATGGATGGCTATGTGCTTTTTAGGAAAGATAGGCTAGGGAGGCGAGGTGGAGGAGTTGCTCTCTATGTGAGAGAGCAGCTAGAATGTGTTGAACTCCACCTGGGAGAGGATGATCAATCCGTTGAGAACTTGTGGGTAAGAATCAAGGGGCGGGCTAATGTGAGTGACACTGTTGTGGGCCCCCTGATCAGGAGGAGAGAGTTGAGAATGCATTCTACAAGCAGCTAGAAGTAGCCTCGAGATCCCAGGCCCTGGTCCTTATGGGAGACTCCAGATACCCACATATTTGTTGGGCAAGCAACAGGGCCAGTCGTATGCAGTCCAGACAATTTCTGCAATGTGTGCAACACAATTTCCTACTACAGCTGATGCTGGAACCTACAAGGGGAGGGTGGGTACTGGACCTTGTAGCAGCAGCATGCTGCCCCTCCCCTCGCTCCATAGGCTGTGCCCAGCACCAGGAACCAGAGGCTCTGTGACATCAGCCCCGTGGCCAAGGCCACCCCAGGCAACGGGAGTACTGCGGGCAGTTCAGCAGTAGCTGCACTGTGGATAGCAAGTCCTGCTTTGTTCTTGCATCTGCCGTGTTCTCCTGCCATGAAGCTGCTCTCTTTCCTCCTTTTGCTGGCCTTGTGCTGGCCTGTGCAGGGCACATGGGATACATGCTGGTAAGCGGCCCATGGCTCTTGGAGGGAGCATGGGCAAGCCTTATGGGATTCACTGGAGGGTGCCCACTTGTCCCCCATGGCCATGCCACAGCTTTCCAAACCCCCTGTGGGGGCCTCAGGTCTTGCCAGCACCCAGGCTGCTGGCATCGCTTGTCTACGGGGCTAAAGCCGAAACAGAGGCAGATGGGCGCTTGCCCCATGGGGTTCCCTGGCCCTGCTGTCCATACAGCACCTTGTGGGGTGGGAAGATGTCTGACCTTCAGCTCGAACGGCAGCAAGCCATTGAGCAGGACAGTAACCATCTTCTGCTTACAGGACCTGCGGGCTCCGGCCCATGGCCTGGAACTCTGGCATGTCACGTGTTGTGGGTGGCAGAGATGCCCAGAAGGGAGCCTGGCCCTGGATTGTGAGCATCCAGAATCCCTGGAAAGCAGGCACAGGGCATGTATGCGGAGGATCCCTGATCAGCCCACAGTGGGTGCTCACAGCAGCCCACTGCTTCAACAATGTCTGGTAAGCAGGAGCAGGGAACAGCACACAACACTCCCAGCTGCCCTGCCCACAGCACCCAGGGCTACCCTCATCCTATCCCGTTCCATTCGCCTGCTGGACGCCCACTGGCTAGACTCTCCCCAGCCCGCTTGAGAGCCTGCTCAGGAGAAAGCTGGGCTCACGCCACAGCTTCCCAGCAGCCTCCAGTTCCATGTTCCTTGTGCCCAAGGCATGCTAGGGTGGTCGCACCCTCCGTAGCACCACTTTCCTCTCTGCCTTGTCAAGAGCAGGTGCCAGGCAACGGCTGGGCTGTGGCAGCACGAGGTTCCTCTGGCTCTGAGCGCTCTTTCTGCCTTCCAGGGACGTCTCCATGTGGTACGTGGTTATTGGTGCCAATCAGTTGACTCAGCTGGGTCCTGAGGCCCAAGTGCGCAGTATCATCCAGGTGATTGTTCACGAGCACTACAGCAACATCACACAAAGGAACGACATTGCACTTATGGAATTGGACCACCCTGTCCAGTGCAACGACCACATCCAGCTTGCCTGCGTGCCTGATGCCTCGCTGAGAGTGTCAGAGCTGACCAACTGCTACATCAGCGGCTGGGGCGCCACAGCTGCAAGATGTGAGTTCCCGAGCACTCCTTGTATCATGAGGGCAAGCATGGCACACTGGGGAGGCGGGCTGGGATTTCAGGCAGCAGAGGTGAAATGTCGCCATAGTCAGGTTGCACAGGGACATGTGCCTAGAGAGAGGAGGTGGGCCTGACCCATTAGCCAAAGCAAGACAGAAAGCAAACACCGCTATCATGCCTTCCGGAGGCCAAGCCAAGATGTAGGCAAGGGGCTCACCCAGACCTGGGAGGAGAACCAGCAACGAGCCACTGTGTTCTTTGCTCACAGCTGCAGATTCCGCTGATGTGCTGCAGGAAGCCAAGGTCCACCTCATTGACATCCAGCAGTGTAACAGCAGCAAGTGGTACCGAGGGGCCATCCACAGGCACAACCTGTGTGCTGGCTATCCGCAGGGTGGCATCGACACCTGCCAGGTAGGAGCCTGTGACAAATCAGCCCCCAGCACCACCAGCAGCCCTGTCACAACAGCCCCAAGGTCTCCTGGTGTGGGCTTTGCCTGGCAAGTCACCTTCCCAGTGCTGCTGGGACTCGCCTCTCCTTCCCCCTGGGCACGGCCTTGCCCGGTGCCCCTCCCTGGCCCACCTAGGGCTCTTGACAGCTCACAGGTCCACATCCCAGTTCCGGCAGATGAGTCTTCTGCACATCCAGCATCACTGCGCAGAGTTGAGGGAGAGCCAATCCCCTCGTGGGCAAGGGAGGGAGCTCTGGCTCCTGGGAAGGAGCCAGCCGTATTGCTGACAGTGGGCACCCAACACCACCTTCATGTTCTCTCCTTCCCCTCAGGGTGACAGTGGTGGTCCCCTTGTCTGCCAGGACAAGAACGCAGAATACTTCTGGCTTGTGGGAGTGACCAGCTGGGGCACAGGCTGTGCAAGAGCAAGGCGGCCTGGCGTCTACACCGCCACCCAGCACTTCTATGACTGGATCCTGGTCCAGATGGGAGCACGCTCAGCATTCAGGGGTACCCCGACAGCACAGGCGTGGAGTCACTTCCTTACCACCTCAAGGACCTGGCAGAAGCCAGCCCCAACACCAGCTCTGGCGGAAGAGCCTACCACCTGCCTAGTGCCTGTCAAGAAGCTGATGCAATTCCTCACTTGGGTGCAGGAGCTCCTGCAGGGTCTGTGGGAAGAAAAGGTGTGAGGAAGCAGGAGGGTCAGGATCCAGGCAGGACAGCATGGTACCACCACTGTCTGCTGCTGGCCTAATGGCCTCTGATACACAGCGTCAGAGGTCTGCTCTGTCTCCTCCACACTTCCCGGCATTTCACACCATTGCTGATTTCAGCTGGGTTCTTGAAATAAAGTTACCCGTTTTCACTGCTCACCACGCTTCGGATAAGTCTACTGGGCAAGGGCAAGCACTTCCAAGTTCTGCACGGCCAAAATGCAGCCGCAGTCACGGAGGGCACAAAGGGGAAGAGTCACTCGAAAGGGTTGCAACCATGTCAGCTCAGAGAGGGGGAGCTCAAATAATATTTTCCTCACCTGTGGGTTCAGAGCAGGGTAGGAGAACCCAGGAGTTGAACAAGTGGCTGAAAGGCTGGTGCTGGCATAGGAACTTTGGGTTTTTTGATCAAGGGATGGTGTACTCAGCTCCTGACATGATAACTGTTGACAGGGCTCACCTGCCTCAAGGGGAAAGTAGATCCTTGCCCAGGAGATGGCAGGGCTCATTGAGCGAGCTTTAAACTAGGGAAGAAGGGGGAAGAGGAGATCCTGAAGGCTGCTGGGGTCAGGCAAGTGCTCCAAGAGACACGACTAGTGCTGATGGGGGAAGAATCACAGAATCACAGAATTGTATGGGTTGGAAGGGACCTCGAGAGATCATCGGGTCCAACCCCCCTGCCAAAGCAGGCTCCCTAGCTCATATTGCTCAGATAGGCGTCCAGGCGGGTCTTGAATATCTCCAGTGAAGGAGACTCCACCACCTCCCTGGGCAGCCTATTCCAGTGCTCAGTCACCCTCACTGTGAAAAAGTTCTTCCGCATGTTGGTGCGGAACTTCCTATGCTCCAACTTGCAGCCATTGCCCCTTGTCCTATCCCCACAGACCACTGAAAAGGGGCTGGCCGATTCCCCCTGCATCCCCTGCTTCAGATAATTATAAACTTTGATTAGGTCCCCCCTTAGTCTTCTCTTCTCAAGGCTGAACAGTCCCAGCTTACTCAGCCTTTCCTCATAGGGGAGATGCTCTAGGCCCTTAATCATCTTCGTAGCCCTTCTTTGGACTCTTTCCAGGAGATCCCTGTCCTTTTTATACCAAGGAGCCCAGAACTGGACACAATACTCCAGGTGGGGCCTGACCAGGGCAGAGTAGAGAGGGAGGATCACCTCCTTTGACCTGCTGGCTACACTCCTCCTGATGCATCCCAGGATCCCATTGGCTCTCTTGGCCACCGAGGCACACTGCTGGCTCATGGCCAACCTGTCATCTACCAGGACCCCCAGGTCCTTCTCCACTGAGCTCTTCTCCAGCAGGTCATCCCCCAGCCTGTACTGATACAAACAGTTGTTCCTTCCCAGGTGCAAGACTTTACACTTGCTTTTGTTGAACTTCATCTGGTTTCTCACTGCCCAGCTCTCCAGCCTGTCCAGGTCTCTCTGGATGGCAGCGCAGTGCTCCTGCGTGTCAGCCACTCCTCCCAGCTTTGTATCATCGGCGTACTTGCTGAGGGTGGATGTTATTCCCTCATCAAGATCGTCAATGAAGATATTAAACTGGACTGGACCCAACACTGAGCCCTGGGGAACACCGCTGGTAACAGGCCTCCAGTCAGATTCTACTCCACGAATCACAACCCTCTGGGTTCGGTCCGACAGCCAATTCTCAACCCACCTCACTGTCCACTCATCTATCCCATGCTTTCTCAGCTTTGCTATCAGGATGTCATGGGAGACAGTATCAAAGGCCTTGCTGAAGTCAAGGTAGATGACATCCACTGCTCTCCCTCCATCTACCCAGCCTGTCATGAGATCGTAGAAGGCTATGAGGTTGGTCGAGCACGATTTCCCCTTAGTGAATCCATGCTGACTACTCCTCATGACCTTCTTCTCTTCCAATTGCTTGGAGATGGCATCCAGAACAAGCTGTTCCATTACCTTTCCAGGGGCAGAGGTGAGGCTGACTGGCCTATAGTTACTAGGTTCCTCCTTCTTGCCCTTTTTAAAGACTGGAGTGACATTGGCTATCCTCCAGTCTTCAGGCACTTCTCCTGTCCTCCAAGACCTGTCGAAGATGATAGAGAGCAGCTCAGCAATCACCTCCGCCAGCTCCCTCAGCACACGTGGATGTAACCCATCTGGGCCCATGGATTTGTGTGCATTAATCCCTTTGAGCCGCTCCTGGACCTCCCCTACTTGAACCAGAGGGAAATTCTTCATTTCCCAATCAGTCCTACTCTCATCCAGTGTCTGTGGGTCCCGGGGGGCCTTTGAAGTGAAGACCGAAGCAAAGGCGGCATTCAATATCTCCACTTTCTCAGCATCCCCCGTAACCAGGACACCCTCCTTATTCAGCAAGGGACCTACATTATCCCTGGACATCCTCTTACTGTTCACGTGCCTAAAAAACCCCTTTTTATTATCCTTTATGTCCCTTGCCAGCTTAATTTCCAAGAGGGCTTTAGCCTTCCTAGTTGCATCCCTACAGGCCCTGACCACGTTCCTGTATTCTTCCCAGGTGCTCAGACCCTTTTTCCACGATTCATAGATCTTCTGCTTCTCTTTGAGTTTGCTCAATAGCTCCCTGTTCATCCATGCAGGTCTTCTGCCTCTCTTTCCCCATTTCCTCCTCAAAGGGATGCATCGTTCCTGTGCTTGGAAGAAGTGCTGTTTGAATGCTAGCCAGCTCTCGCAGGCTCCCATTCCTTCAAACAGCGTAGCCCACGGGATAGCCCCCATTAAGTGGCGGAGGAGATCAAAGTTAGCTCTACCAAAATTCAGGGTAGCTATCCTACTTTTTGGCTTGCTTCTTCCACCCAGGATCATGAACTGAACCATTTCATGGTCGCTTTGCCCTAAGCTGCCCCCGACCTTCACTTCCCTAACAAGTCCATCCTTGTTAGTGAAAACAAGGTCCAGCAGCTGCCCTCCCCTTGTGGGCTCCTGCACCATCTGTAGCAGGAAATTGTCTTCAACACACTGCAGAAATTGTCTGGACTGCATACGACTGGCCGTATTGCTTGCCCAGCAAATATCTGGGTAGTTGAAGTCCCCCATAAGGATCAGTGCCCGGGAACTTGAGGCTACTTCTAACTGTTTATGGAATGCGTTATCTACCTGCTCCTCTTGATCAGGGGGCCTATAGCACACTCCCACAACAGTGTTCCCCATACCGGTTTGCCCCTTGATTTTAACCCACAAGCACTCGACAGAAGGTTCATCCTTCCCCAGGTGGAGCTCAACACATTCTAGGTGCTCTCTCACATAAAGAGCAACTCCTCCACCTCGCTTCCCTAGCCTGTCTTTCCTAAAAAGCACATAGCCATCCATGACAGTGTGCCAGTCGTCCAGGTTGTCCCACCACGTCTCTGTGATTGCAATGAGATCATGGCCCTGCGACCGCACAAAGATCTCTAGTTCTTCTTGTTTGTTCCCCATGCTACGTGCATTTGTGTAAAGACAGTTCAGTGGTGAAGCAGATGTAGGTATCCTCAACGGCCCACAGCGAGATTTCTGACAGGGGACTGGCAAAAGTGGCTCCACGGAGGAGTACTCAGGGCAGTCCACAGAATTTTCCCTACTCTCACGTGGAAAAACGTCCCCAAGTCCACGACTGTGCTGTTGGTATTTACCTCTTCCCACCGTCAACTCCCGTTGTGTCTCCCGAAGCCTAACCCTGGCAGCCGCCTTAATATCCCCTTCCCCCTTCCTAACTAGTTTAAAGCACGATCGATGAGCCCTGCTATCTCCTGGGCGAGGATCCGCTTTCCTTTATAGGACAGGTGAGCCCCATTAGCAGTACTCATGCCAGGAGCAGAGTACACCATCCCTTGGTTAAAGAATCCAAAGTTCTTGCGCCAGCACCAGCCTTTTAACCACACATTCAACTCGTGGGTTATCCTGTCCTGCTCTGAGCCCCTCCTCCCACAAGTGGGGATAGAGCAGAATATTATTTGGGCTCCCCCCCCCTCAACAGAGCGCCCCAGGTCCCGGAATTCCCTTTTGACAGCTTGCAGGCTACACTTTGTGATTGCGTCCCTGCCTGCTTGAACTATCAGTAAGGGATAATAGTCAGTGGATCTTACCAGGCCTGGTAGCCTTCTGGTAATATCCCTGACCCGGGCTCCAGGGAGGCAACACACCTCCCTGCGTGTAGGGTCTGGCCTACATATAGGCCCTTCTGTCCCTCTGAGAAGGGAATCTCCTACTACGACTACCTTCCTCTCTTCCCTAACAGAGGCAGTCTCAAGGCGTGCAGATGACCGCCTCACTCTAGGCCTCCGCTTTCTCTGAGGCAGAGGGGCTCCATTCATCTCCTCAGGTACCTCCTCCTCAACTGTCAGGGCCCCAAACCTGTTGCTCAGGGACACCTGAGGGGGTGGGGTAGGTAGGCAGGGGGAGTGCCTACGACGCCGAGTCGGGACTGTCTTCCAGGCCTCCTCGGGGTTTGGGTCACTCCCATTAACCTGGCACGGGCAGTGAGGGGGGACCGTCTTCAGGTGTGAGGTGTCATCCCGACTGTCTTCCTTTTGGGACGCCAGGGAGCTACTCCACCAGTCAATCTCTCGCTCGCAGTCCCTGATCACCCGCAGTCTTTCAACCTCTTCCTTTAGTTGTACCACCAAAGCAAGCAGGTCATCGACCTGCTCACACCTCAGACAGGCTAGGTGTTTGCCTCTTATCCCAGGCAACTGCAGGCTCTGGCATTCCCTGCAGCCTGAGACCTGGACCGCAGCATCCCTAGGCAGGCCCTCCATCGGGGTTGCCCGAGATTTGCAGGGGTAACCTCTGCGCCTGGTGGAGACCATGGATAGCTGAGCACACAGCAGACAGGGAACCCTCAGCTCGCCCTTTTGTACTCTGCGAGCCGGTCCTCTGAGTATACACCCTCAGCAAACTAGGAGGGGAGGCTTGCTCGGCCTGCTTGCTCTGCCTGCGCGAACTGCCTCGCTAACTGCCGCGCCACGCCCTTCTGACGCACCACGCCCTGTTTGCCCGTCCTGGTCGCCGCGCTCCGGGTCGCCCCACTCCCAGAGGCCTCTCTTGCATGGAGAGGGATAATTCCTGTCGCACTTAGCTCCGCCCCCGATGAGTCACCGCTCCGGGCAGTGCAGGGGACGAACAATGGCTGTTAATGGGTGCTGATGGCCACTGATGGGTGCACCTCTGCCTCTCTCCTTTTGATCTTAGGTGCTTTTCGTTAGTTGCCCTCGCGGATCTATGTCCGGGGGTTGTTGCTCGCAGAAAGGGGGTCCCTCGACGGAGTCTCCCGCTTCAGAGCCCTGCTCCTCAGCAGGTAAAGAAGGTAAAGGCCAACAGCACAGTGACGGACTTGGGGATGTTGTTCCATGTGATAGTAGGGAAAATGCTGTGGATTTCCCTGAGGACTCCTCAGTGGAGGCACCATTGCCCATCCCCTGTGGGAAATCTCGCTGTGATCTGTTGAGGATACCTGCATCTGCTGCCTCCCACGGTCGCAGGGCCACGATCTCATTGCGATCACAGAGACACGGTGGGGCAGCCTGGATGACTGGAATGCTGTCATGGATGGCTATGTGCTTTTTAGGAAAGATAGGCTAGGGAGGCGAGGTGGAGGAGTTGCTCTCTATGTGAGAGAGCAGCTAGAATGTGTTGAACTCCACCTGGGAGAGGATGATCAATCCGTTGAGAACTTGTGGGTAAGAATCAAGGGGCGGGCTAATGTGAGTGACACTGTTGTGGGCCCCCTGATCAGGAGGAGAGAGTTGAGAATGCATTCTACAAGCAGCTAGAAGTAGCCTCGAGATCCCAGGCCCTGGTCCTTATGGGAGACTCCAGATACCCACATATTTGTTGGGCAAGCAACAGGGCCAGTCGTATGCAGTCCAGACAATTTCTGCAATGTGTGCAACACAATTTCCTACTACAGCTGATGCTGGAACCTACAAGGGGAGGGTGGGTACTGGACCTTGTAGCAGCAGCATGCTGCCCCTCCCCTCGCTCCATAGGCTGTGCCCAGCACCAGGAACCAGAGGCTCTGTGACATCAGCCCCGTGGCCAAGGCCACCCCAGGCAACGGGAGTACTGCGGGCAGTTCAGCAGTAGCTGCACTGTGGATAGCAAGTCCTGCTTTGTTCTTGCATCTGCCGTGTTCTCCTGCCATGAAGCTGCTCTCTTTCCTCCTTTTGCTGTCCTTGTGCTGGCCTGTGCAGGGCACATGGGATACATGCTGGTAAGCGGCCCATGGCTCTTGGAGGGAGCATGGGCAAGCCTTACGGGATTCACTGGAGGGTGCCCACTTGTCCCCCATGGCCATGCCACAGCTTTCCAAACCCCCTGTGGGGGCCTCAGGTCTTGCCAGCACCCAGGCTGCTGGCATCGCTTGTCTACGGGGCTAAAGCCGAAACAGAGGCAGATGGGCGCGTGCCCCATGGGGTTCCCTGGCCCTGCTGTCCATACAGCACCTTGTGGGGTGGGAAGATGTCTGACCTTCAGCTCGAACGGCAGCAAGCCGTTGAGCAGGACAGTAACCATCTTCTGCTTACAGGACCTGCGGGCTCCGGCCCATGGCCTGGAACTCTGGCATGTCACGTGTTGTGGGTGGCAGAGATGCCCAGAAGGGAGCCTGGCCCTGGATTGTGAGCATCCAGAATCCCTGGAAAGCAGGCACAGGGCATGTATGCGGAGGATCCCTGATCAGCCCACAGTGGGTGCTCACAGCAGCCCACTGCTTCAACAATGTCTGGTAAGCAGGAGCAGGGAACAGCACACAACACTCCCAGCTGCCCTGCCCACAGCACCCAGGGCTACCCTCATCCTATCCCGTTCCATTCGCCTGCTGGACGCCCACTGGCTAGACTCTCCCCAGCCCGCTTGAGAGCCTGCTCAGGAGAAAGCTGGGCTCACGCCACGGCTTCCCAGCAGCCTCCAGTTCCATGTTCCTTGTGCCCAAGGCATGCTAGGGTGGTCGCACCCTCCGTAGCACCACTTTCCTCTCTGCCGTGTCAAGAGCAGGTGCCAGGCAACGGCTGGGCTGTGGCAGCACGTGGTTCCTCTGGCTCTGAGCGCTCTTTCTGCCTTCCAGGGACGTCTCCATGTGGTACGTGGTTATTGGTGCCAATCAGTTGACTCAGCTGGGTCCTGAGGCCCAAGTGCGCAGTATCATCCAGGTGATTGTTCACGAGCACTACAGCAACATCACACAAAGGAACGACATTGCACTTATGGAGTTGGACCACCCTGTCCAGTGCAACGACCACATCCAGCTTGCCTGCGTGCCTGATGCCTCGCTGAGAGTGTCAGAGCTGACCAACTGCTACATCAGCGGCTGGGGCGCCACAGCTGCAAGATGTGAGTTCCCGAGCACTCCTTGTATCATGAGGGCAAGCATGGCACACTGGGGAGGCGGGCTGGGATTTCAGGCAGCAGAGGTGAAATGTCGCCACAGTCAGGTTGCACAGGGACATGTGCCTAGAGAGAGGAGGTGGGCCTGACCCATTAGCCAAAGCAAGACAGAAAGCAAACACCGCTATCATGCCTTCCGGAGGCCAAGCCAAGATGTAGGCAAGGGGCTCACCCAGACCGGGGAGGAGAACCAGCAACGAGCCACTGTGTTCTTTGCTCACAGCTGCAGATTCCGCCGATGTGCTGCAGGAAGCCAAGGTCCACCTCATTGACATCCAGCAGTGTAACAGCAGCAAGTGGTACCGAGGGGCCATCCACAGGCACAACCTGTGTGCTGGCTATCCGCAGGGTGGCATCGACACCTGCCAGGTAGGAGCCTGTGACAAATCAGCCCCCAGCACCACCAGCAGCCCTGTCACAACAGCCCCAAGGTCTCCTGGTGTGGGCTTTGCCTGGCAAGTCACCTTCCCAGTGCTGCTGGGACTCGCCTCTCCTTCCCCATGGGCACGGCCTTGCCCGGTGCCCCACCTTGGCCCACCTAGGGCTCTTGGCAGCTCACAGGTCCACATCCCAGTCCCGGCAGATGAGTCTTCTGCACATCCAGCATCACTGCGCAGAGTTGAGGGAGAGCCAATCCCCTCGTGGGCAAGGGAGGGAGCTCTGGCTCCTGGGAAGGAGCCAGCCGTATTGCTGACAGTGGGCACCCAACACCACCTTCATGGTCTCTCCTTCCCCTCAGGGTGACAGTGGTGGTCCCCTTGTCTGCCAGGACAAGAACGCAGAATACTTCTGGCTTGTGGGAGTGACCAGCTGGGGCACAGGCTGTGCAAGAGCAAGGCGGCCTGGCGTCTACACCGCCACCCAGCACTTCTATGACTGGATCCTGGTCCAGATGGGAGCACGCTCAGCATTCAGGGGTACCCCGACAGCACAGGCGTGGAGTCACTTCCTTACCACCTCAAGGACCTGGCAGAAGCCAGCCCCAACACCAGCTCTGGCGGAAGAGCCTACCACCTGCCTAGTGCCTGTCAAGAAGCTGATGCAATTCCTCACTTGGGTGCAGGAGCTCCTGCAGGGTCTGTGGGAAGAAAAGGTGTGAGGAAGCAGGAGGGCCAGGATCCAGGCAGGACAGCATGGTACCACCACTGTCTGCTGCTGGCCTAATGGCCTCTGATACACAGCGTCAGAGGTCTGCTCTGTCTCCTCCACACTTCCCGGCATTTCACACCATTGCTGATTTCAGCTGGGTTCTTGAAATAAAGTTACCCGTTTTCTCTGCTCACCACGCTTCGGATAAGTCTACTGGGCAACGGCAAGCACTTCCAAGTTCTGCACGGCCAAAATGCAGCCGCAGTCACGGAGGGCACAAAGGGGAAGAGTCGCTCGAAAGGGTTGCAACCATGTCAGCTCAGAGAGGGGGAGCTCAAATAATATTTTCCTCACCTGTGGGTTCAGAGCAGGGTAGGAAAACCCAGGAGTTGAACAAGTGGCTGAAAGGCTGGTGCTGGCATAGGAACTTTGGGGTTTTTGATCAAGGGATGGTGTACTCAGCTCCTGACATGATAACTGTTGACAGGGCTCACCTGCCTCAAGGGGAAAGTAGATCCTTGCCCAGGAGGTGGCAGGGCTCATTGAGCGAGCTTTAAACTAGGGAAGAAGGGGGAAGAGGAGATCCTGAAGGCTGCTGGGGTCAGGCAAGTGCTCCAAGAGACACGACTAGAGCTGATGGGGGAAGAAGGTAAAGGCCAACAGCACAGTGACGGACTTGGGGATGTTGTTCCATGTGATAGTAGGGAAAATGCTGTGGATTTCCCTGAGGACTCCTCAGTGGAGGCACCATTGCCCATCCCCTGTGGGAAATCTCGCTGTGATCTGTTGAGGATACCTGCATCTGCTGCCTCCCACGGTCGCAGGGCCATGATCTCATTGCGATCACAGAGACACGGTGGGGCAGCCTGGATGACTGGAATGCTGTCATGGATGGCTATGTGCTTTTCAGGAAAGATAGGCTAGGGAGGCGAGGTGGAGGAGTTGCTCTCTATGTGAGAGAGCAGCTAGAATGTGTTGAACTCCACCTGGGAGAGGATGATCAATCCGTTGAGAACTTGTGGGTAAGAATCAAGTGGCGGGCTAATGTGAGTGACACTGTTGTGGGTGTGTACTACAGGCCCCCTGATCAGGAGGAGAGAGTTGAGAATGCATTCTACAAGCAGCTAAAAGTAGCCTCGAGATCCCAGGCCCTGGTCCTTATGGGAGACTCCAGATACCCACATATTTGTTGGGCAAGCAACAGGGCCAGTCGTATGCAGTCCAGACAATTTCTGCAATGTGTGGAACACAATTTCCTACTACAGCTGATGCTGGAACCTACAAGGGGAGGGTGGGTACTGGACCTTGTAGCAGCAGCATGCTGCCCCTCCCCTCGCTCCATAGGCTGTGCCCAGCACCAGGAACCAGAGGCTCTGTGACATCAGCCCCGTGGCCAAGGCCACCCCAGGCAACGGGAGTACTGCGGGCAGTTCAGCAGTAGCTGCACTGTGGATAGCAAGTCCTGCTTTGTTCTTGCATCTGCCGTGTTCTCCTGCCATGAAGCTGCTCTCTTTCCTCGTTTTGCTGGCCTTGTGCTGGCCTGTGCAGGGCACATGGGATACATGCTGGTAAGCGGCCCATGGCTCTTGGAGGGAGCATGGGCAAGCCTTACGGGATTCACTGGAGGGTGCCCACTTGTCCCCCATGGCCATGCCACAGCTTTCCAAACCCCCTGTGGGGGCCTCAGGTCTTGCCAGCACCCAGGCTGCTGGCATCGCTTGTCTACGGGGCTAAAGCCGAAACAGAGGCAGATGGGCGCGTGCCCCATGGGGTTCCCTGGCCCTGCTGTCCATACAGCACCTTGTGGGGTGGGAAGATGTCTGACCTTCAGCTCGAACGGCAGCAAGCCATTGAGCAGGACAGTAACCATCTTCTGCTTACAGGACCTGCGGGCTCCGGCCCATGGCCTGGAACTCTGGCATGTCACGTGTTGTGGGTGGCAGAGATGCCCAGAAGGGAGCCTGGCCCTGGATTGTGAGCATCCAGAATCCCTGGAAAGCAGGCACAGGGCATGTATGCGGAGGATCCCTGATCAGCCCACAGTGGGTGCTCACAGCAGCCCACTGCTTCAACAATGTCTGGTAAGCAGGAGCAGGGAACAGCACACAACACTCCCAGCTGCCCTGCCCACAGCACCCAGGGCTACCCTCATCCTATCCCGTTCCATTCGCCTGCTGGACGCCCACTGGCTAGACTCTCCCCAGCCCGCTTGAGAGCCTGCTCAGGAGAAAGCTGGGCTCACGCCACGGCTTCCCAGCAGCCTCCAGTTCCATGTTCCTTGTGCCCAAGGCATGCTAGGGTGGTCGCACCCTCCGTAGCACCACTTTCCTCTCTGCCGTGTCAAGAGCAGGTGCCAGGCAACGGCTGGGCTGTGGCAGCACGTGGTTCCTCTGGCTCTGAGCGCTCTTTCTGCCTTCCAGGGACGTCTCCATGTGGTACGTGGTTATTGGTGCCAATCAGTTGACTCAGCTGGGTCCTGAGGCCCAAGTGCGCAGTATCATCCAGGTGATTGTTCACGAGCACTACAGCAACATCACACAAAGGAACGACATTGCACTTATGGAGTTGGACCACCCTGTCCAGTGCAACGACCACATCCAGCTTGCCTGCGTGCCTGATGCCTCGCTGAGAGTGTCAGAGCTGACCAACTGCTACATCAGCGGCTGGGGCGCCACAGCTGCAAGATGTGAGTTCCCGAGCACTCCTTGTATCATGAGGGCAAGCATGGCACACTGGGGAGGCGGGCTGGGATTTCAGGCAGCAGAGGTGAAATGTCGCCACAGTCAGGTTGCACAGGGACATGTGCCTAGAGAGAGGAGGTGGGCCTGACCCATTAGCCAAAGCAAGACAGAAAGCAAACACCGCTATCATGCCTTCCGGAGGCCAAGCCAAGATGTAGGCAAGGGGCTCACCCAGACCGGGGAGGAGAACCAGCAACGAGCCACTGTGTTCTTTGCTCACAGCTGCAGATTCCGCCGATGTGCTGCAGGAAGCCAAGGTCCACCTCATTGACATCCAGCAGTGTAACAGCAGCAAGTGGTACCGAGGGGCCATCCACAGGCACAACCTGTGTGCTGGCTATCCGCAGGGTGGCATCGACACCTGCCAGGTAGGAGCCTGTGACAAATCAGCCCCCAGCACCACCAGCAGCCCTGTCACAACAGCCCCAAGGTCTCCTGGTGTGGGCTTTGCCTGGCAAGTCACCTTCCCAGTGCTGCTGGGACTCGCCTCTCCTTCCCCATGGGCACGGCCTTGCCCGGTGCCCCACCTTGGCCCACCTAGGGCTCTTGGCAGCTCACAGGTCCACATCCCAGTCCCGGCAGATGAGTCTTCTGCACATCCAGCATCACTGCGCAGAGTTGAGGGAGAGCCAATCCCCTCGTGGGCAAGGGAGGGAGCTCTGGCTCCTGGGAAGGAGCCAGCCGTATTGCTGACAGTGGGCACCCAACACCACCTTCATGTTCTCTCCTTCCCCTCAGGGTGACAGTGGTGGTCCCCTTGTCTGCCAGGACAAGAACGCAGAATACTTCTGGCTTGTGGGAGTGACCAGCTGGGGCACAGGCTGTGCAAGAGCAAGGCGGCCTGGCGTCTACACCGCCACCCAGCACTTCTATGACTGGATCCTGGTCCAGATGGGAGCACGCTCAGCATTCAGGGGTACCCCGACAGCACAGGCGTGGAGTCACTTCCTTACCACCTCAAGGACCTGGCAGAAGCCAGCCCCAACACCAGCTCTGGCGGAAGAGCCTACCACCTGCCTAGTGCCTGTCAAGAAGCTGATGCAATTCCTCACTTGGGTGCAGGAGCTCCTGCAGGGTCTGTGGGAAGAAAAGGTGTGAGGAAGCAGGAGGGCCAGGATCCAGGCAGGACAGCATGGTACCACCACTGTCTGCTGCTGGCCTAATGGCCTCTGATACACAGCGTCAGAGGTCTGCTCTGTCTCCTCCACACTTCCCGGCATTTCACACCATTGCTGATTTCAGCTGGGTTCTTGAAATAAAGTTACCCGTTTTCTCTGCTCACCACGCTTCGGATAAGTCTACTGGGCAAGGGCAAGCACTTCCAAGTTCTGCACGGCCAAAATGCAGCCGCAGTCACGGAGGGCACAAAGGGGAAGAGTCGCTCGAAAGGGTTGCAACCATGTCAGCTCAGAGAGGGGGAGCTCAAATAATATTTTCCTCACCTGTGGGTTCAGAGCAGGGTAGGAGAACCCAGGAGTTGAACAAGTGGCTGAAAGGCTGGTGCTGGCATAGGAACTTTGGGTTTTTTGATCAAGGGATGGTGTACTCAGCTCCTGACATGATAACTGTTGACAGGGCTCACCTGCCTCAAGGGGAAAGTAGATCCTTGCCCAGGAGGTGGCAGGGCTCATTGAGCGAGCTTTAAACTAGGGAAGAAGGGGGAAGAGGAGATCCTGAAGGCTGCTGGGGTCAGGCAAGTGCTCCAAGAGACACGACTAGAGCTGATGGGGGAAGAAGGTAAAGGCCAACAGCACAGTGACGGACTTGGGGATGTTGTTCCATGTGATAGTAGGGAAAATGCTGTGGATTTCCCTGAGGACTCCTCAGTGGAGGCACCATTGCCCATCCCCTGTGGGAAATCTCGCTGTGATCTGTTGAGGATACCTGCATCTGCTGCCTCCCACGGTCGCAGGGCCACGATCTCATTGCGATCACAGAGACACGGTGGGGCAGCCTGGATGACTGGAATGCTGTCATGGATGGCTATGTGCTTTTCAGGAAAGATAGGCTAGGGAGGCGAGGTGGAGGAGTTGCTCTCTATGTGAGAGAGCAGCTAGAATGTGTTGAACTCCACCTGGGAGAGGATGATCAATCCGTTGAGAACTTGTGGGTAAGAATCAAGTGGCGGGCTAATGTGAGTGACACTGTTGTGGGCCCCCTGATCAGGAGGAGAGAGTTGAGAATGCATTCTACAAGCAGCTAGAAGTAGCCTCGAGATCCCAGGCCCTGGTCCTTATGGGAGACTCCAGATACCCACATATTTGTTGGGCAAGCAACAGGGCCAGTCGTATGCAGTCCAGACAATTTCTGCAATGTGTGCAACACAATTTCCTACTACAGCTGATGCTGGAACCTACAAGGGGAGGGTGGGTACTGGACCTTGTAGCAGCAGCATGCTGCCCCTCCCCTCGCTCCATAGGCTGTGCCCAGCACCAGGAACCAGAGGCTCTGTGACATCAGCCCCGTGGCCAAGGCCACCCCAGGCAACGGGAGTACTGCGGGCAGTTCAGCAGTAGCTGCACTGTGGATAGCAAGTCCTGCTTTGTTCTTGCATCTGCCGTGTTCTCCTGCCATGAAGCTGCTCTCTTTCCTCCTTTTGCTGGCCTTGTGCTGGCCTGTGCAGGGCACATGGGATACATGCTGGTAAGCGGCCCATGGCTCTTGGAGGGAGCATGGGCAAGCCTTATGGGATTCACTGGAGGGTGCCCACTTGTCCCCCATGGCCATGCCACAGCTTTCCAAACCCCCTGTGGGGGCCTCAGGTCTTGCCAGCACCCAGGCTGCTGGCATCGCTTGTCTACGGGGCTAAAGCCGAAACAGAGGCAGATGGGCGCGTGCCCCATGGGGTTCCCTGGCCCTGCTGTCCATACAGCACCTTGTGGGGTGGGAAGATGTCTGACCTTCAGCTCGAACGGCAGCAAGCCGTTGAGCAGGACAGTAACCATCTTCTGCTTACAGGACCTGCGGGCTCCGGCCCATGGCCTGGAACTCTGGCATGTCACGTGTTGTGGGTGGCAGAGATGCCCAGAAGGGAGCCTGGCCCTGGATTGTGAGCATCCAGAATCCCTGGAAAGCAGGCACAGGGCATGTATGCGGAGGATCCCTGATCAGCCCACAGTGGGTGCTCACAGCAGCCCACTGTTTCAACAATGTCTGGTAAGCAGGAGCAGGGAACAGCACACAACACTCCCAGCTGCCCTGCCCACAGCACCCAGGGCTACCCTCATCCTATCCCGTTCCATTCGCCTGCTGGACGCCCACTGGCTAGACTCTCCCCAGCCCGCTTGAGAGCCTGCTCAGGAGAAAGCTGGGCTCACGCCACGGCTTCCCAGCAGCCTCCAGTTCCATGTTCCTTGTGCCCAAGGCATGCTAGGGTGGTCGCACCCTCCGTAGCACCACTTTCCTCTCTGCCTTGTCAAGAGCAGGTGCCAGGCAACGGCTGGGCTGTGGCAGCACGTGGTTCCTCTGGCTCTGAGCGCTCTTTCTGCCTTCCAGGGACGTCTCCATGTGGTACGTGGTTATTGGTGCCAATCAGTTGACTCAGCTGGGTCCTGAGGCCCAAGTGCGCAGTATCATCCAGGTGATTGTTCACGAGCACTACAGCAACATCACACAAAGGAACGACATTGCACTTATGGAGTTGGACCACCCTGTCCAGTGCAACGACCACATCCAGCTTGCCTGCGTGCCTGATGCCTCGCTGAGAGTGTCAGAGCTGACCAACTGCTACATCAGCGGCTGGGGCGCCACAGCTGCAAGATGTGAGTTCCCGAGCACTCCTTGTATCATGAGGGCAAGCATGGCACACTGGGGAGGCGGGCTGGGATTTCAGGCAGCAGAGGTGAAATGTCGCCACAGTCAGGTTGCACAGGGACATGTGCCTAGAGAGAGGAGGTGGGCCTGACCCATTAGCCAAAGCAAGACAGAAAGCAAACACCGCTATCATGCCTTCCGGAGGCCAAGCCAAGATGTAGGCAAGGGGCTCACCCAGACCGGGGAGGAGAACCAGCAACGAGCCACTGTGTTCTTTGCTCACAGCTGCAGATTCCGCCGATGTGCTGCAGGAAGCCAAGGTCCACCTCATTGACATCCAGCAGTGTAACAGCAGCAAGTGGTACCGAGGGGCCATCCACAGGCACAACCTGTGTGCTGGCTATCCGCAGGGTGGCATCGACACCTGCCAGGTAGGAGCCTGTGACAAATCAGCCCCCAGCACCACCAGCAGCCCTGTCACAACAGCCCCAAGGTCTCCTGGTGTGGGCTTTGCCTGGCAAGTCACCTTCCCAGTGCTGCTGGGACTCGCCTCTCCTTCCCCATGGGCACGGCCTTGCCCGGTGCCCCACCTTGGCCCACCTAGGGCTCTTGGCAGCTCACAGGTCCACATCCCAGTCCCGGCAGATGAGTCTTCTGCACATCCAGCATCACTGCGCAGAGTTGAGGGAGAGCCAATCCCCTCGTGGGCAAGGGAGGGAGCTCTGGCTCCTGGGAAGGAGCCAGCCGTATTGCTGACAGTGGGCACCCAACACCACCTTCATGTTCTCTCCTTCCCCTCAGGGTGACAGTGGTGGTCCCCTTGTCTGCCAGGACAAGAACGCAGAATACTTCTGGCTTGTGGGAGTGACCAGCTGGGGCACAGGCTGTGCAAGAGCAAGGCGGCCTGGCGTCTACACCGCCACCCAGCACTTCTATGACTGGATCCTGGTCCAGATGGGAGCACGCTCAGCATTCAGGGGTACCCCGACAGCACAGGCGTGGAGTCACTTCCTTACCACCTCAAGGACCTGGCAGAAGCCAGCCCCAACACCAGCTCTGGCGGAAGAGCCTACCACCTGCCTAGTGCCTGTCAAGAAGCTGATGCAATTCCTCACTTGGGTGCAGGAGCTCCTGCAGGGTCTGTGGGAAGAAAAGGTGTGAGGAAGCAGGAGGGCCAGGATCCAGGCAGGACAGCATGGTACCACCACTGTCTGCTGCTGGCCTAATGGCCTCTGATACACAGCGTCAGAGGTCTGCTCTGTCTCCTCCACACTTCCCGGCATTTCACACCATTGCTGATTTCAGCTGGGTTCTTGAAATAAAGTTACCCGTTTTCACTGCTCACCACGCTTCGGATAAGTCTACTGGGCAAGGGCAAGCACTTCCAAGTTCTGCACGGCCAAAATGCAGCCGCAGTCACGGAGGGCACAAAGGGGAAGAGTCACTCGAAAGGGTTGCAACCATGTCAGCTCAGAGAGGGGGAGCTCAAATAATATTTTCCTCACCTGTGGGTTCAGAGCAGGGTAGGAGAACCCAGGAGTTGAACAAGTGGCTGAAAGGCTGGTGCTGGCATAGGAACTTTGGGGTTTTTGATCAAGGGATGGTGTACTCAGCTCCTGACATGATAACTGTTGACAGGGCTCACCTGCCTCAAGGGGAAAGTAGATCCTTGCCCAGGAGGTGGCAGGGCTCATTGAGCGAGCTTTAAACTAGGGAAGAAGGGGGAAGAGGAGATCCTGAAGGCTGCTGGGGTCAGGCAAGTGCTCCAAGAGACACGACTAGAGCTGATGGGGGAAGAAGGTAAAGGCCAACAGCACAGTGACGGACTTGGGGATGTTGTTCCATGTGATAGTAGGGAAAATGCTGTGGATTTCCCTGAGGACTCCTCAGTGGAGGCACCATTGCCCATCCCCTGTGGGAAATCTCGCTGTGATCTGTTGAGGATATCTGCATCTGCTGCCTCCCACGGTCGCAGGGCCACGATCTCATTGCGATCACAGAGACACGGTGGGGCAGCCTGGATGACTGGAATGCTGTCATGGATGGCTATGTGCTTTTTAGGAAAGATAGGCTAGGGAGGCGAGGTGGAGGAGTTGCTCTCTATGTGAGAGAGCAGCTAGAATGTGTTGAACTCCACCTGGGGGAGGATGATCAATCCGTTGAGAACTTGTGGGTAAGAATCAAGGGGCGGGCTAATGTGAGTGACACTGTTGTGGGTGTGTACTACAGGCCCCCTGATCAGGAGGAGAGAGTTGAGAATGCATTCTACAAGCAGCTAGAAGTAGCCTCGAGATCCCAGGCCCTGGTCCTTATGGGAGACTCCAGATACCCACATATTTGTTGGGCAAGCAACAGGGCCAGTCGTATGCAGTCCAGACAATTTCTGCAATGTGTGCAACACAATTTCCTACTACAGCTGATGCTGGAACCTACAAGGGGAGGGTGGGTACTGGACCTTGTAGCAGCAGCATGCTGCCCCTCCCCTCGCTCCATAGGCTGTGCCCAGCACCAGGAACCAGAGGCTCTGTGACATCAGCCCCGTGGCCAAGGCCACCCCAGGCAACGGGAGTACTGCGGGCAGTTCAGCAGTAGCTGCACTGTGGATAGCAAGTCCTGCTTTGTTCTTGCATCTGCCGTGTTCTCCTGCCATGAAGCTGCTCTCTTTCCTCGTTTTGCTGGCCTTGTGCTGGCCTGTGCAGGGCACATGGGATACATGCTGGTAAGCGGCCCATGGCTCTTGGAGGGAGCATGGGCAAGCCTTACGGGATTCACTGGAGGGTGCCCACTTGTCCCCCATGGCCATGCCACAGCTTTCCAAACCCCCTGTGGGGGCCTCAGGTCTTGCCAGCACCCAGGCTGCTGGCATCGCTTGTCTACGGGGCTAAAGCCGAAACAGAGGCAGATGGGCGCGTGCCCCATGGGGTTCCCTGGCCCTGCTGTCCATACAGCACCTTGTGGGGTGGGAAGATGTCTGACCTTCAGCTCGAACGGCAGCAAGCCATTGAGCAGGACAGTAACCATCTTCTGCTTACAGGACCTGCGGGCTCCGGCCCATGGCCTGGAACTCTGGCATGTCACGTGTTGTGGGTGGCAGAGATGCCCAGAAGGGAGCCTGGCCCTGGATTGTGAGCATCCAGAATCCCTGGAAAGCAGGCACAGGGCATGTATGCGGAGGATCCCTGATCAGCCCACAGTGGGTGCTCACAGCAGCCCACTGCTTCAACAATGTCTGGTAAGCAGGAGCAGGGAACAGCACACAACACTCCCAGCTGCCCTGCCCACAGCACCCAGGGCTACCCTCATCCTATCCCGTTCCATTCGCCTGCTGGACGCCCACTGGCTAGACTCTCCCCAGCCCGCTTGAGAGCCTGCTCAGGAGAAAGCTGGGCTCACGCCACGGCTTCCCAGCAGCCTCCAGTTCCATGTTCCTTGTGCCCAAGGCATGCTAGGGTGGTCGCACCCTCCGTAGCACCACTTTCCTCTCTGCCTTGTCAAGAGCAGGTGCCAGGCAACGGCTGGGCTGTGGCAGCACGTGGTTCCTCTGGCTCTGAGCGCTCTTTCTGCCTTCCAGGGACGTCTCCATGTGGTACGTGGTTATTGGTGCCAATCAGTTGACTCAGCTGGGTCCTGAGGCCCAAGTGCGCAGTATCATCCAGGTGATTGTTCACGAGCACTACAGCAACATCACACAAAGGAACGACATTGCACTTATGGAGTTGGACCACCCTGTCCAGTGCAACGACCACATCCAGCTTGCCTGCGTGCCTGATGCCTCGCTGAGAGTGTCAGAGCTGACCAACTGCTACATCAGCGGCTGGGGCGCCACAGCTGCAAGATGTGAGTTCCCGAGCACTCCTTGTATCATGAGGGCAAGCATGGCACACTGGGGAGGCGGGCTGGGATTTCAGGCAGCAGAGGTGAAATGTCGCCACAGTCAGGTTGCACAGGGACATGTGCCTAGAGAGAGGAGGTGGGCCTGACCCATTAGCCAAAGCAAGACAGAAAGCAAACACCGCTATCATGCCTTCCGGAGGCCAAGCCAAGATGTAGGCAAGGGGCTCACCCAGACCGGGGAGGAGAACCAGCAACGAGCCACTGTGTTCTTTGCTCACAGCTGCAGATTCCGCCGATGTGCTGCAGGAAGCCAAGGTCCACCTCATTGACATCCAGCAGTGTAACAGCAGCAAGTGGTACCGAGGGGCCATCCACAGGCACAACCTGTGTGCTGGCTATCCGCAGGGTGGCATCGACACCTGCCAGGTAGGAGCCTGTGACAAATCAGCCCCCAGCACCACCAGCAGCCCTGCCACAACAGCCCCAAGGTCTCCTGGTGTGGGCTTTGCCTGGCAAGTCACCTTCCCAGTGCTGCTGGGACTCGCCTCTCCTTCCCCATGGGCACGGCCTTGCCCGGTGCCCCACCTTGGCCCACCTAGGGCTCTTGGCAGCTCACAGGTCCACATCCCAGTCCCGGCAGATGAGTCTTCTGCACATCCAGCATCACTGCGCAGAGTTGAGGGAGAGCCAATCCCCTCGTGGGCAAGGGAGGGAGCTCTGGCTCCTGGGAAGGAGCCAGCCGTATTGCTGACAGTGGGCACCCAACACCACCTTCATGTTCTCTCCTTCCCCTCAGGGTGACAGTGGTGGTCCCCTTGTCTGCCAGGACAAGAACGCAGAATACTTCTGGCTTGTGGGAGTGACCAGCTGGGGCACAGGCTGTGCAAGAGCAAGGCGGCCTGGCGTCTACACCGCCACCCAGCACTTCTATGACTGGATCCTGGTCCAGATGGGAGCACGCTCAGCATTCAGGGGTACCCCGACAGCACAGGCGTGGAGTCACTTCCTTACCACCTCAAGGACCTGGCAGAAGCCAGCCCCAACACCAGCTCTGGCAGAAGAGCCTACCACCTGCCTAGTGCCTGTCAAGAAGCTGATGCAATTCCTCACTTGGGTGCAGGAGCTCCTGCAGGGTCTGTGGGAAGAAAAGGTGTGAGGAAGCAGGAGGGCCAGGATCCAGGCAGGACAGCATGGTACCACCACTGTCTGCTGCTGGCCTAATGGCGTCTGATACACAGCGTCAGAGGTCTGCTCTGTCTCCTCCACACTTCCCGGCATTTCACACCATTGCTGATTTCAGCTGGGTTCTTGAAATAAAGTTACCCGTTTTCACTGCTCACCACGCTTCGGATAAGTCTACTGGGCAAGGGCAAGCACTTCCAAGTTCTGCACGGCCAAAATGCAGCCGCAGTCACGGAGGGCACAAAGGGGAAGAGTCGCTCGAAAGGGTTGCAACCATGTCAGCTCAGAGAGGGGGAGCTCAAATAATATTTTCCTCACCTGTGGGTTCAGAGCAGGGTAGGAGAACCCAGGAGTTGAACAAGTGGCTGAAAGGCTGGTGCTGGCATAGGAACTTTGGGGTTTTTGATCAAGGGATGGTGTACTCAGCTCCTGACATGATAACTGTTGACAGGGCTCACCTGCCTCAAGGGGAAAGTAGATCCTTGCCCAGGAGGTGGCAGGGCTCATTGAGCGAGCTTTAAACTAGGGAAGAAGGGGGAAGAGGAGATCCTGAAGGCTGCTGGGGTCAGGCAAGTGCTCCAAGAGACACGACTAGAGCTGATGGGGGAAGAAGGTAAAGGCCAACAGCACAGTGACGGACTTGGGGATGTTGTTCCATGTGATAGTAGGGAAAATGCTGTGGATTTCCCTGAGGACTCCTCAGTGGAGGCACCATTGCCCATCCCCTGTGGGAAATCTCGCTGTGATCTGTTGAGGATACCTGCATCTGCTGCCTCCCACGGTCGCAGGGCCACGATCTCATTGCGATCACAGAGACACGGTGGGGCAGCCTGGATGACTGGAATGCTGTCATGGATGGCTATGTGCTTTTTAGGAAAGATAGGCTAGGGAGGCGAGGTGGAGGAGTTGCTCTCTATGTGAGAGAGCAGCTAGAATGTGTTGAACTCCACCTGGGGGAGGATGATCAATCCGTTGAGAACTTGTGGGTACGAATCAAGGGGCGGGCTAATGTGAGTGTGTCCTGGTTTCAGCTATGATGGAGTTAATTATTTTTAGCAGTGGATGGAATTCCATGTTTGGGTGTTAGGATGAGAACAGTGCTGATAGCACCCTGATGTTTCTGCTTGTTGCCGGGCAATCAAGGACCTTTCTCAGTTCTTCATACTTCTTTACTAATGAGAAAGGAGGGGACGCAGCCAGGACAGGTGACCCGAACTGGCCAAAGAGGATATTCCATGCCAGTTACGTCATGCTCAGTATAAAGGGGGACTGGGAGGAACAGGAGGAGACAACGCCAGGACGTGCAGTTTCTGTGGACGGTCGGGTTCCGGGACGGCTCTAGGCTGTGCGGCCTGAGTTGTGTGGTTTGGTGAGAAATTGCATTGTGTATCACCAGTTTCATCTATTTTGTACTTTAAACTTCTGTTATTGGTATATCTAGTTTTCTGTTATTGTTTAGTAAACTATCCTTATCCCAACCTGCGTGGTTCTGGTTTCTAGGTTGTGGTTTCTTTTCCTCCTTTCATCCTTCCCTTTTCCCCCTCCCCCAACTTTCCCTCCCCCTTCCTTTTAAAAGTACAAGCGACTGTGTGGGGTGCGGCCCCCGGCTGGGGCAAAACCACGACAGTCATTTTTGGCGCCCAACGTGGGGCTCGAACGGTTGGGATAACGGTCGATCTGACCCTAACTATCACAATTAAGACAAGCACTGTTGTTTAAGCAATCTCTGGTTACGATGCTGTAGTATTTATTCACAAGGCTGTGTCCATGGCTGTGGCAGCAAAACCACCGCATGCTGTATACAATCCTGGCAGGATTCTTTACTCTCTCAGGTCTGCGGCTCCCATATTTGTTCCCATACTTCATTATAGTGTATTTTAT
Source organism: Porphyrio hochstetteri (assembly GCA_020800305.1). Lineage (NCBI taxonomy): Eukaryota > Metazoa > Chordata > Aves > Gruiformes > Rallidae > Porphyrio > Porphyrio hochstetteri. The sequence continues at coordinate 14,641,368 of CM036938.1, read as the reverse complement.
GATATCGGTCTATGATACAATAATATCGATGATCATGAGCTTAAGCTGGTACTTGTATGAGGTTTTGCTGTCCTGTCCATTCTTTGGACAGGGAGGGGTTAATAACAGCAGCCAGTATGGTGGGGGCACTGCTTTCTTTTCCTTTGTGCTAAATACAGCAGCTCTTATGGCAGTTTTTGAAAATATTCAATATATCTGGAATATTCAAACTAGCATTTTGCTATTGGTAGGTTTGGGGCAGATGGTTCAGTTTTTGTTATATATCAAGCATAGGTTTATGAATACCACTGAAGAGCTTTCTCCGAGACAGAACAATCACGAGTGGCAGGGCATGTGGCAAAGTATGGGCAAGTACCTAGGTACTTTCTCACGCCCGATGGTTTGGAACTTCACTCTTGAACAGCTACAAGACCCCGATCAAGTGACTGCATACCTAAAGAAAAATTGCTGTAGGTTTCCCAGAGATGGACACCTTACTGCACTGTGCTGGGCTCTGGCCACTATTTATCAAACACTGCTTGATAGCAGGCAGCACTGTCAGCACTGTCAGCACTGTCAGTGAGAAGGGAAAGGAAACAGACTGGCAGATACTATAGAAGCTGCAACCACTGGGGCTGACACTGCAGCTACTGCAACCCCTGTGACTGACACTGCAGCTACTGTAATCTCTACAGCAGACACTGCAGATGATCCGAAAAACCAACCCACACCAGTGTCTGTTGCTCCCGTACAAAAGAGGAAATGCACAAAGAAATCAGTTCGCATAGTGACGGATGATGATGATGATCAACCGGGACCATCCCGAGGATATCAGGATGAGGCAGAACCAGAGATTGTTACCCGATCCCTGACTCTGAGTGAGCTGCGTGAGGTTCGAAAAGATTTCACTTGCCACCCAAGTGAGCACATTATCACTTGGTTGCTCCGATGTTGGGATCACAGGGCCAATAGTTTGGAATTAGAAGGCAGAGAGGCCAAGCAGTTGGGATCCCTAGCTAGGGAAGGAGGAATTGACAAAGCAATTGGGAGGAGGCCGGAAATCCTCAGCCTCTGGAGGCGACTACTGTCAAGTGTGCAGGAAAGATATCCCATAAAGGAATATATTACATGTCAGACACCCAAGTGTAACAGCATAGAGACAGCTATCCAGCACCTGAGAGAATTAGCTGTACGGGAGATAATTTATTATGATCTGGACAATTCACAGCTTCCCGCTGATCCCGATGAAGTCCTATGCACTCCAGATATGTGGCGTAAGGTTGTACGAAGTGCACCATCAGGGTACACCAATTCACTGGCAGCAATTGACTGGAATGATATTGATCCGCCAACCGTAAATGAGGTGGCCTGCCGACTCAGGAAATACCAAGACAATGTTTTCCTCTCTGTCATTGCAGCAGTAGAGAAACTGGTTCAACGACTTGACAACAATGTGTCCAACTCCCAACCCGTATGGAGCAATGTTGCAGCTACTGGGAGAAAGCGTCCATCGTTCCAAGAGGGAGAATACACACCACGACGTACATTGTGGTTTTACCTGCTTGATCATGGAGAGGACATGAGGAAATGGGATATGCAGCCCACCTCAGCCCTTCGAGCACGAGTAAATGAGCTGCGGGGTAAAACATTCGCACAACGAGATTCTGCCAGGAAGAAGGCTGCACCAGTTTCTACTAGGCAGTTCCCTAGACCAACTGGAAGGCCTACCTATATGTCTGATGTGTCTGATCCTCTTGAAGGGACCTCTAAGTCCTTTATGCAACCAGTGGAAAACAAATATGATCAGCAGCAATAGAGGGGCCCTGCCTCCAGCCAGGTGGAGGAGAGGGATAATCGGGTTTATTAGACTGTGTGGATCCGATGGCCTGGCACATCAGACCCACAAGAATACAAAGCTCTGGTGGATACTGGTGCCCAGTGTACTCTAATGCCATCGAATCATGAAGGGGTAGAACCCGTTTGTATTTCTGGAGTGACAGGGGGATCCCAACAACTAACTGTGCTAGAGGCTGAGGTGAGCCTAACTGGGAAGGACTGGGAAAAACACCCCATTGTGACTGGTCCAGAAGCTCCGTGCATTTTAGGTATAGATTATCTACGTAGAGGGTATTTTAAAGACCCAAAAGGGTACCGATGGGCTTTTGGAATAGCTGCTTTGGAAACAGAAGAAATTGAACAACTGTGTGCCTTGCCTGGACTCTCGGAGGATTCTGCTGTTGTGGGGTTGTTGAAGGTTGAAGAACAGCAAGTGCCAGTTGCTACGACGATGGTGCACAGACGACAATACCGTACTAACCGAGATTCCCTGATTCCCATCCATAAGTTGATTCGTCAACTGGAGGATCAGGGAGTGATCAGCCGAACCCACTCACCCTTTAATAGTCCCATATGGCCAGTGAGGAAGTCCAATGGAGAGTGGAGGCTGACAGTAGATTATCGTGGCCTAAATGAAGTCACTCCAGGTATGAGTGCTGCTGTGCCAGACATGTTAGAGCTCCAGTATGAATTGGAATCGAAGGCAGCCAAGTGGTACGCCACAATCGACATTGCGAATGCTTTCTTCTCGATCCCACTGGCGCCAGAGTGCAGGCCACAGTTTGCTTTCACTTGGAGAGGCATCCAATACACGTGGAATCATGTGCCCCAGGGGTGGAAACATAGCCCCACCATCTGCCATGGACTAATCCAGAATACACTGGAAAAGGGTGAAGCACCAGAGCACCTGCAGTATATAGATGACATCATTGTATGGGGCAACACAGCAGAGGAAGTTTTTGAAAAAGACAACAGGGTAATTAAAATCCTTTTAGAAGCCGGTTTTGCTATAAAACGAAGTAAAGTCAAGGGGTCTACGTGAGAAATCCAGTTTTTAGGAATAAAATGGCAGGATGGGCGTCGTCAGATCCCAATGGACATTATTAATAAAATAGCAGCTATGTCTCCACCAAGCAACAAAAAGGAAACACAAGCTTTCTTAGGTGTTATAGGTTTTTGGCGAATGCATGTCCCAAACTACAGTCTCATTGTGAGCCCACTCTACCATGTAACTCGAAAGAAGAATGATTTCCAATGGGGCCCTGAGCAACAGCAAGCCTTTGAGCAGATCAAACGCGAGATAGTCCATGCAGTGGCCCTTGGGCCTGTCCGAACAGGGACAGATATTAAAAATGTGCTCTACACTGCAGCTGGGGAGAACGGCCCGACCTGGAGTCTCTGGCAGAAAGCACAAGGGGAGACTCGAGGTCGACCGCTGGGGTTTTGGAGTAGGGCCTACAAAGGATCTGAGGCCAATTATACTCCAACAGAAAAGGAAATACTGGCCGCCTATGAAGGGGTTCGAGCCGCTTCAGAAGTGATTGGAACTGAAGCCCAGCTCCTCCTGGCACCCCGACTGCCGGTGCTGGGCTGGTTGTTCAAAGGGAAGATTCCTTCTACACACCATGCCACTGATGCTACGTGGAGCAAGTGGGTTGCACTAATTACACAGCAGGCTCGAATAGGAAACCCCAATCGCCCAGGAATCGTGGAGGTGATCACAGACTGGCCAGAAGGCAAAGATTTTGGGATGTCACCAGAGGATGAGGAGGTAACACGCGCTGAAGAAGCCCCACCCTACAACGAACTGCCAGAGAATGAGAAGCGATATGCCCTGTTCACTGATGGGTCTTGTCGCATTGTGGGTAAGCATCGGAGATGGAAAGCTGCTGTATGGAGCCCTATAAGAAGAGTAGCAGAAGCCACTGAAGGAAAAGGTGAATCAAGCCAGTTCGCTGAGGTGAAGGCCATCCAGTTAGCCCTGGACATTGCTGAGAGAGAAAAGTGGCCAATGCTCTACCTTTATACTGATTCATGGATGGTGGCGAATGCCCTGTGGGGGTGGTTGCAGCAGTGGAAAAAGAACAGCTGGCAGCGTAGAGGCAAACCTATATGGGCTGATGACTTATGGCAAGATATCTCTGCTCGGTTAGAGAAACTTGTTGTAAAGGTACGTCATGTCGACGCCCATGTACCTAAGAGTCGGGCCATGGAGGAACATGAAAACAACCATCAGGTAGATAAGGCTGCTAGGATTAAAGTGGCTCAGGTAGATCTAGACTGGCAACGTAAGGGTGAATTATTCATAGCTCGATGGGCTCATGATACCTCGGGTCATCATGGGAGAGATGCAACATATAGATGGGCTCGGGATCGAGGGGTGGACCTGACCATGGACGCCATCGCACAAGTTGTCCACGAATGTGAGACATGTGCTGCAATCAAGCAAGCTAAGCGGTTAAAGCCCCTTTGGTATGGAGGACGGTGGATGAAATATAAATATGGGGAGGCTTGGCAGATTGATTACATCACCCTCCCACAAACCCGCCATGGCAAACGTTATGTGCTTACAATGGTGGAGGCAACTACCGGCTGGCTAGAAACATATCCCGTACCCCATGCCACTGCTCGAAATACAATTCTGGGCCTTGAAAGGCAAGTCCTCTGGCGACATGGTACTCCAGAAAGAATCGAGTCAGACAATGGGACTCATTTCCGAAACACTCTTATAGACACCTGGGCCAAAGAGCATGGCATTGAGTGGGTGTACCACATTCCTTATCATGCACCGGCCTCTGGGAAAATTGAACGATATAATGGACTTTTAAAAACTACACTGAAAGCAATGTGTGGTGGGACATTTAAGCATTGGGATACACATTTGGCCAAAGCCACGTGGTTAGTTAACACTAGGGGATCTACCAATCGGGCTGGCCCTGCCCAGTCAAAATTTCCACGTACTGTAGAGGGAGACAAAGTCCCAGTAGTGCATATGAAGAGTGTATTGGGAAAGAGAGTTTGGGTCATTCCTGCTTCAGGCAAAGGTAAACCCATGTCTGGAATTGTTTTTGCTCAAGGACCTGGCTGTACTTGGTGGGTAATGCAGAGGGATGGAGAAGTTCGATGCGTACCTCAAGGGGATTTGATTTTGGGTGAGAATAGCCAATATAATTAATAAAGTAGAAATTATAATAATTGCCAAATAACCCATTATTGTATATTCATTATTGTTATGATTGCTGTATGTTGTACCATAGCATTATAGCCGGAGTCATACAAGTTAATGAAGAATGAGTGCCATGATGATGGAACTAAAGCCTGGCCTCACAAGAACTTTTTTTTTTTCCCTTTGAAAATAAACTCTGACCCACAGACTATGAGCATGGACCATGCCAGGTGTATCAGTCAAGAGCCTGAGGTGCAGCATGCAACGAGCCAATGGAACATACAATTATCCTGAGAAACTGTTACGACAAATGGAGCCTGAAAATCATGGACTAAATGAACTCAACAACTTCAGAGGGATGATTAACAGACTGAGGGAATAAGATCTGTATGCACGTATGCGTGCATACATGTGTACATACATATATGGGTGTGTGAAACACAAAACTGGTTGTACCCAAAGAAAATTGTTGGATCTGGTCATGACGTAAATGGTATGGAATAAGGGGTGGATAATGTCCTGGTTTCAGCTATGATGGAGTTAATTATTTTTAGCAGTGGATGGAATGCCATGTTTGGGTGTTAGGATGAGAACAGTGCTGATAGCACCCTGACGTTTCTGCTTGTTGCCGGGCAATCAAGGACCTTTCTCAGTTCTTCATACTTCCTTACTAATGAGAAAGGAGGGGACGCAGCCAGGACAGGTGACCCGAACTGGCCAAAGAGGATATTCCATGCCAGTTACGTCATGCTCAGTATAAAGGGGGACTGGGAGGAAGAGGAGGAGACAACGCCAGGACGTGCAGTTTCTGGGGACGGTCGGGTTTTTTTCCGGGACGGGCTCTAAGCTGTGCGGCCTGAGTTGTGTGGTTTGGTTAGAAACTGCATTGTGTATCACCAGTTTCATCTATTTTGTACTTTAAACTTCTGTTATTGTTATATCTAGTTTTCTGTTATTGTTTAGTAAACTATCCTTATCCCAACCTGCGTGGTTCTGGTTTCTAGGTTGTGGTTTCTTTTCCTCCTTTCATCCTTCCCTTTTCCCCCTCCCCCAACTTTCCCTCCCCATTCCTTTTAAAAGTACAAGCGGCTGTGTGGGGTGCGGCCCTCGGCTGGGGCAAAACCACGACAGAGTCACACTGTTGTGGGTGTGTACTACAGGCCCCCTGATCAGGAGGAGAGAGTTGAGAATGCATTCTACAAGCAGCTGGAAGTAGCCTCGAGATCCCAGGCCCTGGTCCTTATGGGAGACTCCAGATACCCACATATTTGTTGGGCAAGCAACAGGGCCAGTCGTATGCAGTCCAGACAATTTCTGCAATGTGTGCAACACAATTTCCTACTACAGCTGATGCTGGAACCTACAAGGGGAGGGTGGGTACTGGACCTTGTAGCAGCAGCATGCTGCCCCTCCCCTCGCTCCATAGGCTGTGCCCAGCACCAGGAACCAGAGGCTCTGTGACATCAGCCCCGTGGCCAAGGCCACCCCAGGCAACGGGAGTACTGCGGGCAGTTCAGCAGTAGCTGCACTGTGGATAGCAAGTCCTGCTTTGTTCTTGCATCTGCCGTGTTCTCCTGCCATGAAGCTGCTCTCTTTCCTCGTTTTGCTGTCCTTGTGCTAGCCTGTGCAGGGCACATGGGATACATGCTGGTAAGCGGCCCATGGCTCTTGGAGGGAGCATGGGCAAGCCTTACGGGATTCACTGGAGGGTGCCCACTTGTCCCCCATGGCCATGCCACAGCTTTCCAAACCCCCTGTGGGGGCCTCAGGTCTTGCCAGCACCCAGGCTGCTGGCATCGCTTGTCTACGGGGCTAAAGCCGAAACAGAGGCAGATGGGCGCGTGCCCCATGGGGTTCCCTGGCCCTGCTGTCCATACAGCACCTTGTGGGGTGGGAAGATGTCTGACCTTCAGCTCGAACGGCAGCAAGCCATTGAGCAGGACAGTAACCATCTTCTGCTTACAGGACCTGCGGGCTCCGGCCCATGGCCTGGAACTCTGGCATGTCACGTGTTGTGGGTGGCAGAGATGCCCAGAAGGGAGCCTGGCCCTGGATTGTGAGCATCCAGAATCCCTGGAAAGCAGGCACAGGGCATGTATGCGGAGGATCCCTGATCAGCCCACAGTGGGTGCTCACAGCAGCCCACTGCTTCAACAATGTCTGGTAAGCAGGAGCAGGGAACAGCACACAACACTCCCAGCTGCCCTGCCCACAGCACCCAGGGCTACCCTCATCCTATCCCGTTCCATTCGCCTGCTGGACGCCCACTGGCTAGACTCTCCCCAGCCCGCTTGAGAGCCTGCTCAGGAGAAAGCTGGGCTCACGCCACGGCTTCCCAGCAGCCTCCAGTTCCATGTTCCTTGTGCCCAAGGCATGCTAGGGTGGTCGCACCCTCCGTAGCACCACTTTCCTCTCTGCCGTGTCAAGAGCAGGTGCCAGGCAACGGCTGGGCTGTGGCAGCACGAGGTTCCTCTGGCTCTGAGCGCTCTTTCTGCCTTCCAGGGACGTCTCCATGTGGTACGTGGTTATTGGTGCCAATCAGTTGACTCAGCTGGGTCCTGAGGCCCAAGTGCGCAGTATCATCCAGGTGATTGTTCACGAGCACTACAGCAACATCACACAAAGGAACGACATTGCACTTATGGAGTTGGACCACCCTGTCCAGTGCAACGACCACATCCAGCTTGCCTGCGTGCCTGATGCCTCGCTGAGAGTGTCAGAGCTGACCAACTGCTACATCAGCGGCTGGGGCACCACAGCTGCAAGATGTGAGTTCCCGAGCACTCCTTGTATCATGAGGGCAAGCATGGCACACTGGGGAGGCGGGCTGGGATTTCAGGCAGCAGAGGTGAAATGTCGCCACAGTCAGGTTGCACAGGGACATGTGCCTAGAGAGAGGAGGTGGGCCTGACCCATTAGCCAAAGCAAGACAGAAAGCAAACACCGCTATCATGCCTTCCGGAGGCCAAGCCAAGATGTAGGCAAGGGGCTCACCCAGACCTGGGAGGAGAACCAGCAACGAGCCACTGTGTTCTTTGCTCACAGCTGCAGATTCCGCCGATGTGCTGCAGGAAGCCAAGGTCCACCTCATTGACATCCAGCAGTGTAACAGCAGCAAGTGGTACCGAGGGGCCATCCACAGGCACAACCTGTGTGCTGGCTATCCGCAGGGTGGCATCGACACCTGCCAGGTAGGAGCCTGTGACAAATCAGCCCCCAGCACCACCAGCAGCCCTGTCACAACAGCCCCAAGGTCTCCTGGTATGGGCTTTGCCTGGCAAGTCACCTTCCCAGTGCTGCTGGGACTCGCCTCTCCTTCCCCATGGGCACGGCCTTGCCCGGTGCCCCACCTTGGCCCACCTAGGGCTCTTGGCAGCTCACAGGTCCACATCCCAGTCCCGGCAGATGAGTCTTCTGCACATCCAGCATCACTGCGCAGAGTTGAGGGAGAGCCAATCCCCTCGTGGGCAAGGGAGGGAGCTCTGGCTCCTGGGAAGGAGCCAGCCGTATTGCTGACAGTGGGCACCCAACACCACCTTCATGTTCTCTCCTTCCCCTCAGGGTGACAGTGGTGGTCCCCTTGTCTGCCAGGACAAGAACGCAGAATACTTCTGGCTTGTGGGAGTGACCAGCTGGGGCACAGGCTGTGCAAGAGCAAGGCGGCCTGGCGTCTACACCGCCACCCAGCACTTCTATGACTGGATCCTGGTCCAGATGGGAGCACGCTCAGCATTCAGGAGTACCCCGACAGCACAGGCGTGGAGTCACTTCCTTACCACCTCAAGGACCTGGCAGAAACCAGCCCCAACACCAGCTCTGGCGGAAGAGCCTACCACCTGCCTAGTGCCTGTCAAGAAGCTGATGCAATTCCTCACTTGGGTGCAGGAGCTCCTGCAGGGTCTGTGGGAAGAAAAGGTGTGAGGAAGCAGGAGGGCCAGGATCCAGGCAGGACAGCATGGTACCACCACTGTCTGCTGCTGGCCTAATGGCCTCTGATACACAGCGTCAGAGGTCTGCTCTGTCTCCTCCACACTTCCCGGCATTTCACACCATTGCTGATTTCAGCTGGGTTCTTGAAATAAAGTTACCCGTTTTCACTGCTCACCACGCTTCGGATAAGTCTACTGGGCAAGGGCAAGCACTTCCATGTTCTGCACGGCCAAAATGCAGCCGCAGTCACGGAGGGCACAAAGGGGAAGAGTCACTCGAAAGGGTTGCAACCATGTCAGCTCAGAGAGGAGGTTATTCACAGCCATGATGTGTTGCAGCGACCTGTCATCACCCAGAGGTGAGAAAGAGGAGCAGAGGTTTTGGATTTATTCCATGTCTGTGCAAAGATGGGTACTAGGTGGCAATTCCACCAAACTAGTCATCTACACACAGAATTTACAACCTATTTCTCCTGTTACAGGATTAGAAAAACCTTTCCAAACTTTCAAAAATTGGTGAGTAATTATCGCATCATCACCTATTGGTCAAGCATAGTCAAATTAGCAGGCATGCTGCTTGAAGGTGCTGGGCGGGGGCATTTGCATAGGTCTTGAGCTGGGTGGGTGGCTGTGATCTCCCCTTGCCACCTGTCCCTTCCCCCCAGATTTTGTTGCCCTCAGGCCTCTCCAGATGTGCCCCAGCTCTTGCACCTGCTGGCGCAGAATGTTTCCTCTTGAGTCACTGAGGAGAAGGGCTCTGGAGTGGGAGACCGCATCGAAGGACCCTTCCTGAAAGCAGCAAGCCCGAGCACAGAACGGCGAGGACAAAGACAAGCAAAGGGAGAAAGGGAGAGAGAGAGGCACCCACCTTCCCCCGCCCCACTGCAGCAAGAGCGCCCCCCCCTCTCCCCCCCCCCCCCGCCGGCGCAGACTGCATGGTGCGGTGACTCATCGGAGGCGGAGCTAAGGGTGACGGGAATAATCCCTCTGGATACAAGAGGGACCCCTGGCAGCGCCAGCGCCCTGGAGTGGGCCAAACACGGCGTGGCATGTCAGAAGGGTGTGGCACGGCAGTTTGCACGGCTGTGGAGAATTGACGGGGAGACAGCCACATCCGATGATGTCCAGCAAGCCTCAGCTCTATTCGGTTACACATCGCACTTTTATGGTTACAGTAATTAGCTTATGCATATTGCAAAAATTGAGCTCATCATTGGTCCAAGATAAAAGAACATCTGTGCCCCTGTTGGCACATACTCCGAATGCCTATGGCTTCTTCCCCCATGCTTAGTTCCTCTTTCCCATACTTTACTATCTTAAAGATATAACGTCTTTGTTACATCCATCACGTTTCTCACGTCCTTACTGCTTGACCAATTTCACTGTACCAAGCTCATGGCCTTTGGCCACCAGCCATGATTCCACAAAACTCTCTACACTTACCCCGTTTTCTTTTTGGGCCAAAAGGTTGGTAGCAGCCAGTTCGTTTATTCTCCAGAGCAGCGTGATTCTATACTCTCTAGCAAGCTTAACAAAGCATGGCTGGGAACCGAGGGAGAGGGAAGCGAGAACAGTGAAGGCGATAGAGCAGACACCTGTGCAAGGCCTATATCTTAACTTGTCTCAGAGGAATGTTTCAGAATTAGGAACTTCTATTCACAGTCCACACTCCTTAACCCATTATCTGACTTTGCTGCTAGCTCCACATTCCTTTAAAGTGATGTTTCATTCTGGCTGTTTTGTTTGCAGGGATAGAGAGTGAGGAATATGTGGCTGTTCCCACAGAGCCATCCCTCCACAGGTTCCCTCTTTTTCTTTAAAGTTAGGAAATTCTTTTACTACACCTTAATCCTAATATAATGATTCTCTGTCTAACTTTTCAAGATATTTGTCTGATTCTAGCTTTTGCCTTCATTGTTCACATCAGAGTGATTAATTAGTAATTATAACGAGTTTTGATAAGCATATCTTATAGCTAAACATTGTTACCTTACTTTTGATGTCTAAAAGTTATCTGCACACCTGTTTTGTTTTGGCCTTTTTATTACGGCTGGTTCTTGACATATTCACTTACTTCCAAATAACTTCTCACAACTCCTTGGTTTAAGGCAGTCTGTCCACCTGCCTTCAAGGCCGCTACATTTTGAAAATGTGATTACCAAATACCTCTCAGCATGAGTAATTTTGCTGTGTGGTGGGAATTCAAGGATACTGTCGGGGCCTGTGTCTGTGTGAGGAGAGCCAGGCCGCCGGCAGGCCTGCTGTCCTCCCTGACAATTTTTTTTTTCTTTTAGTATCTGCGTTTCAAAAACTGCTTTTAGAGGTCTCTGCAAGCGCCCTTTGCAGAAAGCTCAACAAGCATGGCAGTAAGAGTAAGACAAGTACCGTAACTGCCAAATTCAATAACCCAAATTTGACCACTGACAATATCCATCCTGAAATTCCCCACTCGTGAAACCAAAATCCAAACAATCCATTTTCTTGTTGTATCTTTTGTGTTTGATCTATTAATTTCTGAATGCTCGCATGAATTGACTGAGAGTGGTCAGCCAGGTTCTTTGTTTGCTTTGCCAATCAGGAGTGTCAGAGGTGCAGATAACATCAACCTCACACAGTCTGTGATCTTAGGCTGTGCAGAAATCACTATTTCTCTACTTTTCATTTACCACAAATATATGCATAGCTCAAAGACTGTTAGATGGTTCAAAATGTCCCACAGCAAAACTCATAGTCCACTGTGGCTGCAGCTGGAACAATCGACTTCAGTTACTGTGATCAGGATCCCATCCTGGTTCATGCAAGCTTGATTTCTTCTGGATCCACAGCTTTATCCACTTCACTGGGTCCCACTTGGTTTCCGTATCTGTAATGACACAGGCAGATCTCCTTCCCCAAGTTAGTACCTGCAACTTCTTTTTTTTTCTTTTTTTTTTTTTTTCTCCTTTTAAACCTACTGCATGTTTCACCATTAGAGGTACCAAACTGTTCTGTGGCAGACATAAATAGTTCAAAACATAAAGAGCTTTGTTTAATCAATCAGCTGGAGAGATACCCTTCTCTCCCCGTTTTTGTTTGTGAAGCAAACGCTTGAGAGTTTGATTCATACATAGACCTTGAGTTAGTCAGTCAGCTCAGTGTGGCTGCAAATATGGGTAATAAAATACTGATGCATAATACCACACAATAATCTAATCCAGCGAATATTTTCAAGGAACTTTTGAACACCATTTAATGTGCTAACCTCAGCTTTGATTTCAATCCTCTGAGGTGTTACAGTACTTTTATCAATCTGTCAGTCTAAATATTTCCATACTGCCTTATTTTGAATTTTCTGTAATCTGTAATCCCTTGCTTTTCAAATGCACTGTTAACCCATGAATCAAACTTTCAACGTCCAAGTTTTTTCCCACAATCAGTATCATCCACGTAAGGATAAAGGATTAGATCAGGATCCATTTTTCGTACCGGAGCAAGTGCCTGAGCTACGCAAGTCTGGCACCAGTTTAGCTTTTCCACCTCTAATATTCTTTCTAGTTTGCAAATCACAAAACAGTATTTTTCCAGTAATCATCCCATATTTTCCCAAATGTTTGAGCTACCCCAAAAGCATACCTTGAGTCAGTATAAATCGTCCCTTCTGTCCTATTTAACAATTGTAATGCCTGATTTAAAACATATAATTTGCATGTCTGGGCAGACCAATTGTTCGGTAATCTTCCTGATTCTTTTACACTTTGATTTTCCTCATCAATAATTCCATTGCTTGCCTCCCCACTCCTAGATGACAGGTTAAGCACTTAAAATTTACCGAGGCTCTGTGTCTTAAGTTTGGGTAATGCTTGAGACAGGGGGTTTGTTTCTTGAGGTATACAAATCATAAGCTAACGCAGAATAGCTCTGCTGGATGCTATGTAATCCCGATCCTCCCGTTTGAGGTGGGGTTACCCCCCCCACACACACATCCCACCGGCCCGCTATCAACGTTCTTTTTGGCACCACCCGCTCGTCCCCACATAAACTTTTCCCTGGTAATTTTCGCGATTGTGTAGTAATCAAAATACCCTGATTTAACCATTTTTCCCGCTCTGACGCCACCTTACGTGCCCAGGCTCCGACGAGCAGTCTCTGCAGAGTCTCTCGGGCATCAGGAGATGTATGGATGATGTTTGTCGGGCGGTGTGGGTGGGAGCGGTGGGTGTAGATACAAAATGTGTCCCTGATCCGATGGTTGTCAAAGCCGATAATTGTCCATGGCCGTAGGTGTCCTGTGTCCTGTCCTTAGGTTTCTTGTCGGTGGGCATAGGTTCCTTGTCCATGCCGTAGTCGGTGATTCTTCATGTCGGTAGTGTCTGGGTGGGTGGGTGGGCAAGTCTGCAGACCCTTTCACAGCAGGGCATGCCGTTGCTGCAACTGCCTGCTCCGCTTTCATGTTTTCCAGCTTTTCAAAGACAAGCTGAAGTTTTAGATGGCGTTTAACATTTTCAACTGCGTCACAGGCTCTTTTAGGCTCAGTAAAAGTTAGAGGTGAATAGATATTAAAGGCAGTCGGTTGTACGTTTTGTTTTTCTTCCACATTTTTTCCTTCCAAAGCTATCATAGTGGGGGGGTTTGCAGACCGTGGTGGCAGATTTACGTGCACTACTTGCTCGTCTTCCCGGTCAGTTCTGACAGATTTATCACTTTGCTCTGATAACATGGCATAATTACTTAGCATAGTAACTGGGGTAGGTGAAAGAGCACCCAGAAACAAAAACACATTCTCCGTAGTAGAATTTTTCCCTTTTAAATCAGTTCTGTAGAACTCGCAACTGCTGCAAAGGCTGAAGCGGCAGAGCTCATTGTGAATTATTCTCCATAATTTTCCTAATTTCTTTGCTGTTTGGTCATCCTCTAATGTAGCATCCCACAATTTATCCCCAAGTCTACGCCGCTCGGCTAGTTCATGCACTGTATGTAGGTTAACAAACATTCCCTTTGCATACCCGTATTCTAACGGTCCGGGCAATTCCTTCCCTTTGACCTGTCACTTCTGACAGTCCGGGCAATTCCTTATGTAAGGCAATGCCTTTGACCTGTCACTTCTGACAGTCCGGGCAATTCCTTATGTAAGGCAATGCCTTTGACCTGTCGCTTCTGTAGTAAATAAATCATATGCTACTTGCCTGTCCATTATAACGTCAGCGCTGTTGCAGCTTTATCAGGTCCGGTAGCACATCGCGGCTAGGCTCACTGATGTGATCACCTAGGGCACAGCACACTCTCTTGTCAGCGTGCTTATTTGCCGTCCTTGCTGCTTAGGACCCACACACCCTCCGTCGTTCCACCATGGTTCGTGATAAGGACGTTTTCTTCGCTCCTTGTAATCCCAGCGCTTTAATCCCGGCGCTCCCCAGTATTACGGCGCTTACCAGTATCACGGCGCTTTTCCCAGTATCACATCAGGCCCCCAAACTGTCTCGGAACCTAGTCAATGCCCCGCTGGGAATCCTGTCGACGATACACGAGACCGTTGAAACCAACGGGACATGTCTCCCCGTTCTTCGGCGGCAGGAGCCCCTCACGGTGCTGATGTCGATCCCGGACGAGCCTCCAGTGTATCACGTCGGGGTCACCATTTGTGGAAAATCGACGGGGAGACAGCCACATCCGATGATGTCCAGCAAGTCTCAGCTTTATCCGGTTACACATTGCACTTTTATGGTTACAATAATTAGCTTATGCATATTGCAAAAATTGAGCTCATCATTGGTCCAAGATAAAAGAACATCTGTGCCCCTGTTGGCACATACTCCGAATGCCTATGGCTTCTTCCCCCATGCTTAGTTCCTCTTTCCCATACTTTACTATCTTAAAGATATAACGTCTTTGTTACATCCATCACGTTTCTCACGTCCTTACTGCTTGACCAATTTCACTGTACCAAGCTCATGGCCTTTGGCCACCAGCCATGATTCCACAAAACTCTCTACACACAGCAGTTCGTGCAGGCGGGGCAAAACCTCCCTCGTAGCTCAGAGGGTAAATTGAGTGGACCGGCTTCCGCTCACAAAGTACACAGGGTGAGCCAAGGGTGTTCCTGTCTGCTGGGTGCCCAGAGAGTTAACCATGGTCTCCACCAGGCAGAGAGGATGCCCCTACAAAACTGTGGCAACCCTGTTGGAGGGCCTGCCCAGGGATATTGCGATTCACATCTCTGGCTGCTGGGAATGCCTGAGTCTGCTGCTGCCAGGGAAGAGAGGCAAGAACTTCACCTGCGTGAGGTGCGAGCAGGTGGACGATTTGCTCAGCATGGGGGCTGAACTAAAAGAAGAGGTGGAAAGACTGAGGGCTATCAGGAACTGCGAGTGGGAGGTTGACTGCTGGAGTAGCTCCCTGGCATCCCTGATCCTACACGCAGGGAGGTGTGTTGCCTCCCTGGAGCTTGAGTCGCAGACATCACCAGAAGGCTTCCAGAGCTGGTGAGATCCTCCGATTACTACCCCTTACTGATAGTTCAAGCAGCCAGTGATGCAGTCACGAAGTGTAGCCTGCGAGCTATCAAAAGGGACTTCTGGGACATAGGGCGCTTTGTTGATGGAGGGGGAGCTCAAATAATATTTTCCTCACCTGTGGGTTCAGAGCAGGGTAGGAGAACCCAGGAGTTGAACAAGTGGCTGAAAGGCTGGTGCTGGCATAGGAACTTTGGGTTTTTTGATCAAGGGATGGTGTACTCAGCTCCTGACATGATAATTGTTGACAGGGCTCACCTGCCTCAAGGGGAAAGTAGATCCTTGCCCAGGAGGTGGCAGGGCTCATTGAGCGAGCTTTAAACTAGGGAAGAAGGGGGAAGAGGAGATCATGAAGGCTGCTGGGGTCAGGCAAGTGCTCCAAGAGACACGACTAGAGCTGATGGGGGAAGAAGGTAAAGGCCAACAGCACAGTGACGGACTTGGGGATGTTGTTCCATGTGATAGTAGGGAAAATGCTGTGGATTTCCCTGAGGACTCCTCAGTGGAGGCACCGTTGCCCATCCCCTGTGGGAAATCTCGCTGTGATCTGTTGAGGATACCTGCATCTGCTGCCTCCCACGGTCGCAGGGCCACGATCTCATTGCGATCACAGAGACACGGTGGGGCAGCCTGGATGACTGGAATGCTGTCATGGATGGCTATGTGCTTTTTAGGAAAGATAGGCTAGGGAGGCGAGGTGGAGGAGTTGCTCTCTATGTGAGAGAGCAGCTAGAATGTGTTGAACTCCACCTGGGGGAGGATGATCAATCCGTTGAGAACTTGTGGGTAAGAATCAAGGGGCGGGCTAATGTGAGTGACACTGTTGCGGGTGTGTACTACAGGCCCCCTGATCAGGAGGAGAGAGTTGAGAATGCATTCTACAAGCAGCTAGAAGTAGCCTCGAGATCCCAGGCCCTGGTCCTTATGGGAGACTCCAGATACCCACATATTTGTTGGGCAAGCAACAGGGCCAGTCGTATGCAGTCCAGACAATTTCTGCAATGTGTGCAACACAATTTCCTACTACAGCTGATGCTGGAACCTACAAGGGGAGGGTGGGTACTGGACCTTGTAGCAGCAGCATGCTGCCCCTCCCCTCGCTCCATAGGCTGTGCCCAGCACCAGGAACCAGAGGATCTGTGACATCAGCCCCGTGGCCAAGGCCACCCCAGGCAACGGGAGTACTGCGGGCAGTTCAGCAGTAGCTGCACTGTGGATAGCAAGTCCTGCTTTGTTCTTGCATCTGCCGTGTTCTCCTGCCATGAAGCTGCTCTCTTTCCTCGTTTTGCTGGCCTTGTGCTGGCCTGTGCAGGGCACATGGGATACATGCTTGTAAGCGGCCCATGGCTCTTGGAGGGAGCATGGGCAAGCCTTACGGGATTCACTGGAGGGTGCCCACTTGTCCCCCATGGCCATGCCACAGCTTTCCAAACCCCCTGTGGGGGCCTCAGGTCTTGCCAGCACCCAGGCTGCTGGCATCGCTTGTCTACGGGGCTAAAGCCGAAACAGAGGCAGATGGGCGCGTGCCCCATGGGGTTCCCTGGCCCTGCTGTCCATACAGCACCTTGTGGGGTGGGAAGATGTCTGACCTTCAGCTCGAACGGCAGCAAGCCGTTGAGCAGGACAGTAACCATCTTCTGCTTACAGGACCTGCGGGCTCCGGCCCATGGCCTGGAACTCTGGCATGTCACGTGTTGTGGGTGGCAGAGATGCCCAGAAGGGAGCCTGGCCCTGGATTGTGAGCATCCAGAATCCCTGGAAAGCAGGCACAGGGCATGTATGCGGAGGATCCCTGATCAGCCCACAGTGGGTGCTCACAGCAGCCCACTGCTTCAACAATGTCTGGTAAGCAGGAGCAGGGAACAGCACACAACACTCCCAGCTGCCCTGCCCACAGCACCCAGGGCTACCCTCATCCTATCCCGTTCCATTCGCCTGCTGGACGCCCACTGGCTAGACTCTCCCCAGCCCGCTTGAGAGCCTGCTCAGGAGAAAGCTGGGCTCACGCCACGGCTTCCCAGCAGCCTCCAGTTCCATGTTCCTTGTGCCCAAGGCATGCTAGGGTGGTCGCACCCTCCGTAGCACCACTTTCCTCTCTGCCGTGTCAAGAGCAGGTGCCAGGCAACGGCTGGGCTGTGGCAGCACGAGGTTCCTCTGGCTCTGAGCGCTCTTTCTGCCTTCCAGGGACGTCTCCATGTGGTACGTGGTTATTGGTGCCAATCAGTTGACTCAGCTGGGTCCTGAGGCCCAAGTGCGCAGTATCATCCAGGTGATTGTTCACGAGCACTACAGCAACATCACACAAAGGAACGACATTGCACTTATGGAGTTGGACCACCCTGTCCAGTGCAACGACCACATCCAGCTTGCCTGCGTGCCTGATGCCTCGCTGAGAGTGTCAGAGCTGACCAACTGCTACATCAGCGGCTGGGGCGCCACAGCTGCAAGATGTGAGTTCCCGAGCACTCCTTGTATCATGAGGGCAAGCATGGCACACTGGGGAGGCGGGCTGGGATTTCAGGCAGCAGAGGTGAAATGTCGCCACAGTCAGGTTGCACAGGGACATGTGCCTAGAGAGAGGAGGTGGGCCTGACCCATTAGCCAAAGCAAGACAGAAAGCAAACACCGCTATCATGCCTTCCGGAGGCCAAGCCAAGATGTAGGCAAGGGGCTCACCCAGACCGGGGAGGAGAACCAGCAACGAGCCACTGTGTTCTTTGCTCACAGCTGCAGATTCCGCCGATGTGCTGCAGGAAGCCAAGGTCCACCTCATTGACATCCAGCAGTGTAACAGCAGCAAGTGGTACCGAGGGGCCATCCACAGGCACAACCTGTGTGCTGGCTATCCGCAGGGTGGCATCGACACCTGCCAGGTAGGAGCCTGTGACAAATCAGCCCCCAGCACCACCAGCAGCCCTGTCACAACAGCCCCAAGGTCTCCTGGTGTGGGCTTTGCCTGGCAAGTCACCTTCCCAGTGCTGCTGGGACTCGCCTCTCCTTCCCCATGGGCACGGCCTTGCCCGGTGCCCCACCTTGGCCCACCTAGGCCTATTGGCAGCTCACAGGTCCACATCCCAGTCCCGGCAGATGAGTCTTCTGCACATCCAGCATCACTGCGCAGAGTTGAGGGAGAGCCAATCCCCTCGTGGGCAAGGGAGGGAGCTCTGGCTCCTGGGAAGGAGCCAGCCGTATTGCTGACAGTGGGCACCCAACACCACCTTCATGTTCTCTCCTTCCCCTCAGGGTGACAGTGGTGGTCCCCTTGTCTGCCAGGACAAGAACGCAGAATACTTCTGGCTTGTGGGAGTGACCAGCTGGGGCACAGGCTGTGCAAGAGCAAGGCGGCCTGGCGTCTACACCGCCACCCAGCACTTCTATGACTGGATCCTGGTCCAGATGGGAGCACGCTCAGCATTCAGGGGTACCCCGACAGCACAGGCGTGGAGTCACTTCCTTACCACCTCAAGGACCTGGCAGAAGCCAGCCCCAACACCAGCTCTGGCAGAAGAGCCTACCACCTGCCTAGTGCCTGTCAAGAAGCTGATGCAATTCCTCACTTGGGTGCAGGAGCTCCTGCAGGGTCTGTGGGAAGAAAAGGTGTGAGGAAGCAGGAGGGCCAGGATCCAGGCAGGACAGCATGGTACCACCACTGTCTGCTGCTGGCCTAATGGCCTCTGATACACAGCGTCAGAGGTCTGCTCTGTCTCCTCCACACTTCCCGGCATTTCACACCATTGCTGATTTCAGCTGGGTTCTTGAAATAAAGTTACCCGTTTTCACTGCTCACCACGCTTCGGATAAGTCTACTGGGCAAGGGCAAGCACTTCCAAGTTCTGCACGGCCAAAATGCAGCCGCAGTCACGGAGGGCACAAAGGGGAAGAGTCACTCGAAAGGGTTGCAACCATGTCAGCTCAGAGAGGGGGAGCTCAAATAATATTTTCCTCACCTGTGGGTTCAGAGCAGGGTAGGAGAACCCAGGAGTTGAACAAGTGGCTGAAAGGCTGGTGCTGGCATAGGAACTTTGGGGTTTTTGATCAAGGGATGGTGTACTCAGCTCCTGACATGATAACTGTTGACAGGGCTCACCTGCCTCAAGGGGAAAGTAGATCCTTGCCCAGGAGGTGGCAGGGCTCATTGAGCGAGCTTTAAACTAGGGAAGAAGGGGGAAGAGGAGATCCTGAAGGCTGCTGGGGTCAGGCAAGTGCTCCAAGAGACACGACTAGAGCTGATGGGGCAGAAGGTAAAGGCCAACAGCACAGTGACGGACTTGGGGATGTTGTTCCATGTGATAG
The DNA here is from genome assembly GCA_020800305.1 of Porphyrio hochstetteri. Classification (NCBI taxonomy): domain Eukaryota; kingdom Metazoa; phylum Chordata; class Aves; order Gruiformes; family Rallidae; genus Porphyrio; species Porphyrio hochstetteri. Next base: position 14,621,677 of record CM036938.1, on the reverse strand, counting down.
TAGGGAAAATGCTGTGGGTTTCCCTGAGGACTCCTCAGTGGAGGCACCATTGCCCATCCCCTGTGGGAAATCTCGCTGTGATCTGTTGAGGATACCTGCACCTGCTGCCTCCCACAGTCGCAGGGCCACGATCTCATTGCGATCACAGAGACACGGTGGGGCAGCCTGGATGACTGGAATGCTGTCATGGATGGCTATGTGCTTTTTAGGAAAGATAGGCTAGGGAGGCGAGGTGGAGGAGTTGCTCTCTATGTGAGAGAGCAGCTAGAATGTGTTGAACTCCACCTGGGGGAGGATGATCAATCCGTTGAGAACTTGTGGGTAAGAATCAAGGGGCGGGCTAATGTGAGTGACACTGTTGTGGGTGTGTACTACAGGCCCCCTGATCAGGAGGAGAGATTTGAGAATGCATTCTAGAAGCAGCTAGAAGTAGCCTCGAGATCCCAGGCCCTGGTCCTTATGGGAGACTCCAGATACCCACATATTTGTTGGGCAAGCAACAGGGCCAGTCGTATGCAGTCCAGACAATTTCTGCAATGTGTACAACACAATTTCCTACTACAGCTGATGCTGGAACCTACAAGGGGATGGTGGGTACTGGACCTTGTTTTCACCAATAAGTATGGGTCCTTTAGGGAGGTGAGGGTTCTTGTCACTCTCACATTACAGCTACAGCTTCCCTTTGGACAGCTACTACTGAATGCATTGTTATAATATTTACCATTTTAACACTGCAGTTCACCTTAGTATGCACATATGTAGCTCATACATCTGTCACTATCTACAACCTAGACAAGACTTTGTTTGGCAGAGGTTAAACCCCCTTGTGTTCCAACCGAGCCTCAGATTGCTCTGGGTGGCTGGGGGCAAGTGGGCTTAACCCCTGAGTGACGTCCAATTGTTCAGTGTTCTATTGCGATCAGTTTTTAACAATTCTCGGAGAACAGAATTAAGACTCAAAACGAAGCCAAGGTTAATGTTGCTTTATTTGGCCCACAGCAAAAGTGCAGCGGAAGGTGGGCGGAAGAAAGAGACAAGGATGGAAAAGAGAGATAGAGACAGGGAGAGAGAGAGTAGAAAAGGCGAAGAAAGAGAGGTTGGGGGGTGACTGTATCTACCACCACAAGTCTACAGCATTCCATCCGATGGCAGAGTATTCTTCAGTGTCTCCGGGTCCGATGGAGGAGGGGATGTCCCTTGATGTCTCCATGTCTTCCTCGATTGTCCCTCGATGTTTTCGTTCTCCGTTGCTTCCCTCCTCCCACCTCTCACCCCCTCCCCGGCCGTTTTTCCATGGCAGAATGCTCCCTTTTTGTAGTCATCCTTGGTATAACCACAAGCTTCCACCTGGCTTGTGGGAATGCTTCAGGGTGGATGACGGAATGTCGGATGTGTGAATGGCTCCTGATGTCTCTCCTGATATCTTTTGGGTGGATATTAAGAATGAAGTTTGGTTAGGTAAGAGAAAAAAGAGGGGGTACGTTTCTGTCGGCAATTGTTAAGGCATATTTCCAGTACCTTACAGCGTCATACCTCTATCATAACCATTTTGTCTGTGAGGAAGTTAGGAGAGACAGTATCAAAAACCTTACTAAAGGTGAGCAACATCCACTGTGTTCCCTTCAAACACCAGTCCAGTCACCTTATTGTAGAAGGGTATCAGGTTGCTTATGTATGATTTTTCTCTTCATAAATCCATGCTGATTATTACAAATCACCTTCTTGCCCTCCTGAGTCTGGAAAAGGTTCCATCACCTGCCCAGGGACTGAGGTGAGGCTGACTAGGCTACTAGGCTGTAGATCCCCCACGTCTTTCCTTTTTTTTTTTTTTTCTTGAAAACAGTATTGACAATTGCTTTCTCCCCGGCTTCAGGAACCACTCTCAGTCAACATGATCTTTTGAAGATAATAATGAACAACTTCACAATGACACCAGGTAGCTCCCTAAGAACTTGTGGTTGCAACCCATCATCCTTATTGTCTTTGATATCCCTTGCCAGAGTCAGCTCGAGATGGGCCTTGGCTTAGGCATCAACCAGTTCTCCTGGATCCCTCTTCTTTCCAAGGCCATGAGACATCACCAGAAGTGATTAGAGGTCACTGGAAGAAAAAGTAAGGCATACTACAAGTAACCATTATCTCCCTGATTACTGGAAGTTTCCAGGAGTACCATTCTGATTAGATATTTTCATTAGTGATAGGCTTTCAAGGTGCACATTATCCTGAATTTGTTGATGCTGGAGCAGGTAAAAACAGGGGAAACCACTGAACTCAGGAACTAATTTGAATTCACAACTTCATAAATCTTTTCTATGGTACCTATTGATGAGGTGAAAATGTTAAAAAAGAATCCATTTGGAGTCTTCTCACTACTGTGCTCCAAATATAACGCATGTACAAAGATCAAAATTAGGAGACTTTTTAACCGTTAGATGGATTATATTTGTTGAAGCTGGAATTATACTCTGTAATTGCATACTCGTGATACATATTCATGTGGGATGCCTTGCAATTAAACTTTCCAATTTCAATATTCAAATGGTAGTTAAACATTTATCTATTCTTTCTTTTTGGGCTGTACTTCTAAAATCTCAGATATCCTGCCCATCAGGAAAGCCTTCAGTTAATAAACAGACTGCAACTTACATCAACAGATCTTCTCTGCTGTATAACATTTAAATGAAACATATTATCCTTACAGTCTTGATAAGGTCACATCTGTCAGGATAAATTGTTACTTTGTGCCAGTCTCAAAAGATTTCAATATATTTTCAGGTATAAAACAAGAATAGCCCTACATGAGCATATCATAAATAAAACTCAAATCTAATAAATATAAATTGTCCTTTTACTATAAGGGGTGACACCTAGTTTGAAGAAGAATTAATAAAAGATGAACTAAAAATCAATGCTCTTTTTTTAAATCTTTAATTTTATCTGTAATGTTTGCCAGACTCAAGAGAAGATTTTTTTCTTTTTTTTGTCCCAGTGATGGGCTTTCAGAAGTGATATTTAGCACATGCAATTTACTGAGAAGAACTTTACATAGATTTCTTTTTTTAGTCAGTCTCAAGGCACATGTCATTAATGACAATGGCAAATATAGATAAAATTTGTGTTTGGTTTTTTTTGGGTATGCCAATATAGCAATGAAAACATCTTTCTGAACTATAAATGTTATTATGAAGACACTGCATTTTTAAATTTTCTTTTCAAGGATTTAAAGTTCTGTAAGAAATGTTACCTGAAGGGAGAGTCTATTGAGCAAAGGTGAGGGATTTGAATGTTCCTTTTTCAGTGACATTTATAAATGTGAAATATGCTAATCCCTCCCCTGCCAGTTGTAGTTTTCCAACTTGGGTTCTCACACAGTGCTGCTAGCTCTGGCAATGCTGTAAGAGAAACAGGTAAAAGTACACATTTCAAGACTTTAATAAATTGCATGGATCAGTACGTGGACTGAATGCCACTGGGTTAATTTATCTCCTATCCTAGCAGCTACTGGATGTATTAATAACACCGTTTTTTTCTGTTCCATTTAACCAGCAGGGTAGATGATGCCAAGATTATGTAAACTTTGATAGGATGACTTCTTTTAAAAAAGGGGATAATAGTGAAAATGTAAATCTAGATAAATAATCCATTACAATCTGTGCCATATCTTGAACAGATACAATGAAATGAGTGTCAGATGATCTAAAAATTCAGTTGTGGTTTTACCACTTATGACTCATGCAAAGTGCTGCAAGTTACTTTTGTAAAATCATTAATGTCACTATTATTCTGTGCTCAGGAAGATGTTATTGTTTTGCCTGGTAATGTAGTAGCAATGAGCCTGTCACCATCAGTGGACATGTTACCGTGAAGAGTGATATCTCTAAGGTGTCCATTGCTTTTCTTGAGACTTTAAATAAGCATGCTAATGTGAGTAGCTGATATTAACTCCAGAGGAAAGGCAAAGTGAATGTTGTGCTTTTTCAGTCAGGGCAAATTTCCAAAAGCTGCACTCCACCCTTGGAGCTCGTAAGTGTTGTCAGTGTGAGTGTAAGCCCCAAGGAGGCACAAGGAATGTTTTTCAGCGTGGAGACAGTCCTCGCTTGTACCTTGGACAATATGACTTGTGTTAGTTTCATCCTCTCAAAGTTGTCTCCTCATGTGTGTACCAGTAGATTAAAAGAAATGCAGTTCACAAACAAGCGTGTTTAGTACATTGGCCTTTAAAGCAGAAAACTTATGTATTCAAGCTTCATATACCTGCTTGCTTCTGAAGGCAAGCAGCCCTATGTCATTGTTCTGGAGCATGTTCTGTCCCTCATTTTTCCCTGCATCTCCATATCCCAGGTCTATGTTGTTTCTTCTCCTTCCCCAGCCTTTTCTCTGGGTATAGAAAAGGTGTTTTTCTAGCATAGGGTGGTATTTCCTGGGTTGGTAAAAGCAGACAAGTACCGCTGAATGAGTAATTGCACACTGCTTCTGTTTGTATTGCATGCACAGGTAACAGTATCTGTGTTTGCAAATCCAGAATCCTGAAGAGTTGTATTTCTAGAATCTTCAGATCGGTTTAGTATCTTCTGGTACCCTGTTGGAAGGTTTCCATCTAGCACATAGAGAAAGCACAGCTACTTCTGATATGGAAGCTGCAGCTCTGAGGTAGTTGATAACACCAAAGCCTGTTCTTTAGAAAGTCATTTCTAAAGAAATTTCTTTAGGTGTTCATTGCTCATGGAATCATAGAGTCACAGAATCTCCTGAGTTGAAAGGGACCCATAAGGACCATAAAGTCCAACTCCTGGCTCCATACAGGGTCAGGCAAGTCAGAGCATGGGACTGAGCACATCATCCAGATGCTTTTGAACTTAGTCAAGCTCAGTGCTGTGACCCCTTCCCTGGGGAGCCTGTTCATGCTTGAGGTTGCAACAGCATGTGAGCTCTACTCTTCTTCTTTTTGTTCCTATTGCAGTTCTTGGTGGAACTAGTAGTAAGAGTGTTCCAGTGAGGTCTAAAGGGAGTCCTTAGAGGTATCTCTTCTCTGGGGATCAATAACAGCAAGTAAAAGGCTTTAAAGGAAGATTGGCATGAGGTGGAATTGTAGGTAGAAGAAAAAGGGGCTTCATTCTCAGAAGTGGGGCTAAATGTTGGTGTGAGAAGTTGGCATGTCCACAGCACCTGGGAACAGCCTTGAGGTTGAACACTGGGAGAACAGAGCCTTGCTCTGAAGTGAGTCTCCCTCCAGAGCAAAGGTGAGAGTCCCTTGGGCATTCCAAATTACAGGTTGGCTGTCCAAGATGATTTTGAGATCTTTCAGTTCCTGCCACTTGCATCTGTGAGCCTTCATGGAAAAGGGTAGACAATCAAAGCCATTACTCTTCTGACATTCCCCGTGGCTCTTGTAGTTTCCTTTGTGTTTCACCATTTCTGATCATTGGGCCTGGCCAAAGCATCAGCATCTGCACTGGCTGGTGGCACCTGCAGATTTCTGGTGTCCTTTCTCCACTGATCCCTCCCAGGCAGAACAGGCTTACTCTGCATTTTCCTGGCTTCTCCATGACTTAGGAAGGCAGCACTGCTACCCGCCTCATATTTGGAAGCTTTGGTCTCCAAGAGAATTGTGTGCAACCCCTTGACAGTACTGGTGACCCTGGGGGTGTCAGGTGTTCTGTACTCTCAGGAACTGTCTGGCAGTCCAGGGCCCTAAGTCCCTCCCTTTAGGTCATCATGCAACCTTAGAGAGGTTGAAGATGTGGGGAAAGGAGTCCAGGACTTGGGAGACAAACCACCATGGTGCCACCATCACCTTGGTATAGTTCAAATGAGTAAAGTGTTCACCACAGCAGTGGACTGGTGGTGATCACTGCTATGATCACTGGCTGAGATTGGCCATTTCTCTGTTTCCCTTTCCCTCTGGCTACCTCACTCACCCTGAGTTTTAATTTGCTTTTACTGTGACAGCTTGTAGCCATGGTTGTGGTATTAATGTTGTCCATTCTGCAAGAGAGCCTGGATATTGGTCTCAAGCTGTGTGCCCAGTAGGAGGTCAGCAACAGGGAGAAAACTGAGAATACAAATAAGCAAAAGGCAAATGCTGTCATTGTAGCTGCTGAATTTCTACCTCTCTGTAGGTGTGTCTTTGCCCCTGCTATTGCTGCGTCTGGTTTTCCCACACCTGTAAGCTGCGGTCACAGTTATGTGCAGTACAATTACAGACTTCACACATTCATCTAACATGTTCAAAACCTAGGCTTGACTGGTGAGAAGAAAGATAAGGCTTTTCTTTTTATGAAATATTTTTCTTCATTTCTGGGACAGCATCATTCAAAGGAAGGACATCAATGTTCAAAGCAGGGAAAAAAACAAGTCTGAAGATGCCAGGCAGGCAACCCCTCCAACACCTGCCTAATACCTTATTAATAATGACTCTTTGACAACAAGTTAAACTTATTGTCTGAACTAGCAGGGTGTTAATAGCTGTGTCTATGCTGGATTGCCAGTTGAAAGAGATTGACAGTGTTGCTGGCGTGGTGGAGATCTTTGATAGTATAAATTCACTTTTTGAAGCAGCTACCAGACAAACAATTGATGTGAACAGAGAGCAGGGAGGGCAACAAGACTCGGACAGAAGTGATGATGATGCCTTACAGAAAGCTAGAAAGTACCTTCAGAGAAATAGTGATTCTGCAGGAAGTGGATGCTCAAGGGTAGGGAGATTTTGTGGATATAAAACACATTTTCCATACAAAATGATGGCAGTAAAAGCATCGCCACAGTAATAAATGTCTTTTCCAAACATGATTGGGTGTTATGTCTGATAGCAAAATGAGTTCTGCTATACCTGTGGCCATTAGAAGCTGTTTTAGCAGGATGTACAGAACCCAGTAACTAAAGGTAGGCTGAGGCTGAAAGGTTTTCTAAAATATCCTTCACACAAGGAGTTAAAGCAGGATAATGTGCACTGCTTTGCTCCTAGTAATGAAAAAATATCTTCATTTTAGTGTTTTGCTAGGACACTACAATCAGAGATGTGGAGGTGCTTTAAAGCACACAACACCTCTTGCATTACTGGAGCTTACAAAGAGCTATAAGAAAATTTCCCTTGAACTGTCAGAGGCAGACCTGCTGATATGAACCCCTTTGACAGTTTGAAGCTTTGGAAAAACGTGTATGAGAATTGGCTTAAAAGTAAAGAAACTAGGCCTCCACTAAGAAAGGGAGAACACACCTTGGTGTCTAAAAGAGGTGTCTGATAAGGCTAGGAACAGACTTGCATGGCAGAATTTTCACTGCTGATGAAATTGCAGAACAGATCAAATGCTTGTAAATGGCTTAAAAGTCTCCTGTCTTGATTACTTGGTGGTGTGATCACAGAGGAAGGTCAGAGAAGAGGTAGAAAAATCGCAAGAGGCAGGCAGGGCAGTTTCAGGGTCACTTACCTATAATTGAAGTAATCCTAGGATTTGTGGGGTGGAAAGGGGCTGCGGAGGATGGGGGAAAACTGATGAATGGCAGTTACCAAAAGCAGGACAAAGAGGGGACATCATGTCAGCCAGTATAAGAAGAGGGACAAGAACAGCAAGCTGAGTCAAGCCAAAACCAAGCTAAGGGGTTCCCAGAGCACACAGAAGTAGTAAGCCAGAGCAGAAAGTCAAATTCACAGCATCAGGTAGATGGTGACTCTCAGGAGAAGCCTCAAGGGAATATCCAGAAAAGACAATGAGCAGCAGAAGAAATGCATTTTGGTCTGGCAAATAAGAAACAGATGGGGCAAAAAGCAATGTTGATTTGCAGGTATGGTATATTTGTTGTGGAAGTGATGAGACACCATCTTCAGTATGCACCCTCATTGCATATGCTCTCAGTGAGCACAGATAGCACAAAAACAGCACAGGCAGAATCTCACTACTAAAAGGTCATAACTGTGTTGTGTTACAGAGGAGCAGCAGTCAGGACAGAGTTCATAAAAACAATTAATATGTTGGTAAGTTCTGAGTTGGTTCAGGTCTGCAATTGCAGGGATGTGCAGCTAAGATGTGTCAGAGTGAGCCCTAAGTGCAGTATAGGCCTGGGAAACATTTAGACAAAAAGCCCCTCGCTATTAAAAGGTAAATAGATTGTCCACTTGTAATTTTGTGTGAGAGGTGTAAAGCCAATGTGGAAAAGCCTCACAAATGTAAAGGTTGGAAATGCAGTTAATGTCACAGAGGTATCTTGAATATAAAACTAACTTAGTGTCTCATGCCCAAGATAAAAAGGCACAAAACAGGAAAAAGCTTTATTTTTATGATAGGGAATGTATGCAGGAAACTGGGACACCTTTTATCTCAGCAGTTAGCACCAGGAGCCAGCCGAGAGGGTAGAAAGCAAAGTCAAAGAAGACAGAATTCAGAGGAGACTGTTGTCTCTCGGACTGTATTCAAGCTCTTTATGAACACAAAGTTTCTGGGCTATTTACAGAGCATAATGTGAGAGACTGTGAGAACTAGTATTCTGTTAGTCAGCTTCTGAAAGAAAAAATGTACTTGCAGTTACTCACCTAGGGTGACATGCATATACAAGTCCCCAGCCTGAGTATACATTTGATAGACTCTCTAAATTATTTTTTTCTAACCTATGAAATTAAGCAGCCTTCTCTAAGCATAAGGATCTGGGGCTTCCAAAGATTATTTTCCCCATTTGCTTCACACCACTGAAAATCAAAATTTTGTAGGCCATATTCCATTATGGAATGGAAAACATGCTGTTAGAGGAGAAAAAGCAGCTCTTGGCATGGCACAGTGCACACAAAAGGAAGATCTTTGCAATGCAAAAATAACTATTATTACTGGTAACAAAATGTGGAAATGTTAAGGGAGGCCTCTTGGTCACACTGGACTGAGCTTGTGATGACTTGTTGCATATTCCATGAGGAAGGTGGTGATCAAAATGTGAATATGGATCAGTTTATAGTTCCTTTTAAGGCTATTACACGGTCTAGCCCTTGCTTGGTTATGTACCTATATACCTTCCTCAGGCCTAAGACTAGAGGTGTTCTACCACTGAAAGACTAGCACTGGAAGAAAACAATTTAGAAACAGCATCACTGAATCACAGAATTGTAGGGGTTGGAAGGGACCTCAAGAGATCATTGGGGCCAAAGCAGGTTCCTTAGGACAGATCACACAGATATGCATCCAGATGGGTCTTGAATATCTCCAGAGATGGAGACTCCACAACCACCCTGGGCAGCCTGTCCCAGTGCTCTGTCACCCTCACTGTGAAAAAGTTCTTCACAGAATCACAAGGTTGGAAAAGACCTTTGAAGATCATCGAGTCCAACCAATCCCATCCTAAGCTAAACCATATCCCTAAAGTACCTCATCTACCCTTTTTTTGAACACATCCAGGGAAGGTGACTCAACCACCTCCCTGGGCAGCCTGTTCCAGGCCCTGACAACTTGTTCAGTAAAAATTTTTTTTCTAATGTCTAATCTAAACCTGCCCTGGCACAGCTTCATGCCATTTCCCCTTGTCCTATCACCTGTCACCTGGCTGAAGAGACCATCACCTATCCCTCCACAACCTACTTTCAGGTAGTTGTAGGTGGTGATAAGGTCTCCCCTCAGCCTCCTCTTGTCCAAGTTAAACGTCCCCAGCTCCCTCAGCCACCCCTTATAGGATTTGCCCTCCAGCCCCTTCCCCAGCCTGGTTGCCCTTCTCTGGACTCACTCCAGGACCTCCATGTCCTTCTTGTGGTGAGGAGCCCAGAACTGGACACAGTACTCGAGGTGTGGCCTCACCAATGCCCAGTACAGGGGCACAATCACCTCCCTAGACCTACTGGCCACACTGTTTTTGATATAAGCCAGGATGCCATTGGCCTTCTTGGTCACCTGGGCACACTGCTGACTCATATTCAGCCTGCAGTCAACCAACACCCCCAGGTCCCTCTCTGCCTGACAGCTCTCCAGCCAGTCTCCCCCAAGCCTGTAGTGCTGCATGGGGTTGTTATGTCCCATGTGCAGCACTCTACACTTGGCCTTGTTAAACTTCATCCCATTGGTCTCAGCCCATGGGTCCAGTCTGTTGGAACCACGTATGTCGTGTGAAAAAAGAAAATATCCAAATTCATCAAGCATTAAAATGTGCTAGATTTCAAATGCTTAGATTATTGATGATCAGATATTACCCAGATGATCCCTTTTTAAACTCCAGTGACACATCAGTGTAGCAATTGCTGTCTTCCTAGTGATGTAGATATTATGCTACTGCTGTTCCCCATTCTCAAATCCAGCCAGTGGGGAAGCTTGGTGCAAATTCCCAGTAGACAGGCAGAGACAAAGATGACCACAGATCAGCGTAGACAGGAGAACAATGCTTTTGCAGGCACCCATGCAAACACAAACAGCACACATATAAACATGAGCAACACAAATGGCCTGGCCTTGTTCTTACTCACCAGCTAAAAAGACCTGAAATTCACCAGCTGAATCTCATGCATATACATGCACCCACATGCATACATGCACAACACACATGGGTGTCTCCTGTAACTGGCACTCTCGCCTCTGATATATCCAGTGCCTGGGTCTTCAGATCCTTGCCTTTCTGGTAGCTTGCCCCTAAGCACTGATTTTATCTCATAGCCATCTCCCAGACCTCCTAGTCAATTAGTCCAGCACCAAGCTCACTAATAGATCGCAGCTCAACATGTTCACACATATATGGAGCATAGGAAATGCACACACAAAATCATTCAAGTTAACCGGCAAGTAAGAGCTGTGGTCCTGCCAAGTATCTTGCTCCAACACAGGCGTCCCATGGGGTCAGGTCCTCTTTCATATGCCTCCCCCTGCTCTAGCATGGGGTTATCCATGGGCTGAAGGTGAGTATCAGTTTCCCATCACCCTCCATGGACTACAGAGGGACATAATGCCTTACAAGGGTCTTCTCCATAGGCTGCAGGGGAGGATCACCCCCTCCTGCTCCTTAGTCACTGTTCTTGGTGTCTGCAAAGTTTCTCACATCTTCCTACTCCTCTCTCTGACAGCAAAAGCTGTCACTACATTGGTTTTCTTCCTTCTTAATTATCTTATCCCAGAGGTGCTCCCACCACTGTTAGTGGACAGGGCCTTGGTCAGTGGTTAGTCTGTCTTGGAGCTGGCTGGTATCGGCTCTGTTGGACATGGGGGAAGCACCTCCTTTCAGAAGCCACCCCTGTACCCCTCTGCCCCTGCAAAACTTAGCCACAAACACTCAAAACAAACAGTACGCTTTATAAAGTCCCAAAATCTTCCCAAACCTCTTATTTGTTCTTTCTTATGAGACCTGTACCAAAGGCCTATAATACTGTTTCTTTTCTATTACCAACTACAATTGTTGGTTGAACCCCTTCAAAGTCACACAGGAATGATTCCTGCAACAGAGGACTGGTCAGCGCTTTCTTTTCTCCTTATAATCTTGATTACCCACCATCAGTCTGCATATGTGAGCATTTAAATTAGCAATTTTCCTATCTCTTGCTTTGTCTTTTGTGCTGCAGAACCTTTAGCTAGATATGCCCACCATGACCTCACCTCAAAGAACAGAGTCTGGGACCCCTTGCAGAACATGCAGCTTTCAAAGCTGCAGCCAGTGCCACAGATTGCCTCATGGGAAACACAAAACAGAACTGGGCATCCATAGGAGTTAGGCAGGAGTGAAAATGCGGGAAAATGGCTAGTCACAGCCAGGATTCATGGCAGGACCCACATGGCCACCCCATCAAGGCAGTGCCCACATCTTCTCCATTACTGTGAGCTCTCCTTTTCCTTTTTCCTTTCTTAATCCCTTTCCCTTCTCTTTCTTCTTTCTTCTATTTCTTCTCTTTCCTCTCCTTCCCATTCTTACTCTTCTACTCTTCTCTTCTTCTCTCTCTCTTTGCTATTTTTTTCTTCTCTTTCTTCTTCTTTCTCATTCTACTTCTCCTTCTTTCCCCTTTCTATTTTCCTTTCCTTTTCCTGTTTCATCTTCCCCTTCTCTTTCCTTTCCCGTTCTTCTTCTTTGCCTTTCCCTTCCCCTGGTGTGATGAACAAACAAGTGTTAGAATGAAGCTTTCTTCAAAAGGAAGCAATGGCATATACTCAGTTGTGGAGCACTGAGCTGGGAAGTGGCCCTTTTGTGCATCACTACAGAGTAGATTTTGTGTTCATTGTTTGTATGTCAGGTGTTTTATATTCTTTGTGGTTGCAAATCATACTTTTCATATTACAACCATATTCATGTAAAGTAGTTAGCAGTAGTGAAGACCAATTTTCTTCTTCCAATTATCTGCCCTTTCATTAATTCATTTCCTGAGACTTTTTATATATTCTTCTTCATGTCTTCCTTTTATTTTCCCTCTCTATTCTTTTTACAGCTTTTCTGTGTTTTGTTGTTGGCCATAGCCTCAAAAAATGTAAGTATCCTTAATAATTTATTTTAACTACAGCAAAAATTATATTCTACTGTCCATTAAGAGAATAGAGCTGCCTTCTTCATGTTTCTGGGACATCAGCTGACATAAAGACTCAATGCACACATTACATGAGTTTAAGGTTTTTCTTTTGGATATATATATATATATGTCTTAACTCTATTTTTAAATACTGCTATGCCAGACATCAAGCTGCAGCCAACAGATTCTCATACAAGAGAATTGTCTGAATCACAACCTTCTATATTTATTTATTATGAAAAAGAAGTGCCTTATCACTGCTTTTTCTGGATCAATGAATGGGAGAAGGCTCAGAGGTGAAGGCAAGGCACAGTGCTTGTAACACATAGGGAAGGGGAGTGATTGACTGTAAAAGTTGCAAAAAATCTGACCTAACCAACGTAACTCTTCATGGGTGGGTAAGGTTGCCCCTTTCTTAGGTAAACATCTTTTTCTTTTGATTGGATCTTCTGGCTATGCCAGTTGAGTGAATCAAGCAATTATATCACTTAAGTGATTCAACCAGCTGTGACATTAAGTGTATTACAGAAATCTCTAATAAGAATCATATTTGTATTGTGGTTCAGCTGTATATTGAAATTGCTATACTCTGCTAAGAGCAATTTGTACTTGTATTGTGGTTTATATTTGTTGCTTTATCAGGCTGATAAAGTCCTGTGTAACATATCTTCAGACAAGTAAGTCTGACATTACAGACTAAATCCTCCCTATCTAGTTAGAGAGTTACGGACTCCAACATTAGTTGGTGTCATGGACATGATATTCCTGTGGTTTGGTGTTGCCATAGCAAAGTCTCTGGTTTGGTACTATAGCTTAAAATAAAAAAATAAAACAAAACAAAACCTAATAGAGGTTATTTTTGTTGTGATTAAAAAAGGTTAGAGACAAGACTATTTAAAAGAAGGCATATATTTTAGAAATGTTAGCAAAGACTGGAAAAAGCTAGGCCTTTGAAAAGGAGGGAAGGAAAATTCCTGAATGGGAATTTTTTTGGATAGAAGAACATTGTACCAATCACAGAGATATTTAGGACCAAGTGAAGAAATGAAAAGGTTCTAACAAGTTGAAATAGGAAAAGGGAAAATCAGGCTTCAAGGAAGTTGCTTGCGTCAGTAATTGGGAAGCTAGAAGAACAAGACTATGCAGGATTAACCATAGAATCACAGAATCATAGAAACTTGAAGGCTGGAAAAGACCTCTAAGACCATCAAGTCCAACTGTCAGTCCAATGCTACCATGTCAAATAAACCATGTCCTGCAGTGACACATCTACATGTGTTTTGAACACCTCCAGGCATGGTGACTCCACCACCTCTCTGGGCAGCCTGTTCCAATACCTGACCACTGTTTCGGTAAAGAAATTTTTCCTAATATCAAATCTAAATCTCCCCTGATCCAACTTGAAACCGTTTCCTCTTGCCCTATCGCTAGTTACTTGGGAGAAGTGAACAACCTCCACCTCACTACAACCTCCTTTCAGGGACTTGTACACCACAGTACAGTCTCCCCTCAGCATTCTCTTCTCCACACTGAACAGCCTCAGGTCCCTCAGCCTCTCCTCATAAGACCTGCTCTCCAGACCCCTAGTCAGCCTAGTTGCCCTTCTCTGCATCCTCTCCACCACCTTCATGTCCTTCCTATAGTGTGGTGCCCAAAACGGCACACAGTACTTGAGGTGTGGCCTCACCAGTGCTGAGTACAGGGGCACAGTCACTTCCCTAGTCACTAAATAAATGATAAAAGTTGTATAAAATGTGACATGCATAGCTAGAAAATCACAACACATTATTAGAATGAAAACTGCAGCACTAGGTCACAGCCAGTGCCCACATACACAGGGATCACCTACAACAATCTAGTCAGATAAAGTTTTCAACTAAGACCAGGTAAAATACCTCTTGGAATAGTTGGCCAGTTTATTGGGAAAAGAAGCAAATCAGATACTCTCACTGTTGATGAGGATCAAAATTTAGTATTAGGACCACCAGCATTTCTACAGACCCCTACCCACAGCAGGCTGCCTCACTTTGGGGGTTTGCTCTCCACCAGGCCAGGCAGCTCTCTCAGGAAGGGAGGGGAGCTTGTGGGCAAAAATTTAATGTCTATATCACATTACTTCCTTCTTTTTCATCAGTTACTTAGGAAGCTGTTGTTCTTCTGCATAGAATTAATACATTTATTATTTTCACCTTAATTTAAAGCCCCAGGAGCCTGTGATTTTTAGGTAATTGTGGAATGGTCTGGTTGGACCTTTATTAGTGTCTGTGGGGAGTTGAAGCCAATGTGCTCATCCTATCCATTTGTGGATATAAGTCTATTTGTCCCCATTGCATCATTTAACAGAGAGGTTATCAAAGACATCAGGTTCAGTCACATTTCTTGAAAAAGATGTGGAGTCACAAGAGAAGGAGCACTGCCTCAGAGTAAAAGGTTAGGAAATTGTTCTTCATTAATGTCAGAGAGTCCACAAAGGTAACTGCCATCAGAAATCAAGTTTCAAGAAAACTACTTCTTAAAGATCTCCACTCTAATTATTTCCCTGTTGTTTTTTTTTTCTTTTAAGATAAAATTCAATTATTTTAAAATTTCTTGATAATTCTCCTCCATCCTATCCAGTGTAAGCCTACCTCTGCAGAACAAATAATGTCTTCTTAAATTCATGGCTTTTTCCTGCTTCTTAATGGTTACCAAGTACTCACATACACAGGTACTTGGACTTGCCTTTTCAGGTACAAAGACCAGATACCTATCTTTAACAGTCCCTCACACAGCTGTTTTCAAAGAAGTCCAGCCACACATATGGGGGGATACTGTGCTGGGTGAGTCCTCCTTCCTCTTCATCGCTATAAATATTTATGTCTGTCAGTAAAAGGCTTAGCAAGACCAGTTGAGGATTTATTCCTCACAGCCCTAGTACAATGTGTACAGCAATCTTTGCCAGGTCAGTGGTAGGCTAGGACAGAGTTTTCCTTTTGGCTAGGATAGGGTTAATCTTCACAAGGAGACAGCACCAGTAAGCCAAACTGGCCAAGAGTGTATTCCATCTGACAACCTGGTCCTCATGAAAGGGGGCTGGCTGGGGAGATGGAGCTTGGCATAGCTCCAGGATGGTCAGAGTGCGGACTCAGTGTCTGGTCAGTTGTTGAGCAGTAAATTGCCTTGAGTTATCACTGTTGTCTATGTTCTGTTCTAAGACCTGTGGTTGTCATTTCCTTCTCCCTGTGCTGTCCCAGTAAACTGTCCTTATCCCAACCCCCAAAGTTTTACCTTTGACTCTCCATTGTCCCCATCCCACCAAGGGGTGGAGGGATAAGGAAGCGTTGTGTGGGACTCAGATAGGGCTGAACCACCACATGCGTCCCTCTGCTTCATTTCTAGGACAAATTCCTAAGCCAGCACTCTCCATTCTCAGCCCACTCACGTTGGAGTCCAGCCTGGGAAAAGAGGAGCAAATCAAGCCTCAGCTACTTAATTTTGTCTTTGTACTTCCTCTTTGATTCCTTTCTTCTTGGTCTGTACTGAACTTTCTGGAAAACTTAGTTTGTTTTACAATGTAGTTAAGTCAGCGGAGCCTGTCTTCAGATTCCCTAGCTCTTTGGTTTACTTAATTTACCAGTCCTTAATTTCATTTAGTCAGATTGAGGGTTGAACCTTCAACCTATCAGCTAGAGAAGAATCTCCATATACATTATTTAATGTCGTCTTTATCTGACAATTCACCCGTAAACCTTTTGAAGAAAATGATATGACTGCTTTGGAATCTAGTTCTTTGGATGGGGAGAATAGAGAATTTTCATAGCCTTTTATTTGACTAGTTTAAATTTAAAGTGATTTCTTGTAAATTGATCTCATTTCTTCCTGTCTTAACTTAAACTGTATTTGATACCAAAGCTCTCTCATTCTTTTTTGCACCATACGTTACTGGCTGGCATAGAAGACATATACAATAGCATTTCAGTAGAATATTTTTGCCTTGCTGCCAAATTACAAATAGCTTTACAGGAAATATTCCCTTTTTCATTGTAAAAGTCAGAAACTTTAATGTCTTACTGGTAATAAATTAGTATATTTGCTCTTCTGCTTCTTAAATGTCAGTATTACAGTGCCACTGGAACTGGAAGGGATTTTTTATGTTAAAAAATTAGTTTAAGGAAGGTGAGTGGCCCAATTGATGTTGTGCATGTATATAACGTCAATCACAGAACAACTGTTGTACTTACTTTTCCAGGTGCTAAAATCGTTTCAGTGAGAAATTACATACAAAAAGTGATGTCATCACAGACTAATCCTAGCTGAAGGCATGCCCAGAAATACAAACTTATACTGAAGGGCAAAAAAGAAAACATTTTCTAAATGTGCTGTTTCTATAAGGTGCATAGGTCCAGAACAGGAGTCAGTAATACTGTTTTTTACTGCACACTTTCATCACAGATGCTGCATATTTACAGCTATCATTTTGCAAAGTAATCTTTGCAGAGTAATTTTCATGCTATCAAGTGTATTTTTACAGGAATCACAAACAACAGTAACAGAAAACTTGGGCAGATCCTTGATAGCTCCTTCCGAGTAACCTCTAATTACTTGGGAAACTGCACCTGGTGATGTGCACCAAGTTACATGTATAATGTTTTCAGTGTTGATTTCAAACATTTATTAGAAGAAAGGCTTGACAGTAGATAGGTAGGAGACAAAATTGACCACACAGTGCTCCTCTGGCAGTCAGAGTTGTTTCTCTTCCGTCTGTGTATGATTTTGCTCAGGGACCAACCTGTGAGGCTGGGTACCATTCTTTAAATCTGGTCATGCAGAAACCAGCTGGAAGACTGCCATCGCTTTCAGTGGAGTCAGACTTTCACCCCCACTGTTTTATTGCAAAAGCCAACATATGCATTAAAAAAATCTCACTAGTGTCTTGGCCCCTTGGGGAGGAATGTAATAATAAAAACTAAGCCAAGCCAAGATATGCATCACTGAAGCATCCAAGTACAAAGTACAACATAACACTACTCAAGGAAGTCTTTTTGGGCCTCTCTGATTTGAAAGGAGGAGAGTTCATCTGCACTCATTTCATTTGTTTGAAATATCCATCTGGCTTTACGCCTAGGTTTGCCCACTTGCAGCAGACACAGCCTTTAGTGTCTCTCAGATTTTCTTGCTGTTTCTTGCAAATGAGAGAAAGGTGAAAACTCTAGGCTGTGGTCTCAATGCAGGCACATTACAATGTAACACACATGGCTAATGCTGCAGCATTGTGCTGCTGACTGCATCCATCAGAAGCTCTAGATTAAAAATGGCAGTGGATGGAGACTGCTGCTTTTTATCCATTCTGTTGTGGTAAAGAAAAATAAAATGGCATGTCTGTATAGCAAGAGCGAGCAGTCTATCCAGCAGCAGCAGCCGCTGTAAGTGACAGAAGCTGCAGGGAACTTGGTGGAATACTGTGTCATAGGGATACAGTGGTGGTGGTTCAGCCCTGACTGGAGTCAAAATGCCCACCAAAACCCCTCTATCACTTCCCTTTGGAGCTGGGCAGTGGAGAAAATATACATTGAGAGGAGTCAAGACAAGGACAGGGAGAGATCATTCCACAACCAGTGTCACGGGCAAAACAGACTCAACACAGGATAAAGGAAAGAAAACTCTCTATTTTATTACACTGCCCTGCACACCCAGTGACACCAGAGTTGGGTAATGAGAAGTGCGACCAGATCTTAAAGCACCTTCCCCCACCCCTCCTCTCTTCTTAGCAGACTTCACTTTAGTCATGATTTTGCTTCCTTCTTCTCCTCAGTGTGGCACAGGGAGGGGCAGGGAATGGAGGAATGGGGGGTTCAGTCAGTTCCTCACAAGCCGTTTTCCTTCTCCAGATCACCTCTGCCTTCCCCCACCCTCCCCTTCTTAGCAGACTTTAGTCATAATCTTGCTCACTTCTCCCCCCCATCATCAAGGCATGGGAAGGGCAGGGAATGGGGGAATGGGCATTTCATTCAGTTCTTCCTGAGTTGTTTTCCTTCTTAGCTGGGGCTGGTGGGGGGGAGAGGGGAGGGGGGGTATTCCTCACGTCCTTCCCCTGCTCCAGCATGGGGTCCCACCCACGGGACATAGTCCTCCACTAATGTCTCCATTAGTCTTTTCTGGATCAGTCTCTCCACTGCCTGTAGATGGTCTCTGCTCCCCGTCATCATTCATGGGCTGCAGGGGAGTCTCTCTCTGCAGCACCTGGAGAGAGAGATTCATCCCATCCCCTTCTTCCCCGGCCTTGGAGTCTGCACAGCTCCTTACATCTTCTCACTCCCTTCTCTGGTGGCAAAAAGCAGCTGCTTGCGGGTTTTTTTCTCCTAAATGTGATTTCCAGAGACGCTGTCACAATCACTGATGGGCTTGGCCTTGGTCAGCAAGAACTCCAGCCTTGAGTTGGCTGATGTTTACTCTCTGGGCCCCGCAGAGAGCTTCAAGCTGCTTCTTGCAGAAGCCACCCCTGCAACCCCCCTTCTCCACCAGAAGCCATCCACACAAAACTGCAACAGATTTTAAGAGAAAAACCCAAACAAACAGGTAGCCAGATGAAAACAAAAATCATATAGATGATATATAGGACAGCAGTTCTGATGAAGAGGGAGTTTCATACTCAAGAATAAAAAATTAGAATTTTGCATCCAATTTCAAACCTTGTTGGAGGTCAAATAAAGCTCTAAGGGAAGCCAGTTTCCCACAGTAATTGCCTTGATTATTATCGTCTGAACCTTTTCAGTGGTTATGTGAAATTACTGATTTTCAAGTGTGCCCTTGGTTTATTTTTTCTAATAACCCCACCCTGCAGATTGTCTATTTGCCAAAGAAAACAAAGGAGTTATTCCAAGGATGCTTGACAAATTCAAGCAGGACTGACAAAATCTGTGTTGGCTGCTAGGAATCACCATAATTCCATGGTAATGTTTGAAAGATAGGTTATGTGATTATCATTTCTAGCTACTAGTGTCCAAGTCAGAAGAGACAAACAACTAGATGTGTATGAGGGCTTGAGAAGAGAGATGCTTTTCCTAGGAAACATGCTCACATGCTGCGCATGATTTTCTGTGGAGGACTCAGTGACAAACAGATTCTTACACTGTTTGTGCATGTTGTTTATAGAATAGAATAGAAGAATCTTCAGTTGGAAGTGACCTATAATGATCATCTGATCAAACTGAGGAAGAGGTCTTCCTGTTTTCATGTATACTGTAGCAAAGTGTTCCTCTCAAAAAGGGAAACTGAGACTGAATTTAATATAGGAACTGTGTATGCAGCTTTAGGAGTCTTCAACACTTGCATGGCTACATGTCCTATACAAAGACTTTAGAAACCGTTTTTGTTTCCTCAGTGTTATTCACCAATGCAATTAATCATTCATTTTCTGATGCCAAGTACTGTTTGGAAGTTTAACAGACCTGTACCAAAGTGTGCATCCGTTATCATATCATGTGTGTATATCTATCATATATCTTTATATGTGGGGTTTTTTGTTAAATTAATATACTTGAGACCTCTGCTGATGTCCAACATCAGTCTGAAGCTCTTGAGATCCTGTTCATTTGCTGCACAAATCAGACAGAGACAAAAAGATCAGAAGAGAAGTGACAATATTAGTGTAGGCAATTAAATAAAAAACCTTTTACATACTTATTTGGGGTTGCTGTTTTTCTTTATACTATTCAACTGATAAACTTTCCCAATCCTTCCTAATAAATACTTCCCAATATGTTTATATGGTCCCCGAAAAGGAAATGCTGTGCTTCTACTCAAGAGAACAAAAAAGTATTCACCACATCTAAGTATAAAAATATATCCCAAAAGCTATAGCCGGAATGGTGTTACCCTGTAGAGAATCTGCCTTTATTTCCTATTAGATTCAACGGCATCCTTACAAAAGTAGGTGATACTCTTGCCACCTGTTTCTGAAGAACTTTGTCCAGTAGCACCAGAGATACACATTACTTCTCCCATTTTTATTGCTGAACAAGTGGCAGTTTTGTGACACCACCCAGTTTTATCCACTTAGTTTTGGTGTGATTTTGTAGTCAGCACTGCTGTTGCTTGCACTGATATCCTCACTGGTACAACTCAGGAGAACAGGACGATGACATTTCTTTAACTGGTTTCAGTATCACTGTTAGTTTTGACTCTCCTTTTCCATTGTGTATTTCTGGTATACAGGGGGGATGTTTTGCACGCTGTCAGCAAAATAGAATTAACTTTCAGAAGTTAACAAAATAAGTTTGTACTCTTTTTTCTTAACGGACTTCATGAAAGTTAATGCATCAGTGATTCACAACGGTGATTAGAAATCAGCAAGCCTTATGCAGTGATGTCTGTTTCCTTAAGACGTTAAGCTTATTTCAGCACACAGTTAACTCCCAACCTCTGCAATGATTGTGAAGGTTAGAAAATGACTAACCAAAATAGTATTTCTTTTAAGGTTCTAGTGACATTTCAGAATGACTCTAGAGCACAGGAAGAAAACACAAGGTATTATGTGAGGTGAAATATGCTTGTCATTTGTATGAAAACAAATGTTCCACTATTAATCAAGCACTCAGATCTATGTGAGAAGAACACTGCTGTCACCAAAATTTTTTTAAAAATTAAGTCAAATCCTCATAGAGTAAATGTAGTGCTTTTAAAATGTCACTGGATTTTGCTAAGGATGAGTTTGTTTTAATGTAAATTGAGTCAAGAACCCTTCACACAGCAGCATCTGTGGTTTTCCTTTACCTGGGGGGTGGCTAAGATGGGAAGGCGGCCAAGATCATTAGTCCTGCCGCGTACCAACACTGTTTGCACACACACACAAACACACCAAGAACATGTGCAATAATTGGCAGAGATTGTGTCATGAGAAAACATTGACTGCTGAAAAGAAACTACTGAGCAACATTATCCTACAACCAAAAAATATCCCAAATACACCTTCTCTGAAGAAGAGGTATCTGCCGTCCAAAACCTCAGAGCAAAGACCAATAATTAATTTAAATATTAAACAACATATGTTATACATTGGGGCATATTTAGAAAATAAGCTTCCAATGAAAGTAATTGGTAATAGCTTCTTTGTTAGGGGATGTGCTATAGAGAAATGTGCATTTTTGAGTCATAAAATACTAAACCTCTCTAAACATTTCTAGACATTAGCTGTCAAAGGGCCCAAAAAGCATGTAGGATCCAGTAAAGACTGCCCCTGGCTACAGCTTTTTTTCACCTAATTCCTAATACTGTAAGGAAAGGGACATTTTATTCCTGGTTTCAGTTGGCTTTGGACGTGGCTTACTAGAGGCACCATCTTTTCTTTCATTCTTTCTTTAGGTTCTCTGTGGAATGTGTTGAAATCTGCTTTTGAAACTCATAAATATGAACACTTCTTCTTTAAAAATTTAATCAGAGATCAAGGCCCAGATTTTCAGTCTGGCCAAGGAAAAGCCCCGTAGACTTCCTCTTTTATACCAACATCTGTGCTCTGTCAACCTCACCACCAGGATAAATGCAATTGTTCTGGTAAGTCTTTGAAAATCATCCACAGTCTGAAATAGCTTAGGGGTAACCCTTTCATTTTCTCCACTAGCGAAGAGCAGAGATGCACTGCTGGGGTCTCTGAATGCCCTGCACAGTGCTTCAGTGCCCATCACCAGGCCTTAGCTGTAGGTTCAAGGGCTAGATAAAAAGAAAAAAATTCAAATATGAGGATGACTTTGTGCTAAACGAGTTGTCACAGTAATGGACTCAGGACCAAGGGCTCTGCTAGTGACAGCATTAAGACAAGGGAGCAGCAGGGAACTGAGCACTGCTTTCTGCTGTGGCCACTTTGAAAACAGTATAGAGAAGAAGAGCACACAGGGAAGAGAAAAGACATCCTCAGGGAAAGGGAGTCACGAAGATACTAGCAGGGCGCTCAAGAAGAAGATCAGATTCACTTGTGGTATGTTTGATGGGCTCTATTCTGTCTGCACTAAAAATTTGCCTCAGGATCTTGGGTATGGCTGATCACTCTTTCCAACTTTTAGCTGCAGATCTCAGTGCATTCTGCAATTAATTAATAAAGCTCTAGAAAATGCATTGGGTGGGTTGGATAAGTAGATGAGGCTTATCTACACTTCACAAAGTGGAAAACCTGAGTGGTTTGAGTCAATGACTCACTGAGAATATAACCCTGAGTTCAATCTTTTCTAGACCTGAGTCTGCTTTTTTGTTGTTTTGACTTATGAAATACAAATCAGAGAAGCTACCTCAAAAGGAAAAGACAATCCTTGTACTCATGGGGAAATCAACGTCTTCTTCCAAAGCAAAATAGCTATGAGAGGAGAATTAGAATTGATGATGCCAGGTCATTGCAAGGGCCAGAGTATCAGTTTCCTCCCCCCCCAGCATAGTAGGTCAAGATATGGCAGCCAGGACCATCCCACAGACCCATCCAGGAAGTAAGGCAGGTGGGGGTGCACCAGGGGCAGCCCCAGGCACCTTCATGCCAGGGGTTTGATAACAGTGCAAGACAGAGGATAGGCAGGGACATCTATGTATGCTCATCAAATAGTCATCATGGCACGCTGATGTTGCTTTAAAGATTTTTTTTCTTTTTAAATAAATGGTCTGTTTTGATGTTTGCTTTGAAGTGATGGAGGTCTTAAGAGATGTGCTCTATTACCGTAACTTGAAATTAAAAACAATGTTTCCCATTTCACCAAATGAAACATTTCATTTGGTCTGAAATTGAATAAAACACTTTGACTTGAATCAACAAAATATTTTGTGTTGACACAAATCAATTTTTTTGTTTCAATTTTTTGGTTCAGCTGAAATACCAAAAAAATCCATTATTCATAGTGCTCTAGTCTTTCTCTTCTGCCTGCCAAACTACAGAGCTGATGACATTTGTAATAGTTTAAATGAAATTATATAACACATTCTGGAATACTGGAGCTCTGCCATTTATTTATGCCTTTCTTTCATTATTGACCTTGTCCAGACTGGAATTGCCAACTGAAAGCACAGTGTTTACCATCTCTTGATTTATCCAGGCTTCAAATCAGAAGTTTTGCGCTGAGCTGTTGAATTATCTGAATAAAATAGAAAAACTGAAAAGCAAATGGGCTTAACTTTTGGTGGGATTTTAGTCCTTTCATTTGTATTATGATAATATTTAGGAGTTCAAATAATGAACCGCCACTGGCAGCACAGTCCCTAAAGTTAGCATTTCCCACTCAAACTAATGCTCTAGATCTTTCCAAGCAATTAGCAAAAGGAGACAGTTATGCAGCTTATGTGGTTCCCAGTATTGCTGCAGAAATTTTACTCAGTAGTTTTGAAATGTTCTGTCCAGACTACTGGACTGAAGAATATTTATCCCTAAGGTCATGCATTCTTTACTAGGTTTGTAATATATTTAAATCAAAATATGTACATATGAGTGCCAGCTGGTTTCAAAGCCTTCTGAGTTAACAAATCTCATAGTTTAAATATGATTAGATAGTATCAGGGTAGTATTAAGGACCCAGTATGGGAAAAATACTCACAAGCTCTTTTTCTGCTAGCATCAGGCCAGCTAACCTGGGATCTACTGTAGTGCCATTTCAAGTCAACTTAAGTGCTTTCACTGGGTAGCATGGAGTCTTCTGGAAGCCAGGTCTGGAGTCAAGAGTCAGGTCCTTCAGAGTTTATGTATGGGATTAAATCAGGGGCTTTTTCTTTCTGGTTAGAGGCAGACATCTTAAAAGACTTTGACGCCAACTTCTGAGAACAAGACAAGAGTTGAAAGATCAGAAATCTACCGTGTTGAAAATAGCATGCACATTGACATCCCTGCTTTTTGGATATAAACATATCAACCAAAATGAGCAGCTCAAGGGAATCTGAAGACTTCTTTGCCAGTCTTTCTTTTGATTTTAAGTTTCAAATGAAACATTCCTTCTGTGGTATGAAAGGGTTAAGAAAGAAAATTTTGTCTTGACCCCATATTTAAATGTTTATGAATGGCTTTCAGAGAAGGTGAGGAAGTAGTCTCAGTGGGTATTCACACAGTCTGCATGAAAAATTTAATAGAACACTCATATTCCAATGCTTCACAATCTCATCTCTGTATCATAATGAGATTGTGAAGTCACCAGGTGACTGATTATGATTTGAAAGATGTATGTAATGATGTTTTGTTTGGGGGGGAAGGTGGTAAAGAAAAAAGCTTCTGAAAGTGGTAATGCAGCACTGCGAAGTCATTTTCTATTTGAGTGTGGCATACTCTAGCCCTAACAATGAAGAGCCATCCCACATGAAAGTGATAGCACAGTTGGCTTGCTGCGAAAGAGAAAATGGCCCGATTTCTGATACCAGTTGTACAGGAGCTCAGTGTCAGGGATTTGTAAACCAATTTAAATCCTGCTTTCAAAAAGGTTTAACAGTCAAGAGAAAAACAGTACTGTTTAATATTTAAACAGAATGTTTAATGTTTGAACAGTAAAATTCTCTTTCTGCGTGGTAAAATGGGTGGAAGAATTGTTTAGAACAGTATAGGGACACATTACAAGAAGTACTGGGATAAAATTCAGTGAAAAATGAACAGAGGGTGAAAACCAAACAAAACGTGTAACTGTGGTCAATTAGAACATAAAACAGTTTCTGGAGAATGGGGAAGAAACTGGAGCACTGTGGTTCATCATGTTTAGGCTGGATATGTTCTGTACAATATAATTTTGTCTGAATTGTAAGAGGAATTGACTGGACAAACTATTTAGCAAGTTTGGAGCTTGTTTCATGTCTTTGATTTCTGTTTCAGGATCAACATAGATTTCAGCATCATTGGCAATTTGCTAAACTGCAAATTTTTCTACTCTAAATGCTCCATGTTTTTGCATATGGTCAGCATTACAGAGAAGTCCTTAGCATTACCCAAGCCTTAGAGTAAGAAAAGTGTTTAATGGTCATTACTACTTAATTCTTAAAAATGAGATTTTTAATATGGTATGGCTCCAGAATGTCAAAGGAAATTCAGTGTTTGAATTCCCAGGGCTGTGTGGAAAATGTCGTTTTAAGAGAAGGAGTGACAGTGACAAATGTCCCTGGCAAACTACAAAGCCTGGGCTCAGCTCCATCCTCTTATGTACTTGCAGATATACAATGCCTACCCTTGCCTGCTAAAGCCCTTCCTTCATGTGGGACAAGGAGGCAACCAGACCCCTGAAAGATGTCTTAATACCCAATTTGGTAATCTGGGTGACTGAACAAGCAACCACCAGGTATGTCCTTCTATATCAGCAAATATTGGCATTGTGTCTTTCTTACCTCAGTGCATTTTAATTCATTATGGCCCTTTTGCCTTTCAGAAATCTGTGGCAGTTACTCGGTATCTTCAGTCTATACTGTCTACATCTTTTTAAAATTACCTTAATGTGCCTGGTAGCTTGAACCCTCTGATGTCAGGGCTTGGGGTCTTTTTTTCATATGGTCTCAGGAGTACTTCTCATTGACCTGGGGCTCATGCAGAAGACAGGTAATATTCTTTCCTCTTTTCGCTATTTCAAGATGTTGGTGAGCTCCAAACTGGATGAGTTATGAAGTATAACTTTGGTTTGCTTTGGTTCGTTCTGGTTTCCAAATATGTACAACACCACAGAAACTTGGCTCTGGGCTTAACTATTACGACCTAACATGTTCAAATGCTTTGTCTTCCATACAGGGCATTAGAAAAAATGATGTTACATATGCTGTAAATTGCACTTTCATGGATCACAACAGATTCTCATTATTTTTACTGCTCCACTGGAACATTTATACTATCCATACGTATTTTCATCTTTTCATGGCAGTCCTGCTTTGCCACTGTAGTCATGGCTTAGGAAATCATTTAAGCAAACGTCTCCTTTCACAGAGAGGATTCTCTGTTACCAAATTTTTAAAATTTGCTTTGTTAATAATGACAAAATCTTGAATGATAAATAATACATCCCGCTAATTCTTCACTGTTTTTGGAATCCTTGCTTGTGATACTCTTTTTCTATAGGTGAAAATAAAGGCACTGACATTTTCTGCTTCATAGTAGTGATTAGTAGCTTTTCATGTCATTATGAAGTGATGCAGATCTCTCTTAAATATGTTGCTCTCAAATTAGGTGTTATGCAATTATAGGCCACTGAAAGATCAAATCTGAAGTTGTGACATGGATAGAACTCTAAAAGAAGGCTTCTTGAGCTTTCTTGGGACAATACAAAATGCCTCTAGCCTTGTGAAATGTTTTGTTGATAGATTTGAGACATTTCCTTTCAGGCATAACTAGAAACCATAGCTGCTGTGAAAAGAGGGGCAAGCACATTATTTAAGAGTAGGGATGAAGTGATTTTCTGAATCTTAATATTGGATGTGTTTACTTTTCAGATAAAGAACTATGAATAAAGGTTAACTTCTTGTTCTACTCAAAAGTTTAATTGTCCTCTCCTCTTGTTACATAC
This sequence comes from Porphyrio hochstetteri, assembly GCA_020800305.1. Classification (NCBI taxonomy): domain Eukaryota; kingdom Metazoa; phylum Chordata; class Aves; order Gruiformes; family Rallidae; genus Porphyrio; species Porphyrio hochstetteri. Next base: position 14,594,770 of record CM036938.1, on the reverse strand, counting down.
CTCTTTAATTATTTTACCTCTGTTTGGATTTGATATGTGAATATTTGCTACTTTCTCCTGTGTATAAAATTGGTCTCACTATTACATTATTCTCCATGGTAATGTGATAACAGTTAATGAAAGGCAGAACCCATTTGACAGATCCCTGGACATGGAACTACATACTGACTCATGTGTGAGTCAGAGATATATTCGGGTGGAAGTTTTCAGAGGGACAAATGGATGTTTTGGGTTGGAAATCACGTACTGAAGAGAGCTGCATTTGAATGTTTTATCTTCCCACAGGAAAGGAAGATATTCAAATGGGGCTTATGGAGGCTCTGCTCCTTTTTCTGGCAGGAAAACTTATCATCAGAGAGACTGTAATGAGTGAAGGTATCAAAAATATATTGAAGAAGCGTTTTTTCTTTTCTTTCTGAACTTCTGTAAAATAACATTTCTTCATTTCTACTAGTACAACCATTGCCATGGTGATGCAGATACAGTGAGCCTGATCCCTCTCTGTTCTGTTGAGAATTATTTGCACTATAATGGTCTGGGTAGAGCAAACAAGGTAACAGTGGTAGCTCAAGATATCTTCTGCAGCACATAACAGCCATACCTCAACTACTGAGTTCAGTTTTGGGCCCCTCACTACAAGAAGAACATCGAGATGCTGGAGCATGTCCAAAGAAGGGCTACAAAGGTGGTGAAGGGTTTAGAAGACAAATCTTATGAGAAGTGGCTGAGGGAGCTGGGATTGTTTAGTCTGGAGAAAAGGAGACTGAGGAGAGACCTCATTGCTCTCTACAACTGCCCAAAAGGTGGTTGTAGTGAGGTGGGGGTCAGTTTCTGTTACCTGGTAGCAGATAGGACAAGGGAAAACAGCCTGAAGTTGTGCCAGGGGAAATTTAGGATGGATGTTAGGAAAAATTTCTTTACTGAAAGGATTGTCAGGTATTGGAACATCCTGCCCAGGGTGGTGGTTGAGTCACCATCCCTGGAGGTGTTTAAAAGAAGAGTAGATGTTGTGCTTAGTGACATAGTCTGGTGTTGGACCTAGTAGGGCTGGATAGATGGTTGGACTCAATGATCTTGAGGGTCTTTTCCAACCTAAATCATTCTATGATTCTACGATCTCAGTTAATGTCAGTTTCCACGGGATTATCAAGGGTGCTGAGCACATTCCTCCAGAGAGCTGGAAATTCTGGCCTTCTCTTTTCCCCCTCCTCTGGAGTCACCAAGCTGTAGGAAACAGCCTTCTGAGAGGCAAAGGAAAAGAGAGGAGAGAGGGCATTTCCCTCTCCAGGCTGGGCTTCTGTCAAATTTGGGCTTCCCTGTAGGCATGCGTATGAAGCTGGGTAGCTGCCAAATGGAAAGTGTCAACTCTCCATTTCCACTGCCCTCTCCTGATAGGGAGTTTCCCTCCACCAAACCAAATCTGCCTCCTAGGAGAGGTCAAAGGCTGGCCTGGTGTCAGGTGCAATGACAGTGGCTTGTTCAACGAGGAGAAACCTGCTCACTGGGCCAGCATCTTATGCAAGAAAAGAGCACCCACCCTCTCTCGATTGACGACAGTATGGAAAGAGTAGGAAAAAAAAATGGAGAAAACCTCCATTCAAAGGTTTCATGCGTGAAGGAACCCTTTCGTCTTGTGCCTGGCAAGACAAAAACATCATCCAAATGCATCTCTGTCCCAACAATCTCCTATTGATGATGAGAAGCAATATATGTGATTCACTGTCACTTAAGAGTATGCTGTGCAGCAAACTAAAATAACAGAAAGAATCATTCTAAAAGCCAAGTTTCCTGCCACTTTCTTCAAAGATGTCAAGTAAGACCTTTTCCCACCTGTAAGATTATAAAAAGTCATGATTTATGGAGCTGGTAAGTACTGCTGTCTAACTATAGATGCAGTCAAGAGGAAAATGTATTTTCTTCAAAACCCCATTTCCTTCACCTTCTGTTTCCTCTTGTTCAGATATCTAAGCAATACTTTCAAGCAAGGCTTGAAATATTTTTTTTCTAAATATATGCCTATATTACTGTATGTCTAAAAAAATTGACAAATGTGGTAGCATGTTTTGCTACACAGATGCAACGGGGAGAAAACTGAGGAATAGAGAGTGCCTTGCCCCTTGGGCAAGCTGGAAAGGGAAAAGCTATGCAGGGTGGCAAATTAATCCAGAGAGGTGCTGTCAGTAAACTGCTTTTCCATCAGTGGTCTGTACCCTGCATGTACCTACGTCTTGTTTAAATATTTTGTGTAGCTGTAACAGAATCACACATGGCCACACACACCCCCAGATGTGTCTATTGTGTGCCTTGGACTAATGTGTCTGTGACTTAAGCCAGGGAACAGCCTTCTAGTTTCACGGTACTGAAGCCAAGTGTGGAGGTAAGTATGTAATGAGAAGCCCTTTGCCTTGTTTTCTTCACAGAGGTGGTGATTGCCTCTGGGTATAAGAAAGCCTGCCTCCATCTTAATCAACACACACTGCCATCTCCAGCAAAGCAGGAGCCCTGTAATGCTCCTGGTCATTCCATACTCCTGGCAGGTTCTGACAGACCCGTTTCAGACTGCAGAAACGAGGAGGTGAAAGCACAGTGTAAAAGCACCACAATGAAACAGAGCAGGGAAGGAATGAGGGAGAGGCAGCAATTACAACAGCAACAAAATGTCAAAGGGAACAAGTTTTGAAACAAAAGAAAAATAGGTCAGGCTTTATCTTTATGGGAGTCTGCAACAATGTAAGTGACATCTGAAAGAAGTTTTCTTTGAATTGCTCCAGGCACTGTGTTATTTGGCAGTGGATTGTTTCTCCAGTCAGATTTTAATTCTGTCCTGTTTTCCAAACCTTCAAAGACATCCCTCTCGGAGCGCTTTCAGAAATAGCAGCTGTTGGGTGAAAGTCACAAACAGCCACAATGTGTCTTGCCTCCAAATGGATGGGGCTGCCTATGAGACAATCTCCACAATGTGCGATGCTTGTACGAGTGCACAGTTGTTTCACCATGCCAGGTTCCTTAATCTGTGGGATGAAATCTTTGTAAAATCAACCTTTCACTGCATGTTTTCAAGGACTTCACTGTTACCTGCAATGATGCTCTGTAGCTAGTGGCTCATAGGCTATATTGCAGCGAATATTCCTCAAATGTACAGATACACCTGCATAGTCAGTGCCTTCAAAACAACAATTATAGTTCTGAAGGTGTTCCCTTTGTATGACAATCCTTTATTTTTATCTGGAGGGAAAAACAGGGACTCTGGTTTGGATACAGTTTGCCACTAAGCAATGTTTTGCTTTTATTTTTATTACAGTTTGGCTGCCATTACTATAACAAAGTCCTCGGACTGTTGAAAATCGAGGTAAGCCTCCATGGCATACACAGAGACATTTCATGATCATAATCTTCCAAAAAGTATGCTAATTAGTCTTCTGTCTTCCTCTATAGCATTGCATTCCTTCTGCTGCTCAGAATCTTGCCAGGTTTCTCTTCTTAAAAATGTCTTTAGATATCTGTAGAATTAAAAGGATTGGATGAAAAAACATATTACTTAATTTAATATCTTGGATCTAAGAAGTACTCCCTCCTTTTTTTTCTCTTTGTCTCATGTTTTTGGCTTTTCTTTTTTTCCAGTTCATCCTGATTAAGAACATTACTCAGCACCTCCTCATTCCTACCTGTGAGACAGTGGTTGCACCTGCTGAAATGAAGTGTTCTTTTGTGGTGATTATACACCTGTCCTTGGTCTGACAAATATTGTCATCCTAAGCTCAAATCTCATTTCATACCATAGGGGTCTGTGTCTTTCTAGAAACTAGATTTGATAAATTCTTTTGATAGATCTTTTTAGCCACTAAAACTGTTTAAAGTGTTTACTTGATCACTGAAAAAAAGATATTGGCATGAGCTGGCAAAGAATTGGGAAAATTGACCTGAGAGTTCCACAGGCTTTGCTAGATACCTTGTTTTCAGACAGATTCCATCTTCCAGCTAAATCTTAGAGAAAGCTGTATAGGTACAGTTAAAGTTTGTCCTGTGGATAACAACTTTCAATGCATATATGGATATCCAATACAGACATTTTAAAAGCATTTATACTTTTATGGAAGACTGCTAACTTTCACTGAGAGAACACACATTAGGGCATCTTTTCACTGTTTGTTTTTCTATACTTTCATTTTAATATTTCTTCTTTCTAAGCGATTCAGTCCTTTTAGGTTTTCATTTCTTCTACCACTCCCTCTTCCCCAAGCAATCTTGAAGCAAGGCACTCCTGAGGAGAAAGCAGAGCTGGTACGAAATGTTACAGCTTGTTGCTGTGGTAAGTTTATGTATGTGCATGACACATGCTTTCCCCTGACAACTGCTGTCATATCTGCTCGGTTTGATAGTCAAAATAATGTTTTTATTACTTCGTGCTTTGCAGATTAATCTGAATTTAGGAGAATCAAACTGACTTTATTTGCTTTGTTCAACATCAGGACTATCAAGATACTACAAAACATGTTCGGTTTCAGGAATTATTATGGTTGTTGAAGATGTGAGAGGCTGATAGAAGGCAGCTTGACTTTGACTAAGTTAAATTGCCCCTATAGGGCTTGTATTAGCTGAAAAAAACCAGCAGTGAATACAGGAAGGCTCTGTGCACAATACATACACAATATGCCATTTCACTAACTTTTCTTCCCAAGAGATTAAAGGGAAATATATTTGCTGTAAAATAATTTGAGACTCCAGATATTTTATAGCCCATGCAAAATTCAGAGTTAACTCATTTATGAAGCAAATATCAATATGGTTTATGTGGACTTACAGACATACTTTGAAAAGAAATCTGTTTATAGGGGAAAACTAGAACTTTTTCAAAGACAGACTTTTCTACTGTTAAAGTGTACACGTAAAATGGGTGCTTTGTGGTACTTTTCCTTCAGATTCACAGATAGGAGAAGGTAAGAAGAAGCTAGGAGGGAAAATGAAATGGGAAAGTGTGCTTATGCAGATGTTCACAGAATCACAGAATCACAAGGTTGGAAAAGACCTTTAAGATCATCAAGTCCAATCATTCCCATCCTAAGCTAAACCATATCCCTAAGTACCTGATCTACCCTTTTTTTGAACACATCCAGGGAAGGTGACTCAACCCCCTCCCTGGTCAGCCTGTTCCAGGCCCTCACAACTCTTTCAGTAAAAATCTTTTTCCTAACATCTAATCTGACTCAACCCTGGCACAGCTTCATGACATTTCCCCTTGTCCTGTCTCCTGTCACCTGGCTGAAGAGACCATCACCCATCTCTCTACAACCTCCCTTCAGGTAGTTGTAGGTAGTGATATGGTCTCCCCTCAGCCTCCTCTTCTCCAGCCTAAACATCCCCAGCTCCCTCAGCCACTCTTCATATGATTTGCCCTCCAGCCCCTTCACCAGCCTGGTTGCCCTTCTCTGGACTCGCTCCAGGACCTGTGTGGAAAATTATTGTGACAAGCATTTATTTAATTTTTGGACAATCACAGTTTGTTAGGGTTGGGTTGTTTGGTGGGGTTTTTTTACATGAACTCCTCAATTTCTGTGATAAATTATGTTTGGAATATTTTATCTTGTCACTCGGGTTAACCAGTGTAGATATTGATTTAAATACAACACTTCAGTGTTACTGAGCTACTTGAAGCAAGAGAGATAATCACCTGTGGGATAGCAAGGGTTTTGAGGGCTTGAATATGTCTCTTTCATCTTGTTACTGTAAGAAACAATATAGGTACCTACCTTACTATCTCCAAACCCCATTAACAAAGTCATCCCACTAAGAGAAGGCTGCTTTTCAATGTCATTTTAGTAAATTATATTAAGAGCCTTTGATAGCAAATGAAGGAAGCACTGACTATCAGTGTCTTGAGATTGCTTTTATAAAGAATAAAAGAAGCATCTGTGAGTGATCCTATATGAGATATCAAAGGGAACTGTTCCCAACCAGTAGAGTATCATAGGAAAAAGATGAAATAGGGAAATGGCAGCTTCTATTTCCTAAACCACAACAGAGAGCTACTTTCAAGCGATACCTAGGACTGCTTAATGCATCCCAGTCTTTCACCAACATACATCAGAGTGCAATGTGCCACAATATGCATGGGGACTTGTTGTTTGTTTGTTTACCTTCTAACTTCATTCATTGTACCTGCTTGGAGTAATTGAGAGCTGTAATCTGGGAAAGCAGATAGCTTGAAATGTGATTAAATCAGTAGCCTCCTGAGAATGGACTCAATATCTTACCTTGCTGCTGCTTGGCAATTAAGAAAAATGTGGCCATGGGATTGCTTTGAAAAACTCAGTCAGTATCAAATACCATTTTCCTTGCCTTCAGATTAGAAAAATGGATGCATTTGTTTCCTTTCTGCACTATTTTCTAACTGAAAAACCCTCTCTTCCTAGCTGTCAACAGTGTCACTTCCCCTTTTCCTTGTGATGGGTTTCTGCTCCTTCTTATTTTGAAACAGAGGTGCTAATTAATCTTCCCACATTCAAGCACTGCAAACATATTTCAATTTCAAATGAGATAAGACCCACGCTTGAAACGCCCACACTTACAATTTTAGATAGCTTTGTACCACATATTGTAACTGGCCTGAATTTTCTTCATGACATTGACATTATCAACAATGAGCTTGTAAAGATTTATATCTAATAGGCAGCCTCTACATAATAGCTCACCAACTCCAAGCAGGAGTTAGAGAGTTGGAAATGTACAAGAAAGAGAAAATTAAGAAAAGCAATTACTATTAGCCTGCATACTGGCTCCTGCTTTTCAATATCCACATACGTTAGTCTATTCAGATGCACACCACTTACCTGGTTTTCCAAAATCTGCAGGACTATCATGCCTCATTCATTTATTTTCATAGTTATTTACTTAACTCATATTTAAGGACAAGAGGCACAAACTGAAGTGCAGGAAATTCTATTTGAACAGAATAACACACTTTTTTACTGAGAAGTTAATTGAGCACTGGAACACATTGCTCAGAAAGGTTGTGTGTTCTCCATCATTTGAAGAAATTTAAAACCCAACTGGACAACCTTCATCCTCCTCTCAGCAGAGCGTAGAACAATGTTGTCTCTAAAGGTATCTGTAACTTGTGGATTATGTTATTTGCTGAGTAAATTGCCTGTTGACCTCAGGGTCTGGCTGGGGTTATTTTTAAGCTTCTAGGGACTATAAACCTCCTCCCTTCAAGAGTTAATTAAATGCAGTCCTTATCATTCCTTATATCATCTATCATTCCTCGTCACTTGGTTTGTGTGGATATTCATAGCAAGGTAACAGCTCAATGCAGGGTGCCAACCTGAGCAGCTAAAGACTTCAGTTCTCCTGCACTTGCATTTTGATATCTGGTTTGCTTACTGTTGCCTCTGCTCAGAATCCCTCTGCTTCTGTCTTCCCCTTTAACTTTCTCCTCTGACAACTTATTATCCATGTTCATGTGGCACTGAGTACCTCAGGTGAGTTCAAATCTCCATTGTGCTGGATACTGTGATAGTCCCAGCGTTTTCTATCCAGGAAACTGACTGCATCCCTTGTCTCATTAGGCTATCCTATTACACCATAGGAGCTACATACCTTTGTTTGTCTGGTGAATTGCTATCGATCAAGACTGGGTCTCAAAATCTATCCAGAGTAAGAGAAAGGAACTGCTAGTGTTGTAACACATATGGAGAAGGGAGGTAGAGACAGGGAACATATTTCTGAAGAATGCATGAGGAAAAATCCACCTCCAAAATCCCACTCTAGGACTATGACTGCAGGGCAGGCTTTCCTCTTGCTTCTTGCCTTCACCAGCACTCTCCTCAATGCCTGTGCTGTTTCCACAGAGTGGGATAGTCCTGCACATCACCTGTACCAGCATACTGTGTACCAGCAAGTGCTTTGTTGTCTTCTGGACTAAGCTGTGCTTTCAGATACAGTGTTGTAAATACAGATTAGGTCATGAAATCAGTGCTATTGGAGTCAATGGGATTGCATCAAATTCACATCACAGTCATTCAGAGGAAAATTTAACACCATGAGTCTTTCACTTTTAGCACAATTTGATTAGACTTCAGTATCACTTCTGCAGCTAAGAAAAAAACCCACTTCACTAAAGGAATAATAAGATTCATTGCACAAAGCATTTTCAAATGTACCTGCACCTTTTTTTTTTCATTCTGAAAAGGGATCCTCTTCTTTTTCATGCTCTGATTGCCTTAGTGGGCATGATAGCAGTGCCTGGCAGTATGCAAATATAATGCTGTCATGCTATGACCTTCAAATTTAGTAAGATGCTGTTCCCCTGCACTAGAGAGAAAACAGTCCGGACAGTAAATAATAACCATGGTAGCTTTTTAAGTCTACCAAATAGTACTAATGGTCAATGAGGTTAATTGGTATTTGTTATTACAAACACTGTGGCTTTTGATTCAAATAACTAAGGATGTGTTTTTAAAGAATGCATTTTATAACCAGGTAAACTGAGGCGTGCAGCAGCAATAATTTAGAGGCCATTCAAAACAGCAAATTAAATGCTGACATTGTAAACAGCTGGAAAGGCTTAGGGCAAATCATCAGAGCAGCAGAGGCACTACTGCCATCTTCTGCCTTTGCCCCTGTAAGTTACAAAGACAGTTTTGTGGCTTCTGCTAGTTGTTACAGCTCTGTTTGTTTTCTTAAATGTCTTCTTGGGTTATTACCCATCAGAGCACCTGTTCCAGGAGCTCTTCCTCCAAGTCAGTAGGATTCACAGCAGGGTGGTCTTAGAAATAGAAAAGACCGAAGGCAAACACTGAGGATCTAGAGGTATGAAGTTTTTGAACATCTTTTGCTTTGGTGTACATTTCAGGATGAGATTTCCTAAAGATAAGTTATGATTCTTAATTTAAAGTATTTGTTTATCACTACAGAAGAAAACAATAAATGCTTTGCACACCATCTGCTTACATTTTCCCCAAAGAGCTTTGCGTATTTTCAGGAAGAAATTACTCTAAATATCCTGCAGTTTTCTCTAAAATGTTTCATAATTTCACAGTGTCTCTCTTAATGAAGTACAGTATGTGCCCTTGAAATATACCAAAATGTTTCTAAATTGCTGACAGAATCCTCCAATGTTGTGAAAACATAGTAAAAGCTTCTGAAAAGAAGAGGTCCTTTCTGTCTTCGGTCAAGAGGCCCAGACTGCAAAAGTTTTTCTTACTGAACTGTTATAGAAAATAAGAAATGAGAAATTCGTTTGGGAATAGTGATTCAGACTCTGCTATGAGTAGGAAATGGGGAGGAAATGATTTACTAGTTCAGTTCTAACAGCCTGCAGTGTCAAGTAACTGTTAGCATCTAAATGTCTTTTCCTGGCAGTCTTTAGGTAGCCTTAGAAGTGCCTTGTTTAGGTTTATACCTGTGGTGGTTTGACCCTGGCTGGAGGCCAGACGCCCACCAAAGTCACTTTATCACTTCCCTTTCAAGCTGGACAAGGGAGAAAATATATATTGAGAGGCTTAGGAGTGGAGACAAGGACAGGGAGAGATCATTCCGCAGTCAGTGTCACGAGCAAAACAGACTCAACACAGAATAAAGGAAAGAAAACATTTTCATTTATTACACTGCACTGCACACCCAGTGACACCAGAGTCGGGCAATGAGAAGTGTGGCCAGATCTTAAAGCACCTCCCCCCACCCCTCCCTTCTTAGCAGACTTCAATTTAGTCATGATTTTGCTCCTTTCTTCCCCCCTACTGTGACATGGGAAGGGGCAGGGAATGAGGGAATGGAGGTTTTGGTCAGTTCCGCAAGAGTTGTTTCCTTCTTAGCTGGGGGGGGGGGGGGGGGGGGGTGTCATTCCTCACAGCCTTCCCCTGATGCAGTGTGAGGTCCCACCCACAGGAGACAGTCCTTCACGAACTTCTCCAAAGTGAGCTCTTCCCCAGCTGCCCCATGGGCTGTGGGGCAACACCCACTCCACAGAATCACAGAAACACTGAAACACAGAATCACCAGACTCTGGCTGGTGTTTGCTCTGTGGGGCCTGCAGAAAGCTTCTGTCTGCTTCTTGCAGAAGCCACCCCTGCAGCTCCCCCTGCTCCTCCTCCAGACTTCCCCCAGTGAAAACTACAACAATACCTAAATACTACAGTTTGCAATGCAGCCTTTTTAAACTCTTCTTAAACACCCCCTCTTCATCACTGCATGCCCAAATTCTTCCTGGTGTTAGGACTGTGTTCCACACAAAGTTGACTGGTCATCTCAAGAGCTAGTAAACAGACTCCACATACGGGTAGCGCAGAGAGAGCAGTGCCAGCATGTAAGTTGCAGCTGGATGAACAAGTATAAGAGAGAAGACCCCAGTAAAGATGAGTAGTTTTAAACATGTGCTTAATTTGAAACATGTGACTTGCATGACATGTCTGGAGCTATTTAGATGATTGAGTTTTACAGGGTTGGGTGTCATGGTTTAGCCCCAGTCAGCAGCTGAGCACCACACAACAGCTTGCTTGATCCTCTGCCTGACACCACCCCCACCCCCCCAACCCTGCAACCAAAAAAAGGGTGGGGAAACAAAAAAAACACGAAGGACAAAGGCAAACCTCATGGGTTGAGATAAGGACAGTTCACTGGGACAGCACAGGTAGGGAGAAATAACACTAACGGGACTTTATAGCAAAATACACAAAACTGGTGATACACAATGCACCAAACCACACAACTCAGTCCATACAGCGCAGAGCTGTCCTGAGGCCAGACTGTCTCCAAGCCAAACTAACTGGAACTGTGCACTTCTCCCCAACCAGCCCCACTTTATGCTGAGAATGACGTCATGGTTTGTGATATGGCTTTGCTTAGTTTGGGTCACCTGCCCTGGCTATGTCCCCTCCCAGCTTCCTGGGTGTCCCCCACCTTCTTGTTAGCAGGGCAGTATGAGAAGTTGAGAAGCCCTCAGCTGCGTGGCAACAACCAAAACCACGAGTATGTTACCATAATATGATTCTCATCCTAACTCCCAAACACAGGATTGCATCAGCTACTAGAAAGAAAATTAACTCTATCTTAGCTGACCTCAGGACAGTGGGGCTATATCTTCAGAAGGCCTGGTTTAGACTATCTCTTGCAGAAGGACTTATCGATATGCTTGCCTACATACATCGCAGCGCAGACTATAGGTATAATAAAGACAGTGGAAGCAATCACACTTTTTTTTTCTTGTTTAAAGCAAAGTATGGGGTTTCTTTGCACTTGAGGCACCCCAAGTCTTCAGAGCACAGTTGTGTGCATTTGTTAAAGGGGATGCCAACAGCAGACCTGCTCCTGGAAAACCGAGGTCCAGGTGTATAATGAAAAAAAGGTAAAATAACAAGTGCCCACCACTAATTAGGGAGCACCCCAGAGCCCTTCAACATCTTATGCTCCATTTAGAAATGATGAGAGTCTACACAGAGTGCCAGATTTTAGTTAGTTTGACAGGGTCTTTATAAAGTAAGAGCATTTAATATATTTTCCCAGTATTCTCCTATTTATTTGCTTTCAGCTACCAGGTATGCCGTTTCTTAATTCATCCATGGAGTATGCATATTAAATAACAAATTAATTTTCCAGGGTATATTCTTAGTGCCTGCATTAGGAGGCTAGTTTCCTTAAGCACTTTCTGTGGTCTGTGGAGAGAGGTTTATTTAAGGAGATTCGGAGTGCCTGGAGCATATTTCTGCCCTGGATCATTTTCTGGGGGAACATTTTTCTTTGATTACATAAGGAACCACAGAGGCAAGTCTTTGAACACAAACACCTACTTATGTGCCTAAAAGTAGGTAGTGTGAGTGCCCCATAGGTTCCCAGTTAGCAGTTTTTCGTTACTGGGAAAGTTCCTCTGCATAGCTGGAAAGTCAGACTTTGGATTTTCAGAGGTCATGGAGTCATGACTAGAAAGACAAATTCCTGTTGCACCTTGAGGAGCAGCTCTAAAAAGTCCTTAGAAGTCCATCTTGCTACAAATGGAGGATGAAATGTACAAAGCTTGTACCTACCATGGGGTGCGGATTTGTCATTCCTAAGCAGTGAGAAACGACATTTCTTCAGGAGTCCTGTAAGGAAGACACAGTTTCTTTTTCTGTGCAGCATGCTGGAGGTGCCTGTCTAGTCCTCCCTGACTTCTCCATGAGTCCCTGAGGAAGTAAATCCCACTCCAAGAACTCTTAGATGTTTCTCTCTACAGATTGCTGTTACCTGAAGGTGGGAATAAACACATGCTTCTTTCTTGCCCCTCCAGCCCCTGACATTGCTCATGATCCAGCCTGTAAGATCCAACTGCATCTAATCCTGGGATGCTTCAGAGGTAACAGCTGTAGCTGCAGGGGTAATTGACTAAAAAGGCAGTATATTTACTAGTGCATTAGCCCTCTGTAGCATGGTTTGAAATCGTAGGAAGAAGAGAAAGTTCATTATTGCTGCTGTCCCTGTAACAACAATATCAAGGGTGAGGCCTGAGCTGCTTTTCATAATGTATGTTTCCATGGCTGTCATTCTGCAAAGGCAGCGTGAGGAGAAAAGGAAGTAAAGTGGCTGAAAATTGTGATGTCTGTTTTAAATTTTTCTAATCACAGTGAAGTGAAATGTGTTTAAGAGCTCTGTAATGCCTATATGCTCCATGTAGTACGCCTTCCATCAAGGTGCTAATTTCCTTGCCTCTAGTGACAAAAAATAAAAGTGACACTTTCTTAAACCCAGCTGTTAGGGTATCAAAGGAAACAAAATGAAAGGAAGAAATTAAGGGAATGCAGTGTATAAAAGGAAAACACATAGAGTGATAATGAAATGAAAAATTACACCAGAAAATGGAAATTAGTATGTGATTGGAAATGGTGAGATGACAATTTTGAGTCACTACCTAAAATTCCTGTAAAAATATGACTTACGTGCATGCCAATCAATGTCAAGACCTGGTTTCCACTCTAACAGAAGCAGAGAATGATGATATATAGCTATACTACTTTCACTTGGTTACAGTGTTTGCAGCCTGTCTTTGAAGCATTTATTTCTCAGTAAGACTCTTTTTAAATGAATGTTAGTGAGGAACAACTGTCTTTCCATCTAGCCTTAGCCAGCATGTACTCTATTGTTAGCATCAATTTCACTCCCACTAAAAGCCTCTATAAAAGTTAGGGTTTGTTTATCCAGTTTATGTGGGGGAGCATCTCTGGTTTTGTAGTTTTGATTTTGGTCTGAAATCTAAAAGAAGGCAGAATAATTGGCACATTTCCACTAATGAAGATAAGTATACTCCCGTTCCTTCTGCAGACATATATAGAAAAGTCTTATCCCTCTCAAGGATTACCTGTGACTCAGCAAGTGACTTTCTATGGTCCTGCAGAAGGGTAAGGTCTCAGACCTTAAGTGGATGTAGTGAGAGGGACTCTGTGTGTTTAAAGGAGCTTAGGAGATCTGAGGCTTCCTTATGAGCAGAGGAAGAGCTTATCTGTTGTGCATTTCCCAAACAGGGCGACAGGAGAAGGAAGATGATTTGCTCCTCTCAGCAGCTGCAGGTTGTGGTAGGAGCCACTTTATGCTCTATATTCTGTAGCAATGAATGAGGGTAAAAAACATTATCATAGAATCATAGAATCATAGAATCATAGGGGTTGGAAGGGACCTCGAGAGATCATCGGGTCCAACCCCAGGATACTCCCACCCTGCTCTCCCAGACCGTTTTCTCAAGCCCTTTGTGGTGGGGCTTGTGGTGGCTACAAGAAGTCACCTTGCTTCAGGGGGGCTTGCAGTTATGTGAGCATTCTGGTTTCTCTTTTGCTGGACTGCAGATTCCAGAGGAACTTGATTTAGACTGAGGCTGTAGCTCTCAGATAGTAAAAAAAGATAAATGTTCTGATTCCCTCAGGGCAATACTAGACCCCTCTGACATGGTGTCTCACATTCACTGCCTCCACTGTTTTCACCAGGGTTTAGTGAATAGGTGCTGTTTTGGACTTCTGAGAAGAAGGCACTGAAAATAATTGCTGAACTATAGTGAGATCCATAAGAAAGGCTGCCAGACATCCCTCTTTACATGAAGACAGGTCTTTTAATTTGATTATAACTGTCACTAAATTCCTTCACATTTATCTTTCTGTTGGTGGTCTGGAGACTTCTTAAAAATCTTGATCCAGCCCACCACCTACCATTATAAAACCAGTCCATGTTCAGACAACTTATATTAAGTTCAAACAATGGAAAACAAGTGAATTTCTCACATGCACACTGTACTTCTCTAACCTCTTCTGTGTTGGGGAAGAAAACTATTTCAGACAATTTCATGAGAGGTAAAGATGCCTTGTTCCCATTGCAACAGTCTTTTCTTCCATAGCTGAAGAAGAGCAGATAGTATGCCCGTGGACTGTGGAAACCACCCCCTTGAAAAAGCGACCATAAAAATGTATACCTCTAAAAAAATCATACTGGAAATGTTTCACCTAGTTTCAAATGTGACAACCAAAAGCAATGGCAAGGTTGTGAACAAAACTTGTCAGGAGAGTCTGTGCCTAGGACTGAATATCATACAGATGATGATTCTTATCAGCTTTCCTTATTCTCAGCACTATCTTTGGGAAAAAGGAGGTGTCAGAGTTTGAACCATAGATATTATATGCAGAAAGCACCACTGAAATGTAAAGTAGACACAGAATATATTTCCCACAAGAAGTGGGCTTCAGGCTTCTTCTTAGAGGCACAATTTAAACTGAAATGTCATAGGCTAGTGGCTGTTCTGCTTATCACAGATTGCTTCTTAATTAAAACAGGAGTTCTTGTTCTTATACAATGGTGACTTTAGCTCACATTTCTTGAGCAGCATTATTTGATAGTGAATGACACTGTTTTTTCACACCATTCCAATTGAGAAACTGGCTGCCACTGGCCTGGACAGGTAGACCCTCAGCTGAGCTAAAAACTGGCTGGATGGCTGAGCCCAAAGGGTGGTGGTGAATGGAACAAAATGCAGCTGGAGGCCGGTCACGAGTGGCGTCTCCCAGGGCTCAGTCCTGGGTCCAGTCTTGTTCAACATCTTTATGAATGACCTCGATGAAGGGATTGAATGCTCCCTCACTAAGTTTGCAGATGACACTAAGCTGGGAGGAAGTGTTGATCTGCCTGAGAGTAGGGAGGCTCTTCAGAGGGATCTGAACAGACTGGACCGATGGGCTGAGACCAATGGGATGAAGTTTAACAAGGCCAAGTGTAGAGTGCTGCACATGGGACATAACAACCCCATGCAGCGCTACAGGCTTGGGGGGGGACTGGCTGGATAGCTGTCAGGCAGAGAAGGACCTGGGGGTGTTGGTTGACTGCAGACTGAATATGAGTCAGCAGTGTGCCCAGGTGACCAAGAAGGCCAATGGCATCCTGGCTTGTATCAAAAACAGTGTGGCCAGTAGGTCTAGGGAGGTGATTGTGCCCCTGTACTGGGCATTGGTGAGGCCACACCTCGAGTACTGTGTCCAGTTCTGGGCTCCTCACCACAAGAAGGACATGGAGGTCCTGGAGCGAGTCCAGAGAAGGGCAACCAGGCTGGGGAAGGGGCTGGAGGGCAAATCGTATGAGGAGAAGAGGAGGCTGAGAGGAGACCTTCTCACCACGTACAACTACCTGAAGGGAGGTTATAGAGTGGTGGGTGATGATCTCTTCAGCCAGGTGACAGGTGATAGGACAAGGGGAAATGGCATGAAGCTGTGCCAGGGCAGGTTTAGATTAGGCATTAGAAAAGAATTTTTTACTGAATGAGTTTTCGTGGCCTGTCACAGGCTGCCCAGGGAGGGGGTTGAGTCACCTTCCCTGGATGTGTTTAAAAAAGGGTAGATGAGGTACTTAGGGATATGGTTTAGCATAGGACCTGAACGGTTGGACTTGATGATCTTAAAGGCCTTTTCCAACCTTGTGATTCTGTGATTCTGTGAATAGAATTAAAACTTTCCCATATTATGAGCCAGAATGTCAGCCTCTTGAAATAGCAAGCAGACAGGCACAGGAGTAATCTGATCACTGTCAAGAGGACTGAATGAACTGAGGGTAGGCAAAAGTAAGAAGATTATTTATCACATCTTAATATTTCTCATTGCAATTGTTATTGAGGCCAGATCTTACAGTGTTTAGTCTAAAATACCACTGAAGATCATGGGATTATATTTGTCATCGTAGCCTAAGAATTTGGCCCATTTTAATTTTATTTTCATTTAAATAGCTCCTCAGAGCTCCTCGCTGCTCTTCCCTAAAACTCATTCTCCCATAAAATAAAAATACATGGTACTGGCTCCAAAAAGCCAACAGCCTAAGTCCTACTAACAGTCTCTGAATGATTAACTTGAAACATAAAGACAATCCCACAAATTTTCATCGGACTCTCTTCTGTACTTGAGCTTATCTTGCCCTTTGTGTAGAAATCTGAGAACAGTAATGTACAGCAGCTTAAGTGTGAGGCTGATGTCTGAGCAGAAAAATTTCTACTGTTTCTGTAGGTTGGCTGCTACTTTGTTATTTTTCATTTATTGCTATACTAAGAAAGCAAAAAGTTCTCAAAATCGGCATTAAAGAAAAGACTGATCTCTTCCTTTAAGATAGCTTTTTGTTTCACTTGAATTTGGAAAAAGCACAAAAGTCATTGGAAGTATTTAGATTTTATGCTGCAACACATGGGAGATGTGCTTAAGTCTGGCAAAGAAGAGAAAGGAAGTTGATGAAGAAGTGATAGTTGAGGAAGAAAAGGTGTGATACTGTAATTGAAAGCATTCCTAGAAGACTGTAAGAGAGATAACATGGCCATTACCAGGTTTTCTGGGTTTTTTTTTCTTTTTTAATACTGTTACTTTTATGAATAATTTATAGCTATGGACCTGTGTAGATGCATGTAAAGAAAAATTCTGAGTTGTGCCTGCATGAATGCTGAAGTGGGAGTAAAAGTTTAAGAGTTTTTCCATCTTGACTCTGTTGCCTAAAGACCATGACAGTGGAGGGAGTGAATCATAAGTACTCACAGGCTGTACCTATGCTGTCTTGAAAGAGCATTCCTGACTAAGCCTCCTCACAGCAAGATTTCCTGACCACCCTCAATGTCAAAGGATCACTTGGGGAAGTAGCTCACAGTAGGAGGGTGCCTGGGCTTTTCATGAACCCCTCACTTCCCCCCAGGCAGCATGGATATCCCAGAGGGAGAGCTGTCATCATCGCTGATGTTGGTGTCTGCCAGCACATGTGCCACTGCAAAAATATGGCCACCAATGTGACAATGCTGTGCTGGACTTCACCCAGTCCAGACACCCCACGCATGTGGAAGTTGTGCTGCCCCATCAGCAGCATTGCACTGGCCAAGAAGGATGACTCCTTTTGGATGGTGCTTGTCTTATTTAGCCCAGGGCATCTGACTTCCTACTTGGATGTAAGCTGTGTTTACTTTGATGGCCCAGATTGGCCCTGATGTGCTACAGAACTGATCCTGTTTACCTGCACCCCTACCCCGAGGAAGCTGGATGAATTTTGGACAGGGGTTGCCAGGCAACATCAATTTACCTAGCAGCTGCTTGCCTGCAATGCAAGCAGACAGCATATCACGCCCTGCTGCCCGTGTCATACAGATCACAGAATCAGTGAATCACAATGTTGGAAAAGACCTTTAAGATCAACAAGTCCAACTGTTCCCATCCTATGCTAAACCATATCCTTAAGTACCTGATCTACTGTTTTGTTAAACACATCCAGGGATGGTGACTCGACCACCTTCCTGGACAGCCTGTTCCAGGTAGATGTAGGCATCTGTTGCTCTTTTGCGCCTTGGAAGGTCCTGTGCACCTCCTCTGCTACCTTAACCTCCCAGACAGTGCAGCCTGGCTTGCTGTCTCATTATGTGTGGCCACTACCTCTGTCCCACAGCCTTTCATGCAGACATAGAGGAAAATTGTCCTGGTTTCAACTACGATAGAGTTAATTTCCTTTCTAGCAGCAGATGTAATGCCATGTTTGTGAGTTAGGATGAGAGCTGTGCTGACAACACACGGATGTTTTAATTGTTGCCAAGCAGTCTGGGACTTTTTAGTTGCTCATATTTCCCTGCTAACAAGAAGGCAAGGGGCACCCAGGACACACATTATTTCTGTTGCTCCTTCCTTCTCAGGGGAAGACTCCTCACACTCTTCCCTTGCTCCAGCTGCTCCAGACAGTCTTCCACAAACTCCTTCAACAGAGTCCTTCCCGCGAGGGCTGCAGTTCTTCATGAACTGCTCCAACATGAGTGTTTTCCACAGAGTGCAGACCTTCAGGACCAGACTACTCTAGCCTGGGTCCTCCATGTGGCTGCAGGTCCTGCCAGGAACCTGCTCCAATGCAGGTTTCCCATGGAGTCACAGCTTCCCCAGCCTGCTCTGGCATGGGATCCTCCATGGGCAGCAGGGGGACAGTCTGTCTCGTCAGGATCTTCTCCATGGGCTGCATGGCCTCTGACACCTGAACCAAATCGTTCCCCTCCTTCTTCACTGACCTTGGTGTCTGAACTTCCTATCACATCTTCACTTTTCTCTCAGCTAGCAAAAACTGCTCTTTGGTTTTTGGTTTTGTTTTGGGTTTAGGTTTTTTCCTTCTTAAATACATTATCCCAGAGATGCTACCACTGTCATGGAGGGGCTTGGCTTTGGCCAGCAATAGGTCTATCTTGGAGTTGGCTGGCATGTGCTCTATCAAACATGGGGGAAGCTTCTAGCAGCTTCCTGTAGAAGCCATCCCTGTAAATCCCCTGCTACCAAAACATTGCTATGCAAACCAAACACAGGGGCATTTGTGAAGAGTGACAGCCCTCAGACTGCACACATGTCTCATCCCATCCTAGCCTTTTTTGGCTCTACCTGCTGCTCTCTGTACAGAATAAGGTTGGAATCCCTTCAACAGGGATTCCAAGCAGCACGTGGTGGTGTATCTCAGGAGGAAGACAAATGGCATTAGGGGCTATCATGGTCTGTGAAAATGACAGTGTTCCCAGGAGTGCCACAGCCAGTGTCATGGGCACGGATGTGGGTGTGTCTGAGGCAAATGGAGCTTTTCCTTAACACCTTGGAGAATAGACATGTGCAGGCACTTTCTTGCTGTGGTCCTCAGGGGCCATCTAATAGGAGATGTGGCCGCTGAGCCGTACTGCATTTCTTTGGGTTGTTTCACTTGTTGCACAGAGGTGCAAATATCCTCACATATAACTTGTGCCAAAGTGAAAATGTTAGCTAAAAAACATGCCCAAGTACATCTTTAACACATCACTTGATCCCCTCATCAGAGATGGTGCACAACAGAAAAAACGGTGACAAAGTTGGCTGAATATATACAAGTCATATACTTACCACTTACCTGATATCAGAGCAGCTCATTGTAAACCCACTCAGAGACTCACTCTTTGGTTCAGAGCAATAATTTAAGCTACTTCATCATTTATGACAACTGATTTGTAAGAAATGACAACTGTGCTTCAGAGAAGAATTAGTGTCCCACTATGTGTCCTTGAAGAAATAAGCTTCTTCTGACAGATAAAATGACCCTGTTCATGTGAAAGCAGAAGAGAGATGGAGGCCTCTAACTGATGCAGAGATAGGTAGGAATTTCTACTAGATGAAACTTCCTGCTTTGGTTAGTGGACTTGTATGTTTGTTTTTCAATTGACTCTGAAATTAGGGAGTTGAAAAGAGAAGACCTCAAGGATGCTGCATTAGGCAAGGATCAAATGTAATTAGACCATCCAAGACAGGTATTCATTCAGTTTCTACATAAAATAGTGTCAGTTACAGATCCTGAAACACTCAAATTATTTAATACTTTACTTTTCAACATAAAGTAGTTGTGTTTTTTTCAAGCAAATATTTCTATAATGATTTTTTATCTTATTTTTTCTCTACAAACACAGAGAGGAACTCATTAGCTTTTGAAATGTTTGGCAACTTTTCAATTATTTTCTCCTGTATAAAGAAATCTTTTCACTGGTTACTTGCAGATCACATTTTCTAGACCTCTTATTTGTTGTTGTGCTCAAAGGGATTAACGCAAACAAATCCATGGGCCCGGATGGGATACATCCACGTGTGCTGAGGGAGCTGGCGGAAGTGATTGCGGAGCCGCTTGCTATCATCTTCGACAGGTCTTGGAGAACAGGAGAAGTACCTGAGGATTGGAGGATAGCCAATATCACTCTGGTCTTCAAAAAGGGCAAGAATGAGGATCCTAACAATTATAGGCCAGTCAGCCTCACTTCTGTCCCTGGAAAGGTGATGGAACAGCTTGTTCTGGATGCCATTACCAAGCAACTGGAAGAGAAGAAGGTCATGAGGAGTAGTCAGCATGGATTCACCAAGGGGAGATCGTGCTCGACCAATCTCATAGCCTTCTATGATCTCATCACCGGCTGGGTGGATGGAGGGAGAGCAGTGGATGTCACCTACCTTGACTTCAGCAAGGCTTTTGATACTGTCTCCCATGACATCCTGATAGAAAAGCTGAGAGATCATGGGATAGATGAGCAGACAGTGAGGTGGGTTGAGAATTGGCTGTCGGACCGGGCTCAGAGGGTCGTGATCAGTGGAACAGAATCTGAATGGAGGCCTGTGACTAGCGGTGTTCCCCAGGGCTCAGTGTTGGGTCCAGTCCTATTTAATATCTTCATCAACGACCTTGATGAGGGAATAGCATCCACCCTCAGCAAGTGCTGATGATACAAAGCTGGGAGGGGTGGCTGACACGCAGGAACACTGCGCTGCCATCCAGAGAGACCTGGACAGGCTGGAGAGCTGGGCAGGGAGAAACCAGATGAGGTTTAATAAAAGCAAGTGTAAAGTCTTGCACCTGGGGAGGAATAACCGTCTGTATCAGTACAGGCTGGGGGATGACCTGCTGGAGAAGAGCTCTGTGGAGAAGGACCTGGGGGTCCTGGTTGATGACAGGTTGGCTATGAGCCAGCAGTGTGCCCTGGTGGCTAAGAGGGCCAGTGGGATCCTGGGATGCATCAGGAAGAGTGTGGCCAGCAGGTTGAAGGAGGTGATCCTCCCCCTCTACTCTGCCCTGGTCAGGCCCCACCTGGAGTATTGTGTCCAGTTCAGGGATCCCTGGTATAAAAAGGACAGGGATCTCCTGGAGAGAGTCCAGAGAAGGACTACGAAGATGATTAAGGGCCTGGAACATCTCCCCTATGAGGAAAGGCTGAGTGAGCTGGGGTTGTTCAGCCTGGAGAAAAGAAGACTGAGGGGGGACCTAATTAATGTTTATAAATATCTTAAGTATGGGATGCAGGGGGAATTGGCCAACCCCTTTTCAGTGGTCTGTGGAGATCGGACAAGGGGCAATGGCTGTAAACTGGAGCACAGGAAGTTCCGCACCAACATGCAGAAGAACTTTCACACAGTGAGGGTGACAGAGCCCTGGGACAGGCTGCCCAGGGAGGTGGTGGAGTCTCCTTCTCTGGAGATATTCAAGACTCCTCTGGACACCTATCTGTGCAATATGTGCTAGGGAGCTGCTTTGGCAAGGGGGTTGGACCCGATGATCTCTGGAGGTCCCTTCCAACCCCTACAATTCTGTGATTCTGTGATTCTGTGATTCATCTTAATCCTCTCTAATTTGCTTAGACCTGCCTTAAAGCTCAGCACCAGTGTGAAAAGTAGAGTGTGTACTCCAGCTGATGCATTGCCAGGGCTGAATAAAGCAGAAAAATTAAAGCAGAAAAATGTTCTTTTGTTACCTATGATACTTTTGATAAGGTTCTGAACAGTTGTCTTCTTTCATTTTTGTTCATAACTGCCTTAAGTAAGTCTCAGTCAGATGGGGACTCTGGAACAGAGACTCTGGAACCTTGGAAAGCAACTGGATCCGGAACGACCTTCTTGAGACTGGAAAGTGGAAGGAGCATGGGTGGAGTTTGGAAACTAGTTCCTGAGGTGAGGCATGACAGGAGTGTTGAGAGAAGCAAGGAAATTCCACCAGGCATCAGAAGGTATATAAAGAGAGACTTCCGATGGACCAGGGAGCTGGAACAGTTGCCTTTCAGGAAGTTATTGGTTTAGACAGAACCAACACAGCAAGAATATAATCAACGGTAGGGGTGCTGCAAGTTTGATTTAAACTATTTATTTTTCTGAGTCATTCTAATCTAACCTGCTGTTTCTTTGTCCAAAAAGCTAAACAATCTGTTCATCATAAGAAATCTTGACTTTGGGGTAAAAAATAATGACGTTTTGGAGAAGCTTGCTAAAGCAAGAAGATTCAAACTCGTCATTTACCTGGAGTTCAATGTCATCATACTACATCAAGGTTTGCTTTTCTTGCAACAGTAACTGATTACTAGCTAACTTTGAGTTTGATGCCCACTTAAAATGATGCAAACTTTTTTGACATGACTTCATTCTATGCAATTTTTTTCTTGTTTTCATGTCTGTGTCTGATTTATGAAAGCATTGAATGGTATCTCATGATAGTATAAAATCTGCTTCATTTGCATTTCCTCTCAGATTGACAGTAATTTCCTCAATTACTGTGCTGTATGCATAAACAAGTCAAATATTTATTCCAGTGGCTGTTCAAGTAATGAATTTAAACTAGTCTGTACCCTCTAACCTCTCTTTCCCCTCTCTTAGATACTCATTATGTTTGACTTTTTTTTTTTTTGCCATGAGTTCTTGAAGATAATCATTAATACTTAAGGAATTACTTCAGCTGCCTTTCTGAGTGTTTTAAGGTCAACTTTTTCAGGCTCTAATAACTCAAGCAAACTAACTTAGCTTAATATATTTTAATGATTTCCTCCTCTTCTGTGGCTCAGGTTCTTTCTCCACACTATTAATATTAATTAATAAAAAAACCCCTCATCATAATTAACCTGTTACAACTGAAGCAAAAAATGTAATTGAACATTTCAGATTTCTCTGTATGGTACATTGTTTATTCATTTAGTTGGTTACTCAATGAACCATCATCTTACTCTTATTGTAGCCCATACTACAACATTGCCACCCATTGTTTCAGCCTCCACCCCCCGGAGGCATTCTGCACATCTCACATTTACTGTAGAGAACATGTACTTTTTTTGACACATACTGCAAAAAACGTATCTCGTTGTTTAAAAACACAAACATTCAAGACAGGCCACTAGTCAAACCCTGTGACATACCCTACTGATACGGTTCTCTGCAGTGCTGACCATGCCACAGTTTTTAACTGTATGTGACTTCTGTTTTCTCTATAGCTCTGGAGAGTGTCCATACAGAGGTGTCAAAAAGTTGCCTACTTGCTTTCTTTCACTTCTTCTATGACCCTGTTTTAACTTTACATTAAGCTTTTAAAAGCATTAATCATGTTGCCTGCCTGTGTCTCTGCCTCGTGCACACACACACACACACTTTTGATCTGTTGAACCTTTTACTACTTGGTGCTGGTAATAAGAAGCTGTTCACCTTCAGCAGCTAGCTCAAATTCAACTACTTCACATCCTACTTAACCAGTTTAACTGAAAGACAAATCAACAGAACCTGAGAAGGCTCAGATTTGGTATTATGGGTCTTCAAGGAAGAACATGTTATTCCCACTCTGCTACTAAATTAGATGGCAGTAGCCTGGTAACTTAAAAGATATAAGAAAGAAAAGATTTAAGTCTTAAGAGCACTGTAGCCTTAAAAGATCCATTATACACATTTAAAATAAATTATGCATTTCCATTTGGCATCTGTTTATTAAATAATTCAGTTAGTTTAAATTCCATCTAAATATATTTTTTTTCCTTTTAATTACTAAATCTCCTGACAGGCAATAAAATGCAATAATCTAAGAGTTTGGACAGGGAATCAGGGAAGAAGTTGACTTTTGAGGGGCTATGGTAGACACAGCATGAGGAACAAAACTTACAAATGCACTACTAATTTATTTAGTGTTACAGAAGTCTGTCAGCATATTGTGAACAGTTGTAGATAAATGAGGTACATGAATCATATATCTAAGAGCTTGTTTACAGAGCTCTAGACTGAAATATTGTATGTCTATTTTTTTTCCTCTGACTACTTAATTCCTCTCCCCTGACTTTGCTGACAGGGCTGAAATATCTTTTGTTCTGGTCAATAGGTACCTCCGTCTTCCCTTAAGTTTGCACATCTTTAAGAAACCACAGACAGCTATGAAAGACAAAATAGAATATAGTACCTTAGTGCTGATTAATTTGCTGTCAAAAAACTTAGGGCGATGATCAGTCAATTTTTTTGTATGAGGCAAGATCTCAACAGTGTAAGTTTCAAGCAGTAAATATTTTGCCAGAGAAAACTCATCTTATTTTGCTCTTTCCCTAAACTCATGCACTGAGTTATTCAGAGAGTCACTGTAGGTCTCCTATTTTGAGTGCAATACTCCCCTTCAGCAAAGATGTGTTGAATACAGTGAGCACCTCAGATGTGAGTCTTGCCTTACATCCCTGTTCAGGGAATGTATGTCCAGTCCCAGAGCTGGACCACAGGCTTCTCAAAGACATACACTGCAACTCATTCCAGCACATTAGGATCTCTGTTCCATTTGCTTAATGCTGTTTCGAAGAAGTCATGAGCAACACTGACATTAAAAGCCAAAGCTGTTAAATGGGAGGTACTGGGGAAGAAGTCACAGAAGAAAAGTCCATATCCAGCATCCAATAGTTACAGTATTCCAGTGCTGAGCTGATGTGCAAATTCAGTCCAATGTCCTATGTGCATTTCATGGGAAAGAAAAAAAAAGATGCATTATCACTTCTAGCAAAATCTACCTGCTTCATTGGAAAAGACAGTTTTGTTTCTGTAAATGTTTGAAAGGAAGCTCTATTAAACTTCTAGGTAAATACTTCTTTTTTTGTTAAAGAATTACCCTAAAATGTAAGTTTCCATTGGTAATTCATGGGCATTTTTTGAAACAATCTATTTCAGGTAGTTTTACCTTTGAGTTTATAAAAAGCTGTAGCTTTTTATGAGTGACATTTATGCACTTTTTACTGATTGGCTCTCACTAAGAGCAGTTTTATTTTTAAAATTTGTTTTTTGCTTAGGAGGGTAGTATGAAACAGCTGAGTAAGAAGAAATTTTTCCTGGAGACGATTTCCTAGGGAACAGGGTCCATATGGTGCCAGCCTCACTGATTGTGATCTTTTGTTTCCTGCATCCACGACCGAATGGGTATCATTATGCATAGGTTTTAGGATGCACATAATCATAATCACAGGGAATCAGAGATAGTGCAGAGAGAGACCTGTAAACCTTCAAAAAATTGTGCACATAGCAGGTACCCCAACAAGAACATTTTTGTATAAGCTTAATCAAAGCATGGTGCAAAGTGGACCTGTTGAGACTGAAAAGAAGGCTACCCTTTTCTTCTCATGGGCACAATAGTGCCCAGGCTCTGTCTGACCACACCAAGGGCAGCCTGAAAGATGAAGCTAGCAAAGACTATGCCAACGAAAAAAGGGGTCAGTGCTGCAAAAACTTTGCTCCTTACCTGTGTACTGCAAGAGGAGAGTAGCCCAGGTGTGGAAAGGGTCACTAGTGCTACTCAGCAGAAGACACCTATAGACCTAGCAGTCCTGAACCACCTGAAAAGATGTCTGAGGAGGTTGGGTTTTGGGGCTAGAATTCTTTAGAGAAATGGGTCAGGCTGAAAAATGTGTGGAAAACCTTGTGCTGAGGGGTTAAGACAGACACTCTGTATTGCTTATTTCAAGTGTTCCATTAATTGAATTTGGAAAAATAAACCTGTGAAGTGTAGCATTTCTGTTCACTGACTGGAGATTATCAAAATTTTCCCAGGGTCCAGAAGCCTGGCAAATACCCTAACTTCAAGTGCTTTATCCAAAGCTCTTTGTTGTATAACTTTGGGTTAAATTTTCCATTGAAACTGCCCTTTAAAGACAAGCAAGCAATTCCTCCTCCCTCCCTCTAAAACTTCAAACTATGTTTTTTATATGATCAAATAAGTCGTGATAACAAGAATGACCCACTGCAGAATTTTCTTATGCTTTCATTACAGTTATTAATTAATTCATGCTACTGTGAGTGCTTGATTTAGGAGGAAGCATTGCCAATTAAGAATAATTGGGAAGTAGGGTGCTAAATGTGATTTTTAAAAAAAAAATTTAATATATTGAGTGCTAAGGAGAGCAACTGCACACACCAACACATTTCTGTTCATGTCTCTCCTTCTGCCTGTTACATTCTAGCACTAAAATAAGTTTTAAATAGATTATTAGTAACTGATATTTATTCCAGGCCATGCAACAGGAAAGAAATTAAGTTCAAAGAGATGCTAATTAACTTAAAAGTGCACAGACTACCTGGAGTGACATGAGTTCAAAGTCATTTGTATCAGGTTCTTTTCCGTGGTCAGAGCTCTAATCAGTTGATTTTAGTACAGATTTATATCCAAAACAGTGAATACTTTGATCCCACAATATTTGAAAGATCAAAGATTCATACATATCACTGTACTTAAGTAGGATCTAGCATAATGTCTATGCTGCAATTTCTTCTGAACACCTATAGCACCTAACCCAGTTCAGTTGCTGGGATCAAATAATGGAAAAATGCCCTTTAACTGGGCACTTTTCTAAAAGCATATTGGAAAGTGAGTTCTCAAAGAATATAACTTTCCAGCAGTTTTATGACTCTGAATAGCAGTTTCTGGTTCCTTCCCTTGTGTTGCATTTCTTTATCTTCAAAGGTTCATGTGGAAAGTGTCAACCCATTCTCATTATTCACTCTCTAACAGTATTTCAAATATTAGCTGTTCCACTGTGCAGAATGCACATTGGTTTTGTCTTAATTTTAATCTAAGCTTGATCCGTACATAGACTAGGACTGAAAAGATCATGCCGTTTCCAGTCTTTCAGCAAGGTTTTAATCACAGCTAAGTCTTCAACCATGGGGAGTGAAAGAAGCTTTACAGACTTCTTTTGTTTAACCCTATATTTCATTTCTGAAATGCTTCTGCAACTCTTACCTCTGATCAGGTTAAAATGATAAAATTAAAACAGAAGGCATTTTTATTCTGTCAAGCTGGTTTTCAGGGCATGTTTTTTATGATGTATGCTCACTCCACATCAGTAAGTCTTGAACTGGGATTGTGGGTCTGGGATGCACAAATAGAAGCTACAAAGAAATTTTGCTAATCTACCTAAGCCAGGTAACAGTAGCAGGAAGGAATATGAACTTCAAAGCTGGGCCACACAAGCCTGGGGCACCTGAGAACGTGCTCTGGTTGCCAACCTGCACCAAAGTCGGTCAGGCTCTCTGCTTGCTATTATTTTTAGCTAACTGAAATATTTTAAAATTTCTTAGGCTGGCAACCCAGTCTCCAGACACAATGTGAGCAATACGCTGTGTGAGCTGACCTATATATCCAAGTGACTACATATAGATCTCATGGTAGGATAAGAGATGCTGCTGGCAGAAAGACTGCTTTATGGGCTCTACGTAAATCTTCCCTTATATAAATCACCATGAGCTCCGCTGAACATTTCCTCTGGAATTCCCTTCTATGTAAGTCAGAGCTACCTTTTAAAACTCTTTTCAAGGTTCACAATAAGCATGCAACCAAACAGCTAGAACTCCATCAATCACCAGGATAACTTTGGCCAACAAAGTCATGTGAAACATATTTAGGGAAGAAGAAAATTTTGCAGCCCAGCACTTGACCCATTTCCTATTGCTGCCAGCATGTTTGGATGAAATCCATGCATTTATCCTTAAGGATTTTTGTGCATCTAAAAACCAAGCTTATTTTATTTTATTTTATGTTATTTTATTTTATTTTATTTTATTTTATTTTATTATTTTATTTTCATTAAACATACCACTTTTGCTTTATGTTTTCTGCAAGAAGCAATAGCAGTTGGATCACTTAGAATTAGAAGGAACTTCTAGAAAAAGGAATTGAGATGTTCATAATAATGACCACAAGGACTGCTCGGGAAAGAGCTGGGATTTTCAGTTTTCTGACCTGGGTGCTATTTTCCTTTGAGAACAGAGCTTGAGTAGAGAGTGAGAGGGCACCCAGCAACCCAGCTTCCTTCCCTCTTGGAAATTTGGTGTGCCACACTGCTGGACCTGGTAGGACAAGGAGGAGAAGGCAACCTTTAGAGGAAAACTTTAACCATAACCAACCACTTTTCTTGATCTCACCTTCTTCCGAAGGTGCACGTTCTTTATGCCTAATGCACAACTAGTTGCAGTGTCTTTCTTAACAGTAAATTTACCACAAACATTACTCATTCTAGCAGCAACTAGTCATACTGTCTAGAAACCATATACTTTCTCAAGGTATGAGAGTTATGAGGTATGACCATATCAGAAAGAGTTAAGGAATAAACTAAGCTACCACCTGGCAGTGCTGACAAAGCAAGAGTCGGGCAACAGCTTATGCTGTGCACCAGGACTGAGTGAGGAGCACTTACACAGCTTGCACAACAGAAAATGCCATTGCATCTGGCTGCTGCTGCTGTCACCAGCTGTTTTAGTCATAAACCCAAGTGAAAAACTTCCATAACTACTAGAGGAAAGAAGGTTGTACTCTGATTAAAGCAACAGTGTTCAACAGCAGGAAAGAGGGGTTCAACAATCTCCCTCACTGTGCGTTATTGGACAAACCCAGTGGGAAATTCCAGCTAAACTGGGATACACAGGGACAAGTATAAGAACTGCGGGGTGAGAGAGGGCATCTGTTAAGGGAGACTGCATTGCCATGTTGGCTGGAAATTACACATCCAGCTTTTGTTATTCCTTTTTTGTTTTTTTCTGACTTTAATCTCACTACCTCTGCCCATGTTATGCCTCTTCCTTCATACCTGTCAATATCCACTGAAAGCTTTGACCCACTACCTATACCCTACCAGACCTTTCCTTTCAGACAGTTCACGAACTGCTCATCCCAAATGACTGTTCAATATGTATGACAAAACAGCCCTCTAAATTCTCACCAGCAAGCTTCAGCCATCCCAGTACCTAAACAGAATTTGAGTAATCCCAGCAAAAGCTGATTCGCGTAGTCTAACAAGACCTAGTTAAAAGCTTTCACTGAAATTGAGTTGCACACCAAGTATTTTTATACATATACATAACATTATCTAATGTTCTCCTCTTTCTCTCCAATTTTGATTGA
Source organism: Porphyrio hochstetteri (assembly GCA_020800305.1). Taxonomy (NCBI): domain Eukaryota; kingdom Metazoa; phylum Chordata; class Aves; order Gruiformes; family Rallidae; genus Porphyrio; species Porphyrio hochstetteri. The sequence goes on along the minus strand of CM036938.1, from coordinate 14,565,628 downwards.
AAATGGGCAAGACCAGAAAGTATGTAATGCAAGATGTATGCATGGCAGCTTCCCAAGTCTGATAAAAATGTGTTTGACAACTGACTATCTTTTTGTTTCGGGGTTTTCATGAAAACTGTAAATGTCTCTGAAAACATAAACAAACATGACATGTTTTTTACATTGAAGTTTCAGCTGGAAAATGTCAGAGCAAAAGCAAGATAGTGATCCTCCTCTCAGCATCCTCAGAACCCAGGACACTACCTAACCCAGCTCACGAAGCTGAGAGCTCCAATCTGAGCAAGTGGGCCAAAGAGGAACTAACAGGTTTTTACTGTCCTATGAAGACTACGGAAAACTTAACACCCTGCAAACTAGGATCGTGTATCCACCACCGTTGTCCCACAGATAGAGCTGCCAGCACATCCTGATTCCTCAAACTGACGTTCTCCCCCTCTCCCTCCTGCTGCTGGCTGAAAAGCAGGTTTCTGTGACACTCCTACAGCTCCGTATCCAAAACCTCATCTCCACTGCACTCACTTGTGCACAAGCCTCTCTGTCTCTAGGATAGAGAGAAACATGAGTGTCAGAGAGATCTGCCTGCAGAGCTTTTTCCACTTATCCTGCGCACAGGCGTTGGCTCATCTCTCCTCTGCGTTAAGAACAAACCCTGACTGCGCCACAGTGAGCCTCAGCAGATGATGGAGATATTTCAGTCCTACTCTTGCTGCATTGCAGGGTTTCCACAAGCCCTTTGGGGAGCCCACAGTGCAAATGTGGGGTGCAAACCCCCACAGGCTCAAGTGGGCTGTGTTGGTCTGAGCTCAGCACATCGGGTTTGGCTGCCTGCAGGACCACAGGGACAATGTATCCCCACTTCCCAGGAGGCAGCCAGGGAAAAGGATTTGCTCCTCTCCTCTCCTGAGAGCCCTGCTACATGGACTGTCAATCAAAGAGAGTTAGCAAGGCTGTCCATGTCTGCATTAATATTGAAGTAAGCATTAAGCTTTACAAAACAATAAAGTCTGGCTTGAGAGGTGCTAAGAACTCCACTGATTTAATCTGAATTAGATTAAATATTCATTTCAATAAGATCTGAAAAGGCTGAGGTTTGAGACATCTTTAATTTCCAGAGCAAGCCACAGAGGTAGGAAACAGAGGGGACAGCACTGCTGAATCCACATCAGTGGTGGTATTTGGCAAATCAAGAAATGTTTATTGTTTGAGTCCTCCATTTGTTTATTTATTTAGCAACTGCCTTCCACTTCCATCACAATTTGGGCAGAAAGCCAGCAATGAATTCTTCTAGAAGGTGGAAGAGTGTGTAATTTTGACTTTTTACTTGATATACCTATCAAATTAGTCATTTCTCAGACTGCTAAAGGTTATTGAAATTCATAGCTTTTCTAACCACAGAAAAGGTTTGCACACTGAAGAAAATGAATGTTGCTAAGGGTTAAATGGACAGTTTTGTACTTTGGATGAATTATAAATTCACTCCAGGCAGTCTTCTACTGATTTTTGTCTTTATTACTTTATTTTATAATCAGAGATACTTGATAATTGTGGACCACACTGATAATTTGCATGAGAAGAGTAGAATTCAATCTAAAGTGACCCATGTCGATAACAACCACAAAGCTGATGATGTGAAAGGAACAATGCTGGCATTGAAATATGTTCAATAGAAAGAAAAAAAAAATAACCAAAAAGGTTAAATTACATGGGTTTGTATATCTGGTTTGTATGTTTAAATGCAAGTGAAATTTGGGTGCCTGGTTTATATAGGGTCATATTCATTAGTGTGTCTGGGCATATGTGTGTTTATGCATACTTAGGGTTACGTATAATAGAGATTTCCGTGCCCTGTGACACACTCATTAATCACGTCCCTTCGAGTGCATCACCTGTACTCTGCCCACTGCTCTCCCTCCACAAAGGCTGCCTCTAACAGGAAAAGCTCTAAGCAGCTCCTAACAGCTTAGATTTAAAGATTTAAAGATTAGGCATCAGTTTCCTAGCTAAACACATCACTGGTTTTGACCAATTTAAGAATTACCTGTGCTCCTGCTTACCTTCAATCCTGTTTTCTTTCCCACACTCCTTTTCTTCCTTCCCTCCCTCCTGTCATAGCTGCCTGAGAAGGAGGCAGTAAGCAATCATCACTCTTGGACAACTAACAGATATAAGGCCAGATTCACTGACAGTATTCCAGGGAGTGAGAAACAGGAATTTAATGTTATGTGTTTATTTCATACTTACATTACACAAGCAGGTATTAGCTACCTAAAAGCTACTGTGAAAATTTTGAAATCTCTTTCTTTCTGTGGGTTTTTTTTTTTGCACTGAAGTGAGGATAATTAAGTAGCATCTCTTAAAAGTGGAGGTGAAAAAGAACTATGTAAAATAAAATTTTACAAATCCACCTCCAAATGCCCATAAAGTGATTATACATTGCTTCTCTTCTTAAAACTTTCTTAACTACTTCTTCCTCAGTGAAGCTGCAAAGCACATCCACTTCTTCCATACTCTCGTGTACAAAGAACTACAACTTTTAATGCACTTATCAGCAACGTGTGCCCCGTGAGAAAGAGAAATGCTATTATCCCCCTATTAGAGGTGGGAAACTCAGACATGAAGAATAACATGGGCTGTCTGAAGCCACACAGGAAACTCCTGACTAATCCAGTCCTGAATCCAGGGCTCCCAGTCCAAGCTGTTATCGTGGGGCAGCTTTCATCACCAACATGATAGGACCATAGCATCTTTTTTATTTTTTTTTGTGAATTATCTCATACTTGGGGATTCAAAATATAGATCTGTTCAATTTGCCAAAGAATTGAATACACTTCCCTTTCATTGCAAATCTGAATGAAACCAAGTATAACAATATCACAGTTCTTCCTGAGCAGAATTGCCCTGTTCTTTCAATGCCAGATACAACAGGAACTCACTGCATTCCCCATTCAACCCTGGCTGTATTTATATGCACGTTAGCTATGCTGAGCTACAGAAAGAGATGTTCAGTTTTCAAAAGCACAGTAACACCTAAATCCTTGAAAGCACCCAGTCACCTGATGTTCATTTAGAAAGTCAGAGAACATAAACATCTGGAATTTCAGGTAAGAAGGAAGTTATATTCTAAGGGTCTAGGTTCTTCCAATATCTGCACTCAGTTTTTACTTTTGCAAAGGAGATGTAAACCCCTCAACCACCAGCATGCAGCAACATGCAAGTGAGAATGGCTGACAGTCCTTGTTGAGGTTTTCATTAAGTGTGCCACTGGTGCCTGAAGGTCACTTATGTGCCTTTGTTAATTTTCCTGTCTAAAAATAGGTCAATTAAAATGGGAATACTCACACAATCTCAGATTTTGCAAGCATTAGTATGGTGTTGGATGAGGAAAAGGATGAATGTTAAATACTTTCAGTCTTATGTATGTTTGTCATTGCCAAATTACATATTTCTAGCATTGTGTATTAAGATCCATGGATACTTTATAACCTCTCTTCTTCAGTAGTGGGAAAGATTCTACCCTTTTTCTCCAGGACTCCTATGCAGCTGAAACTCCCAAAATTGAGGACAAATGACAGTATGTTAGAAATAAGAGAGAAGAGCTTTGCAATTTATTTTCTTCACTTTCTTTCCTGACAAAAAAATTATTTAAAATTCAGAAATTAATAGAATATACTGAGTTGGAAGGGAGCTATAGAGAAAATTATATTAACATCTCTCCAAATTTTTTTAGAAGTCTGGGACACGGAGCGGGTCTTTAAATGTTACCATGAAATGCACAACTTCAGAATCCAGCAACTGTTGAGGATAATTGATGAAAACTTTAATTTCAAAGAAGCTACTTCCTTCTCCAAGAGAAAACATGTAACTTTGTGTGGCAAGACCTCCACTTTACTCCAGCCAGTGCTATCCTGACAAAGGACTCCTTGGGTAGATTTATGTAACCCACAGTTCTTCTATGTGTGTCATGAAAGAAATATTATTTTAGAGAATTCTTCTTCATCTAAAGATTTTTGTGCATTTTGTATCAGTGAAGAAACATGGAGAAAAAGAACAGGATAAGCTTCTAGATCTCACCAATATTTTATAGATAAATTCAGCAAAGGGTAGACAAAAAGAATGGCTTTGCCTGAAAGATGTGCCTGCCTCTTCATAAATGAAACATGGCAATAGGTGACCTTATTCTGCAAGAAGTACAGGAGCATAAGCCAAAAAAAAAGGAGGGGGGGCCCTGCATCTCAGAAGAAAAAGAAGAGCGAATTTACAGCTTCTTGGCACATTTGAAGCAATTCTTCCTGAAACAATACTCTCAATCGGCACTGAAGGCAATGTAGGAACTACCTGAGTTTGTGGTAGCTTGGTTATTTCTATGCCTCATACAGTCCTGTAGCACGCACAGATATTCATTCCTTGGAAAAAACAAGAAAGGAAGGCATGAGTGTGCTGAAGGTCAGGAGAAAAAAAATCCCCTGATGGACTGTGACTCTGAAACAACTATAATGCAAGCTGGAATTATTTTGTTGCTTAGCTTTGTTTACAGCATCTAGTAATTATGCCAGAGACAGAAAAAAAAAAAAAAGAGATACATGAAAAACGTAGTGTGGCAAACAATCCTGGTATGAACTCACTTCTGCAGACATAAAGCAAATGTCTTCTTTCATCCTGCAACCACAGGCAACCCACATTAAAATACTTTGAGACTAGATCCAGGGCTTCAATGTCACCCTGATTATCCGCAAGCCCCTTCCATTTCAACCTGACTTGTGAGTGTATTGCTCTCTCTGCCTCTTTGCCTCTCTCTGTTCCCTAAAATTAGATTGTTATCTCTCTGAAATGATCTCACATGTATTTGTTGAATAAAGATTAAAGAACAAGGCTAGAGGGAGAATGGAGAAAATGTGTTACAGAGCAGCACTGGTAAGATGAGTAAACATTAAAAAAAAAAAGGTAAAATGAGCCATGAGAATGTAATTTTACCAAGGTCAGCCCTGCCGACAGGGCCACCAAGGAGAGGTCATGATATCAGCTGCAGCTATGAGGAGGCTAAAGCTGACAGTCTTCTCCACAGTGAGCTCTCGTGGTGGGAAGTCAGTCAGGTCCCCCTGTCTGAAGCAGTGCCTAAACATCTGTGCCAGTCCCCAGCCTTTTGCAGAGGAACCAAGGGACTGTCTTGGTGAATTGCTTATATTTACTGCTACAGCATGAAAGGCCAATTTGTCAACTGCTTAGAATCTCAGTCTCCTATTTATAAAAACCTGCATCTATATCTTTATTTTTACTCATATATTAATCAGTTATGTAGGCAAAGCTCATGCCTACACATCTCGGTAACCATATGTTTGTGCAGACATTGGTACGTGCAAGCCATTTTAGTGACAGTATTTCCCTCTTGGTTTTCCCAGCAACCTCAGGCTTCAGTATTTTAGAACATGCCCTGAGCCAACAATATTCAAAAAACCCTGGCTTCAAAATTACAAACATTATTTCACCCCTCTTGGAAGACTGAACTAGCCTGGACAGCTACCTCTGTGTTTCTCAGCAACAGCTCCTGGAAAGCTTGTAGCTGTAGTTTCGGTGTTGCTGTAGTCACACAAATCACACGCTTGTCGGTTAGTGAGTGAGATGTGAAAACCACCAAGAAAAAAGTACACGGATCTTCTGTCATGATCTCCAGACTCTCTTGCTGGCCTCCACAGAGTCCTGATATGCCTCAGAAAACAACTGGCAGTGCAGTCAGAGTTTGCCCAGTTTTCCATGTTGCAAGATGAATTAAAAGCTAGGTAAACATGCAAGATAGGTTGGCCCATGTGGGCCACTGCTGTGACTTTATTCACCTGGTCCTAGGAAGACAGTCTGCAAGACAAAAAATGGTGAAACAAATTGTAGAAAATAAGCAGCACATGAAAACATGGTCTGTGCCAGAAATAATAATCATCATCCTTAGTCTCATTTTACACTTTATATTGAATACTAAATGCCCACACATTGTATTGACAAGTAATGAATATCTAGCCTATGAAGACTAGAGTTTTCTTCTACATTGTTTGCCTTTTCTTTTGGATTGAACTAGTCCCCCACTGATGCCAGAACTGACTGATCCTTGAGTTCTGAGGGAATGATTTTTCATGCCATAACCATGGCAGACCCAACTTAGGGCCACCTTTCATGTGAAGTGCTGGACAGCGAGGAAAATCCATAATCCTGGGTATGCAGTGAGGCAGTCTACTCACACAGTGGTGAGTGTATAGGTGAAGCATTTCATCCTGACAGGACCGCATTAGTCTAACAAATTCTGCATCGTAAGCTCCTGGGTATGAATGTGGCTCCTGTATGGAATTAGGGCGGGAAGGGACAGTAAAGAAGACAACCTAGGCTTTCTCCAGAATAGCGGCTTATGTGGTTTTATTTTGATGTTTCTGGAAGCGTTAGGTTGCCTCCTGTGTCTCTGTCTAGCAGGGCTTATTTTCTGGAAATGGTTTGTATTGTTTGCTTCAGTTTTGATGTTTTAAGTAGGACAGCAGCGGTGCTGCCAAAGGTGTGGGGCATATTTTCTGTCTTTTATCACAGCAGAGGAGCAATTATCTGCTGGGCCTAAATGCAGGGCAGAGCTGACCTAAGCAAGAGTCTTAAAATGCCATGCAGTCAGTGTTCAGGGAAGCTGGTGACCAGTAGAGCAGAGAATAATAAGATTAAATAGAGCAATTTACTGAGTATTGTCCTGGTCTTTTTTTTTCTTTTTTTTTTTTTTTTTTTCCTTTTTCCAAGAAACACTTAGAATTGAAGCAGAAACAGGCTTCACAGGGATGCAGGGCACAGAAAACCCATCCTGTGAGAAGGAGGTTGTGTTTAGTCTAGCAAGACAAAGCCTGAGATGCAATATAATGGTTTCTAACAACCATATAAGTTCCAAACACAACCCAGGGAAGGAAACAGCTATTTGAGCTGAAGGACATTACTAGATATGCAATTACCATGGCAGCATATGGTGTCATGAATAAATTTAAACTTGAAACAAGAAGATTTTTAACCTGTAAAGGAATGCAGCTCTGGGACTGCATTCCCAGAAAGCGCAGGAAGGAGAGGCAGAAGGGAAATATTTCTAAGAAGGTTGATCACTGTATGTAAAGGATTAAAATGCAGTTGCTTCCAGTAGGTCGCAAAAAGACTTGCTGACTCTGGCCAGCCCTGCCATTTCTGTGTTTTTAACATTTCCTAGGTTATTTATGAGCGTGCTGCTTTACTGCAGGAAATATTTCCACTTTGTAAAACACGCAAGGGCAGAGCAAGGAAAGCACTGATTTCACTAATACACACAGTCTTCAGATCCCACTGATATGACCATGTATGTCCTCCTTAACAAAACCAGCCCCTCAAAATCTGGCCAATTTTCCAACGCCTTGCACATGATCTTCTGAAGATGACACTTACTTTCACCCATAAAAAGATCTCAGGCAATTAATTCTTTTCTTTTTCTGATCAGATGTATAGACAAGTGATCCTTCACAGACCTTTCTGAAAACCAACAACAATTGCCACCTGCCCTGAGCGTGTGTAAATTGTACGATATCAGACCACACAGTGTTGGATCAAGTGGTCTGTGCCATGATCTCAGCTTTTGTCTGTGCTTGTTTTTGCACATTTGAGAAAGACGGACGTAAAACATGGAGTAACAGCACACACAGGGTACATGCTGCTGTGTTTATGCCTCATCTTTGCAGGTGTGTGATCTCCACCACTGCCGTTCTCCTCCACAATGCTAAGGTTCAAGCCCAGCTCTGGATGTCCCCTAGAACGGACCAGCTGCTCTTAAAACTTACCTTACACACCCTGCTTACACTTGTGCGTTCCCGTCTCGTGAGGCTGTTTCTCAAAAGCTTTTAAAGAGCAACTGTTGTGTCTCACCAAACAGAGTGCTTCTAAAATTAAGAAACATTGCCACAGCAGCCTGTAAATTAAGAGGCTGCCTCACTCTTCCTCAGTCCATATCAAAAAGAAAAAAACCAAAAAACTTTCAGGGGATTTACCCTCATTCACTTTTCAGAGCATATACAAAAAGAAAAAAAGGAAGTAAAATGAATAAGGATTAAAATAAAGGATTTATCTTACTGTATTGTAGAGTGACTATAAATCAGAAAACTCAGGCTTGCATTCATCTGATTTACTAAGGAATTTCACCATCTCTGTTAGACTTTAAATTGACTGTCTAGCAATTGCAAATGTCAAGAGGCTCATAACAATAGAAGAAAACTGAGGGACAGAGAAAGAATGGTCCTTTTAATCTTATTAAAATCATCATAATACTGATGATGAATAATCACTGCAATAATAGTAATGAAATAAGGGTTGATGTTAGCAGCACAATAATAATAATACCTACTCTATTTTACATGGGCTCACCCATAAAGGAATAATGGGCAATTGCACAAACTCATCAAAAAAATGACATACACCATCAAAATTTCCTATTAGAGGCTGAGTTGGTAGCACAATTTTTAATATTTTCATATGTGACTGTTTTCATATGAAAGGTTTTAACAGTTTGTAGGTGGTGGTTTATCAAGCAGTCAAGCTCAAATTTGGTGGATGAAAGATGATTTAAGAACTTTGGAAAGGAAAACTTCTTGTTGAATCCTTGTTAAAAATAAGTAAATAAATAATTATTAGTCAGATAACTTTTTCCTTAAATATACCACATCAAAATATGAACATCTGCCCCACCCAAGGCATATGAGAAGCCAGAGAATCAGCGTTTGTAAATGTTCTGTGAAATAATAAAACTTCCTGATTCTGTTCTACAAGTTTTGCAGAGTGAGAAGTCTTCTCATGCATGGCCAAGTACCCTCCAGTCTGACCAGTTCACTTAAACTTTGACCAGTTCAAATGAATTTTATTTCTATGGCTTTATACAATGTGGTGAAGCCAAACAGCAAAGCTGAAGGACCTGGGTGGGTATAATGAGAAGCAAAGGAGATCATCAGGGTAGTACAGAGAAGCTGTGAGGTGATGGGAATTGCCTGTCTCCGAAAGGGAAATGGATACTTGCCCAGGAGCTGGCAGGACTTGTAGAAAGGGCTTTAAACTAGATAGGAAGGGGGAAGGGGATAAAGCCAGGTCTGCTAGAGATCGGCCTGGGGAAGTGGTATTGGGATTAGGAGAGAGGCAAGGGGCTCAGCTGAGGTGCGTCTACACTAACGCACGCAGCATGGGCAACAAGCAAGAAGAGTTGGAAGCCATAATGCGGCAGGCAAACTATGACCTGGTTGCCATAACAGAAACATGGTGGGATTGCTCCCATGACTGGAGTGCTGCAATGGATGGCTACAAACTCTTCAGGAGAGACAGGCAAGGAAGGAGGGGTGGTGGTGTGGCTCTATACGTTAGGGAATCCTTTTCTGCCACTGAGATTGTGACTAGGGATGATAACATTGAATCCCTATGGGTAAAGATCAGAGGAAGGGCTGACAAGGCAGACATCCTGGTGGGCGTCTGTTATAGACCGCCAAACCAGGATGAAGAGACAGATGAGGTGTTCTACAAGCAGCTGGCATGAGCTGCACGGTCATCAGCCCTTGTGCTCATGGGGGACTTCAACTTCCCTGACATATGCTGGGAGTACAGCACAGCACAGAAGAAGCAGTCTAGGAGGTTTTTGGAGTGCACAGAGGATGCATTCCTGATGTAGCTGGTCAGAGAGCCCACAAGAGGAACTGCCCCGCTAGACCTGCTGTTCGTGAACAGGGAAGGTCTGGTAGGAGATGTGAAGGTTGGGGGCTGCCTTGGACAGAGTGACCATGAAATGATACATTTCTCAATTCATGGTGGAGCTTGGAGGGGGAATAGTAAAACTGCTACCTTGGACTTTCAGAGGGCAGACTTTGATTTGTTCAAGAGACTGGTAGGGGGAGTCCCTTGGCATTCAGTCTTAGCGAACAAAGGGGTACAAGAGAGCTGGTTGCTCTTCAAGAAGGAAGTCTTAAGGGCGCAGGAGCAGGCGGTCCCCCTGAGCCGCAAAATGAGCCGGCGGGGAAGAAGACCAGCGTGGATGAATAGGGAGTTACTCTTGAGGCTCCGTGAGAAAAAGAGAATCTACCGCCTGTGGAAGGAGGGACGGGTAACTGAGAATGAATTCAAGGAAGTTGTCAGGATGTGTAGAGGTGAAATCAGAAAGGCAAAAGCCCAGCTTGAATTTAACCTGGCCGCTGGGGTGAAAAAGAATAATAAACTCTTTTATAAGTACATTAACAGTAAGAGGAGGACAAAGGAGAATATCCACTCTTTACTGGATGAGGCTGGGAATGTGATCACTGAGGATAAGGAAAAGGCGGAGGTTCTGAATGCCTTCTTTACGTCTGTCTTTAAAGGTCAAACAGATCCTCAGGGTACCCCTCTCTCTGACCTGGTAGTCTCAGCTGGGGAGCATGCTAACTCCCCTGTGATTCTGGAAGAAACAGTCAGAGACTTCCTACTCCAACTGGACTGCCACAAGTCCATGGGGCCGGATGAGATCCACCCGAGAGTGCTGAGGGAACTGGCAGAGGTGGTAGCCGAGCCGCTTTCCATTATCTATCAGTCCTCCTTGCTGACTGGTGAGGTCCCAGAAGACTGGAGGCTTGCCAATGTGACTCCCATTTACAAGAAAGGTTGTAAGGAGGATCCGGGGAACTACAGGCCTGTTAGCCTGACCTCGGTTCCAGGGAAGGTTATGGAACAGATAGTCTTGAGGGAGATCATGCGGTATGTGCGGGATGGCCGGGGGATCAGGCCTAGCCAGCATGGGTTCATGAAGGGCAGGTCCTGTTTGACCAACCTGATCTCCTTCTATGATCTAGTGACCCATCTGCTGGATGAGGGAAAGGCTGTTGATGTGGTCTACCTAGACTTCAGCAAAGCCTTTGACACTGTCTCCCACAGTATTCCCCTGCAGAAGCTGGCAGCCCGTGGCTTGGATGGGTACACCCTCGGCTGGGTAAGGAGCTGGCTGGAGGGCCGGGCTCAGAGAGTGGTAGTAAATGGAGTTAAATCCAGCTGGCGACCGGTCACGAGTGGTGTTCCCCAGGGGTCGGTGCTGGGGCCTGTCCTCTTCAATATCTATATTGATGACCTAGATGAGGGCATTGAGTGCACCCTCAGTAAGTTTGCAGATGACACTAAATTGGCTGGGAGTGTGGATCTGCCTGGGGGTAGCGAGGCCCTACAGAGGGATCTGGACAGGCTGGAGAGCTGGGCTGAAGCCAATGGCATGAGGTTCAACAAGAGCAAATGCCGAGTCCTGCACTTTGGCCACAACAACCCCAGGCAGCGCTATAGGCTTGGGGCGGAGTGGCTGGAGGACTGTGTGGAGGAAATGGACCTGGGGGTACTGATTGATGCACGGCTGAACATGAGCCGACAGTGTGCGCGGGTGGCCAAGAAGGCCAACGGCATCCTGGCTTGCATCAAAAATAGTGTTACTAGTAGGAGCAGGGAGGTAATTGTCCCCCTGTACTCAGCACTTGTGAGGCCGCATCTCGAGTACTGTGTTCAGTTTTGGGCCCCTCACTACAGGAAAGACATTGAGGCTCTGGAACGCGTTCAGAGGAGGGCTACTAAGCTGGTGAGGGGTCTGGAACACAGGCCTTACGAGGAGCGTCTGAGGAAGCTGGGATTGTTCAGCCTGGAGAAGAGGAGGCTTAGGGGAGACCTTATAGCTCTCTATAACTTCCTGAAGGGAGGTTGTAGTGAGCTGGGGGTCGGCCTCTTCTCCCGTGTAGGCAGTGACAGAACTAGAGGGAATGGTAGCAAGCTGCGCCAGGGGAGATTCAGGCTCGACATTAGGAAGCACTACTTCTCAGAAAGGGTAGTCAGGCACTGGAATGCACTGCCCAGGGAGGTGGTGGAGTCACCAACCCTGGGGGTGTTCAAGGAAAGACTGGATGTTGTATTGAGGGATATGGTTTAGTGGGAGCTAGTAGTAATAGGTGAATGGTTGGACTGGATGATCTTCTAGGTCTTTTCCAACCTTGATAATTCTGTGATTCTGTGATTCTGAGAAACTGCTTCCAGACAGGGGAGGACTGGATTTGGTAAACCAAACAAACTGCTCGTGTGGAGGATAGGTGGTAGAAATTGGAGCTCAAATTGCCAAAGGGGAAACCTAAAATCTGCCTTGTGAAGAGAAGACAAACAGAATGGTGCAGTGATATGCATATGGGCACAAAAAAAGGGTTACCTCTTACAAGTCGAAGAGAATAGAAAATTCACCAAGTCTTTCAAATATTGCACTATCACAAAACAATAAAATAGCTAATCTTTTCTGTGGTTACTTGCTCAGCTCAACTGGGAACTTTTGCTTTCGTTGTTTGCTTTTTATTATATATATAGAAGTACATTACTAAAGCACCAAGTCTACAGAAGGATGAAAAAAACTAAGGATTGGGGGGGGGGCATTTTGATAATTTACTGCTTCTGATGAACTACTATTTGATCACATGGTTCATCCTTTTCCATTACATTTAGTTAAGGAAAGTAAAATTCATGCAATTATCTATTGGTTTTGCATTAGTATTTTGCAAAACCTTCTGCACTCACATTTATTTGGAAACTTCCATTTGCTAGGACACTTTATCAGTCATCATACAAACAGGCTCATCTGTGTCAACACCTCCAACCATCTCCCACCCCCAAAAAAAAGACCCCAACAAAACCCGAGCAGAAAGGAAGAAAGATCCCAAAACAATCCCGCAAATTAAGCATATGTTTGGGATGTGTATTTAGAGTCCAAATCCCTGAAAATACTAGTTTCCCACCTCTTTACTCAAACTAAATGAATATGTTTTCGTTTGGAGAGTAGATCAGAAAAGGAATGACGGGAAGGGAGAAGTCTGCTTCCAAAAGCATTTATACTCCAGGCTCAGATCTTCAGTTTTTGCTGTTTGGTTTTTGTTTGGTGGTTGGTTTTTCTATTTTAAATTTCTGACATAAGAAATAATTAATAATTCATAGGATATCTTAATGGTTGAGTTAAAAATTCAACAAGTTGGTGTTACAAAACTGTCAAAAATGTACCAGCGCCTGCCTTCTTTAATTTCAGCTGCTTCTGATGAAGTGTAGGGAAATGCCTTATTGGTGTGCAGTGTTACCAATTATCTGACAGAGCCAGAGTGTATTTCCAGCTAATCAGAAATAGGAGCACAGAATTAAATCTCCCATGTGAAACTCATCATTTACATATTTATGATTCAGAAATTATAATAAGGCTAATGAGAAACTCACATGGTGCCTTTAAAAGTCAAGCCAATCTTACTGTTAATTTTCAACAGATAAAGCTTCCCTGGTACACAGTAGTCAAAAGATAAAGTCTGTTGATTACAGTTTAGTTTAATTAAACATTACAAGTTATTTGTGTGGATCCATATGTGCTTTGCATCAAGGGGTTACATACATAAGCTGGAACTCGCAAGAGAAGTGAACAGACAAGGGCAGGCTCCCAAAAAACCCCTACCAAAACCCAAAATGTAGGAAAGGTTATTTCTGCATCCATGTGGGTATAAGCATGATAAGGCATAAAAGGAAGAACTTCTTTTGGAGGGGTGAATGCTCCTTCAAAACTCCTGTGCAACAGCAATGGTATGCTGCAGGTGCAGGCTGCAGGGCAGGTGACATCGTGATTCAGCGGTTGTGGTCTTTAGGCAGATCCCCACCTCCACTCTGAACATCATCACCTACCCACCTGCCCACCCATGCTCACTGTACATGAAAAATAGCTCCCCAGAGGCCATGGAGATTGCTGGTGCTGGCAGCTGACCCTCTCCATGCAAGCGAAGTACAAGCTTCAGCTCCTTGTTGGTATCCTGACTTGCATGACAGCGGATACAATTTTCAGACACTACATGATCTGCTGTCATCACTGACCTTGTTTTATAGGTGTGCCTTGATTATCATACTTGTTCTCAACCACAAAAATACAAACTGAAAACTTGGCTATCTTCCCCCTCCCAGAAGAGGTATTTACATTCACGTGTGTGAAGCTGTGTGATAAGGAATAGGATTGTGCTTCCTTGGGCTCCTTTCCAAATGCTGCCTCTTGACTTTGGACAAAGGGTTTTGAAACCATGTGGTTAATACAAATGTAGAGGAAAAAAAAGAAAAAGAAAAAAATAAAAAAGGAAAGGCTTGCCAGCCACATAGCCACTCGGGGTTGCATTGTGCAGTGTTGCTGCAAAAAGTTCCCCCTGTCCTTGTTCTGCTCAGGGCCAGCACTTTACATACACATCTGGGCATGCCACGGCATCTGCCTCCCACACAGCAGGGAAAGAACACTCCTGCACCAGCAGTCTGTGGTGAAGCGGTGCTGCTAGCTGTGACTTTTAACTACCACTTCTTTCACAGAATCACAGAATCACACAGAATCACAGAATAACAAGGTTGGAAAAGACCTTTGAAGATCATCAAGTCCAACCAATCCCATCCTAAGCTAAACCATATCCCTAAAGTACCTCATCTACCCTTTTTTTGAACACATCCAGGGAAGGTGACTTGACCACCTCCCTGGGCAGCCTGTTCCAGGCCCTGACAACTCTTTCAGTAAAAAGTTTTTTTCTAACATCCAATCTAAACCTGCCCTGGCACAGCTTCATGCCATTCCCCCTCGGCCTGTCTTCTGTCACCTGGCTGAAGAGACCATCACCTATCTCTCTGTAACCTCCCTTCAGGTAGTTGTAGGTGGTGATAAGGTCTCCCCTCAACCTCCTCTTCTCTAAGCTAAACAGCCCCAGCTCCCTCAGACACTCCTCATAGGATTTGCCCTCCAGCCTGTTCACCAGCCTGGTTGCCCTTCTCTGAACTCGCTCCAGGACCTCAAAGTCCTTCTTGTGGTGAGGAGCACAGAACTGGACACAGTACTCGAGGTGTGGCCTCACCAATGCCCAGTACAGGGGCACATTCACCTCCCTAGACCTACTGGCCACACTGTTTTTGATACAAGCCAGGATGCCATTGGCCTTCTTGGTCACCTGGGCACACTGCTGACTCATATTCAGTCTGCAGTCAACCAACACCCCCAGGTCCTTCTCTGCCTGACAGCTCTCCAGCCAGTCTCCCCCAAGCCTGTAGCGCTGCATGGGGTTGTTTGTTATGTCCCATGTGCAACACTCTACACTTGGCCTTGTTAAACTTCATCCCATTGGACTCAGCCCATTGGTCCAGTCTGTTCAGATCCCTCTGAAGAGCCTCCCTACTCTCAGGCAGACCAACACTTCCTCCCAGCTTAGTGTCATCTGCAAACTTAGTGAGGGAGCATTCAATCCCTTCATCGAGATCATTGATAAAGATGTTGAACAAGACTGGACCCAGGACTGAGCCCTGGGGGACGCCACTCGTGACTGGCCTCCAGCTGCATTTTGTTCCATTTACCACCACCCTCTGGGCTTGGCCACCCAGCCAGTTTTTAGCTCAGCTGAGGGTCCACCTGTCCAGGCCAGTGGCAGCCAGTTTCTCAGTCAGAATGCTGTGAGAAACCATGTCAAAGGCTTTACTGAAGTCCAGGTAGATCACATCCACAGCCTTCCCCTCGTCCATTAAGTGGGTCACCTTGTCATAGAAGGTGATCAGGTTAGTTTGACAGGATCTACCTTTTGTAAACCCATGCTGACTGGGCCTGATCCCCTGGCCATTGTGCATGTGCTACATGATAGCTCCCAAGATGACCCTCTCCATGATCTTCCCTGGGACTGAGGTCAGACTGACAGGCCTGTAGTTCTCTGGATCCTCCTTCTGACCCTTCTTGTCTATGGGTGTAACATCTGCCAGCCTCTAGTTGACTGGAACTTCCCCAGTCAGCCAGGATTGCTGATAGATGATGGAAAGGGGTTTGGCAAGCACATCTGACAGCTCCCTCAGTACCCTTGGGTGAATCCCATCTGGCCCCATTGACTTGTGGGTATCTAACTGGCCAAGTAGGTCGCTAATCATTTCCTCCTGAACCATGGGAACTTTGTTATTCTTCCCCTCCCTGTCAGCCAGTTCCTGAGGATGAGTACTCAGGGAATATCCTTCTTTCCACTGTTCCTTAGCCTGATGTCCTCTGCAGTATATATGGAAGTGAAGTCAAACCATGTATCTCCTTGCATTTGTGATCTGCTTCAGCCAGAAAATGAAATCACTTTCCAAATATATTCCCATTCATTTTTTCACTAGAGACAATGTGACTAGTAGTTTTTGTTAGAATTTTGTTAGAAGACATTTGTTATCTTAAAAAATGGGCTGGTTGCACCAAGAGTAACCATTACCTCTACAAGA
Organism: Porphyrio hochstetteri; assembly: GCA_020800305.1. Lineage (NCBI taxonomy): Eukaryota > Metazoa > Chordata > Aves > Gruiformes > Rallidae > Porphyrio > Porphyrio hochstetteri. The sequence goes on along the minus strand of CM036938.1, from coordinate 14,549,359 downwards.
GAAAACTAACATACCCACGTCTTCCTCCCTTACCAGTGGTTCTGTAGCAGTTTAACACTAATCTACCTTAAAGCTGTCCACTTCCACTTGTGACAATAATGGACTATGGGCCAAATGAAGAAAAAAATCCCGTGTCTTGCAGTGACTTGGCTCCTGCCAGGTTCCTTGAGCACACCAGCACACTGCCAGCAGGAAGAGAGGTCTCCTCCCTGGCTCTGAGGGTCAGAGGGAGCAACACAGCCCTATGAACAAGGGACAGGAACCTACTGCAATGAAAATGAAGAAATGCGCCTCTGACATAGCTCCCTATGCCACTTATTGCAGCCCACAGTGGGTTTCCCTGAGGTCCTCGAAGCCCCTGCAAGATGAGACAACGGGCTACAGCAAGGCAAGGCAGCCCTCCGAGCTCCAGCCACACTTTGGGTGAAGCATCTCCATGCTTCTGCACTGCTGTTGGTGTGCTGTTGCTGATCCCTAACATTAAGAATTATATTTCCTGGCGAGAGGCTCTTCTGGCATCACCACACCAAAGTCAGCAGAGTGACACCTACAGAGAATTTTGCCTTGTAGTCTTGGCTGTAATAGACAGTCTTTATTACTTTATTTCATTTTTCCATCCCCCACAAATCTGTTGTGCTCCTTGCAAATCACACCCATGGTTTTCATAAGTGTTTGCATTTAATTAGCCTCAGATTAGAAACTTGCAGCACTGCTGTAAAGCAAATACTTAGACAGTAGTGAAGGACCAGAATAAAAAAGGGTTTGTTGTTTGGTTTTTTTCCCTGAAGCGAATCATTCACAGCTGCAGTAGCAAGGAAAGACACTTTAAAGGGATTATACTATAGACAGTAACGATCTTGATTAGTGCTGTCTGAAAAAGTTGCCACACTCAGATATCAAAAATACCCCTCAAGGCTATAGAGCCATGGAACTTTCTTCACTTTTCATATGTAAAACAAAAACATTAGCGACATAAAAAAAAACAACCCGAGGAAAAGTTTGACTGATAAATATATTTTCCGTGCTTGGCAAAATGTGAATTAAAAGAAGCTTATTTTGTTTTTTTTTTTTTTAAGAAAAAAAGTGTATATCTTTCAGTTTCTGAGGAATTATTTCAGCTTTCGGTAAAAGTTAATAACTGTCCTCTGTAAGAAAATGTCTATGCTATCAAAACTTTTTGGCTGGGGCTGTCTACCTTCCCCAAATTCTGCAAAAAGATGCATTTGCAAAGTTGAGGATATAACTATACACCTAGCTGGTGCTATAAAGCCAATCGAGCTTTTGAAGTGCAATCTGAAAGAGACTCAAAGGAGAAAGAAGCAGGCTGGTTTTCAGAGTTGAAATTATTGGAGCATCTTTAGAAAAATTAACTAGGGTAACATTTGTGTGGCCATAACAAGAACCAGGCTGGGGATGTGATCCTACTGAGTGATGCCCCCATGGCAATAACAAGGAAAAAGTTGGGTTTCAGTCTAGCCATGCCCTGGACAGAGATCGTCATGTACAACCTTGCAGAGGTTTCCTCCATAAACGAACATCTTCAGAAATCTTCACCTGATATAGGTTAAAACATTCTCAATAAGCAAGATTTGGAAAACTTAACATTTGAGATAACAAGAACCAACAATTGTTGTGTGAACTAAGAATATTTGTAAGCGATGAAACAAGAACAAGACACAAGCACCAGTAGGAGAAGATTTATGATAATGAGTCCCTGAAACCAATTGTAATAGTCCAACCCATTTCTCAGAAATTGAATGAGCATGTATGAGGAACTTTCTGAATATACATGAGTAAGTGTAATAAATATCTGTCTGTTTGTCCCTACTGCATGCGAGTTTGAAGGAGTGATCCCCCTTGCACCCAGCACTGCAGTAAACATACTTGCTTTATAACCTTCTACAGGTTGTGAAGTTTGTTTCTGCACATCACACACCTCCATGCCTACCTATCCCTGAAATGTGTCAGCAGCTGCTTTTGTGAGACTACGGTGTGAATCAGACACAGAGGCTGATCTGCAAAATGAGAGGCTTTATTTTCGACCACACTACTTCTTTGATGTGTGACACCCACAGCAATAGCTGCCCTGGAAAAGCTCAAGGGATACTTGGTCAAGAAAGGCACATGGAGGGAGGGAGCTGAGGGTGACACAGATGCTTTCATGTGAGTGGAGACAGCAATAGCAAGGCCATGGGATCTCTGAGAATAAATAGCCCAAAAAAGGTGACACCAGGAAAACACAATTTTCTAAGGCTCTGTACGCTGCTGAAAAACTAAAATGAGCAAAAAATGAGTGCTGAACACACAAGTCAATCTGCAACACCTAACTCACAAGAGTGAAAGAGGCTCCTAAGTGTAAAGCAGCAGATGAGTCTTTTGAAATGAAACAGGAAAAATCATTGTATTCAAACCGAGAGATGGATCACCTGATGGCAGCGTCAGCTGGCTGGACACCAGTGTGAGGGACAAGCTTGCTAGGTAGGTGTCTTAATGAAAGAGAGTTAATTAATGGGTTTCAAGTGGTGGGCAGTGGAAGGAAAGGCAACACCTGCTGATCAGAACATTTCATCTTGGGGGGGGGTGTGGAAGAGGGGCTGGGGAGGTGGGAGGATAGTTGTGTTAAAGGAAATTTTTCTGGTGCCCAAAAAAACCACGGATATAAAATTCTATAAAATCCTGCTACAGAAAAATACCCATGTATTTCAAAAAGTGTCTTAAGCTGTGGCTCCACAGGCATTTCATCAGCAGAGAGCTGACCCATCCTTCCTCACCATGTCAACCCTTCGAGCAGATGTTGAGAACCAGACCGTGGGAAAGTGAATCAGGTGCTTAAAACCTTTACAGAAAACAAGAAGGTTTGAGGTTTTATTTCCAGATGAATTCTTGATGCTGAACATGGAATGATGCAGAACCTAACAGCTGTGCTGTCACAAATCACAGGAGGTCCAGGGGTAGGATGGAGGCTGTTTTCTAACCTTTTTAACACTGAAACATGTTTAAATCTGTTTAGTCACACTAATCTGTTTAAAACATACTAGATGTGCGAGTTTAATACTGGTTCAGAGTAGGAAGTCCCAGCACTTGAGGCTCATCCCTTCCTAACCAGAGCACCATTCCCCCAGCAACTTGTTTGCAACTAGAACTCTATATGCAAACTATAGAAATTACAATATGAATTAGGATGATTCCATACAAACCTATGAGACTCATCTGATTTACTTCAGCTCAGGATCCAGCCCAACATCATCTCTCTGACCAGAGGAGATGGCAGGATTTATCAGTCAGTAGCCTTGGCTCTTTTCTGCAAGCTGATTCTCACAACATTCTCCTCCCACCCTTCTTTTAATTCCCTCTCACACTGCTGCACTCAGCCTCAATACTGGGCAGAGGAATGACTGATTAATTCACTGATACAAGCTTTCTTCTGTGAAGATTGTGAATAATGCAGCTCTGCACAATATTCTTTTTTCTTTCTCTTTATCTGTGACTCTTTGATCTCTACTTGTCCTTCGCAGAAAACCTGCACATTAGCCATATGGCACAAAATAGATGTATCAGCTTTAAACATTTTCTTTTTGTCTCTTTTTCACTGTTTCTTTTCTGTTGACTTCAGGTAATAGCTTCTCTCCTTTGAGCCAGTTATCTTCCTGACTTGTTTTGGCTGACCCATACTGAGCATCACAGTATTTTCATTGTATTCCCCATTGCTTGAGTGCCAAAACACAGAGGCAGTTACCTCTTTTACTTCTGTGGCCTTCAAATCTATGTAAATGGCATAGAAATTGTCGATTTTTCATTCTCTGTGTCCCTCTTCTTCAACTGATTTAGCAGATACAAAAAAGCATCAGAAAAATTCAGCCTAAACCTAGCAAACAGGATTTTTTTAACATGGAAATTAAGAAGTTTTAGGTCTATTCCTTGTGAGTCACAGTCTTATTTTAAGAATTCCCCTTTGTACAACAAACTTTGGTAATTCCATCTTACTTTTTGGCCTGAAGTAGGCAAAGTGCTTGGATACTTTTCCTGTTCAACTGGCTGTTTCCCTTCCTTTATTTGCTGCTTGAATGTCCTCTCCAGGACATACCAGGCTAATATCAGATTCCTAGCCTCTGGCCCTCCTCTCCCATTACCACCTCTGTGCGCTTTGTCCTACCAGAGCTTAAGGATGTCAGTTCTGTGGCTCTTATTCATGGATCACACCAGCAATGCTTGTTTCCCTGTTGGGTTTTTTTTCACCACTGTCTCTTTTGATCAGTTTTGCTGACAAAATCTGCTCACTACTCACCTTTGAAAATGTTCCTCCTTAGCATAAGCGATTTTAATTACAGGGGTTTTGAACAGATTTCAGTCCTGAGAAACATGTAAAGGGGAAATTAAAGAACCTTTTTGCAGTGGTGGATCAGAGTGACCTCAGGAGCAGGTGGTGTGAGAGTGGTCAACATCTATGAAGCACAGTAATGTTTTATAAGCAGCTCAACTGCAGCTAAACCAACAGCAATACTCTTGGAGCTTTGTGTCTTTGACATAGCTACAAGATCAGGTTCCTTAGAAGAATAAAAAATATTAATTGGAGAACAGCTTGTCCATAAACTCCTGGAACTACTTTGAAGATTAAAGACAATTTAAATTTGTAGACCAGCTAAAATATCAAGAGAACTCCCAGGAGAACTTGTTCATAGAAACCGGATCCTACCACTGGGCCCCAAATGACTCTACATCTACGTGTGTTTTGTCATTCAAGCATTATGTGTCCATGGGTACCAAAATAACAACTATTGAACATATGGTTGCTTTCACCTTCATTTCCTTTTCTGTGAAGATCTGCAAATATATTTGCTGTGTAATGCTGTGGCATCCTTTAAATGACATAATAAAATGTTAAGGTTTTTTTCATGATTGCATTGCTCTGTGGAACTTCTACAAAATCTTAGTTCAAGAGTAGTTTCGCATCAATGATCCAGGTTTTGGCAACAGTCTAACATATACATTCAAGGTAGGGAGACTGAAGGATAAGTTGCAACATGTGAAAGGTGTTAGAAAAACTGGTTATTTTCAGTTGAAAACAAGCACTATATATTGCTTATTGCTCAAAGGGCTGTCCATGGCAAAAAGTGTATCTGCCCATTCAATAAGGTGATCATCCATGGCGACACAAATTATTTTCTTGGGATTTCTTCTGCATGTTTTCTCACTGAAAGGTAGAAGGTAAGATACATAAAGCTCTTAAATATATGATGAAATTAAAAAGTTAACAAACATATTAATGCAATCAAAACTCCATAGCCTTGGTGACCAGGAAGCAGGTATTCTTTATTGCAGTGCTGGGCAGCACAGGAGATCCCTCCTCCTCGTGTGCCTGCCCTAATGGTCAGTTACACACACAGCTTTTATACAAGACATATATACATATTCATAATGTATGCATGTTCATAGGGTTTCCAAGGAACTGTTAATTTTTCCATTATGAGAGTTTATTATCTCCCATCCACCTACCCCACCCTGATAATCTCTTGCTGGGCTTCAAAGACATTTGATGGCCATTTACTTACTTCATTTACTCCTCTTCATTACAGGTCCTTTTGGTGAGCTTTAGCTTTTGTCTTGCTAACAAAGCCACTGAGCTGGTTCTGCAGACTTGAGGCAACCTCCTGGTCTTATTTCTCGTTCTTCTTCTTTATCACTCCCTTCAGAGAGATAGGTTGTCTCTCCTGAAGTATCACAATGCACACAATGTGCTAACAGGTAGTCCTTTAGGCAGAACTTTGCATGTCCTTTACATAGTTCCTTGCTGACCAACTAATATTTACCATCTTCAGTATGAAAGGGCCATTTTCTTCAATTACTTCCTTCATCTTCTGTCCTGGTTTCAGCTAGGACAGAGTTAATTTCAGCTAGGACAGATAATTCAGATAATTTCAGCACAGATAATTCAGACTGGCCAAGGGTGTTTTCCATACCATGTGACATCATGCTGCCCACAAAATAGTTGAGGAGGGATGACTTGGTGTGTCTCCTGGACAATCTGCATGTGGGCTGAGCGTCTGGACGTTCATAGGGTCAGTAAATTGCCTTATCACCACTGTGTATATTGCATTCTTAGTGTTGTTGTTGTTTCCCTCTCCCTTTGCTGTCCCAGTATACTGTCCTTATCCCAACCCCCGAAGTTTGCTTTTGCCTCCCCATTCTCCTCCCCATCTCACTGGGAGGATGGAGGGGTGAGTGAGAGGGGCATGGTACTCAGCTGTGGCTGGAGCTGAACTACATCTCAGCTGAATTTTTCATCTGTTGTTAGCAATGGCTTCTTCTTAAGAATCATTTTATCATGGCTTAACATTCAAATGATTGTACTTAAAAAACCCACCTTTTCTGCCCATAGAAGAGCACTAGCTAAAAGCTTGTCCACTTGAGAGATGCAGCATGCACTTTGGTAACACTAACTGCTTGCTGTAGTATCCTCTGAAACTGAGTACTTACTGTGAAGGGTCAGGCAAGGAATCCTCATTGAGCAGCTTTTGCATTAAGACATTCATCCCAAGATTGCCTCCTTACCTCTGGTACAGCACTTGAGTTCCATTAATGCACATTTTGTGAAAATAGATTTGTTCTCCACATAATAAAATGCTCTAACTCATGATGAATATAGTGCTAATCCGCATTCTGAGCTTTTAAGCAACTAGTAAAAACCATTGCAATCTGGCTGCAAAAAGCTGACATCTATTGAAATAAATCAAGTCTCCGGGAAAAGATCGCTGCTTGTGAACTGTGTATTGTGAATGAACTCTAGGACTGTTCTTAGTACCAAAGGAAGCCCAGAAGCTGTTTGAGCAAAGTGTGGGTTGTAATAGGCCAAATTTGGGCCAGGGCGCACTGAGAAAATTTACTAGCAACAGATAATTGCAGCCTGGATCCCAGCAGCTCTGGGGGTTACTAATGTTAGTCAATCATGTTTAGTAAAGTCATGGTTATAATAAAGACATATGTCATGGTTAATTTTGGCTAGTGACATCTGTAAGGTAGTCTCTTAAAGATTAACTCACTAAAGTCTAAGTTTACAGATAATTATACTCTGTGCGCATCTGGTTTTAGCTACAACATTCTATTCTGTAGCTAGGCACGTCAGAGAACGGCAGGAATAGGTCCAATTTTCATAGTGTTCTTCCCGAGGTATACCATGGTAACTCGGTTCAGAGACAGGTATTTAATGGATTTGTTTGCTATTCAAAGTGAAGTGATGAATAATTTTGCAAAAAAAGTGGAACTCTGTTTTTCAATAACCATAAGTTTCTTACACATATGGAACTTAAATTGGAAATCCTACAGACATTTTCATCACCCTTAAAAACAATATTTTTCCAGCTTGACAAACCCCAGCTGATAGTAAATTAGGAGGAGCAGCAGTTAGTGAAACTTCATTCCACAGTCTGCTCACTGTACTAACGCTGAAAGCATCAACACCTTGTTACTTGCTATTTGCATTCTGTTTATAATTTCTGAATCGTATGCTAGTTTTTAAAGGGCTCCCAAACCCACAGAGCTGTCCAGATGGCCACGTGAATGCTTCCAGTGTCACTACTCATGCAAACATTCATTCACACCCTTATTTCTGATATTTTACTTTACACTGAGCATTCTTCTCAACAAAAATGTGCTTTCACAAACATTTGGAGAATGCAAATGAAAGGAGCTCTGAACGTTATCGAAGCTGATTCATGGTTTCTATTCAAATAAATGCTAGTGAAGCTTTCTGAAACAGCTATAATCACGAGCATATTCTTCCCCTCCCTATGACCCAGATTTGAAGAGGAAGGAAGTATACGGGTAACTTTAAACATGCAAATAGTGTCAGTTGTGCACAGATTTACATATGCAATTACATTTCTTGCTGACCCAGGAGCTGTGTGATTCTTATTCATGTGCACCTTTTTCTACCTTTTGTGTACTGCATTTCTCAGAAATTGTATTTGAATTCTTAAGGAATAACATAAAAGCAGCAACCTTGCAAACAATAATCACCAATTTTAATGCCATAATGCAAGAGAAATGAATAGCACTGAGACAAAAGAAACACCAGGACTAGAGGACAGATAGAGAAGAAAAGCAGCCATGGAAAAAGTACATAAAGCCAGCACGACTGCCAGTGTAAGAATAGAAATGCAAAGTCAATGGTTACAAGGCTTAAAAGGCCAATCAATAAAGAAATTGCTTGAAGTAATTCCAGGGGTAGAATTGGTCGATGATAATAAACAAGCTGAGGATCCTTCAAAAGACTAGAGTGTTGCTAGGAAAAGTAAGTCTGTATGCCAGTTGAAGGAAATTAAAATACAAAAAATCATGTGACTGTAACAGCACTCAGCAACTGAACATCAGAACACATTATTTGACTACTACTCTGATAATCACATTACATTCATCTGAATATATTTCCTTTAATTTCTTCATTATGCACCCATCCATTCAGAGCTTCTTCCTTCAGGAGGAAAATAAAGATTAATTTCTAATAGGAACCATGAAGAAGCTAAATGCTAAATATTTTCATTGTGTACCTTTTATAACAGGGTACTGAGAAATACACTGAACAAGTCTTTGAAACGGATGTTTATATTTGCCTCTGAAGGAGTTTACAATAGTATTGCATTTCACATAATTTTGGGTTCAGAGTCAGTCAGCACAAATAGTGTAAGCGATTATTTGCAATGCTATTCTTCTCCAAGTCCTACAGATATAACCCTCTCGGCCCCCTGTTTCTTGAGTATTACAGACAGATGGCATAGAAGTAGTAGGTAGATTGCTTGGAAAGCCATCATCTGTTTAAGTTGGCTCTGGCTTGTTCTGCTGTCTGTGCAACAGACATTTGGGGATCTGTTAATTAAGGGTTGAGAAAACTAACAGAAGATAGCCCTTAGCAGATGGAGTAAAAGAAACAGGAGAAATGGATGGGGTAATACAAGGCTGGAGCTAGAGTTTACAAGAGAACAACCAGGTGGTAAAGGATACAGAAAAAGAAACTGAAGCTGAGTTAGGTCCTTTGGGAGTAAAGGCAAGGAAAGCTACCTTTCTAAAGAATAAGGGTGATGTCAACTTCTCAGACTTTCTTGGCTGCCTTCTTAAACCAACACCAAAGAGATGGACTTTGTTGGTAGCAAGTGGTGACAAAAAGGTAGAAGTTGGAAAAAATGTATCAGAAATGTTTATACTTATGTTTCCAGTGTAAGTCTAATGGCCACCATGACACATCTGCTCTTCCTTTCCTCCTCTATGATCTATGACGAAGGTGCAAGCAGCAACCTTGTGCGACATCAACAGGAGGATAATGTCTGTGTAGCGGCTGGATAGGTTAGGTTCCCCTTCCTACTTTTTCATGAAACTTCACAGATGGCCAGTAATAAGATCACAGGTTTGTCTCCTGTGAGACTATGAGCACTGTCGTCCACAAGGCAATGTTTTTAATGGTGTTAACTGCACACTCTTTTTCAGTAAATCATAAACAACAGAGCTAATCTTGACAACAGTCACACAAGTGTTTTCTTTTTTCTTTTCCTCAACTAATAAGCAGCAGAAAGAAGAAAAGAAGATGGAAGCTGAATACATAGAAGAGAATGAATAACAATAGCAGTAGCAATAATAACAGTAACAGAATTAGAATTCAGTTGATGCCTACATATGAGACAGAAGAACTTACAGAAAGGAGCAAAATCATTGTTTCCTCACAAACACATCCTTATAAAATAAACCAAAATTTTATTTTATAGCATCTAAATTAATTTTGGTGCTCCATACTTTAAATTCTTGTTGATTAGCGTTACAGTTTACTGTAGCTGTGCAATCTACAGGGCAAAAGAACATCAGCCTCCGCCAGCCTACAGGACACTGTTCTGACAAACAACAGGTTACTGTGAACCCTGCTGCCATCTTTCTATGTAAACCAGGTTGGCCTGGTTTTGTACTTTTCCTACCCAAGTAAAACAACGTTTCAAAGTCCTGACTATCCCCAAGCTTCTGTATTTCAGACCTATCTAGCCACAAAGGGTTAAACGGGAGCCTGACATGAATAAATGGAGCTCTGAAAGTTCAGTTACTGTTTGCAGGACAAAGATAACCAGACTACTTAAAGAGTTTCTATTTTTGCCCTCGTTTGTACTTATCAGGAGAGAGGTATTAATGGCCCACCATTAAATGTCCTGAGGTAGAAAAAAACCCCAACATTATAATCATAGAATTTGAGTGAAATAGGTGTGTTAAGCATCCCTATGAAGCTCTTTTGTGCAGCTAAAAATAGGTACAGACAAAGGAGATGGTGGATGCTTGGAGTCATTTAGCAGGAACATCAAGCTGGGGGGGAGTCAGTTAGAGTTAATGGGGTTTTTTATGTTTCAACATCAGGGGTTGAGTCAAAATTGTTGTGTGAGCAGTTTGCGGAGGGTGAGCTTTGCAGAAGTTAATTTATGGATATATGGAGGAAAAGAAAGTAAGAAGGGGAGAAGGAGAAACCAGAAGGGAAGGGAAAATAAGTCAGGCAAAGGAGAGTGCAAATACAAGCCATCCCTGCACTGCTGGGAATAATCGCGGGGTACATTTTCTAAGTGAACAAATAATGGTAATGATAATCCCAAAAGAATACACTCCACATTTCCTCAAATTTCAATAATTGCCCACCCAAAGGGAAACAACCACCTTTTCCAGTACAGTGACCTGCTATGGGTATGTAATTTTTTTTCTGGAAATACGTTAGACTGATTATGTATGAGCAGAGAGTTTCCTGCACCTTGAATAGAATGGGAATATACAGTCTTTCCTATACAAAACAATAACAAATCTACTGATGCCATGAAAAGCCAAATTCAAAACTCAATAGCCTTGTTGACTATGAAGCAGCGCTGGGCAGCACTGAGGATTGCTCCTCCTGTGCGCGCCCTGAAGGGTCAGTTACACAGCTTTTATACAGGGCATATATGCATATTCATGGCTTTTCAAGGAACGGATATTTTTTCCATTAGGAGAGCTCATTATCTCCTCTTTCGCATGCATATTACAATCTTTTGGTGGGATTCAAAGACATCTGATGGTCGTTTACTTCATTTACTCCTCTTCCTTACAGGTCCTTTTGGTGAGCTTTAACTTTTGTCTTGCTAACAAAGCCATGGAGCTGGTTCTGCAGACTCGAGGCTCCCTCCTGGTCTTCTTCTCCCTCTTCAACACTCCCTTCTCAGAGATAAGTTATTTCTCCAGAGGCATCACAACGCAGGCACTTCTTTAGGCAGAACTTTGCATGTCGTTTACATAGTTCCTTGCTGACCAATATTTGTCATGTTCCAGCTCCAATATGAAACAGGCCTGATAAACCACGAGCTAATGACAGACGCCCAGTATAGCTTGCAAGGAGTGCAAATGGCTCTGGGAGTCTGGGGCAAGAAGTTTTAGAAAGTGTTATAAATGACTTGGTCCCAAACTGGATTTTAACCAAATTGAACAACTTATTAAACAAATAAAGGCAAGCAAACGGTGCTGGGGTGCACAGGCAGTGCCGGGTGCGCCAGGAGTCTCCGCTCCACCAAGACACACACCGTACAGTTCCAGTCCCTGGCTTATATATTTTTACAGCAATAGCACCGCCTGATGATATAAACTGAACAGCCATATACTGACATGCTGGAGTGCCTTGCCAGGCGACCCCCACAAGACATCCTGTAGGTGCGCTTTAGCTTGAGGCCCTTCCTATTCTTCTTTCCTTCTTCTTTATCACCTCCTCTTCGGAGAGGAGATGCTTCTCCTGAGGTATCACAATGCTAACATTGTGGTCCTTTAGGCAAAGCTTTGCACATCCTTTATGTAGTTTGTTGCTGCTTCAACATACTTCATTCAGTACATGCAAAAACCTTAAACTGTCTCTCCCAGGCCCGTAGCCATACAAGGGTATGTCATTATGCACCCCCAACATTACTCCATATTAACACGAATCAGATGGACATATATCACAAAAGGAAAGGGAGGTATGCTAAGATAAGTCTGTTGAGTAATACGGAGTCTAGGAGGAAGACGACAAAAAGCAGAAGCAAGACCAAGCACATCTCTCCTCGAGTCTCACTATCCTGTCTTTATCATGGGGTGTTAAGGGCAAGGTTTCATTAGGAAAAAAGCAACACTAGGTGGTAAAAAGCAACAATAGCTGGAAAACAGGAGATCTAAATATACCACTTTCACAGTTTGAAAAGTATTAACATCAGGAGCTAGGCACAATGACTAGCAGAAAAAAAAAGGCAACATGAACTGTGGAAACTCAATGAATCTTATAGAATGTAAAATAAATATATTTAAAATAACTACAATGTAATTAAAAGAAGTTAGTAGATAAAATATTTTCAAGAGTATTGTATTTAGAAATTCTGAAATTCAATATAATTTTGAAGCTGTGAATTTTAACTCTAGGAAATGCCAAAATGTGATTTTTAAAGGATTCTCACCAATCCTGAATCCTGGTGATGTGAGAGAAAACCTGGTCTTTATTAACAACTGGAGTCTGGAAACCCTAGAAATGCTAGTTTTGAAGCTCTGAGCTTGTAGATTACAGGTCTTGTCTCCCAGCTCCTTCTTATGACTGGCAGCTAGAATCAGAATTGAAATCTCAAAATCCCAGAAAACCTGCAATTCCCACTTGAGCCAGGAACTGATGAGTCTGGGAGCTATTTAATCTCCAGCAAGCAGGTAGGCTACAGAGATGTTAGAATTGTTGGCACATTTCAAAACCCTGCCTAGCCTATCACACCCTCACAGTAATAAAAAAAAAAGAACCCTCCTTGCAAATTGAAATTTGACGAAACTTCATTGTCTGATGGAAAAATTGTTCCCTTTGAGAATTTCTGAACAGTCTATTTAGAGGAGTTGAAACACATCATATTCCAGAGGTAAGACCTGAGAAATGAGTAAAAAGGTTTTGTGGAGTACTTTTAGTGGTTTCTGAGCAAGTCCCCTAAAAGTCTGTTCTTCTTTACCTCCACCTGAGATCACCCATGCCTACTTAACAGCTTTATTTCAATTGCCCAGCTTCATCAGTTTGCTAACAGCCAAGAAGTTGTTTTGACATCAATGCTTTCTGTCAAAAACAAAACTTGTAACTACAGCATTGACTTGTTGCCATTGTGGTATACTGTTGAAAGACCTATTTTCACAATTAGAGAAACAGTTTGTACAACTGCAAGACTGAATCACTTGATCTGTGATTACTGGAAGACTATCTTCAACATATAAAAACATCTTTTATAAAGTGATAGTGCTAACTGTGCTCACAATTTATGGTTCAACAAATAGCTTAGAACATCAGACTGCCAAGTAAAATAAAATAGCTTTTAAGGCACAACATTTTAATTCTTTTTTTTGGTTTGGCAGACATTTTCCAGTCAGCTGTAATCTTCAGGTCTTTTTAATTCCAAGTATGTAAGAAACTCCTATTAAGACTAATGAGAGTCTTAAAAGCCCAGAGAATTTACTTCTTAGCATTTCTTTCCAGTTCCTTTCAAGCACAGCTTTAGAAGAATTTTGAAAATGTTTGTCTTAATAAGAAGATCAGACAGGATGGCCAGGCAGATTCTTCTACTGAAATTTTGCATGCCATAACATTGGTACATTTAGAAAAAAAAAAGACAGAAAGTGTCTACTGGGAACTATTAGAGCTGACTTTGGGTAGGCAGTTATGTGGACATGTGCCCATGATAATATCCACTTGGATCACCAGCTGGGTAAATCAGTCTCTTTTAACTGATTTCAACTGAAAGCAGTCCTGAGGAAAAGGACTTAGGGGTGTTGATTGATTAAAAGCTCAACATGAGCCAGCAATGTGTGGCTGCAGCTTAGAGAGTCCACAGTATCCTGAGCTGCATCAAGCGGTATGACCAATAAGTGAACAGAGGTGATTCTACTCCCCTACTCTGGTGAGACATCACCCAGAGTACTGCATACAACTTTGGGCTCCTCAGGACAAGAAAGAGATGGAGCTGTAGAAGTGAGTCCAAAGGAGGCCACAGATGATCAGTGGGCTGGTGCACGTCTCCTGTGATGGCCTGGAAGAGTTGGGGTTGTTCAGCCTGGAGTAGACAAAGCTCCAGGGATACCTTATAGCAGCCTTCCAGTAGCTAAAGGGGGCCTACTGGAAAGATGGAGAGGGACTGTTTACAAAGTTATATAGTGATAGGCCAAGAGGAAATGACTTTAAACTAAAAGAAGGTACACTTAGGTATTACGAAGTAGCTCTTCCCTGTGAGGGTGGTGAGACAGTGGAAGGGGTTGCCCAGAGAAGTGGTGTCTGCCCCTTCCCTGGAAGTGTTCAAGACCATGTGGGATGAGGCTTTGGGTAACGTGGTCTAGTGGAGGGTGTCCCTGCCCATGGCAGGGGTTTGGAACTAGATGATCTTGAGGTCCTTTCCAACTGAAACCAGTCTGTGACTTCATGGTAAATTGCTCCTGGATTTGCTAGGGTTAAGAGGAAAAGAGCAATTATGAAGTTTTTTTCTGGTTTTATCAGTGTAATAATATAGCCCTGGTACAGACATTAAAAGCTTCTTGGTGTTTCTGTAAGGGAGGAAAACATCATTACTGCAACATGAAAGATGATGGCCTGAAGACTTTTAAGGCATTTTTCTTACATAAAGTGATGCTGTTTTTCATAAGTGCTTTAGGTTTGTTGATAGTCTTAGTAAATTTTTAGCATTACTTCCAAATAGGGACCTTGCACATTAGCCTTTGATTCGTAGGCCCAGCTACACTGCTCCCAGGATAGCCTATGGGGAGCAATGACCACTACTCAAGGAAGTAGTGCCTGAGACACCTCTTAGGGACAGAGAAGAACAGCAGTATGTGAATTTATTTTTCAGAAATAGAGTTGTGGTTAGTTATCACAACAAATATATTTGAAGATACATAAGATATGACAAGTATCTTCAGCTGTCTGTCTACATACCTTGAATATTAGAAAGAGCATGTGAATATTGCCTATCTTGTCCACAGTTCTCAGTTTTGGGCTTGACATCCACTGAAGTCTCACTTTGGGTGGTCTTTGTGTGTGAGGAACCTAACAAAAAGTTATCATGACCCTGTCCAGAACAAGTCTCAAAGAGTACCAGGACTGAAGGGGTTAATGGCCTAAAGGAAGGGACTGAACCACCAGTGTTCACTACTATGCCATAGGGTCATGGCTTAACCCCAGAGAGCAGCTAAGCACCCTAGATCTGCTTTCTTGCTCCGCCTACTGCACTTCCCCCCCCAGCAGGATGGGGGAGAGAATTGAAAGGGTAAAAGTGAAAAAACACTTGGGGTGAGATAAAGACAGTTTAATAGGTTAACCAAAAGCTACACACACAAGCAAAGCAAGCCAAGGAATTAATCCCCCACTTCCCATTAGCAGGTAGGTGTTCAGCAATCCCCAGGAAAGTAGGGTTCTGTCATGTGTAATGTAACTTGAGAAGACAAATACCAACACTTTGATCATTCTCTGCTTCCTTCCTCTTCCCCCAGCTATGTGCTGGGCGTGACATCATATGGTCTGGGATATCCCTGTGGTCAGTTGAGGTCAGCTGTTCCAGCTGTTTCTCCTCCCAACTCCATGTGTAGCCCCAGCCCACTCACTGGTGGGGTGGAGTGAGAAGCAGAAAAGGTCCTGGCTCTGTGTAAGCCCTGCTTGGCAGGAACAAAAACGTCCCTGTGCTACCAACACTGCTTCCAGCACAAATCTGGATCACAGCCCCATACCAGCTACTATGGAGAAAATTAACTCTACCCCAGCCAAAACCAGGACACACAGAAATACCCATTCTGAAAAGGGGCCATCTGGTAAGATAAGGGCAGGAAATAGGAGAACGAAACACATTGCAGTGTAATTTAAAGGTTGTTGCTCTGGCCAGACTGCCACTCTGTGAGGCAACCAGATATATAGGATCAAGAAAGATCACTCAAGAAGCAAATCCAGGGGTCTCCTTGTGGGAAGAAGATCTGGGGTATCAGCTATGAAAGCATACAGTGCAGCAGCTGGTAACTCCCCCAAAAAACAACAAATCCAGGTTGTGGTGGTGCAGCCCCAAGCAGTGGCTGAGCACCAGATGCCACTCGCTCACTCCTGGAGGAGAAACAGACAGAGCCTCCTGAGCTGGGGGACAGTTTACTGACAAAAGCACTGTGAAAGGTGTAACAGACCACAGTAACAGACCACAGCAAATTTCACTCACGCATAACTCTGTGTGATAACATAGAGTACCATATTGACCCAAGGATAACACAGAGTGCTGCACAAGGCAAAAACCAACCAGACACCATGGTCATACTCCAATTGTCCTGGGAGCACCCAGGATTGCCTCTCCCCAACCAGCCCCCCATTTTATGGGGAAATGATGTCAGGCTGTGTGGAAACAGCCCAGGCTAACTCAGCTCACCTGGGCTGGCTGCTTGGGGAGGGTCACTCTGCCCTGGCTAGAACCAGGACACGTGGGCAACAGCAGAGATCTCCTAACTCATTATGAATATGCTCAGTATAATATTTCAGAGCAGAAGAAAGGGGCAAGCCTGGGCTGCTGAACACAGCTACAGTCATCAGTTTTAGTGGCAAGCCAGAGGATTAAAAAAAAAAGTTCTGTATTGATAGAAAAAAAGAGAGAAATTTCTACACCTCTTGTGTTTTGCTATGGGAGCAGAGGACTCCTGCCCTTTTTGTGATTTGCATAAGTGGAAGTAATGGAATAAATAACTGGACAACCCTAACAAATCCTCGCCTAAAGTGATACACATGCAAAATACCTGAGTGACATGAATCCGCTGGGACCTATCTTCACTGACAAAGGGATTTTCTTTCAGATTGATGGGGGCATTGAACAAGATAGGGAAAAAAAACTGGCCAAAAATAATAATTGTAACAGACATTTTGAATTTGTGTAACAAATACAATGTAAATTGAAGGGGTTTGATTATCAGTTCAATATACATTCATAACATAACTCATAGTTGATTTGATGAAGTGTATCTCTTTTCTCTTTGGATGTTGTCTTATAATTGCTGAGATGAATTAGGTCTTCATGCTGAGGGAATCCTTTGGAATTGAGCTTATTATGCAGAGTAAAACATCCTCTTTCTCTGCTCCTTAGATATGCTGTTATTATGCACAAGGGCCAAAATAAGGAACTTGAGACAGAGTTGTAAGAGCAGGAAAGACAAATAATGTACTTAACCCTCCAAAACTTTATCTTAAAAGTAGATGTTTATGTATTAACATTTAGATGTCTATAGTTAAAAGGGTTGAGAAAAGGTAAAATAAGATTTAAGAAAAAAACCCTGAATAAATAATCCATCTTGTTATAATAGGGGAAAAAATACTTTCAGTGCATTAACCTGTGTTGGAGAAAAAAGGTATTCTTAGTTGGGAAAGGAGAGTTATGAATATTAGGTAACTTATAATTTTGCAGTTCAAATTCACCTAGAATTTCTTTTGCTCCAGAAAAGAGCTAGGGCTGGGCTGTAAGCAATCCCACCTACTCTACTATGAACCTGCACGCATCACAATCCTAGCATGGATTTATAAATGATAAGGAAAAGTATCTCTCATGAGGAGAAAAAGCCATTGAACAATTTAGAATCATAGGAACATTTGAGATGATTATGCTCTCTGTGCAGATTCAGAAAACGATGTAATTTGTCTAACAAGTCAATTGACATGAATTATTCACCATCAGAGCATTGCTGGTGACACATCTGCATGGAGACTGTGTTCGGGTGACAGTCTACACAGGGCACATCAACATGGGTGCTGACCACTGCTCTGTGAACCCAGTGGTTGATCCTGTAACCACACTTGAGCTGGTCTGCATGCAGCCACAGTGGTCATATCTTATCTAGTCCTCCTCACCCCCAGCTCCAGTATCTGAAGCACAGACCTGCCAAAGAACAGACAGTGGTACTTCTCTTTTGCAACTGCTTCCTTTCTGACCTCAATGTGCTGCTGTAGTCTTCACTTCAGTCCTGGTCAGGACTCGTCCTGCTGGACATCTAAAAGCCAGTCCATTTCCTGATTGTACCTGATTGTGCATACACTACCAGCTTTCATCAACCTTTGATTTCTACCTCTCAGATATTTAACCTTTCTGCTTCTGTTAATCACTATGTTAAACAACTCTTCATCACTTAATTTCATTTCTGAATTCACCCCATGAGTTACTGATATTATTTTTCAAAGTGCAATTAAGAGTTTCACTTTTTTCCTCCCAAACATATTATTTTCAGCACAAATGGTAGTTTTCATGTCTTGTCTCACAGAGCTTAATCTTCCTTTTAGGTGAGAAACAGCTTTTGCAATTCTTTATTTATGTGTGACTGTTTTTTCAGCTTCTAGGAACAGCGTATAAAGGGTTTGGCATTTATTTATTTATTGTGCTTTAGCCTGTTCTACGGCCAACACAATTTGGAGGTTCATTGGGGTGCCCCAGTATATATTCCATGAGGGAATGTCGCAGAGTTTGATCATAAACTCTATTACCTCACATTTGCAAAAGGATAAATTCCCTTCCCACTCGCACAGAGGTTCTGTCCCTCTGCATTTAGGATTGCTTGCAGCCAAGATGTTACGGTGCAGACAAGTGGGGAGGACTTCAGGGAGTGTGTGACAGCACCATTTTTTGAGGGTCTCCTTCTGGAACCTAAGAAAGTGCTTCCAAGAACCAGGGACCAAGTCTTCAACCAAACAGGTTGGTGAGACTTCAGACACAGGGTGGTGAGCACTTCGACATGATTTGCATCATTATTCCAGGTTGAAGGTGATCTCAGGTCATCCTGAAGGACTAGTGCCCCAAGACTTGTGGAGTCACTAGCCTGGCTTCAGTGCGGTGAGGCCTAGTGAAGTGATCTCCAGTAAGATCTAAAGTCTTCGGGTTGTGACATAAGAAAGTGAAAACAATGAGGTGAATTGTGGAATACTTGTGGTCTGATGCATTAGGTGAGAGCTGAGTAAGGGCCTGGTCATATACACTACCTTGTCACCATCTGCATGTATGATTTCCTTGATAGCTTATTGAACATTTCTCCTGCTTCCAGTAGTAGAAATCTCTGATGCATAATGAAAGCTAACTAAATGCAAAGCTGTGCTGGTAAGAACATGCTCTGCCATTTACATTGCTCCTCCCCAACATCAATACTCTCTCCACCATGACTTCCCTCTACTCAGCAAAGCAGCTAAGAAATAGTACCATGCGCTGAAGAAGTTGTTAACCTGTGTGCCCTGTTCATTTATCATTCAACAATAAAAAAACAATTAGGACATTTAATTTAAAACAACTGACCCATCAAAATCCTATGTGCATATTCTCAAGAATATGTCTTCTAAAGGGTTGAGGAAATGTAATTACATGTTACCAGAATTCTTGCTTTCAATGCTTCATTGTACTTAAGTGGGCACCGCATAGATAACTGTTACAGAGTTTATCTCATGTACTAAAACAGATATACAAGTTTACTAGCAAGCAAAGCAACTACTGCCTCTATGGCTTCCAGTATCTGACTTACAAATGAATAGTTGTGGGTAAGATTAGAAAAAGAAAAAAAAAAATCAAAAAAAGTAAAAATAAAAAGGGCTTTTTTTTGGAAGAGAAATTACATATAGTCTAAATTTTTTGTCAGGTAGTTTTAAATCGTTGAATAAGTTTTACTGAAATGTGGAAGAAGGATTAAAAGCAAGCAAACAAACAAACAAACCCAGTGGTAATAGAAAAAGTTTAAATGTAATTGCTTGCATTCCAATGGAAATAGTTTAATTTAAGATGACATTTAAACATTCCCTTACACCCACACTGTTGGAAACTGAAATCTAAACACAACAGCATTATGTTAATACTGCAAGTGAGATTTAACACTGAACAAGAAGAGAAAGGTACGTTCTAAATTCAGTAAGAGAAATAAATTACAAAAATGGTAAACAGAACGCAAAGTGACATAAATTTATAAATTACTTACTGTGATAACACAAGAGGAATTAGTTAACACATGGAAAAGATTGTGCAGGAGTATAAGTTACTGATGAAAAGAATATTAGGCACCATGTATTACACCAAATTAAACAAAAAACACCTTCTAGAAAGGCTCATACGCTCCTTCCTCATTTAAATTTTAAGAAAGACTTAGGCTTCCAATTCAAATCATAAAAAGCAGCAATATAAATACTCTCCTACACTACATTTTGTGCACAAAGTCCAATTGTCACCCACTCTACTACTAGTAGACTCTATACTGGTACAGATAATCCTATGACAGATCATAGTATGTATCTGGGCTGTGTAGATTGACCTCAAAAAGGTCATAAAAAATGAATGTCACACAGTGTAACATGGCTCATTTGCTGTGATGCACTATGCTACTTCTAAAACAGCATGTTTAGAGTGAGCATGCAAGGAAATTACTTCTGGGAACCTCAGGTCAGTATCAGGGACTTTATCTAAGACAGTCTCTTAGCTTCCAAAATTGTTTTCAATCAGACCCAATGCAGAGAAAACTCACTGCTGTTTTATAAAAATCACTGAAAGCATGAGAGTGTCCCTATGCAAAATTTTGTATAAGCAAACATGGGATGTTCTTATCATCTTTAAAGGTTGCTCACATGCCCACCTAAGTCTTAGTGGATAATTGCATTTTTGACAGAAGAAAAAGAACAAAAAACAAAGGGAATAAAAAGGAAGTGGCAGAAGAGAAATGGAAGAGACATTAAAGATCCCCTTCCCTAATATACTGTGCAAATGATGCAGTAAATCCTACAGAAAATTGTTACTTCTTTCCTCCAGTATTGCTGTATTCCCAGCTGCTGCAGACTGCTCTGAAATCACTTGAGACTGCAGGTCAGAAGTTATGATGGTAATTCTGATACCTCTTATGCTGAACAGCATTCATGCTTCGTGGAAAAGAGAAGGTGAAATGGCTTCATGGAAAGGAGAAGGTGAAATGATTTCCTGGACCACTCACAGGTAAGACCTAATATCTGACAGATCAGCCTGTATCCTACTTAAAAATTACTTGACTTCAGTAGAATGACATATACTGCTTTCCTTTCATGTACACAAAGCATTCTTATCCAAATTCTTAGATGGTCTGATTCTGTCCATTTATTATTATTATTATCTGACATAACCCTCCCACCCCCAAAATATTATTTTTTAAAACTGAAACTTATTCTTGATCACTTAGGTCTCTTTGAAACCTGTCCAACCTCCACCATTGTGAGTTCTGAAGTATAACTACCTTGACCATAGGTATTTTCACACCCCTGAGGTGAGGAAATGCCATTAATCTGTATTTCACAGGTCAATGTCACACAGGATTTGATGGAAGGGTCTCCTTTCTGAGACCAGAATCTATGTTTTCTGTTTTATATTCTGAACATTGGGTGAAACACTATCACTGCTGTTTCTGTGAATGTGTATGGGACAGGCTGGAACTGCAGTGTGAACTTGACTGAATGGCCTATGATCTCTGTATGAGTCCATGAGGGATCAGGATGCCCCAGAGCATCTGTGGCCATGAATAAATCCTCACTAGTGCAGGTAGGAACCACCTTGAAGCATCTGTGGCCATGGTTATGTCTGTGCCACAGCAGGTATACCTCTCTGAAGAGACTGCGGCCCAAGGATCAGTCCATGCTGGAGAAGGTACACCTCAAATCACTCATGGGCATGGTTAAGTCTATGCTACAACAGCTACATCTTGAGGTTTTGGTGGCTGTGCATGGGGTCATGCTGGAGCACCTCAAAGTGTGTGGCCATGGATGAGCCCATGCCAGGGCAGGTTTACTTCTGAAGGAACTGTGGCTGTGGGCAAGGCCACACTGCAGCAGATAAATCACTGAAGGCATTGTGGACCATGGAGGAGGCCACACTGGAACAGGTGAACCTCTAAGTGACTCCGGCTGTGGATATGCCTACACCACAGCAGGCATACCGCTGGAGAGGCTATTGCTCATAGATAAGGCTCTGCTTGAAGTAGGTACACTTCAAGGGACTGCAGTCTGTGGGTCAGTCCAAGCCAGAGCAGATCAAAAGGAGTTCATTAAACCTGATGTCCTGTCCAAAGGGACCAGGGGTGGAGGCTGTAATGAAAATGCCTTTAAATTGTTGTAAACCAGGATTTGAGTAGCACTTTAAGGAATTACTGTAGCAGAAACCACCTGAATCAATGGCGAACAAGCCTTGCAAGAAGCAATGCAAATGCAGCAGTGACCTAACCTGAGCTGGCTTTGATGCCCAGGAACTCCACACATCACACCACTTCCCCTGTTCAGAGTAACAGCCATGGAGGATGGGGTGAGCCCAAAGTCATGGGATGAGTGAACTCAAGGGACATTTGTGGAGATTTTACAGGGGTGGTCCATAGATCACATGAATGATATCTGTGTATTATATCAAAGGATGGGAAGGTGGGTAGTGGTCAATGAAATTGTATTGGATAGCATGGTGCGTGAGCGTGATGTAAATGGTATGGAACAAGGAGTAGAGAATGTGCTCTGTTTGGCTGGGATCATAGAATCATAGAATGGTCTGGGTTGGAAGGGACCCCAAGGATCATAGAGTTCCAAGCCCCCTGCCACAGTCAAGGCCACCAACCTCCAGGCCTGGATCTACACAAGGTTGCCCAGCGCCCCATCCATCCTGGCCTTGAACACTGCCAGGGACGGGGCATCCACCTCCTCTCTGGCCAGCCTGTTCCAGCACCTCACCACTCTCTCTGTAAAAAACTTCCCCCTAATATCTAATTTAAACCTTCCCTCTTTAGCTTTAATCCATTCCCCCTTGTCCTGTCATTGTCTACCCTTTTAAAAAGTTGAATCCCCTCCTGGTTCTCTGCTCCCTTCAGGTACTGGAAGGCTGCAATGAGGTCCCCCCGCAGCCTTCTCTTCTCCAGGCTGAACCCCAGCTTTATCAAGGAACCAAAGCACCAAATCTATCAAGATATAAATATCTTTTTTTTCCCCCCCGTTTTGGATATTTGATTATTTCAGTGAGCTCTTTCATCAGTCTCGGAGGATCCAAACACTTTGATTTAGCCTCCTTCAGCTGGTGGTGTGCTAATCAACAGCCACAGGTCTAATAGCTTCAGATGTTGTAATTCCTATAGCACTGACCACTGCCAAGAAGACAGAAGGAAACAGGAGCCCTGATTCCAAAACTGTGGGGAGAGCTGGATGTCCCATTCCTACGTGTGATATGCCAGAGACAGATACATTTCCTTGTTGAACAATAGTAAAGATTTTACAAAAAAAGAAGGCTGCCTCTCTTACAGCTTGATTAACAGATTTCTATGCTAGTTCTGGCAATAAAATTTGTATCTTCTTCTACTTGGCATGTACAAAAATATAAGGCAGTCAAGTTCTACCTACAAAAAAAAATGTGGTAGCAAGAGAACAGACCCCAGGTGTTTCCTTGCCTGTCCACTAGAAAAAAAATTCATTGCTGTATCTCACAGATCCCAAGAATATCTCAGAGCAAAACTTTCTGAAAACTGTAATTCAGTTCTTAACACAAAACCAATAAAAAGTACACTTCTTGGTCGCAGCTAAGTAGCATCTTGAAACAAGGTATGAAATTGTACAAAGCCTGGTCTGAGGCAGAGGCAGCATATCAGATTGTACAGCCCTAACTCCTGTCTGGAGAGGAGATGAGTTTTTATAGCTGCTAAAGTTGAGTGTTGTTCTGGCACTGCCACTTCAGTGATCCACTGCACCCATGAAGAGAAAAGTAGGCTCTTGTGTGGCATCATGAGCAGAAACCATGACGATCCAGACAAATGGTCATGCAAGGCTTTATGGATGGCACTAACATTAACCTATGGAAATACCTCTGCCATCTTGGTCCCTCAGCATCTTACTCATCCTGATGGCCAACCCCTTTTCTCCACTTCTGCATAGAACAAAGTTTGGTCTCCAGATGGCTTGGCTCCTCAACAAGGTGATATGTGACAGAGCCAAGGTTCACCTTTTGTGTGTGGTCCAAGGTACTGCCTCAAACCCCTTTTGAAAACACTGAGCCACAAATTCAAAACCATTGAGACCTGTTCATGCAAATTTATCCACCAGTAAGGGACTAAATACTCCAGGTGTGCTCCTCAGGGTGAGTTGTTCACTCAGCTCCAGCCTGACTCGTTCAACAGGAAGGCTGCTGAGGCTGAGGTTGTCACTGCTGTAGATATATGAATGAAGGAGAAGAGAGCACGACTTACCTCACTCCCAAAGTGCAGTACAGATACAGAGGTCAACATCCAAAGAAGGAAACCTCTTTGTTCAGACCAATGAAGCATGCCTGATACAGAAACTATTTTATTTAATGCTCCCTTTAGGCTCTTAAAGCCTACAGTCCTGCCAGTTTAGGGCAATGTAATTTTGAACAGTTTTCAGGACTTTGCTTTCAGGCTTTCTGGGTTGTTGACTCCATGGGATTAAGTTGCATAACCCCTGTCAGTGATGCTATAGTTGATGTTTAGCACTGTGCTTTACCTCAATGGTAGGTGTTATTTTCTACTCAGGTTCTCCAAAGGCAAATGATTTATGTATGTATGTATGTATATATGCATACATGCATGCATTCTTTAGATCTCTGTAATAACAGACTTTTGAGACTTCTGTACTTGGTGATATCCAGAAATCATCAGAAGCCTATTTGAAAGTAAAAATAAAGTCTGCATATATGGTTTTCTGAGTGTCTTGGCTATACTATGCTTCACCTTTCATAACATCAGTTTTTAAACAAAAATAGAAACAATGGCAGATTTTAAAAGAAAAGAGGAGTGGAAGGGTTCTTATCTTACAGTCCACAGAAGGAAAAAGCGGTGCAGGTAAATGGAAAGGATTGGCATGGATATAACATTAATGTGAACAGAAGTCTATTAGTGAAGTTAGTTGCTACAAGATTTATTAGTCTCAGAAGGGTAGAGGGAAATTAAGTGTTGCTATTGCACAGCAATACCAGAACAAGTTTTAAATGAGCAGAAAAGATAAATTAGTTAGTGAGGAGCACTGAAAGGCCTTTATACGATGACTGATTATCTGAGAAATAAAACCCATGTAACTGTGAAAAGCTGTATCTCCATGTGGCTTCTTTGTAAGTTTCTGACTATGTCTAGCTTTTTATTCCTTTTTTTTTTTTTTAAGAGACAGGGAAGGATGCAATCTGTTTGTTCATAGATACACTTGCAAATGCACAAAAACACTGTTTTGAGAAACTCCTCTTGTTCTCAAACACTCATATCAGGGAAGAAAAACTCAGCATCTGTTTGTATATATACCGGGAATAAATGCATAAAAAGGATGTAAATATGAATCTAACTAAATAGCTATGGAGAATTTGAAGAAATGTGTTCCTTCGTGTCTGAGCAGTACACACTAGTTTTCAGTCATTGTGTGTCTAAATAATTGAGGCATCCTCGAGGGTGAATTTGCTTAGCCCATCTCCTCACTGAGATGCAGTGAATTTGCATGGTTTGGTTTAGCCTTCCTGAAAAGGTCTGCTCTGAGTTGATTTCTTTGAGCTGTGTGCTATCGACTAGCTCCTGCAGTCGGCCACTCACTAATGCATTGAGCACAGTGTAGAACTACAGCAGGGATCACTTTGCTCAAATGGAGGATGTATCTTAAATAGTTGCCTGAGATCTCTTTGAAGAGTTCCTGTCAAGGAGCTGATGGGCTCAGAAAACTCGATGCTCCCTTACCCTGACAGCTGCCTTTCCAGCTGGTGACTGATGGTCAGCATCCCTGCCAGGAGTTCACACGAGGAGGTGAAACCAAGTGAGTTGTAACACCAAATTCCTGCCTGCCTAAACAAGTGTCAGGAGCTGTTGATGGCACAGCATGTAGGACTTGCCCTGCCACCACCACCTCCGCAAGGCCACAGAGGCACATACGCTGCTTGGACCTCCTCTGAGAGCAGCAGTGTGGAGATCTTCAGTGGTGCTGAGATTTTGCACTGCCCCGCTGTGTTAAGGGTATATTTCACACAGTCTTTGCGACTGAATGGATTTCATTTCCACAGTCAGGAATCCAGTGCCTTCCACCAGCTCTGCATTCACTTTCAACTTAAATAAATTGGAGCAGGCAGCAGGGCAGGTGAAATTAAACTAGTAAAGGGAAAAAAAAATTACTTAAACAGACTGAAACAGTTATTGCTGCCTGCTAGGAAATGTTTTTCTAGACTTTTATTACTACATACAATCCCTAGTCTCATGTGATTAACAAATTCATCCTGAAACACTGGTGTTGCTTGACTGCAGTTGAAAAATTAAGTGGTAGCTTTAAATTCTTGCTTCTTGTCTCATTTAAAAGAGATATTTTGCAGCACTTGGATCCTAGCATATTTAATCAGGCTGCACATTTCCTATCACATCCAACACCTGGCAATCTCCTGTGTGCCAACTGTGCACAGTGCAATGATATGTCTAGAGGTAATTATTTCTATCACGCACATAAGGGCAAAAGATACAAGAGTCATCACATGCTTACCTTTTGTATAGTTTTCATTTCAACTTTAAATGCCCATCTGGGTTGGTCTATACAGGAGGACATATTTTATTCTAGAAATTTGTTCATGAAAAATGAATGCTGGGGGAGACAAACATAAAAGAAAGGGACCAAATCTGCTGTCTTTATTCAGAAGTCTCTGAAGCTTCAGTGAATGAAGGTCATTTATTCTCTTCACTGAAAAAACTCATTAGGATCCCTGCAATGGACAGACAAAGCAAGGATGAAGCAAATAGATTTTTCTCTATGACATAAGGGAGAAGCCCAGAAAAAGGGTCCTAGAAATATTAGTGAATGAAAATTGAAAGCCAAATCCTCTTCTGCAGCTTTACAAGAGGAAAAAGCCTCAGCTGTGATGTTGTAAGAAGTCCCATAGGCTAGGTCCTGCAAAGGGAGCCATAACAGAGCCTCCAAACTGCCCTGCCATAAGCTACCCTGTCGCTGAGAATCACAGAATCACAGAACAGTGGGGGTTAGAACGGACCTTGAAAGCTCAGCTAGTCCAAACCCCCTGCCAGAGCAGGATCACCTCGAGTGGGTCACACAGGAACACATCCAGGTGGGGTTTGAATGTCTCCAGAGAAGGAGACTCCACAGCCTCTCTGGGAAGCCTGTCCCAGTGCTCAGCCACCCTCACAGTGAAATAGTTTTTCTGTATGTTCACATGGAACCTCCCCTGCTCCAGCTTGCACCCATTGCCCCTTGTCCTATCACTGGACATCACTGAGAAGAGCCTGGCCCCATCCTCCTGACTCTCGCCCTTTACTTATTTAAAGAATTGATGAGGTCACCCTTCAGTCTCCTCTTCTCCAGGCTAAAGACACCCAGCTTCCCCAGCCTGTCCTCATAAGGAAGATGTTCGAGTCCAGTAATCGTCTTTGTGGCCCAGTGCTGGACTCTTTCAAGTAGTTCCCTGTCCTCCTTGAACTGAGGGACCCAGAACTGGACACAATATTCCAGATGCAGTCTCACCAGGGCAGAGTAGAGGGGGAGGAACCCCTTCTAATGTACCCCAGGATGCCAGTCTACACAGTAATTCCTCAGTCCCATGGATGTGATGTGGGAGACCTATGGAAATACAGCATCTGCAGAGAACATGGTGCTATGATGCAGCTTGAGCATTCAAGCAGGGCAGAGGATTCATCTTATGAGAAGAAGCACACTGGTCATTGAGTTGGCAAATTACACTGATGTTTTTCATCAGCAGAGGCCTCGTAGAAGAAGTTAGTGAAAGCTGTGCCAAAATGAGCAAAATCCAGTCAGTCCCACCTTCACACACAGAGGAACCACCACTGGAGACACTGTAAAACCCTTTGTTTTGCCCTGCAGATTCTGCAAGCTGGTTTCTTCACCTAGATTTTAATTTTTTTATCAAAGCTGTGGGAAAACCAGTAACGCCTTTTGTTCTGCTTCAGGTATGGAGGTCTCTTAAAAACATTGTTACAGCTAAGATCTCGTATCAGATCATACACAGGCCCACAGATATGATCTTGTGAGCAACAGGCAGTGAGGGGAGACAGTAACAAGGAGAGCTCCACTGGTGTTTTTTCTACAGATTGAAAACTGCTGGCTAGGACTTTACTCTGAGCTTACTGGAAACATCTATCCTGAGAGACCTGAAATGTGCACAGTGGTGGATGATGATCCATTTGTAGCTCTGTTCTGTGTTCCGAAAAATCTGGGGGCTTGCCTGCCCCAGATGACTTCTATTGGCCCAGAAAATGTTGCAAGTGCTGGCTGTGATAAAAAGTCATGCACAAATAGGACAAGTAGCAAGGCCGATGGAGCTGTACTTCTGCCAAGATGGTCTGGCAGGCTCTAGTAGCAAAAAAAAATAATCAAACATACAATTTATTGTGCTTTGCAAGTGAGCCAAAAGGATTTAATGTCCCAGCTTGAGGTAAAATCATGCTCTACCCCTTGTCAGACATCAGAAATTGAGAAAATGGGACCAGATGAGGTTCTTCAAGGCAGGACCTATGATCGGATGCAAGTCACTAATTTTGTCTTCTCAGCCCCTTTCGGCTACCCACTCTCCCTTCTACCCCACACTAACAGCTCCACAGCTGAGACAGAAATATAAAACCATTCATGAGGTGAAAACATGTATTTCAAACCCTGTTTCAGATGTGCCCCTAGCCAGCCCTTTATACTAACTGCAAAATTCTGCAATGTGAACATTAGGTTTTGCATTAATATTTCAGCCATGAACCTTCAAAAACTAACCTCTGCAAAAAACTCACTCACTTCCAACATTCAATAGTTTTCCATGCCAGGGAATAAGCTGAGATCAGCAGTTTCACTTCACCAGCAATATCTCTCTAACTATTAATTAACAATAATCGGTAGTCAACCTACATTCAGACCACACCTAGAGATGTACAAAAGTGTAGTAAAAGATATACTTCAAACAATCCTCCATCAGCATAGTAAGAGTTTGATCAAAAAAATAAAAAAGCAGGTAGCATTTGAATTCTTCCTGTGTGAAAGACTAAAAACGCCGTCTGCAGTGATGGCGGGGTGCTGCCAGCACAGAGTGCTTCATATAAAAATAGGCCTAAATAGACCATCTATGGGCTGTGTACTGGCTTAAATTAAATGGGTTGAGTTGTCTTGGGTATGTTTAGAATGAGCAGTTATCCACATCTGAAAATAAAAATAAAAATTCTACTTGTATTTGATGTTAATAGGTGACAAGCAGTATTCCAAGTTCATCAGGGGCATGCAGGACTGGTTAAGAAGCAATACTAACCACTGTTCCTATGGGTTCCTGCAGAGCACGCCAGAGCTGCCGTAAGGGGGTGAAGAAGTTTGTGGGTGCGTTCTTCTTGCAGGCTGCTCTGCAGGCAGAGGACACAGATGTTTGGTTGGCACCTTGCCCTGGTCAGCATATTCAGCTGACTGTAAGGGATGAAAGACAGCAGGACTGCTTGGCTGGGCAAGGAAGCAGGGGACAAAGCTGGAGCAGATAATTTTGTCTGCTCAAATATGAAAGATATTTGCCACACACAAGAAGGCTTGAGTTCTACATTCTCTACATAATTTCATTTTCACTGCAATATTTTTCTTTAAAATACCGAGCTTTATTGCTGTTATTTTACATGACTTTTTCACAGCCTGAACTTTGTTTCTTCTACTGTGTTTTTTGTTTCAAAATCTTTAAAATATTTCAGCTAATAATTTGAACAATTATTTCCCAAGATTCTTTTCTTCAGCAACATTGTTTTACTCAACCTTATGGCAATCCTTTATACACTGCTATGACAGGTTAACTGTATCCCCTGGAGTCAGCTCTGGTTTCTGAGAGACTGCTTCTTGCAAATACGGGACTGATTCAGCATCAGCTTTAACTGTTATTGGTGAGACTGGTGCCTGGAGTGCCCTGATACCAAGTCAAGGGAGAGAGGCAAACTAGCTAATCCCGATGCAGCACTGGGTCATTACAGAGTTAAATGAATGCAAAAATCTGCGAGTTAAATAAATATCTTTCCGACTTCAATACTTTACTTGTCCAATAAAAACCAGACATCCTACTGCTAAATTTCTGAAAGTTTACTCAAGATGTTTGGGGGACCTTTTCTAGTTCCTATTGCACAAAAGTGAAGTTGCACAAAAATGCAGTCCTGTTTACTGGTGAAAAGCTGCATTATCTCAGAAGCACTAGGACCACATTTAACACAGCGTAATTCCAGGATATTCTAGAGCTCATGGTGTTGAAACATTAAGGATGGTTATATAGTGAAAAGTGTTTGAGGCAGGGGCGGGAATCTGCTCTTGTATTTCAGTAGGTGAATCAAATCTGTATATTTGGCATAGTAATGTTTGAAGAGAACACTGCATTTCTATGTATTTATTTAGGAAAATATTCCTTCTGTTTTGCAGAGAAAATATTTAAAAATCTTTCTTTAGTGCCTTTCAGCCTCCATCTGTAGATTTTAAATATTTTTAATCTGCTATTCTTGGGGTAACTGATAATAACTTCATAAGGAATGCAGGATTTATTAAACTAATTATTCCATTTAAGATGTTGCAGTTTGAGACACTCTTTTCAAGCTGTTTGAATATTTGGATAATGAATTTCCAAAGCATTTTCTAATTCAAGAGGAACAACTTGTGAGATGTGGAAGAAGAAGAAAGTCCAGGCAATTGTAATTGGCCTCTTTTAATATACAGGGAGTGCAGTCTTTAAGTGTCTGATAGAACCACTACCCACTCTCTGCAAGAAAACCAAGTGCAAGTGCCAGATATCTCTCAAAGACTGATTCTCACCCAGGAGACATTCAGTCCTGAAGGAAGGGTTGTTCTCTGTCAGGTGAAATACATCAAAAGCCAAGATTATTGAATGATTCCTGGGATCTCCCCAAGGAGGAGGGAAGGCAGAGATTTCAGTTTGGCAGGGAGAAGCCTAAACTTTTTTTTGTCAATATTAGTGTTGCCTTTTTCTGGGTTTTGGTTGATTGGTTGTTGTTTTGGGTTTTTTTTGCTTTTGGGTTTGTTTTGGGGTTTTTTTGATGGACAATAAGGTGTATTAAGTATTTTTGAACCAAAGTGGTTGTGGCACTTACTATCATAGCTCACACACAGTGCAACCAGCCTTCAGTCCCATACCTGTACCTTGTGTGTGGAAGAGCTTGCAATAGCCTCACAGCTATAGAGACAGTGATTTACTTGTCAAAGGGACACGGAAGAGGTGGTGATGTACAGCCTGTATCTGGCTGAGTTTTTATCCTGAGCTTTATTCACCTTTTGTGAGGTGAATGGATTAGTCCCTGCTTTCTTGGGTAGGCCTTGCTTTGGCTAAGTTATTCCTTAACTTCAGGTACAGCTGGACACAAAAAGAGTTATATGTGAAACCTGTGTATGCACCGGGGACTGAAGAAGGGCAAATAACTCTTTATCTCTGTGGGTAGAGCCCTGACATTCAATCATCAGAGCTGTCTTCTCTCAGAGGGTCCCCACACCTGAAGGAGGGAAGAATGAAGCCTTCGGAGCCACTGCATCATGCATGTCCCCTCAGGTAACTTGGCAGGATGGATTTGTTAGAAATGTCAGAGATATTCCAATCAGAAACACCCACTATGTTGTCCTCCTGGTTGTCTCCATTTCTGTACCTCTGATGGCTCGCTCAGGTTTTTCACTGCTACCTCTGCAGAATGATTCCTCCTTACCAAAATGATTCATCTCTGTTACCTGACACTGTGGTTTCTGGCCTCCCAGAGCAGGGCTGGATTTGTTCATAAGGAAGGATTTTCTTATGGAGACATGATTAAACACAGCATTCCTGTGCAAAGCATGGCATTTTTACCATGTGTATATTGTTGCGTGCTGCACAGTTTTATTCTGCTGTGAGAGGAAATAGTCTTTAAAAAAAAAAAAAATCTGTCATGTGACTAGTATCAGTGGGCTTTTGGATAAAATCCCATGGGCTATTAATTTTATCTATAATTTATAAAATTATTTTAGGTTTTATAATAAAAAGAAGATTTTAAAATTAAATACGTTCTGACATGAGACCATTAGGTATTGCAAACTGTTATTTTTCATGTTAACAGACTATTTTGTCAGCGTTACGTAGAAGAAATGGTTATATATAAAGAAAAAAATCCTAACAAATCAGTCATCCTCTGTCCTTTTCTTTCTCTTTTTTTCTTTAGATTACATTTAGTGATCCTCCAAAGAACCTGGCTTCACTTTTAGCCCTCCAAAACAATCTCCGAGCTTCTCTTTTCATCTAGAGTCTCCTTGCACACTACAGATCTGTCATCTTGCCTGATCTGTAAAGACTTCACAAATTTCCAAGTAACCATTATAAGACTTGAGGAATGCTCTATGAAAGGAAAATTATGAGAACATGAGGATTACTATGCTCTCAGGAGATGCCACTGAACTAAAATCAATCATACGAATTAAAGGCTTTTGACAAATAAATAATTCATACACACTAAATTAATTAATGAATTTCCAGGACAGGCTCAGCACAATTTCCCAGGTTAGCCATCAGCACATCAGCAGAGCTGTAACAGCTCTGCCATCTTTGCTCCCTATAGTCATGATTCAGATTCAGAAAGAGGATGCAATTTGCATAGTACTTGAGCATCAGGGAAAGGATTATTTTAATTTATTTTTTTCTTTTGGTCGCCTAAGCAAGGCTGTATACGTTTTTCTCTTCTTATCCCTCCCTGCCCCCCCACCATTGCAAGACACTGGGAGCAAAGCAACTGTTTCTTCATAAACACTTCAGCTACTGTGCTGAATAGAGTTGACATTTACATAAACGGATTGCAGTGCAGTTGTTGAACATATACAGGGATGATTCTCTAATCCCATTTTAATTAGATGGATGTTGCAAGCATACAAAAATCACAACCCTCGCTCCCTGTGGTGATGCCATACTGGCAAGGAATCAATCACCACGGCCCTGGTTGCCATGGAAACTGATAGCTCCTGCACCACCATCTAAGTGGTAAATGATTGGTGGTGTACTCATAATGCAGGGAGAGCAATGAGTTTTTATATCCTGTCCAGCAGCTGTGCCAGAGAGTTAATTAAAAGCAGAGAACATGAAATAAATCTAAATCTGTGAAGAAATGAAATGTACAGTACAAATTGAATTCCCGTGTTGGACAGAAATTAATATGCAGCGCAAATCACAGAGCTGCCCGAATAAGCAGCAGCTATGAATCCTGGGAGCCAGTACCTCTGTGGCAGCTAAAACCCAAAAGTGGAGAGAGTACCTCCTTATCTTATTACCTGAACACGTGGTTCCTTCAGTGCTTGCACTGACTGATGCATGCAAATTGCATCCTCAAATGTTAAAGGCTTGCACAAAAGCAGGAAGGGCAAAGCTTAACTAAGATCTAATTAACAAACTTAGCAACTGCAGTTTATCAGCTGTGAATATGATGTAAGTAAATGTTTGTACCACTGTGCTCAAATTCGCCTGACAACTTCTATGAAAGTGAATGTGTTTTTATTGATAAGCTGTGAATTCCAAATTCATATTTCAAGTATCACAGAAATGCTAACAGCCTCTGAAATGCTTTTCTCACAATAAAATTAATTCTGCATAAAATATTTTTTGGTAGAGTGGAATGCAGCTGACCAGGCATGAAATACTGAGTGCGAAGACACAAGTTCCCCTGCAGCCCAGCCTTCCTCCCCCTCAGCATCACTGTTTAGGAGTCAGATTTCAGTAAGTGGGTCTACACAGCTCTGTTCTGGCAAGAGGTTTAACCACTCACACATGACAAACACAACAAGTAGTCAAACACAATGCAGCTAAATTTGATCTGCTGTGCACAACTGAAATTTAGCAAGTAAATACTTGAGAGGAGAAGTTTTGGTCCACAACCAGGTGTAAATGTGGCTTGGCCAAATGTCTTTGAAGTAGAGCAACAAAAATTACTTTAGCACTTTCTGTGCTAAAGGCTTTTTAAGCGCTTTGCATCTTTTATCAAACCTTTTATGTTCAGAGATTTCCCACTTTAACTTATTGGGGCAGCCTGGTTGGGATGGGCCCTGGACATTTTTTCTCTTTCACAACTTCTTTCCTGCTGGTCATTGAAGACTTTTCCAGCAGAAGTCAGCTGGACAAAATTCAGAGGATTTTTTTTCAGACCTCTGATACCTTATAAGAAATGACAAAGCTATTGTACCCAATTCTTGAGATGAAGCTTTCTATGCTATCCTACCAGTGTACTTTTCACATTCTCCGTCATTTCTCCAAAACAAGTGAAATACTGGTTGTCTCTAAAATCCCCTTCTTTTTGGCTTTAAGGTCTGAGATGAAAGTATTGGTCCATTGTAATTTTAGTAATTGTTTTACAACTGTCCTTGGAGGACAGGCACAAATAACACTCCTAATTCAGGTGGCAGTTATGACAATTTCCCAGCAACCATTCGCTATGAAGCCAGATGTCAGATAAACTCTTGGTTTTAACCTTCCAGCAGTGCATCTCCTGCTTCCTGTAATATGTTTTCAAAAAGAAGGACCCAAATGAATCTTCTGAAAGGCCACGTGTGTAGTAAATTATGAAGCATTACACTTTATTTTGTGTGGTTTAAGATGCATGTTGCACAAATAATGTCATAAAAAAGTATTGATGAAGACTACTCATGGTTTCTCTTAAGCCTGCTTGCCACTGTGTATTCATAAGATAAACCATAGGCATAAATGGAAATAAAAATCTTTAAAAATGTCACATCAATAAGAAGTTAATAAAAGCTCTCAAACACATTTTCAGTGATTTTTTGTCACTTTATATAAATGGCAAAAGAACTGAAATCACAGAATCACAGAATCACAAGGTTGGAAAAGACCTTTAAGATCATCAAGTCCAACCATTCTCATCCTAAACTAAATCATATCCCTAAGTACCTCATCTACCCTTTTTTTGAACACATCCAGGGAAGGTGACTCAACCCCCTCCCTGGGCAGCCTGCTCCAGGCCCTGACAACTTGTTCAGTAAAAAATTTTTTTCTAATGTCTAATCTAACCCTGCCCTGGCACAGCTTCATGCCATTCCCCCTTGTCCTATCACCTGTCACCTGGCTGAAGAGACCATCACCTACCTCTCTACAACCTCCCTTCAGGTAGTTGTAGGTGGTGATAAGGTCACCTCAGCCTCCTCTTCTCTAAGTTAAACATCCCCAGCTCTCTCAGCCACTCCTCATAGGATTTGCCCTCCACCCTCTTCCCCAACCTGGTTGCCCTTCTCCGGAATCTCTCGAAGACCTCAATGTCCTTCTTGTGGTGAGAACCCCATGCAGCGCTACAGGCTGGGACAGACTGGCTGGAAACCTCTCTGAAGGAGAAGGACCTGGGGGTGCTGGTTGACAGGCAGCTGAACATGAGCCAGCAGTGTGCCCAGGTGGCCAAGAAGGCCAATGGCATCCTGACCTATATCAGGAATAGTGTGACCAGAGGGAGTAGGGAAGTGATAGCTGGAAGTGATAGTTCCATTAGACTCAGCTCTGGTGAGGCCTCATCTCGAGTACTGTGTCCAGTTTTGGGCCACTCGCTCCAAGACGGATGTTGAGATGCTGGAGAGCGTCCAGAGGAGGGCGATGAAGCTGGTGAAGGGTCTTGCATGCAAGTCCTATGAGGAACACCTGAGGGAGCTGGGGCTTTTTTAGTCTTGAGAAAAGGAGGCTGAGGGGACACCTCATCGCTCTCTACAACTACCTGCAAGACAGCTGCAGAGATGTTGTCGTTGGTCTCTTGTCTCAGGTGACAAGCGGATAGCATGAGAGGGAATGGCTGAAACTACACCAGGGGAGATTTAGGTCAGATATCATGAAGAATTTCTTTCCTGAAAGAGTTGTCAAGCATTGGAACAGGCTGCCCAGGGAGGTGGAATCACCATCCCTGGAGTTATTTAAAAGGTGTGTAGATGAAGTCCTTAAGGACGTCATCTAGAGGTGGAATAGGCAGGTTTAGGCTGTGGTTGGACTCAGCGATCTAAAGGGTCCCAAACCAGGTGATTCTATGATTCTATGATTCTAAATGATGTACAGCTTAGGTAATGAAACAGTTTTGTTTGTGACACACCACTATTCAACAGGCAAAATAGCTGTCCTGCTGTTCTATTTATGCTGTTAAAGCTTTGCATTTTAAATGCAGAACTCTGTATTGTCATAACTATAATCTGATTCTGTAAGCTTTCAGCTATCACCTAATGCACTGGCATGGAACTGGTAAGGAAAACATGTATGCTTTTGCTGTATAGGTCAGGTTTGGTTTTTACGACACAAGAAAATTAATGTGAACTTTTCTTCTGCACCTGTAACATGAAAAAAATCTACATTGTTAACTACTTCAAGGCTAATGAAGCATGTTTGGAGCATCCAGTTACATTTTAATTGATGCAGATCAGGAGCTCTAACCTAGGAGCTATATATTAGTAGATTCACAATAGATAGCCAAAATGGATAAGGCAAATAAACCCAACTCTTAATATTTAATTTATATTGCAATGAATCTGGAAAGTAACACTATTTTGTGGAGGCTAAGGTAGAAGGGGCTATAAATCAGAAACATACTGCTGTGTGACTTTGTTTTTTTCCTGCACATGCTTGGCCTTAAGGAACACAGGGAACAAATTACTGATCTCACCTAAAAGAACATGCAAAGCAATTTCACCATTAATGTTGGAAAAATGCAACTTTTCTTTCTGTTCCCCACTGATGGCATTTTTGAGAATAAAATGGTATTTTCAAGGCATTTAAGTGAGTTAGTTGCCAACTTCCCACTGACAGAAAGCTTGGAGACTACATCACTTCAAAGTCTTTTGAAAATTTCACCCTCAGCAGTGGAGCAGTTCTGGGGAGACATCAAGAAATCAGCCCCCAAACCCAGTTAGAACTGGGCTTTGAGCCAAGACTCTAACGCATAGCACATATCCAAAATAGTGGCGTTTAGGTTGTGTAATATCAAAGACAAGATACTTGTGACATTTCTTCCAGAGATCACTATTTCAGTAAAAAAAAATGTGGAGATTTTTACATTTGTGGTAGTTTATGTGTGGGAAGAATGATACTTTTTCAGGGATATCTCACTTCAAGGAAGGGGAATGATACAGAAAGATCACATATCCACCACACTACATCTCAAATAAAAAATAGGTAAATAAATAAGAAGAGGCAAAAAAATGGCCCCACTCTTCAGCAGAATTAGGAGTAGTAAACAAATTGGATTCTGACCACACTTGGTGACACCACAACCTGTGAACATTTGTAACAGACCAAAAATTGCAATGACAGTCTATAAAAACAACCAATAATAATGTCCTTTGAACAAAGTTTTCATTAAAGCTCATGGAAGGGTTGGGTGCCCTCATTTCACTGACAATAAACTTATAGCATGTAGACTTTCTTCAATATTCAGTTCTTTTGTTTAACAGCTGCTTAATATCTGATAATTTTCACCACCTCTAACCTATACCTTGAGGCCCTACCCTGGATTAATTTTATTTTACATATTGGACTTTCATTAAAGTCAACATATACATAGACATGCAAATTAGGAGCAGGTTTAAAATAGTTTTTTCTTTCCCAGATGCATAGGTATTCAATGAAGTCACATCATCTTCTTCAACATATGCATACTTATTTCACACAGTATATATAGTTAGATAGATATATATACTACCACCTAACAATTTTTTTTTTGTTAGAGCCTTCAACTTTTTTTAATTCATTGTTATTTGAAGACTGTAACAATATAATTACATTGCTATAATATAATATGACAGTGAGTAACAATTGTCTCTGACAGTTGCCAGTGGTTCAGAATCTTACAGTATTAGCACTCAAGTTCCTGGTGTAACCTGTCAAACAGCTGACTCAAGGGACCAATACTTCTCTCTAAACTACTGTACATATTCAGAAAAATTGATCACTGGCGTGCATTATGTGATGCCTCTTCAACTACACAGACAAAAATAATTGCAACTAGAGCAATGATGTCAGAAACTAGTTATTATAGAATCAAAGACTCATAGAATAGTATGGCTTTGAAGGGGTCTTTAAGGGTCAGCTAGTAAAACCCTTCTTCAATAAGCAGGATCATCTGCAACCAGATCAGGTTGCTCAGAGCCCCATCCAATCCAACCTTGAATGTTTCTAGGGATGGAGCATCTGCAAACACTCTGGACAAAATTCATCCTTATACCTAGTCTGAATCTAGCCTCTCTTAGTTTAAACCCATAACCCTTTGTCCTATTGCAACCAAGGCTACTATAAAAGTCTGGCCCCACCTTTCTTATAAGTTGCCTTGAAGTATTGAAAGGCCACAACATGATCTTCCTGAAGTCTTTTCTTCAGGTTGAACAAGCCCAACTCTCTCAGCCTGTCTTGGTAGGAGAGGTGCTCCAGCCCCCTCATCATTTTTGTGGAGCTCCTCTGGATACACTCCAACAGCTGTCTTTCCTGTGCAAGGGAAGGAAATGCTTTCACAAAGAATATATAGTAAAGCTATGAAACTTTGTGGCTTAGCATGCCATGGATGCTAAGGGTTTATTTGTATTCAAAATCAGTTATTCTGGTTTATTGGGAAAAAGCCTGTTAAATGGAGTGCATCATCTCAGCATCCAGAAGTCACTAAGATATGGCTCAGTGGAGGCAGGGACCAAGCAACAGGAGCACCTTCTGTTTGCATTCCTGTTTTGATCTTCCCTACACATGCACCTCTGGCTCCTGCAAGAGACAGGGTCCAAACCTTTGCAGGCCATTGGTCTAACTCAGGATAGGTGTTCTTATATTCTCATTTAAGTCTAAAAAATGTGTTTGGGGTTTGGTTTTTTGTTGCTCTTTGTATGTCATTCAGCTCACAGAGAAAAAATGTTTTAAAAGGTTTGAGAGCTTTCCTAACAATTAAGTATTGCAGATTTTCTGCGACATCAAAATATTCCTTCTGTAATCTCCAGCTCCTCCTTCCTCCCTCCCAGCTCCAACGCACAGCTGCCATACTTGCAGTGTTTCAAAGGATGTTTTCAGGTCTTTTCAGGTTCTAGTTCCTGTTAAAAGGAAAAAAAAAAAAAGAAGATAACCTAAATCCAAAGCAGTTTGACACCCCCAGTAGGAACTAAAACCTGAAAAAAGCCTCAGCCACCTGTGAAATGCTTCTGAATGCAGCAGCTGTGTGCTCAGAGTATGAGACTGCATTCAGACTGCCTTCCTCATGTTATGAGTACATATATGGATGGTGTACCATATGGGTGTGTAGATCATTTCCATATTTCATCTCCATCTGAACAGTTAAGTCAGGTACATGAAAAACCTTTCCATTTTGCTTTCCTGAAATGATAATCACTGAAATGGCTTTCATAGAACTCAATGAATTAGGAATTAAAAAAGCAGGGGGAGGTGCTTCACTGGTAAAACCAGTCAAACTCTGCTACATCCAGTTGCTGAAGAGGAGTGGCAAGTATGCCTATGGATACAACACTACACTTGTGTAACAGGTAGATTACAAAAAAAGGGAAAATAATGTGGATGAAATAACAATATAGCAATATATATTGAAGGGAATGAGAGCATCAACACAGCTGTGCAATGGAATCTTTTCTTACCTCACTTTCGCTATTGTGTCAATGAGATTTCTTGTACGAGTAGAGTCACTGGGGTTTGAATTATGTTCTCAGCATGAGAGAAGTTTTCAGCTTGAAACCATTCATAGTAAAGTTCACAGCAAGATTCACATTCTATTCCACAAAGCAAGGCGACCACATGGTATTGGCCAAGGTGACAGATAACACAGCAGTACCTTCCAGACAGGGTCCATGCACACAGTTCAGGACAAACACTAAGACTAAGCCAAACTATGTATGTCTTTCTTAATTAATTAGTTGGAAATCTCTACACCCATTGTATTGATAGGTTACTCTCACTAACTCACCCTATACACTCAGCCTCTTGAACACACTGTACAACACTAGAACAGCTACCCATGTGGACATCAGCCCTTAACAAACTCTACCAAGTGCTTTTCTGCAGGGTACTTTGACAGTTCTATAAAAAGAAGGGCTTTGAACTATTCCCAAAGAGAATTAATCAAATGGGGAAAGTAAATAGTGAGCAAAACTGACAGAAATTAATTTCCAGTCTTTTGAGTGCGCATGTTCTCTGTGTTTTCCAAGTATAAACCTAGAAAAGTTAATAGAATGGCAGCATAATAGGTCTTCTATATTTTTAGACAACCAACATACCTGCAAAAAGATAAAATATTGCTGTGCTAACATCAGGGTGTGTTAATATCATATAGAAGTGATTATGCAGGCCATTTAGTTTTACGAGTTCAACAAGAAATTTCTGCATAACTGTTCTGGTGTCATCCCCACTAAATTATATAGAGTTCCATAAGTGTTTCTGGAAGTCTTTTAAGAGCTCACCTTTCAAGTGAGACATTTTTCTTAATCAGTTGTCAGACACCTGTAAGTCACACTGACCAATGTACAAAAATTTTAGAAAGTGAAATTTCCTCTCACTTCAGTTCAAAACCAGTTTAATTCCACTGAGTTCAGAAGACTTGTTCATTTTAAAAGAAGTAGTGATGAGATCATAAACAGAATCATAATTTTAAAAAAATATTTAACTATTTGAAGTGAACAAAGGACTCACCATTTCCACAGCAATGTGGAGGACAAATTTTTAGTGATGAACAAAGGGAGTGGAAAAATAATATTTTTTTCTTGTATTTAAAGAAAAAAAAACTTTATTCACCTTGAATAAACATTGAAAAAATGTAATGACAATCA
The DNA here is from genome assembly GCA_020800305.1 of Porphyrio hochstetteri. Lineage (NCBI taxonomy): Eukaryota > Metazoa > Chordata > Aves > Gruiformes > Rallidae > Porphyrio > Porphyrio hochstetteri. Next base: position 14,508,597 of record CM036938.1, on the reverse strand, counting down.
TTAAAGAATAACTAGCAGAACAATCTCATGGGATATGTATATTTTAAAAAAAGTGTGGGGGGGGCAGGTCTTGAATACAACGGACAGCAGTACTGTTTTCAGGGATTCGAATTAAAACAGCAGCTCTCAAGGGAGAAAGAGAGACCATCATGAAAGAAAGATGGTCATTTTCAACCACTTTTAATCTGGTTCCTGCTATTCCATTTCAGGGATAAGAACAGAGCCCTTAGCCTAACAGGATAATCTGATAAGTAGCAATGATTAAAATACTAAACTTGTTTTAAGAGCTCAAAGTGATGAGACAGTGCCAAAGTCTGCTTCCAGTTATGCTTGTGGAGCCACAGCAGAATTGCTGAAAAATCTTAGCTCGTATAAACTACTGTTGATGCTAATTCACAGGTGATAGCTAATAGTTCATAGTTAATAAAGGTCAAATGGGAATAGTAGATTTTCTGCTGCATGGTATGAGCTTTGGTCTGATTCGTGGTTGTTCATCTGATTAAATATGAACTTCTTCACGGATTCCTTACTTGCACTAGTGAGGGTGTAGATGAAGAAAGATTCCCTCTGTTTCAACTTTGGCAAAGAACTAAGGAGAAAGAAATTTTTTGCTAGTGATTTTCCTGGAATTTCCAGGGACAATCCAACTTTTCTATCATCTTACCTTTATATGTTATCTATCTTTTCAAAGGCAATCTTTGCTAGCGGTAGCTTGCAAGGTTTTACCCTTCAAAGTCACAAAGAAATAGATGATTTAAAGAGCAAAAGGGACAACTGCCTGGAGAACAAAAAAGATGGCCTCTTACCTTATTTTAAAACAATGTAAAATATGGAATGAAAAAGTCAAGGTCACACTGGTTTGGACAAATTCCATCAAAATTCTTAACAGCAATTTTTTTAACCAGGTTTATCCTTTGACTACTAGAAATACCATTCAACATTTTGCTCTTTCATTAAATTAGTGGCAGACTTCAGGACAGGCAGTTTACATGAGCAGGAAAGCATACGATACTGACTTTGTATTTTTTTAACTTTCTATTAATAATTTCCATTACATTCTATGGTAGTATTAATATTTACAGTGGGAGCAACATTAGGCAGTGTAACGGATGTAAAAAACACTTCATGCTCATCATCTGATAGAGAGCAAACATAGCTGCATTGAATGGAGATGTAATTTTGCTGCCTGATATGAGGTAAGGATCTGTTGAGTACCTTCTGTGTGTCTGCGAGGGATGTACACAACCCACTTTGTTGTTGCTGTTGGAATGGATGCCAGCTGGCAACACACTCAGCAATGAGGTGCTCTGCTATTACATTTTTAGAAGAGCCCACTGGCCTCCGATAGCTACAGGAAAACTGAATGGCAGCATTTGAGACATGCTGCCAAGGTATCATATTTTAATGAATAACTGCGCATCAGCCAGCACGCAGAAACTGCATACGCTCTCAGAGCCAGTGGCAAATGGCATGTAAAGCATTTTAGCTTCAATTCCTTTTGCCGACATTTTGCCTAATTCTTTCCCATTTTTATCTGTATAAGAACTTATTGGCAGTTTTAAATTTCCAGTTTTGAGCACACATTAATTCCTTTTGGCCAAATTCTGTGGCAGCAGTTCAGCAGTATTTAGGAATCCTTAGCACTGTCAATGAGAGGCGAGTTCAGAAAATCTATCCCCCTTTTTAGTTGCTTTGCTGGGAATTGCAAACTGCTAAGCTCTGCTGTAAATCCAGCCCTTTATATTTTGCTTAAAAAAGATACAAATAGATATTGGACTAGTTCTAATGGAGCCAGTAGCCTGTAAATGTAATAGTTTAAAATAATCCCATAGAAGCCTACAATACTCTCATAGAAAGTATGACAAAAGTTCTCCAAATTCTCCATCTGAATAGGGGACAGTAACTTCCTTTCACAGGTGCTGCTCAGAGCATACATATATAGAATAATTTTTTCAGGATATTGTACCCACACTGCTGGCATGAGGTGATCATTGACTACAGTGTAAGTTTTTCAAGGTCAAATAAAAGTTTAGCTAGAAATTTACATCAGGCAGAAAGCTCCATTCTTAGCAGCAAGGTCTTTTAAAGCCTTTTCTAACTTTTTGCAGTGATATACTATACGCTGCAGGCTCACTATGTCTCCTCAGCAGGTCATATATTTTCCTTTATGCTCAGCTGAGTGGAGCTAAGATCAATTTTTAAATCACATTGCTATATTATCCATCTTTACGGTTGCAGACAAGGTGGATAATTGTTTGCTATTTTAGAGGTCCTTGAGTTAAAAAACTAAATCTTTTTCCCAAAATTCTCCTGTAAGTCTCAAAATGACTATTTTTTTGCTACTTGCAGAGTGTTTGTGTATATCATTTCCACAGACAGGCATATGCACAATGACCAACATACACACATACTTAAAAGTAAATAATAAATTATTTCCTTTGTGTGAGTGTTTGCCTTCAAAGGCAAGGGGACAATTTGGTCACTCTTACAAACAACTGTGAAAGGAAAATAACCATGAAAGGGAGATTTCTGCTCCTATTAACTAAACAAAACTTATATTAAAATACAACAAAACTCCTTTGGATGAATATCAAGTACATTAATAATTCAGCTGAAATAATAAAGTTCCTGTTCTCCGTTACATAAGAAAAAAAGGTAAACTACAAAGCTGACCCAATTCTTACGGATAGATGTGCTGCAAGTATATGCTTTGTGTATACAAAACAGATTTTTTCTTCTGTTTTGGGGGTTTTTTTGCTATGAGATGAATGAATTTTTTATCAAGACCTTGTTTGCCCAGCAAGGTCACCGCTCTTTCTGTGTGTGAATAGGGAACAGAGTGCACACTCTCACACACCAGAATTTCAACAGTGAATTGTTTCCTTTTTGTCTCTAACACAGAGCAGGATTCCTTCCTGACCAAATAATTTGGTTTGGGTTTGTTTTGTTTTGGGTTTTTTTCCCCTAAACATGAGTTTGTGAATAGGACAGATACATCTGGGACTTTTAATGTCACTTAGATAATTTGTCTCCTGATATAACTGATTCCCAGGCTTCAGAGGATGTGAAAGGAAAAGGAAGCAACTTGCATCTGTACTTATCTTCTCCCATCAAGGAATAATATCTCCTGATATTACAATGGAAAAATTTCCTGCATGGCCCTTGCAGGTGACCAAGGAAAGCACTAAATCTGTTCTTCCATATAAGGTAAAATTGGCCCAAAAAAATAACATTTTGGTGTTCTTTCTAACACTTCAGATGTTGCCACACTGCAAAGCTAAGGACAAATATCACTGACATAATTGTTCACTGTGGGAATTGCCTTGTTAATGGAAAAAGCTATCAATGTTATCTTTTGTATAAGGCATAAAAAGCAATGAAACACCATCAAAATTTTTGGAGTTTCTAGTGATGTTGACAGAGGAACAGTCAGTAGAAAATCATTATCTTGTTGCTATATGGAATAGTCGAGTCTATAGTGAAGAGCAATTTCATCATGCAAGGATCAAAACTGCAACTTTTGGGACATTTTTCAACAGGACCTAACTTCGTGCTATTCATAATGTGTTGCAAAAATAGCTCACATTATCCCCTGAATTTCATTCCCAAGATTTAATACATGCAGCTTTCTTTCTCATTTCCTTTAGCTGTAATGGATGTTGTACATCTTCAGCTCCTACCTCCCATTCAGAATACTCAGTTTTGGTTGTGAAGGTGTGAGAAGGATCTGAGTAAGAAACACCATGTATTAGGACATATTTCAGGCTGTGTCAAGTTTATTTTAATCCTTCTCTAAAGAACCCCAATAAATCTGGCCACTACTCAAGTTTAAGTACCAAGTAGAGCAGCCAAGGATGATGAAAATAAAGAGACCTAGAACAGCTATAGTAACTCATTGACTTTATGCCAAATATCCTGAGCCAAATTCATCCCTCATGTAAGTACTTTGACTACAGTGGAGTTACACTAGAGAAGAATTTGTTCAGCATCCCCTGATTACAGGGACTTTCAGTTCTAAAACAGGGGATAAAATCACTGACCCGAGTATAATGAAGAGACATGGAATGGCAGGGATCAAGTAAATGAAGATGGAAACTCATTGACTTCTACTACCCTGAAAGTCAATGTGCCCTTGTAAAATTTTATTCAAACATTGCAGCAGATGAAAATACATATTTGGAGCTCTCAAAATCATCTGTACAAGAAGAAGATAAAGTGTACATTCACTGAGGCTGCAAACAATATTATCGAGATTAAATTGCAGCAGAGGAAGAAAATGTGTTTTTCAGGCACAGCACTGCAGGAGCTACAAAACAGTTATTACAGACTTCAGAAGGAGAAGATGATACAATGGCACAAAGAAAAATCACTGGAGCAGCTTCCTCCATGGGGCAATATACTGAGTTGGGAGAACACAGGCAGTCTGATCAGAATGTTTCCTCAGAAACTATTATATTTAGGGTTGGTTTTATATAGACAATTATTTTTTCCTTCCTTCCTTCCTTCCTTCCTTCCTTCCTTCCTTCCTTCCTTCCTTCCTTCCTTCCTTCCTTCCTTCCTTCCTTCCTTCCTTCCTCCCTCCCTCCCTCCCTCCCTCCCTCCCTCTCTTCCTTCCACACTCCCTCCCTCCATCTCTCCCTCCCTTCCACACTCCCTCCCTCCCTTCCACACTCCCTCCCTTCCACACTCCCTTCCCCTTTCCCTTCCCTTTGCAGTGTGTTGCAAAACCACTGAAAAACACCAGGGCAGAAGTTTCAGTCTACCTACTTTTGTGGGTGGAATCAGTCTCGTTGTGTAATATACACCTAGAAGCAATAATATTTGAAAAGAAGCACAAAGCACTTGGTACACAAAATGAGAGATAACCCTTCTTGCTAAGAATAATTGAAGGGAATAGGTATTTTTCCCATGTCCTGACACATTACATTTCACAATCTAAAACTGCTTTTAGCTAACCACATTTTAATTTTCTTCCATCTCTGTGATCATCTGCATCCACCTTTCTTTACTGTCCCATACGTATGCAATAAGTAACAGCTAAATTACTGCATATGAAACTGGGTATGGTCTCATGGCCCAAGGGTTAAAACCCAACACCTCTTTTCTTGTATGTGGCCTCTCCAATTGCAGAAATTATGTTGCTTCCTAAGTGTAATAACAGATTACTTTTCCTTTTTTAGTATTGAATATAACTATAATGTCAGGTTTATTTGTGCCAGTTTTCTCAAGATTTGAAAGATTATTAGGAGCACTTGCATGGTGTATTAAACTTTCTACTTCAACATGATGCATATAACCACAGAAATACTTGTCCTCAGTGGTGCATCAGCATGTCTTTCTGATGGATAAATACCTTTTTTAAATGTTCCCTTGGACAGAACATGCAATAAAACTGCAAGAAGATATAGCAACTTTAGGATGAAAAGACTACAGATGAAGTGAAACCTTTTTCACAAACTCATCACTTTAAATCCTATGTTATTCAGTGTTACACCTTTTAAAACATGAGACCCAGCTGTAGATATCAAGACAATCCATGGATTTGGGGGCATGTTTTGCACTAAAGTTCTTGAAAACCTTGGTATAATTTATTTTGGTGAAGTAGTTTTTATCTGCTTTTAATACTATTTGTTCCAGATTTAAACTGTTTCTTATATAAACTATTTAGCTTTTTTGCTTGGTATTTTTCATTTGATTACAAGTACAACATATTTTAATGTTTGCTGAAATGCCAGACGTTTTCTCTCTCAACTTCTTCTGCTACCTCTGAGTTTATGAAGTTCTATTTCCACTTCAGTTTGCTGGAGCATAATTATTTTATTGTGAGTAGAGGTGAAAAGGCAAAAAACCTGTTCTTGTTCAGGAATTAACTATTTGCTCCCAAAGGCGAGTTTGAAAAAAAATTAAGATTTTAAGAACTATTCTGATCACAATTAAGCATCATTAAAACCATTCTTTTAAGCATTAGCTGAATGGGTTTACATTGTGCTAGGAACTATTGATACCGTTACTAGGCAGCAGCAGCGTATCAATAAAAAGAAGTTAAGAACAGATGTTGTACTTAATAATACAATGTACACCTCCATATAAACTAAGCTTCTTGGGAATTTAAGCAATGATGTGAGTGTCTTAGCACAGTTATCATTTTACCATGGGTGCAAATCATTCTCTCAAACACTTTAAGGAGAATACTATTTTGCCTGGAAGATTGACTTTAGACAGGGACTAGAGTAGAAACCACTCTTCAGACAGATTTTATTATGAAGTCTTCCTAGCCAGAATTTTCTGAGAAGCAGAGTCAGAAAGTTTATCATATTGACCAGGTAAACCTGAAGTAATTTTGTTGTCTAGTAAGAGAATATTTTCTGAGATTGCTATTCAAGAAAAAAATGCCTATTTAAAATTTTATGCCTTTTCATATATATTTGTAACCTGTTTATGTTTCCACATAAAATTTAAGAGTGTGGCAACTAAAAACCTCACAATAAAATATTTTATTTTCCTATTGCTTACTTCATGCATTTTATACAGTTTTGTAGAACTGGTTTCAGTGTTCCTCCTGTCTAGTGAATTCTCAGTTCTTCATATTAATCTCAAATGTCTTTAGCTGATCCTTAGAGTAAAAATGAAAACACAGGATTTTTGAAAAGGACTATGTTATTTTTAAATAAGCAAACTTCTGTGGAGATTTTGAAACTCAAAACCATTCCAAAAAAGACAAGCTAAGAAGAGTAGTTTTCTATTTTTGTTTCTTCTTTAAAGTGGGTGAATAACATGAACATACAATGAATCTTGATATCTACCTCAGAGATTCAGAAAGACATAAAACAATACTCTGTTTGAGCCTAAAACATTAATTTCTTTCCCCATTTCAGTGTCATTCATATATATTAATGTTTTTGAAGCAGTGGTTTCAGGATCTGGCAAACATTTTATGTCTGCTATCCCACAAGAAACATTTTTCTTTCTTCTATATCTACGTAGGTAGTAAAGGGAGTAATAAGAATCATTTGCCTGTGTCAAGTAACAGAAAGATTCCTAGGCATTTTTTTAATACATCAGAATCTTATAAAGACCTGAAAAATGCATAAACCTGCTCAGCGATGCTGCATAGCAAGGGCAGTAACAATAAATTCAACTGAGTCAAATTTCAACTGACAATAAAAAAATGTTGAAACTGAATTAAATCTTTAGTTAAGTTGTCTCTGCCAGGACTTTCTCTTTAAAGTTAAAATGTAATTAAAGACAAGGCTATCCAAATAGATCTTGCCAGTAATTTCAGCAAATATGGAGAAACATATATAGAAGCAGGCACAAACAAATAATTGGAAACTTCTGCTGGAGTTGGGATACAACCCCAGGTTGTGATGTGAACCTGGCCATACCTTTCCTTTCCTAGAGGTTTTTACCAAATGAAGAGTGCACTGATATTTGTGAGTACTCCCTTCCAGCTCCCTTCCAGCTCACAGGCAATGACATGTGTAGAGCTCCCAGAAGGAAAAAGGGCTGAGATCACATTTTACCATTCAGATATCTCACAGGCAAATTTTAGAGTGTGACTGTAGCATAGACTTCACTCTGAATACAGTTCATTTACCCCTCTCAAATGAACTGGCTGCCAGAGAGTCGCAGAAAGCATAAAGGTGTGAGAAACAATGATATCTTTAAATTTTGTTATTATTAAAGAGTGAAAAGAGGTGTTACACTCTACAAAGAGCTTCAGTTTTGAGCTGTAAGATGCACTGCACTCTTCTCAGTGAAACGTTGCAGCAATAAATGATTTTCTGACAGACATTTTTGTCTGGTTGGGAAAGATGCTATACTTCATGGAGAAGGCTGGTCACTGTAGTGGAGTAACCAGCTCCCACGACAACTCCTTCTTGGACTGGGTCATTAGCTGTGAGCAGCTATTCTAATTAAAGCCTGCCAATATGTAACTCTTAGTGGAGCAAGACCATCCTGACAGCAAGCTTTAACAGAGACATTTTAAAGATCCCAGAAATCATTTACTCAGAAGAGAGGCAATTTAATTAGTAATTTAAAAGATGCTTGAGAAAGAATTTTTATGAACCAAAGACTGTATGCTGGACATCCAGGCAAAAAAAGTGAAATTAATTTTTGCCTCACTTGGAGAAAAGTACCTTGAGTTCAAAGATGATCTAGATGTGCCAAACTGGAGCAGTAGTGACGATCAGTTTATACAGGTACAGAGGCGACTTTTCAGAATTCAGAAGCTATGTAATGAATCTGCCATAAGTATAAAGCATGTATTTCATGTGGCATAAATCCTAATTTAAGGAGGAGCATATAATTCACCCTTGAGCACCTAGGACATATTTTTTATTGATCTCCTATTGGTTTCATCTGAACTGTAGGTCCAGGGATAAATACTGGACTCCTAAAGGGAGTGATCTGTGGAATGCCTGAATGTGGGTAACTTCTTAAACCTGACTTGGTACTAAAGAACTGGGAAGTGTCTAGTGCTGCAATATTTTTCATGTAGGAGAGTGGAATGGCAAATAAGCAATATATTTTTTACATTAAATTGTTTGTCTTTCTGTAATCGCTTAAAAAGAGGAAAAAAAAACCTGAACATTAAAAATTTTCTGCATTGGATACTGAGCTCAAGTTATATCTTTCTCTGGATGAGTGTTAAGTCTTATAATTAAGTTTACAAACCAAGCTCCCTTAGCTCATTTCCAAAACTGTTGTACACATGAATGGATTCACATGAGCACACGAAAATGCTTGTATGAATGACTGTAGAATTCAAACCCAACCAAAAGTTCCAAGTCGTAATGTGTGCCATGTACAAAGGAGCATGGGAGTTTTTGCAAAGGATCAACATTTAGTTGCTTGAGATCTTTCTCAAAGTCTGTGGAAAACTGATACCAGTTTGCATAACAGTTGCTCATATCAGGTTGCATAAAATTAGGTCCAGAAAACCCTAAGCAGTCTGAAAAGTTTTAAGGTATCGAGCAAATTTTGTCACCTTTGTTCTGACACTTGCTAATGACTATACAGAGAAATCTGGCTTTCTTTTCTTTCAAGCACTCTTTGTCTCCTTCCCTATACCCCATCCGTTTTTACCTACTTTTAGTATTTCACATGAAAAATTACCCACACTGTTATTGACCTTCTTAAAACTCTACAGAGGGAAGAATAAAATAAAACAATTCTCCTCAGAAGCTGTGGGAAGATAGGCGCGGTTTAATTCTACCTAATACCCCTCCTCCAAAACCTAGCCTCATCAAATTTTTTTCCTCCCTCACCAGTGGAAAGTCCCTGGGCTTGGCTATAAATGAAACTGTTCCTCTGCAAGTAACATGTGACAAGCAGCAGCTAACCTTCATACATTAATTCAGGCTGTCTTCACCAGGTCCCCTTTCTGAGTTGGGAGATGGTGAGCATTTTTAACACAGTGAAAAATATCAGAGGTTTAAAAATACTACATCCTTGAGGTTTAAGCCTTTTAATCCCATCAAAAACTGTAGGATGAAAGCGAGATAAGTAGATGGGGTACAAGAGTTAAATAAAGGATACACATAAGAACAGTTGTTTCATAAGGCCGATCCCCTGCCAAGGGTCGAATCTCCAGCACTTAGAAGACATATGATGCATCATACACTGATGCTATTGATCACTTAAAAAACCCCAGAAATAAAACAGGCCACAGATCTACCAATCAGAAACTATCATTGACTCCGGATATTTTCCTGACTGAAGCGAAAGACATTTTTTTCTAGGTGATCTCTTCACTGCCAGTGTGATCTTGTGCTGCAGCAGGTTGCCTGCAGCTGGCGTTTGCTAATGCATTTCAGCACTGGTGACTTGATGGACACGTGCAATGGTTGTCATTTGCAAGCTCAAGAGATGAAGGAAGTTGTTGCTCTCTGAGGCTTTTTACAGCTGCGCTCTGGTGAAGCTGTGTCATGCACCTTTAGGACAGATGACATAGATGTTAACTGGAAGCATAAGGTTGCTTGATCTGGAGCAGTCAGAAAATTAATCTGGGTGTTTGCATGGGGTCATTATTGTAACTGTTGACACTACTGTCTGAACCAATTTGTTATTCTCTACATTTCACTTCATTTTGTTCTATTGCCAGTACAATAGACTGGACAACACCAGAAGGACCTGTTTTAAATCTGCATCCTTTGCCAAGCAGTAGGCTTCATAGATAACTGAAGTTTTCCAACATTTAACATAGGAATAAAATCACTAATCATAGTCCAGGATCTGAATGCTGTATGCACCGGTTTATTCCTCTGTATGCATCTTCTAGTTAAAATAACACACTGTTTTACCTTGCTTTTAATTTGTACCCATTACTTTTTTAGAGTTCTTAGAGGTTACCAAGTATATTCTTTGAACCTATAAGTTTTGAAATACTGAAATATACTTACATTTGTATTGAAAGTTTCCCAAATAAATGCTGCTGTTACAGCAGTAATAGTATTTTCTGGCATATCATTTATATTTTAAAGAAATTAGTGTTGAGGCTTACCAGAAATATTCTTGAAAATACATCACATAGTTGTAGAAAAGTGAAAAAAGGGAGATGAAGAAAGAGAGGAGAAAATTAAAAAATAAAGAAAGAAAAAAGAAAATAAAACAATTTTTAAAAGTGAAGGGAAGGCAAGGAGAGGAGAAGGGAAGGCAGGGAAGAAGAAGGTAGGAGAATAAGGAAAATTTCCAAATGGAAATGCTCTAAATTTTCATTTTTAAAAAAATGTTGTTGTTTTTGAATGTTGAACACATTATCTAGGTTTTAAAATGTAATCAACTCCCAATTAAAAATATTTGACTTTAAGTCAAATCAATTTCTTGGTGGATAAGAAAAAGTTCTTTATTTCATTTAACTAAGGAAAATATAACTTGAAGAGCAATAAAAAGTAATTCTTCAGGCAGGGCAGAGAAGAGAAAACTAAGTTATTTTCATTTCTTTGGCTGCTGGCCTATTTAGGAACACCCTTTTTCTGTATTCATTCTTATATATCTATGCTGTAGACAGCATGTTTACAAAGCAGTCTGGATTTTTCTTCCTTCCAATTAACCCCTGTGCCATAGAAATTTCCAGTAATCTTTTCTCACATTCTCATTTAATCTTCAGCTCACTCCCCACTGATTTGCTCTTTTGCCTTTGTCATTATAGTGCCTTGTGCAGCATATCTCCTTTTAGTGAGCATGAATCTGCAAAAGCAATTTCGCTCACTTTTCTCGTCAGTTTTTTCTGTGTCTCTGCTTTCTCTTTCATCTTCTCCTGGGATGAGGGGGTCTCTTCCCCTCAAAGTCCAGAGTTCTGAGATGGCCAGATAGCTTCTTTTCTCCAGAAACAAGGGCCCTTTATATAGCCTTCATATTTCTCTCAAGGACAACTCTCCAGAAGTATCTGCTAGTTTATTTCTAACAATGGATGGGTGTCTTCCTTCTGCTTCTGAAGAGTAAGCAGGGAGATTCTCATCGCAGGAAGAGCCTTTAAGATGTGGGGCAGTAGTGAGACAGAAAGATTAACAAGGGGTGGTTTATAGATGAACAAATTGGTGCCGCATACTTCCGAAGTATAATAAAGAAATGTGCATAGTGCAATGATGGCACTTTCCACAGGCTTTCCAAGGATAAGCAGAGTACAAGTGGCAGCATGTCAGTGCAAGAACATCAGGGCTTTATTCATAAAGGTTCACAGCAATACAGAGTTGTGAGTTTCAACAACTACTATACACAATAGTGTGTGAAACATAGCCTGTTGAGATTCCTACAGGGATCTGCTGCTATTGGTTTTTCCAAGTACAACAGCATCGAGACCTCTCCAGATGTACCATATACTAAATCTTGGGGAAAATCAAAGAAGTTCAACTAACATAGCAATCCTTTGGTTATTAGCAAGCACAACACATGAATAAAACTACATTAAGAATGGTGCGGGGGGGGGGGGGGGGGGGGGGGGGGGCGGGTCTGGGTATCACAGCAGGGAGCATTGCTTGACTTGTACAACTGTGCCATGCATGTGTCACAGCTGTCAGGGTGAAGCTACATGGGAGTAGGCACTATACAAACCTGAAGCAACACAGGATGGGCAAACATACCCCAATTACAAGAGCAAAGAGTCACCTTGTGAAAACAAATAAAGCATCATCTTATAAATGGAAGGAATAACCCAGGAAAAATGCTGAGGTGGAGCACTGATATGGTTAATAACTCCTACAGTTCTTAGAGTGAACAATAACACTGCTGATCTCAGTTACTGATTAAAAAAATGTCATTGAGAATATTTTTGTGATCAAAAGTCTGGCAAATTGTATCTGACAACACTGGCTATTTTACTTCTATTTTTATTCTTAATCTCTTCCTTTTCTTTCTGTTATGCAAGTAGCAACATTAGTACTCTGCTCCACAAAATGCTGGGCTTTTGAAAGTGCATCCTGTGTACCACTTTAATTTCTGATACCAGATTTAGCATTGCAGTTGTGCTTTACAGGAGCTGAAAAGAAAAAAACAACTTCAGTGGTGATAAAGAACCACATTATGTGGTGAAAGTTGCCAAAAATTTTACATTAACAAACCCTAACACAATCCTTTGTTTCCTATTTATTTTTCTCTCAGAATGTGTAGTTTAATGGGAAACACTTCTATCTTACAAATTCCAGTATCTAATCTCACCTCACTCTGTACATTTAGATCACCAGTAAGATGAAAGCAGGACAGATGTAAAAAGGGAAGCGAATGGAGGAGCTGGGAAAAGGAAAATCAAGGCTTAAGACTAGTCAGAGCTATTTGTGAATTATTTTCACAGACATTTCAACATAAAACTCTTACTGACTTAAGGACAACTGTCAGCATTTCTTTAGCTGGTACTGTACTTTAATTTTATATCTCTTCGCCTACCTCAGAGCACTATAATATGTCTGTAATAAAAGCAAAATCTTTAATATCCTTATCCGCCACAAGAGCAGTATAATTTCCTAGTGCCTTCACAGTGCTCAAAAATAAAACAGTATCTTTTTCCTGCTCGTTAAAGCAGTGCTAATAAAGAATGGGTACTGTTTAGCTATGTCTCCTGCTGGTTACCACGCATAAGTGATATTATTTCTCTGCAAGATGTCTGCCATGCTCACAAGAATGTTACTTATGTGTAAAATGGCTGACAAAGGCAGTAGGCTTAGAAGTGGCATTTGCTGCCTTGGAGCACGTTTTGCAGAATATGCATGCTGAGAAATGCTTCCTACATTTCCAACTTCCATAATTCTGGGCTGAGCGGGAGGTTTATCTCTCCTTAAAATGAGAAATATGTCACTGTCAGAGACATTTGCCTTTGTTCCTTTAAACATTGAATTAAGGTCATGATCTTAAAAAAGGTATTAATAAAGTAACTACATAATAGAGATGAGATCTTAAATAATGCAGTGACTTTATAGCTGAAAATCAGTTTTGCACTCAGCGCTGGCAGCCATGGATTCAATGGGGTAAAAAAAAAAGGTATGAAAGTTAAAGGAAATCTTCAGAGCATGTAACTTCAATTGTAATATTAAAGGGAAACAGAGCAGGCAACACTACAGAGAGTGAGAGCTTAGCTCTTCCTCCTTTGTCTCTATCCTCTGCTTGCTTTTGGTGTTAAATAATCCTCAGACTGGTGGATGTAATATATTGGAGCAAAAAAGGTCAGTTTAGCTTTAAACCCTACAGCAGATATAATATGAAATGATCTGGTGGGAGTGTGCCACTGTGCACACAGATGTGCAAAGGGATCCGGACTGATATTTAGCTCATGGTTAAAAAGTGCAGCTACTTACATAAGAAGCAACTCTTCAGAACCACAGGAAAAAAAAAAACAAAAAACCCTGAAATACGTGTGCTGGGGTTCAGACATCTGAGGGAATGGCATATAAAACGAAACATGAACAGGAATTTTAAAAGAACAGCATTAATTAATTGGGTAAGAGACATTTTCTAGTCTCAGACCATCAAACGGACTTCATTTTGTGCCTATGCTTCAAATTACCTGAGAGACTTATCTCCTGAAGACAGACCTAATCGGAACAAATGGCAAAAGCTCTTGGGGTTTCAAAAGCCGATATGCAAAGATGGCTGGTATTTAAATGTTAGCCGCCACAGAGTGTACAGCACAAGGCTTTCAAGATACAAATTAACCCATTTACTACATTTTAGGTAACCAAAGTAGCATGTTTTGCCTATTATACAATTTCCCATACTTACTTCAGACCTGCCTTAAAATCTACCAACGTATTAAAAATTAGTCATTCAGGGTGCCACTAATGTTTCTCAGAACAACAATTTCCCCATGCCTTTTCTCCCTATTGCTACACGTAACTTAGTTGTTACCATTTAAATTTTTTCAAAGTTGGGCAAAACTCTGAAATAACATACAACTCCCATGATTAGGATTAGATATGGAGTTGTATCTGCTCTGGATGGATGCTTAAATGAGACACATCCAGTCTGCTGTGTGTCTCCACCACACTCCGAAGTTTGACCTTCTATTCTTTGAGGAGGTGCAGACTCAAACTAAGTGTAAATGTAAATATTTAATAAAGAATAATAAATTTTTTAAAAAGGTCTTTGTAATTAATTTCCTAACACTGAAAACTTGTTTGCTTTAGCTGGTGATGTACTTCAATTTTACATTGCTTCACCTACCTCAGAGGACTACCATATGTCTGTAATAAAAGCAAAATCCAGGCTCGGACTAAAAAACTGAGGAGACACATGTGCTAATGTACTAAGAATATTAGAATACCTATGAAAGCAAGTAATCAAATAAACAAATCAGTGCTCAGTAGCCAAAAGTTATACACAGGCCAACTTTGACCACTCGTTTGTACTATTTAGTGCAATTCTACTTGTAGACCCAGAAGTTGTAGATTCAGGTCTCAGATTCTGAACAATGGTTCCTGTCAAAAACAGGTTATGTAGTAGTGCATTTCAATTTAGTGAGAGAACAGTGGGGATGCATGAAGCTCCACCTAGGGAGGCACGATAAACCTCTGAGTTGTGATGGGCTGGGGTTAGAGAGAAGACCAGCATGGGCAACCTTGTGGTGGGTGGGACCACACTATTACTACAGATCACCTGATAAGGAAGAAGCAAATGATGCTTTCTTCAGACATCTGGGTTTTTTTTCACCCATTTTGTTTTCATGGGTATCCTGAATTGCTCCAATATCTGCGTGAAGAGAAATAAAGCATGGAATAAACAACCCAGGAGGTGGAATTCCCAGTTGCAAGAGGAAGGAAGAAGGCAAAAATCAGGACTTGCCTTCACAGGAGAAGGATCAGGTTAGGGAGTATTTAAACAAACTGGACAGACATAAATTTGTAGGGTGTGACAAAACGCACCCACAAGTGCACTTTGAGGAAAGTCTTGATTATCTTTGAAAGCTCATGGCAATTCCTAGAGACTGGGAGAAAGCAAATATCACTCCTTTCTCTAGGAAGGAAATGAAAGAAGAGAAGAAGGAAAATGAACAGCTGGGCTTGGAGGGTTGTGACCAATGGCACAAAGTCTTCAGCTGAAGAACCATCACCAATGGTGTATCCCAGTGGTAAACACTAGGACCAATATTATTTAACCTCTTTTATAGTGACCAAGATACCAGGACAGACTGCACCCTCAACAAATTTGCAGATGACATAAAACCAGGAGTGGCTGATGGGCTGTATGGGTGTGCTGCCTTTCCCAGGGACCTGGATAAGGTGGAGAAATTTGCCAACAAGAACATCTTGAAGTTCAGTAATGGGAACCGCCAAGATGGGCACCTGGGAAGGAATGACCCTTGGTATCAATACAAACTGGGGACCAACTGGCTGGGAAACAGCTTAACAAAAAAAGGACTTGGGAGTCCTTTTTGCATGAGCCATCAGTGTGCCTTTGCCTCAAAAAAGACCAAAGGTAACCTGGTCTGCATTGTGAGAACCGTTGCCAGCAGTCATGGGAGCTGATCCTTCCCCTCTGCTCAACCCTGGTGAAGCCCATTCGGATCGCTGAACCCAGCTCTGGGCTCCCCAGTCCAGGAGAGACATGAACATACTGAGGTGAGTTCAGCAAAGGTCCATAAAGATGGTAGGGGACTGAAGGATGTCTTGTACAAAAGAGGCGAGAGAGCTTGAGCTGTTCAGGCTGAAGAAAAGAAGGGTATTTTATCTATGTCAATAAGTACCTGAAGGCAGGGAGTGATCCCAAGTGGATTGCTCTGGGTGACCCTGCTTTGAGGGATTTGGACTGGATGATCTCCAGAGGTGCCTGCCAGCCTCAGCAAATTAATGACTGTGTGGCTCTGTGAATATGGACTGTCAATTGCCAATGGCCAGTGCATGTAAGATTTTAAGACAAAATTGTTCAGAACTTTTAAAAACATGTAAATAATTTCTTTGTTCTTGTAGATAATGTCTTACTTAGTTGAAGAGTGACTCAGCACTTAATTGCATCAAAGGGAACACTTCTGTTTACTTAAAAGAGGCTGGAACCAAACATTTCAAGGATTTATAATAACTCTAAATTTTAAAAGGCTAGTTTATTTTCTTTAAAATTATTTAAATTACTAGTTTCTTATTATGTGTGCTAACTTCAAGCATTTGAAGTGCCTTGAAAAGTTACCAATTGGACATATTTATAAATTGATTCTCTGGTGACTTCTAAATGCAACTGATATTAATTGTCACAAGTAATCAGTGCAAAAACTGGTTTTGCAAAAGAATCCTGGTATTTAGAAAACATAAAACCATGCAGAATGCAACTGCTCTGAGTTTTGTTTTGCACAGCTGAAAGCAAGGCTTGGTCAGTCCTTTATGCCTGCAATGTGAATGCATTTGGACTTACTTTTGATATTGAAATTTCCAGGTACAGACTCCTGTTATTCCAGAATCTTGTATCATCTCTTCCACTTAGGATTCAAAGTATCTGTTCTAGTCATTGTGCTCTGAAAAGGGAAGAGAGGAGCAGTTCTCTTGAATAAGACCACACTCAGGCTTTTTCTTCCATGTCTGCCTACGGAAGAAATAAGAATGAGAACCAGGTATTTTCCTACTGTCTTCCTGAAACTTAGCTGTGAACAGGGGGAAGACCATCCCCAGTTGTGGAAGGGCCAGATCCTCCAGGTAGATCCCAGCAGACCACTGATGCAAATCCCTGAGGTCCCAACATGTGTTGAAGCAGAAGAGTTATAGGGATGAAAGTACCATGCACTGCTTATGCTAATGTCTTGTAGCTCCCTTCCATGTCTCTACTGGACTGATCAAGTGATCCAGAAAAACCTAATTAGCCTGTAGAAAGAAATGCTCTTACAAACCCAGCAGTGGAATTTCTACCTTGGTACCACAACTACAAAGAAAATAGTACAGCCATTGTATTGATATGTGCTCTTCCTTGGCCAATCAGAAGATCAGCTTTGCAGCAAGTGTGAATTTCCACCTAGTTCTGACAAGCCAGATTCTTGTGAGCATTATAAGGCTGTTGCGATATATCTAAATCATGTCCTGAGTGCCCATAGAGTTTTAAATTAATGTTTCTTTGACTTTTGTGAACTCATATAAACTTAGGATTGTGTTAATAATAATTAGTCATTGCTGACATTTCCTATTTGTATCTTAAAAGCTACGAATTACATTTATCTGCACTAAATGCAAGACATTTCTGAGTTTATTACTAGCTCCTGGCTTTTCAAATCCTTGGGAGCTCATTGTTCAACAGTGTGTGTTAAGATCATGGAAAAAAAGTACTGAATTTTGTGCTCTAACTTATATCTGTCCTTCAGGCAGACCCATTGTTATTGCATGCATTGTTTATATACCATATCTATCATATTCATATCCTGGGATAAACAGTTATATAGCTCAGTGACTTTCAGTTACATATATATGGATTCTCCTGGACATCCATGTATATTGTTTTCTCATTTTCCTATCTATAGTTAAACCAGTTTATTTTCTTTAAGACTCATTTTCACCTGGTTGTTTACAGAAAACTACCAGCTCATAACACTTGGGTAGGAAAGCAAAGCAGTATATGCAGTCTAATATGCAATGTATGCATATTAGAGGAGTTGTTTCCCTTCTTTTTTTCTCTAGTCCTCACTGATTTGTGTTTCTTTAGCACAGTCTGCCTAAAGTAGTGTCTTTTTATTGCATGCATGTGCAGAACTGATTACACAAATCTACTGGGGCATCCTACCCTCTCTTAGCTTTTTTAAGAACAGGTAATGAAATAGTATGTTTCATGATTCTTCTCAAGAAGGGAGACAACAGTAGGTTCACACAGTACAAACTTTGTTTCAGTGAATCTATCTATAAAAGGAAAAGCAACACTGAGACATTTTAACACATAGTTCACATGATACAATCAATTACCATGCACTGCAAGAGTGGCCTTTATTTCCCTTTCAGTTATTGACATTGTGTGTTACGGGCTGTGATAGCTGCACAAGGATTTCAGGCAGTTGGATTGCCAACTAACTACACCACAATGCAAAATGATTAGGAGATCTGCATAGGATTGCTTTTACCTTTTCTTATGAGGATCATCAAGGTTCAGCTGCTGTTTCACTGTAACAACTGCCTTGTAATCCAGAATCTCTGAAGAGCAAAAATACAACTTTGAATTGCCAGACAAAACAATGAGCTGCTCCAAATTACAGGCACAAACCCTAGCAAGCAGCCCTTGCAGGACACACAAACACATGAGCTTGGAAGGCTTCACCAAAGCTGCATTGGCACAGTAGACCCCAGTGCAGCATTGATATACACAGCACTCCAGTTTCTGTCATCATGAGGCAGCTGTACAACAACCACTCTACAGCTTACAGAGTGCAAGAATTGCACGTAAGAGATTGAAAACACTGGTGTCCACTTATGCAAACATTGTCGATGGAGATCTGCAAGGTTGGTATGAGAAGCATCTGAAAAAGAGAGTCATATGGCAGCAGGACAATCCACATAAACCACTGACGAAGTCTGGGTCTAAGACTGGACCTAGCCACATCTAGGATCCTCTCTGACCAGGAGTTTAGAAAGCAAGGGGGTCTTTTCTGAACCTTGTGACTCAACAGGAGGGCCTCCCTCAGCCACACATCAGACTCTTACCCTTTGTGGGACAGAGGGCTGACATGGAAAGCTGCAGACTGTTGAAGTTTAAAGACACTGGTTTGATTGTTTTAATTCCTCCCAAGATTACAATATGATACAAGCAGAAAAAATGGTGACTTCTGAATGCATCAGGCAAACATAGCTGGTGGATGGTGACCAATGTTAGAAGAAAAATTAATAAAACTGAAAGGATTAGATGAGAAGTTCAAGGTGAAAACAGCTGAAATAGAAGAATCTCTGCATTGTGTTCTGAAGTCATCCAAGAGTAAACCTAAAGCAGATTCTGTTTCATATTTTACCAAAAATTATAGTCTGTTAGCACTTATTAATTAATTTTCATTAATCTGGGCTGCCATATTGAGATGTACCGTATACTGTCCTATCACTCATGTGCAATCCTCACTTTATTAATGGCTTTCCCAGCCAGGATTCTTGTATCTTAGACTGATCTCTCTTGACTCACTTCTGCTGTATTCAAGGACCTGATGGATGTATATTCCACAGGTTCTGCTAACCCATAACCTTGAGAGAACAGCAGCAGGCAGAGGCACCACTGAACCTGTTGGCTACTTCTTCCAAATTAAGTGGTCTTGAAAAGGGCTTTTCACCTCTATCTGACATCCTTTGCTTCTTCCCCATACCCTTGGCTAGACCCAAAGAACGACAGCAGGGCAGGCTGGAGATAGCACAAGGACAAGGGAAATACAGGAGCTAGTCTTGAACTCTGACAGACTTCTGTGCTGTACCAAAGGAGAGTGAATCCTCTTCTGCTGAAAGCAGAGGGTTGGATGCTCTCAGTGACTCCTTTCCAGAGCCGGTCACCTTGCAGTGGCTCCCAGATTGCTTCAGTGCCTAATGAAAAGACAATTTTAAAAATCTCATAGAGGCTTTTGGCAGCCTGGCCAGGTATTTAAACACATTTTTAAAAAATCAGTCTTTGAGAGCATGAGGTAATAACTATAGAAATATTAGTGAGGGAATTATTAACTTTGAATTCACTGAAGGTTTTCAGTTGTATGCGTTAAGTGAGGCCTGGGGCCTTTCCAGTGAGGATAAAAGGGAATATGGAATGATTACCCTTCCCTGACTGAGTCAAGGACCCTGTGGAAAAGCTTCTGTGCTGTTATGTAAGAAAGGATTGCAAAGTAATGCATATGCATAAGAAGGGTGAATGCAAACTTTGGGGGCAAACTTCATTGTGGTGGTTCCTAATTTTCTAAATATTAGACTTCACAACCTTAGCGTTCTTCTAGTGTCAGCTGGAGATGTGTAAGGACATTTATGGATTCAAGGCTGTTCTCTAGAACTCTGAACATGGCAGTAACTCCAAAACTTCTCACTTTGTTCTTTTAATTAAAACTGATCCAGTTAACTGTTGAGTGAGTAATGTCTCAGTACAGTTTACTAATTGAGGTGGGTATAATCTTGCTGTCTTTGTGATGCAGAAACTCAAGCTATGAGAGTTTCATATACCTATCGACTTATGAAAAGCCAAGTACGGTTTGAGATAAATTGTCTGTTTCAAATGCCAAGGCTCAGAGAGCCGTTGGTTGTGCAGGTGATGGCTGGACACCTAGTTTTATTTCTTCGCTAAAGATCAGGATTGTCAGTTGTGGGCAACTTTTCTTTCCCAACACAGAAGGCATGTCATAACTATATTTTTTTTTCTGACAACTTTGAATTAGATTAATTAATTTATCTTGAAATGAATTTTAAAATGGGTCTATTTGCAAGTACCGGTCTCCTTATTATGGTATTTTGTCTCACATTTTTTTCTAAGGCAACAACTTTCAACTTGCAATTCAAAGTCATTTAGGGTCCTCATTGCATCATATGCCTGTAGACATCAGATCTAAATTAAGGTAAATAACTAATTATCACTTCTAATTAGTATTGCAGAATAATGTGTAGGGTCAAGTTAATAGATTTTGTCAGTGTTGTGTGAGTATTGTACTGATAGTGTAACATGATCAAATAAATAGAATTGAAGGTAGTAAAGGCAGTATACTCTTTGTGGTCTCCAGAATACATACATTGATGGTTTTGGGTTGGTATTTTTTTCACTCAAAGTAACAGGATAGATCAGACCTGATTTATGTGATGCATAAATGTGCTTTTAATTTATTTAGGCTTAATTCAAGCACAATTTTAAGTCTGCTTCTGGAATAATTTAGAAACGTATTTACTCAGAGTTTGCTGAAAAGTTGATGTGCATCACAGCTCACAGAAGTGCATTGCTGAAATGGGTCTCAGTGGGAGGTCTCACTGCTGAACACTGATGGATTCATGAACACCTTACATGGGTAAAATCTGAAGCAAATATTGTGAAGATATTGCAAAAACTGGGGTAGGAATTCAACAGCATCCTAATGTCTGCATAAGGAGAGTACATGGTGTACTACAGCATTTTCAAATTGCAATGCCTTTCTTTGATTGTTCAATATAAAGAGAGTCAGAAAGCATGCAGGCTTTTGTATTTTTGAATATGAGCCAGCAGTGTGGCCAGGTGGTCAAGAAGGACAACAGCATCCTGGCTTGTATTAGGCAATAGTGTGGCCAGCAGCAGTAGGGATGTGATTGTGCCCTTGCACTTGGCTCTGGTGAGGCCGCATCTCAAGTTCTGTGTTCAGTTCTGAGCCCCTCACTACACTGAGGTGCTGGAGCTTGTCCACAGAAGGGCAATGAAGCTGGTAAAGGGCCTAGAGATCAAGCCTTATGAGGAGCAGCTGAGGGAACTGGGGTTGTTTAGCCTGGAGAAAAAGAGGTTGAAGAGAAACCTGATCAGTCTCTATAACTCCCTGAAAGGATGGTGTAGCCAGGTGAGGGTCAATCTCTTCTCTCAAGTAACAAGTAATAGGACAAGAGGAAATGACCTTAAATTGTGCCAGGGGAGGTTTAGATTAGAAATTAGGAAAAATTTCTCCACTGAAAGGGCTGTCAAGCTTTTGAACAGGCTACCCAGAGAAGTGGTGGAGTCACCAACTCTGGAAGTATTTAATAGACATGTAGATGTGGTGCTTAGGGACTTGGTTTAATGGTGGACTTGGTAGTGTTAGGTTAATGGTTGGACTTGATGATCTTAAGAGTCTTTTCCAACTTAAAAAATTTTATGATTCTATCAAGGACATATTTCTGTGTCATTGTCTTGTTTCAACAGCCATTCATAGATTAACATCTTGTCAGATTGGGCGTGCCATGACCATCTCTTGCTGACAGTAAAATCTGGTTAAATCCATGCTACTGAACTAGCTCATATTTTCTTCAGAAGATATGAGATAATATAAGATGAGCTTTGAAGTCTAGCTGAACATTGTAATTTCAGAGACAATACATTGGTAGCAGCCACCAGCTACTGCAAGACATTGAACTCTGTTTTAGGAATGCTTATAACCTATTTATGAATCACTTTATTCTTTAAACTTACTCATATTTCCTCTCAACATCAATTGCATTCTAACACAATTTTTCCCTATGACTTCTTCCTTTAAAGAAGTTCTTATGTGTTGACATTTGTTTTCATGCTGCTTTCTTTGAAAAGCTGAACTACTGCACATAAAGACCGTGCAACATGATGGCTGATGGAGAGAGCATGAAAGAGATATGCATGATAATGGATGCAGGCTGAGGGAAACTGAGCTGCAGTCTTGCCAGGTAAAAAAGGGACAAAGTTTCTGTTCATACTGAGACAACATTTCATTTTTATTTTCTTCTGGGAATTTCAGGTGAGATCTTTCCTTGCAGGAAACTTGTGACAAAATCAAACAGAGCAACCTGTTCAATATTTGTACTGTGGCCTCAAGCCACAAGCCATTGTTTACGCACAAAAAGCTGAGAAGGCAAAATGCAGTTACTGGTGATGAAATATCTGTGCTTATTTGGCAGACTGTATTATGTCTTTGCACCTTTTCTCATTGGCAAGAATGTAAAATGCCTCACTTAAAACTTTGGCATTATGCTATTCTTCATCTGTCTCTATCTTTCCATGAGACTGTTTCTTCCTCTCCTTTTCTCCTCATTTTCTTCTTTCTCTTCTAGTAGGGCACTTGATACTTACTTTTTCTGTTTGGATTTATTATGGTGTCAATATCAAAGCCTAAACTAAAAATATGTGCAAAATAATTTGTCTTGGCCCTGAGCTTTTATTATTTGTTTGATTTGTTATTATAGTTAATTTTATTACTGCTTAGGCCTGTTAATATACCACAAAAGCAAAATGTATTGATAGTAATGAGAAGCTTTTAGAGGTAATATTTAAGCAATAATGACCCCTGAGTCAAACATTTCCTGGCAGCTAATGACTGGCTGGAAGAGTAAAAGGTCTAAGATAAACCCAGGGCCTCTTGGGCCAACCCACCATTAGCTGCCAGGAAACGCCTGATCCAGAGATCACTAATGCTGTTATACATGACAAAAAAAAAAAAAAAAAAAAGAAAATGTATTCCCTCCCTGCATGTTAGAAAGCTAAAAACTGAACATCAAGTTGCCATGGCTTTGGTTCCTTATTTCCAGCACTTGTGCTTTCCTAGGTGTTACTCTCCAGTATAGTTATCAAAACAGAAACTGATAATAATACATTTGGAGTCAGTAATGTCATTTGGTGCTGGTTGTTACCCTTAGGTGTAAGCCCAGATAAGTCCCTTTTGCATGACACTAAATCCTTATGAATATTTAAATATTTGTAAAAGACTAGCTATCAGTTCAGCGGGATCTCAAAAGATATTTTCACTGTAATTTTAGACTACTTTTTATATCTTTAGACACCTTTGTACCTAATATAGGAACAGCACACTTTTGGAATAAAATATAAGTAGCATGTTTAATGCCAGCTTCCACTCAATGCAAGGTGGAAATAAACATTTTTACATCTTCCTTTGCTGAATAGATAGGGAAATTACCTGGAAGCCAGTCCAGCTCATATTCCAGAATAAAACCAAAAAGCTTCTCTCACAATTTCATTACCTAGTGATTAATATTTTTTTCTTTGATGTAGCTTCTAGTATTTCAGAGGACTCGGATTCCTGAAGTGCCCCCCATGAGTTTTGTTCCATTTTACATTAACCTTTAGATATGACTCTTCCTTTTCCCACTGCTTCTAATTCATCCATTTACTTCTTGTTCTCTTTGTAAACAAATCTCACCTCTTTTGACAGCTGTCCTGGCATTTTTTGAGACAAAGCTTCAGTTTAGTATTTATGAAGGGGAGTTGTTGCAATAAAGGAGATCCCAGAGTAGTGTGTTCAGATGGGAATCACTGCCAGACAAGGAGACAGCTGGACTCATCACCTGCAAAACGGTGTGGGTTGAAAAATGAAGTAGTCTGTTTGGAAAATGTTACTCTCTTCCCTACTGACTGACTGGACTTGGCAGTATTTCTCTAGAGTACAGACTCCACAATGCAGATTTAGTTCAGGTTTGGTTTTGGGGTTTTTTTTTACTATAACACCAGGCACGTTCACCTGCTCCAGATCCATTTCAGCATGAGATTTCATGCATCCTCCTCTTCTGAATATTTTCCAAAGGTTTTATTTTCGTGCATACATATTTTTACCCTGGTGAGATCAAAAATTGTTCTGGAGTAAATGCTTTTTCTGATTTGTATATCCCCCTGCTGATTTAAAATCCTAGAGAAAATAGAAAGTTAATAAATCAGAGCAGAGCCAGGAGTTACACAATTCAGGTAGCACATGCTTACTTAGGTAAATATGGCAAGACAAAGATTGAAATGAAGATCTGGCATTATAATCTACAGGTTCACAACTATAAAAGACAAACAAGAAAAGACAAGTTTAGCTATAGCCTTTTCCTACTTGACTCCCTATCCTTACAACCATATTTAGTAGTAGGGTGCAAATATAACATTACAGAAATGTCTATCGACCAAAAACTGATTGAGACCAAAGATCCTGAAATTCTTTGCTACCTACCATTTTACAAAAACAGCTGTATTTAAACCCAGTGGCCAGTTCTGGAGATGTATAGCTGGATTCATTAGCAATTAGCAAAGGTGCAGTTGCTGCTCCTGAGTGATTTTGCAGGACAGAGATTTAACCTGTAACTTCTTTAAAATGTTCCAGCTGTCACAGAGAGCTACACACAATGCCCACTTGCCTACATGCTATATTTGCTCTGAAATGTGCGCAGAATTTTGGTTCTTCAGCACCACAGGGTACAGGGCAGAAACTCTTCCATCACCTCTTTAACTCCCATATAGTTTTGTAAATATGTCACATAAAAGGCCATTAATACAGAAAGCACAAATGATCTTTAAGTGAATCAATGATGTGAGCCAAAAGAGCACTGCCCAAGCTAGCCGGTCGCAGGAGTTCAAGCCCGAGGGCAAAACATGTCTCAGAGTCTATAACCTCTCCCTCCCTGCTTCACTTTGCCATGATAACCTAGTAAATCATGTGTTCTAAGAGCACTATTAATTTCTCCACACGGTTCTTTCTTGAGCTGTGTCCTGGTTTCAGCTATGATGGAGTTAATTATTTTTAGCAGTGGATGGAATGCCATGTTTGGGTGTTAGGATGAGAACAGTGCTGATAGCACCCTGATGTTTCTAGTTGTTGCCGGGCAATCAAGGACCTTTCTCAGCTCTGCATATTTCTTTACTAGTGAGAAAGGAGGGGACGTAGCCAGGACAGGTGACCCGAACTGGCCAAAGAGGATATTCCATGCCAGTTACGTCATGCTCAGTATAAAGGGGACTGGGGGGAAGAGGAGGAGACAACGCCAGGACGTGCAGTTTCTTGGGACGGTTGGGTTGTCCGGGACGGGCTCTAAGCTGTGCGGCCTGGGTTCTGTGGTTTGGTGAGAAACTGCATTGTGTATCACCAGTTTCATCTATTTTGTGCTTTAAACTTCTGTTATTGTTATATCTAGTTTTCTGTTATTGTTTAGTAAACTATCCTTATCCCAACCTGCGTGGTTCTGGTTTATAGGTTGTGGTTTCTTTTCCTCCTTCTTCCTTCCCTTTTCCCCCTCCCCCAACTTTCCCTCCCCCTTCCTTTTAAAAGTACAAGCGACTGTGTGGGTGCGGCCCTCGGCTGGGGCAAAACCACGACAGTCATTTTGACGCCCAACGTGGGGCACGACGAACGGTTGGGATAACGGTAGATCTGACCCTAACTATCGCAATTAAGATAAGCACTGTTGTTTAAGCAATCTCTGGTCACGATGTTGTGGTATTTATTCACAAGGCTGTGGCAGCAAAACCACCGCATGCTGTATACAATCCTGGCAGGATTCTTTACTCTCTCAGGTCTGCGGCTCCCGTATTTGTTCCCATACTTCATTATAATGTATTTTATGATATCGGTCTATGATACAATAATATCGATGATCATGAGCTTAAGCTGGTACTTGTATGAGGTTTTGCTGTCCTGTCCATTCTTTGGACAGGGAGGGGTTAATAACAGCAGCCAGTATGGTGGGGGCACTGCTTTCTTTTCCTTTGGGCTAAATACAGCAGCTCTTAGGGCAGTTTTTGAAAATCTTCAATATCTCTGGGATATTCAAACTAGCATTTTGCTATTGGTAGATTTGGTGCAGATGGTTCAGTTTTTGTTATATATCAAGCATAGGTTTATGAATACCACTGAAGAGCTTTCTCCGAGACAGAATAATCACGAGTGGCAGGGCATGTGGCAAAGTATGGGCGAGTACCTAGGTACTTTCTCACGCCCGATGGTTTGGAACTTCACTCCTGAACAGCTACAAGACCCCGATCAAGTGACTGCATACCTAAAGAAAAATTGCTGTAGGTTTCCCAGAGATGGACACCTTACTGCACTGTGCTGGGCTCTGGCCACTATTTATCAAACACTGCTTGACAGCAGGCAGCACTGTCAGCACTGTCAGCACTGTCAGGGAGAAGGGAAAGGAAACAGACTGGCAGATACTATAGCTGCTGCAACCACTGGGGCTGACACTGCAGCTACTGCAACCCCTGTGACCGACACTGCAGCTACTGTAATCTCTACAGCAGACACTGCAGATGATCAGAAAAACCAACCCACACCAGTATCTGTTGCTCCCGTACAAAAGAGGAAATGCACAAAGAAATCAGTTCGCATAGTGACGGATGATGATGATGATCAGCCGGGACCATCCCGAGGATATCAGGATGAGGCAGAACCAGAGATTGTTACCCGATCCCTGACTCTGAGTGAGCTGCGTGAGGTTCGAAAAGATTTCACCCGCCACCCAAGTGAGCACATTATCACTTGGTTGCTCCGATGTTGGGATCACGGGGCCAATAGTTTGGAGTTAGAAGGCAGAGAGGCCAAGCAGTTGGGATCCCTAGCTAGAGAAGGAGGAATTGACAAAGCAATTGGGAGGAGGCCGGAAGTCCTCAGCCTCTGGAGGCGACTACTGTCAAGTGTGCAGGAAAGATATCCCATAAAGGAATATATTACATGTCAGACACCCAAGTGTAACAGCATAGAGACAGCTATCCAGCACCTGAGAGAATTAGCTGTACAGGAGATAGTTTATTATGATCTGGACAATTCACGGCTTCCCGCTGATCCTGATGAAGTCCTATGCACTCCAGATATGTGGCGTAAGGTTGTACGAGGTGCACCGTCAGGGTACACCAATTCACTGGCAGCAATTGACTTGGATGATATGAATCCACCAACCGTAAATGAGGTGGCCTGCCGACTCAGGAAATACCAAGACAATGTTTCCCTCTCTGTCATTGCAGCAGTAGAAAAACTGGTTCAACGACTTCACAACAATGTGTCCAACTCTCAACCCATATGGAGCAATGTTGCAGCTACTGGGAGAAAGCGTCCATCGTTCCAAGAGGGAGAATACACACCACGACGTACATTGTGGTTTTACCTGCTTGATCATGGAGAGGACATGAGGAAATGGGATATGCAGCCCACCTCAGCCCTTCGAGCACGAGTAAATGAGCTGCGGGGTAAAACATTCGCACAACGAGATTCTGCCAGGAAGAAGGCTGCACCAGTTTCTACTGGGCAGTTCCCTAGACCAACTGGAAGGCCTACCTATATGTCTGATGTGTCTGATCCTCTTGAAAGGACCTCTAAGTCCTTTATGCAACCAGTGGAAAACAAATATGATCAGCAGCAATAGAGGGGCCCTGCCTCCAGCCAAGTGGTACGCCACAATTGACATTGCGAATGCTTTCTTCTCGATCCCACTGGCGCCAGAGTGCAGGCCACAGTTTGCTTTCACCTGGAGAGGCATCCAATACACGTGAAATCGTCTGCCCCAGGGGTGAAAACATAGCCCCACCATCTGCCATGGACTAATCCAGAATACACTGGAAAAGGGTGAAGCACCAGAGCACCTGCAGTACATTGATGACATCATTGTATGGGGCAACACAGCAGAGGAAGTTTTTGAAAAAGGAAACGGTAATTAAAATCCTTTTAGAAGCCGGTTTTGCTATAAAACGAAGTAAAGTCAAGGGGCCTACATGAGAAATCCAGTTTTTAGGAATAAAATGGCAGGAATGCGTACCTCAAGGGGATTTGATTTTGGGTGAGAATAGCCAATATAATTAATAGAGTAGAAATTATAATAATTGCCAAATAACCCATTATTGTATATTCATTATTGTTATGATTGCTCTATGTTGTACCATAGCATTATAGCCGGAGTCATACAAGTTAATGAAGAATGAGTGCCATGATGATGGAACTAAAGCCTGGCCTCTCAAGAACTTTTTTTTCTTTTTTCCCTTTGAAAATAAACTCTGACCCACAGACTATGAGCATGGACCATGCCAGGTGTATCAGTCAAGAGCCTGAGATGCAGCATGCAACGAGCCAATGGAACATACAATTATCCTGAGAAACTGTTACGACAAATGGAGCCTGAAAATCATGGACTAAATGAACTCAACAACTTCAGAGGGATGATTCACAGACTGAGGGAATAAGATCTGTATGCACGTATGTGTGCATACATGTGTACATAAATATATGGGTGTGTGAAACACGAAACTGGTTGTACCCAAAGAAAATTGTTGGATCTGGTCATGACGTAAATGGTATGGAATAAGGGGTGGATAATGTCCTGGTTTCAGCTATGATGGAGTTAATTATTTTTAGCAGTGGATGGAATGCCATGTTTGGGTGTTAGGATGAGAACAGTGCTGATAGCACCCTGATGTTTCTAGTTGTTGCCGGGCAATCAAGGACCTTTCTCAGCTCTGCATATTTCCTTACTAGTGAGAAAGGAGGGGACGTAGCCAGGACAGGTGACCCGAACTGGCCAAAGAGGATATTCCATGCCAGTTACGTCATGCTCAGTATAAAGGGGACTGGGGGGAAGAGGAGGAGACAACGCCAGGACGTGCAGTTTCTTGGGACGGTTGGGTTGTCCGGGACGGGCTCTAAGCTGTGCGGCCTGGGTTCTGTGGTTTGGTGAGAAACTGCATTGTGTATCACCAGTTTCATCTATTTTGTGCTTTAAACTTCTGTTATTGTTATATCTAGTTTTCTGTTATTGTTTAGTAAACTATCCTTATCCCAACCTGCGTGGTTCTGGTTTATAGGTTGTGGTTTCTTTTCCTCCTTCTTCCTTCCCTTTTCCCCCTCCCCCAACTTTCCCTCCCCCTTCCTTTTAAAAGTACAAGCGACTGTGTGGGGTGCGGCCCTCGGCTGGGGCAAAACCACGACAAGCTGGTAAAACTGTGAGGAAACAGTTGTCTAGTGCTGTCTTTATTTTACATTGCAGTTTAATTTACTACCTATTCTGCTAACTCTTTTTTCGATATGTGGGGTAACCACTGAACTCAGATCAAAAAGAATATTTTTGCTCACAGACTTAAAAGTCAAGCCTTTTACAAAAACCTTTTCTTTGAACATGATGTTCTTTACTTATTTTGGATTAGTATAAAGTGCTGGAACTGAGTCCTGATGATTTGAGATAGCTACTTTTGATCACTGTTGCTTAAATTGCAATGACATTTTCTCCAGTTCCAGCTCCGAGGACACAAACCTGCTTCTTGTTTGGAATGACAGGTTCTGTGTGAAAAATCACTCATGCAAGGTGTCAATGCAAGGTCTGCTTAGTGCAGTGGGTTAATGAACTAGCTTTGCACCTTGAGGGAAGATGAGCTTGTAGCTAGTTTTGATCATAAATGGAATAAGAACCAGTAATTCTGAACTGTCTCTCTCTGTTTATCTACACAGCACGACACCCACACTGTATCCCAGTAGGTACATCTTGGAGTTATTGTTACAGTTATTTATTATTCACCCAGTATTAGATCCCAGTCAGTACCTCAGCAGAGTCGTGTGCTGTACAAACCACAACTATAAACTAAAATCTTGCAGCCCAAAAGGGTCCAAGAGGCTCTCACGCAGGGTGCAATGGGTGCAGAAATGGCCAGGACATTATCCAGCACACTGGCCTACTTTACAGATGTACAGCCTGGCTTTTGGCCCTTTACTCTTGTGAGTTACAGCATGTAGCTCACAGGTGTCCCAAGACATGCTACATCCCTGGGCATAGCATGTGATCCAGGAGAAGATCCCTGCTTCCACAGAGGGCCTGGGAAAGCCAGATCCCTTCTCATGGCAGGCAGGAATTGCAGACATGCTAAGGTAGCCTCTTCTCTGTACACTGAGTTCAGCTGCACTTCTCTCCTCTCCTGTTGCATAGCATATTTTGCACGGGGTCAGGAAAGTGAGCCACCCCACAAGCAGGTCACCAAGCCCACCAAGAGTTGGCAGGTAGTCTCAAGCTGGTGAGATGTTGGTGGTCTGGGAGCAGCAATGCATCCACAGCATGTCCATTTTTCATGTTCTTTGTGAAGTCATGCACTACAGTTGGACCTAGCAGAGCTACCCTATTTGTAGCTGCTGAAAAAACTTCAGTACCCAGTTTCACTCCTGACCAAGCTTACATAAGCTGGAATTGAGTCTGAAATACACATTTACTTTGAAAAAACATTAGTTAACTGCTACACAACAATTAGAAGAAATCAGAATGATTGGCGAGCATGGAAATATACAGATACCTCTGATGCCAATGCTCTAGCACTTATTTGAAATATCACTGATTGGTAATCAAGTACCTGAGAGCTCATTTCACAGATCATATCCCTATTTTGATGGCTGTTGTGTAAGTACAAAATAAAAAAGGATATTGACTCATCACTAACCTTATAAGTTAAGTGATAAGTGTAAGAGCCAAATAAAATGGCAGTCTAAGAGCCAAAATTCTATCCTTCTGGATGAGAATATATGGCCCACAATCTATTGCCTGAAAGTAGCCAGGAGTGAGGTAGGTGTGAGAAATGGTGTGCGTACATAGAGACATCTTTGTGTGAAACACGTTAACACATTATAACAACACAGGCAAAAGCTGGGAGATGATACTGGACAGCATGACAGTGATTTCAGATACCAAATTATTGTGTATCAGCTGTAAGCCTCAAATTTTTAAGGACACTGAAAATGCTGTTCTGGAGATTAACTCGCTTGTTCTGTGAGGGGAAGGAGGTTAACTTTACGGAACATATAGCACCAAAGAAAGTCAAGCCTATGCCCCCACTAGGGTTGGTCTAGGACTTCAACTCCCAGAGATGCTGGGCATATGCAGAATGCACATGCCTCCGGATCTTCTTTTGCTTCTCTGATTTCACTGCCTATAGATCCTAGATGCTGAAAGACAGCTCACAACTGTAATTTATTGCATTGAAGCAGCAAGCCACTCTCCTTGAACTCATAGCAAATCATGATGAGATGTCCAGAGTCCTTCCTTTCTGAGAGATACCGTTCTGCACATGCATATTAAACGTTTCTGCCTGGTAAACATGTAAATTATGCCTCAGAAGGTACTGTTGCATGTGAGGAATGGAAGTGCTCGATGAAGTCCTTTACAAAAGAGCAATTAAGGATTGGATGTTAAAACTGTTGTGCTTTTGTGTGGTGGGGTTCTGGTAGGCACCACTGGGGGTGAGGGGCTACAGGGGTGGCTTCTGCAAGAAGCAACAAGAAGCTTCCTCTAGGTCAGACAGAGCAAACACAGTTGGGCTGAAGGATGGACCCACAGCTGACCAAGGCTTAGCCCATCAGTGATGGTTACAGCACCTCTGGGAATCACATTTAGGAGAAAAATAATGCAAGTGGCCACTTTTTGCCACCAGAGAAGGGACTGAGAAGATGCAAGAAAATGTGCAGACACCAAGATTAGTGAATGGGGACAGGGGAGGAGGCACTCAAACACCACAATAATACCCCTGCAGCCTGTGGAGAAGACCATGGTGAAGCAGCCTGTCCCCCTGCAGCCCATGGAAGATGACAGGGAATAGAGATCCCACCTGCAGCACCTGGAGTGGG
This sequence comes from Porphyrio hochstetteri, assembly GCA_020800305.1. Classification (NCBI taxonomy): domain Eukaryota; kingdom Metazoa; phylum Chordata; class Aves; order Gruiformes; family Rallidae; genus Porphyrio; species Porphyrio hochstetteri. The sequence goes on along the minus strand of CM036938.1, from coordinate 14,476,175 downwards.
TGGAGACACGTGGAAGACGCTGTGACCCATGTACGAGCAAGCCCGTGGCAGGACCTGCAGCCTGTGGAGAGAGAGAGACCCACACCAGAGCAGGTTTGCTGGGGGAGCTTGTGACTCCATGGAGGACCAGGCTGGAGCAGTCTGGGCCTGAGACACTGAGAAGCATTCTATGATTTATGACTGTACCCCATAGCAGTGACCCACGCTGGGGCAGCTGGGGAAGAGCTGAAGCCCCGTGGGAAACGAGTTACATTGGAGAAGTTTGTGAAGGACTGTCTGCCATGGGTGGGACCAAATGCTGCAGCAGGGGAAGGGGGTGAGGAATGTCCTCCACCCAGCTAAGAAAAACAACTGGTGAGGAACTGACAGAAACCCCCATTCTGTGCCCCTCCCTGTGCCACAATGTGGGGGAAAGAAGGGAGTGAAATAATGACTGAAGTCTGCTAAGAAGGGAGGGGTGGGGGGAGGTGCTTTAGCATCTGGCTGTACTTCTAATTATCCAAATTTGGTTTCACTGGGTATGCAGTGTAGTGTAATAAATTAGATGTTCATTTTAATTCAATGTTGAGTCTGTTTTGCTTGTGATGCTAATTACAGAATGATCTCTCCCTGTCCTTATCTTGACTCCTAAGCCTCTAAATATACATTTTCTCCCCCATCCAGTTGAAAAGGGGAGTGATAAAGTGACTGTGGTGGCACCTGGCCTCCAGCCAGGGTTTAATCACAAAAAAACCAGGACAAAATCACCTTAAAGAGAATCATAACAGTGAACTAACTATTCCATTTGAGGCCAGCATAAATATCCAGTTTTCAAACAATGCTGGAGAAATTTTCTTGGTTTTGTTAAAAAAATAAAAATTGATCTCAACAAGATACTCCATTTCATCTGTTTCCCAAAGTGATGCCTGAATTTTAGTATCATTCAATGAATGCATCTACAGTTTAATACAAATGTTGTTCTTCATTACTTTATGCTATAATGACTTACTTTAATGTAAAACCTGAAAAAATCAAGAAACAAGTCTCCTGTAAGGCACCAGGTATTTAACAGGAGTCCTTTTCAGGCTCACTGCTGTAAATATGCATGAAGATGGAAGTTCCCACACGCAGTATATTGGAAAGCAGGAGCTAACTGAATTAATAAAATTATGCCAATGTTATGGTATTAAACCTAGCATTGGAATAGAACTACCTACAGCCTAATAAAGACCAGCAACAGAAACTTTAGGTTTTTAATAATAAACAACACTACATGGAAATAAATACAAACACTTAAAACTTCCAATTCAGCACCATAAAATAAAACATCCCTGTCTTTTTCTATCTTTTCTCCCCACATTCATTTCAAGCAGGATTTTCACTGCAAATGCCATTTTCCCTTTGCTGTTACTATTCTGTCATTTAAATATGTATTTATGTCATTGAGAAAAGCATACTAATGTATATTCACTTCACTTTTAGGGAGGAAATTGTGGGGAGGTTTCCACATGAAAGTTAATTTTCCCAGTCTTATCATTTTCTAATTATGTTTACCTGAGTGAAAGTGCAAGACAAATTCAAAGTTCTGGTTGATTTGGACTCTTTGCCCCTAAGCAGTAGAAGATTAATTTCCTGGGACGTGATTGGGATCTGCTGGAGAACTGCTTCACCTATTGGAGTTGCAGGTATGAAATATTTCTTAAGGTAAGAGTTTTAAAGGATAAGGCAACTATAGTTAATAAACTGTTAGCATACAGTTAATATTTTCCATGTCATTGAAAGATGCCCTTTACAGATTTTATACAATCATTGTACTGTTAGTTGCAATTGCTTTCTTTCTCTCCCCACACCCCTTCCCCTTATCAATACAGCAGTATGGACTTCGATACCGATGCCTCTTAAAACTGCTCTTTCCTTCTTCTGGTCAAGAGTAATTCCTACTAAGATAACTATGTCTATGCTGAACAAATTAGTTGAACTTCTACAATACTGGAGCTTTGCACCCAGTTGGTGCTCCTGGACAAGACCCAAGTATGTCTCTCAGAAGTGTTTTGTGGACAATGAAGTTTGAGTCAGTTTTCAAGTGACTTTGCCTTTTCGCTTTTCCTCTCAGAAACACTATGGCAACACTGAAGTCAGCTTCACTCACTCGGGTGGTTTTGAATCTGTTACAGCACTCCAAATAATGCTGGATACTGGCTTAGGCTGCAGGGTAAGTACAAGTTGAGGACTCACATTTTATTTGAACAGAGTGCTTAAAGAATTCATTGTATTTAACTATTATTTTGGGGTTAAAGACAGTTTTGTACTTCATATTGCACACCAATGCAGTAGGACATTGAATGTGATCAACTGACATTTGAAACCCTAAATAAATACTAAGTAATGGGGAAACTGAGGCAAGGGACCAAACATGAAGGTTAGGGCAGACTTAAAGGAAATTCCAAAAGACCAGATAGCGACACTGAAAATTAACTTCACAGCAGGGAGACAATGGATAATCCTGTTTTCAAACTTGTCTTGTGACCGAGAACCTGGTCACAGTTACTGGTCACAGGATAACAAAATATATTTCTTTAGGGATAGAAAAATAGAAACCTATGATTACAATTTACAGTAAACTAAAATATGAGTAAAACATCCAAATGAACAAAAAGAAAGGACTTTCGCCAATAAAATCAAATACATCGTCTTCATTGCTTCTTGACTGTCCTGCAGGCAGCAACCAGCCACTCCTGGGAGGTTTCCATTTGTTATCATACCACTCCTCTTGAACTCCTTTGAGATACTTGCAAGGATCTGTAAAACATTAAGTTTCTAAGGCTCCCTTGAAATCTGCTTTGAGTATGTGTTACAGGCACTTGAAGGCTTGTGGGGGTCAAGAGTTGATCTTCAGAGAAAACAGTTTGGAGGGATAGCTCTGGAGCAGGATGCCCTTCCATCTACACCCAGAGGCACAGAAGTGTCAGCCACCCATGGAAGGATAGCCATAGCACTCCAGGAATGGAGTCCTGCAGGGTACTTGTGTCCACCTAGCACAGCAGGGAAAGGCAGCTAACAGAGGAGTATCCTCTGGTTTGGGTATAGTAAGCCCCAAGTGAAGGACTACAGAAAACAGGGGCAATATAACTTCCAAGCATATGCATTTCCTTGCATATCTTGAGTACCAGTGAGATGCTATGACATACCCCTGGTCAATTATCTGCAGATAATTTCTTTAGGGTGCAGAATAACCATCCTACACTTGCTTTGAACACTGAGTCCACAAATTATCCAGAGTATTTTGGTGTTAACTACGACTACACCACAAGCTGAGTGCTTCAGTACCCGCTTGTCTATGTGCTTACCTTAACGAAATGCAAGGTCGTTTTGCAGTGCAGGTAGAATTCACTAAATTCAATATTGATATCAGAAAGTCCCTGAAAATAAAGAGCTCTCCCTCCCCATCCATGCAATTATCCTGAGAGTGCCAGAGAATAAAACAGCCCCTGCTAAACAGCATGGAGTATTTGAATATAAAAGGAGAAACAGTAAAACAAAACCAAAAAACCAAATACCTTGTCAAGCTGATAAATTCAGGATCCAAACCAGAAAACAAAGCCACTGATCAAAAAACTCCAGCACCTTCTTCCGCAGATCAGAGTTCTCGCAGGGGCCTCTCAACACTTCATGAAAGTAATCCTCCACTCACAAATCAACTGAATTTCAAAGACAGAGGAGAAAAAGTGAATTTTAAAGCAGTCAGTAGGAAAAGACTTTGTTTCATAGTAAGAGCTCCACCAGGAGTGTTGTGCAGAGCTCCTGGCAGGCAGAAACAGAGAAGTCCAGGTTAAGCATTTTGGGTGGACTACTATATGCTTCCAAATCTAATGCAAAATAGGGAGCAGGTAGACTTTCTGTAGAGAGGGCAATGCCTGACATACTGTGATCAACAGTGCTTGAAAACACCAGTATAACCCAGATACATGGGTTATACTATAAAGCATGGAAAATATTGAAAAATATTTCAAACTACACTTTCTTTCTGTTCTGCAGAGGATGGCATGAAACGTCTGTCACTGAATCTATACACTGAAGGAAATGCAGTATAATTTGGGGCTGTGTGTTTCCACCCGAGTAAAAGGAAATTAGATGCTTTAGGGTTTGTTGGTTGGTTGGTTGGTTTGTTTGTATGTCAAATATTTTCTTCCCTAATGTTTTCCCTTCAGTTGTAACACTTGTATATAAATTGTGTGGAGACTGTCAGTCACTGTCAATATATATCTAGGCTTTAGTCTCCAAATGTCATTTATATTATAAGGGCAAATCTATACATATTGAATTGAAGTACTTCTGTTTAGATGTGTATGTCATTACTGGCTTGAGGTTTGGCAGTTACCCTCGGGACAGTGTTTGGTCTTTTAGGTCTAGCACTATCATACCGCCCATATGAAAACAATCATGTGTCAAGGAACATTAGGTCAATGCAATTTCTTCTGCAATCACAGAGACTCTCATACTGAAGTATATCTTTTACCTGGAGAAATCTTTTTGCCTGTAAAGTTTTGCCACTGCTGATAAATGCTGATAGGAATTAGCCCTACAAGACAGTGAATTTATCCAGAGACTTTCAAGGACATTGATAACTGTGAATTTACTTACCTTACAGTTAAAGAAACTGAGGCATGGGTAAAGTAAATAATTTGTCGATGACAACGAAGGAGATTAGGTGAGGAAAAGAGCCTGCAATAAAAGCATCCCTGACAGTACAGTGCTGAGGTTTACATGTCAGTCATGCTGCCTGCTGAACTACGTACCTAACTGTTTAGTTAGGACATTTTATTGCAGTTATCACATATCATGTGTGATAAAAGGAGACATAACACAGCTTCATAAAGTTTCCCTGAAAATTTATCACATATTCTATCTGCTACTACATACACTACAATATTGGTGACATATCTCATTGCAGTTAAATGGATACAATACACTATGCTAGTTTATTTTTGTTTTTTATCATGTAGCCCAGTGAGAAGTTATCACCCTCTGAAGGCTGCAGGAGGCTGAACCCCATTTGTTTGAAGAAGGAGCAGTGCTTCCCTGTGATTGCTGGAGCACTGGCTCTCTCTGTTCTGCAATCAGAAACTCAAGAGTGAGGATGCATTCCTGATGTAGCTGGTCAGAGAGCCCACAAGAGGAACTGCCACGCTAGACCTGCTGTTCGTGAACAGGGAAGGTCTGGTAGGAGATGTGAAGGTTGGGGGCTGCCTTGGACAGAGTGACCATGAAATGATACATTTCTCAATTCATGGTGGAGCTTGGAGGGGGAATAGTAAAACTGCTACCTTGGACTTTCAGAGGGCAGACTTTGATTTGTTCAAGAGACTGGTAGGGGGAGTCCCTTGGCATTCAGTCTTAGCGAACAAAGGGGTACAAGAGAGCTGGTTGCTCTTCAAGAAGGAAGTCTTAAGGGCGCAGGAGCAGGCGGTCCCCCTGAGCCGCAAAATGAGCCGGCGGGGAAGAAGACCAGCGTGGATGAATAGGGAGTTACTCTTGAGGCTCCGTGAGAAAAAGAGAATCTACCGCCTGTGGAAGGAGGGACGGGTAACTGAGAATGAATTCAAGGAAGTTGTCAGGATGTGTAGAGGTGAAATCAGAAAGGCAAAAGCCCAGCTTGAATTTAACCTGGCCGCTGGGGTGAAAAAGAATAATAAACTCTTTTATAAGTACATTAACAGTAAGAGGAGGACAAAGGAGAATATCCACTCTTTACTGGATGAGGCTGGGAATGTGATCACTGAGGATAAGGAAAAGGCGGAGGTTCTGAATGCCTTCTTTACGTCTGTCTTTAAAGGTCAAACAGATCCTCAGGGTACCCCTCTCTCTGACCTGGTAGTCTCAGCTGGGGAGCATGCTAACTCCCCTGTGATTCTGGAAGAAACAGTCAGAGACTTCCTACTCCAACTGGACTGCCACAAGTCCATGGGGCCGGATGAGATCCACCCGAGAGTGCTGAGGGAACTGGCAGAGGTGGTAGCCGAGCCGCTTTCCATTATCTATCAGTCCTCCTTGCTGACTGGTGAGGTCCCAGAAGACTGGAGGCTTGCCAATGTGACTCCCATTTACAAGAAAGGTTGTAAGGAGGATCCGGGGAACTACAGGCCTGTTAGCCTGACCTCGGTTCCAGGGAAGGTTATGGAACAGATAGTCTTGAGGGAGATCATGCGGTATGTGCGGGATGGCCGGGGGATCAGGCCTAGCCAGCATGGGTTCATGAAGGGCAGGTCCTGTTTGACCAACCTGATCTCCTTCTATGATCTAGTGACCCATCTGCTGGATGAGGGAAAGGCTGTTGATGTGGTCTACCTAGACTTCAGCAAAGCCTTTGACACTGTCTCCCACAGTATTCCCCTGCAGAAGCTGGCAGCCCGTGGCTTGGATGGGTACACCCTCGGCTGGGTAAGGAGCTGGCTGGAGGGCCGGGCTCAGAGAGTGGTAGTAAATGGAGTTAAATCCAGCTGGCGACTGGTCACGAGTGGTGTTCCCCAGGGGTCGGTGCTGGGGCCTGTCCTCTTCAATATCTTTATTGATGACCTAGATGAGGGCATTGAGTGCACCCTCAGTAAGTTTGCAGATGACACTAAATTGGCTGGGAGTGTGGATCTGCCTGGGGGTAGCGAGGCCCTACAGAGGGATCTGGACAGGCTGGAGAGCTGGGCTGAAGCCAATGGCATGAGGTTCAACAAGAGCAAATGCCGAGTCCTGCACTTTGGCCACAACAACCCCAGGCAGCGCTATAGGCTTGGGGCGGAGTGGCTGGAGGACTGTGTGGAGGAAATGGACCTGGGGGTACTGATTGATGCACGGCTGAACATGAGCCGACAGTGTGTGCGGGTGGCCAAGAAGGCCAACGGCATCCTGGCTTGCATCAAAAATAGTGTTACTAGTAGGAGCAGGGAGGTAATTGTCCCCCTGTACTCAGCACTTGTGAGGCCGCATCTCGAGTACTGTGTTCAGTTTTGGGCCCCTCACTACAGGAAAGACATTGAGGCTCTGGAACGCGTTCAGAGGAGGGCTACTAAGCTGGTGAGGGGTCTGGAACACAGGCCTTACGAGGAGCGTCTGAGGAAGCTGGGATTGTTCAGCCTGGAGAAGAGGAGGCTTAGGGGAGACCTTATAGCTCTCTATAACTTCCTGAAGGGAGGTTGTAGTGAGCTGGGGGTCGGCCTCTTCTCCCGTGTAGGCAGTGACAGAACTAGAGGGAATGGTAGCAAGCTGCGCCAGGGGAGATTCAGGCTCGACATTAGGAAGCACTACTTCTCAGAAAGGGTAGTCAGGCACTGGAATGCACTGCCCAGGGAGGTGGTGGAGTCACCAACCCTGGGGGTGTTCAAGGAAAGACTGGATGTTGTATTGAGGGATATGGTTTAGTGGGAGCTAGTAGTAATAGGTGAATGGTTGGACTGGATGATCTTCTAGGTCTTTTCCAACCTTGATAATTCTGTGATTCTGTGATTCTGTGATGTTGATGTCTCAGGGCACAGTGAACAGTGGTCAAGGTCTGGGGGCCAGGATGCAGTTAGGGTAATCTGCTAGCCCTGGTACACCAGGAAAGGAGGTGGTGGGATTCAGACTGGGGTTCAGGTCTAGCTTTAGTTTACATGGAATCTTGTGGCAGGCATTTGCAGGGGGCTAAAGCCAGTGTGAAATTATCAACTATGTAAACATGCCTGGCAGCACCACAAGCTGAATGTAGGCAACTCCAAGCAGAATCAGGCCCCAAACCTCACCACCCCTTCACCTGCTCCTTCAGAGACTGCTCTTTCTCTGGCTGTCCTCTGTCAGTTTTTTAACATTTAACAAATGTCACTTAATACTTTGAAGATGAGAAGTGCTTTCTGAACTGGTTAAGTGTCATGATTAGTAAGGGAAGTACAGAGTTCCTCTGCCAAGTAAGCAAAGGACAGTTTTCCAAAAATGAATTGTATGTTGAGAATAACTCAATAATATTTCTTGTCGAAAGTGAGAGAGCCCTTACTACTACACTGCACTTAAAACTCAGGAGGATTTCATGGACAGGTGCTCAATTCAGGATATTAGTCTTTTGGCTGAAAGGCTTTATTTTGTAAAAGTCTAGAGAGATGGGGGAAAAAAACCTAGAAAGCTGTTAAAACAAAATTTTAAAGGGAGTCTTGGTAGAGAATATACACATCCAGGTTTTTGCTCTTCTTTTCTAAAGTAGTCCTCTGAGAGGCTGTTTCTGAAGACTGGTACAGTAAGAAATTTGTAGTTTCACATTATTTTGATGTGAAACCAGGCAAAACTTGGCAGATATGAAAACATGGGTTTGTAGCATTTATATCCAGGTGTTTTCTTTTGTTTTGTTTTGTTTTTTCCCTGTGTCTTTTTCAGAATGGCCTAGTTTGATAATAAAACTGTTAGAAAAATGCAAATATTTCTCACAAAATAACCAGGGGTAAAGGTGAAATTGCCCCTATACATTCTATTTAAATTAATATTTTAAAATTAGCATTTACTCCCTGCAATTTTCCTCAGAGAAGGCAATAATCTCTTTGGAGGCAGCATTGTCTTTTTGCTGTGTTTCTACTGAAACTTACGAAGTTTTTATATATCATAAAATCATAGAATCATATATCCTGGTGTATGTCTTAAACTTGTAAGCAATAATTAAAAATGTGGAGCCTCTCAAACAGTGGAAGGTAGAGCTTAGAAAAGTCTTAGACTCATTCAAATGCAGGCTGAAATTCTGAGTCTACCTGAGGGAGAGAGGAACCATTTTACTTCAGCTGTAGGTTAAAAGTCAGACAGGACTATTGCATCCACATATAAGTCATACCGAATTTGTTCTTTTCTCTAGTCCTTGTTCATATTCGGAGAGCAGCTGGTAGCATTATGTGAACAAAATGCTTTTAATCCTTTCCTATTAGTATATGAACATAGTTGGGAGAATGAGTTAGATCCTCTTCTGACTTGCTATCAACAGATCAGTTGGAAAATGATCCCAGGACACTTATTTCCCTAACATTATGCAAAGGGAAAACCTTCAAGTTCCAAGAACTTTTCAGAACCAGAAATCATAAAATATTTTAATGCTATTTGTAAATGGCCGAGATTAAAAGATGATCCAGAGGTAAATAAAATGCCCATGAGACCACACATTCTATTCATCTTCAAAGTAAAATGGTGCTTTAAATTAATCTGTTCAATTTCTTAAAGATATAAGTCTGATTCACACGATAGATTCGGCCTTTTCCTTCCCAAAACCAAGATTTGCGAACAAGAATTATTGAAATTTTACATATTGGTTCTTTTGGTGTTTAAAGTGTAATACAAACAAGATAACATTATTTTCCAATGCAGAAAGCTGAGCATTTTTTGTTCTATTTATGCTTGTGTAGCTACGAAAAGTAACATAATTAGATATATGATCTATTTCATCACCATTCTTTTCAATTTGTAATCCAGCTTCCTCAGCAGAAATTTGGAAGAAGAGCATGCCATTTGTTCCATCTTGCTTAGCTCCAAGCCACCTCATGCTTTTGAGATCACAGAACCACAGAATCACAGAATCGTAGGGGTTGGAAGGGAACTCGAGAGACCATCGGGTCCAACCCCCCTGCCAAAGCAGCTCCCTAGCACATATTGCACAGATAGGCGTCCAGATGAGTCTTGAATATCTCCAGAGAAGGAGACTCCACCACCTCCCTGGGCAGCCTGTCCCAGGGCTCTGTCACCCTCACTGTGTAAAAGTTCCCCCCGCATGTTGGTGCGGAACTTCCTGTGCTCCAATTTACAGCCATTGCCCCTTGTCCTGTCCCCACAGACCACTGAAAAGGGGTTGGCCAATTCCCCCTGCATCCCATACTTAAGATATTTATAAACATTAATTAGGTCTCCCCTCAGTCTTCTCTTCCCCAGGCTGAACAGCCCCACGTCACTCAGCCTTTCCTCATAGGGGAGATGTTCCAGGCCCTTAATCATCTTCGTAGCCCTTCTCTGGACTCTCTCAAGGAGATCCCTGTCTCTTTTATACCAGGGATCCCAGAACTGGATACAATACTCCAGGTGGGGCCTGACCAGGGCAGAGTAGAGGGGGAGGATCACCTCCTTCAACCTGCTGGCCACACTCTTCCTGATGCATCCCAGGATCCCATTGGCCCTCTTAGCCACCAGGGCACACTGCTGGCTCATAGCCAACCTGTCATCAACCAGGACCCCCAGGTCCTTCTCCACAGAGCTCTTCTCCAGCAGGTCATCCCCCAGCCTGTACTGATACAGACGGTTATTCCTCCCCAGGTGCAAGACTTTACACTTGCTTTTGTTGAATTTCATTAGGTTTCTCCCTGCCCAGCTCTCCAGCCTGTCCAGGTCTCTCTGGATGGCAGCGCAGTGTCCTGCGTGTCAGCCACCCCTCCCAGCTTTGTATCATCGGCACTTGCTGAGGGTGGATGCTATTCCCTCACCAAGGTCGTCGATGAAGATATTAAACAGGACTGGACCCAACACCGAGCCCTGGGGAACACCGCTAGTCACAGGCCTCCATTCAGATTCTGCTCCACTGATCACGACCCTCTGAGCCCGGTCTGACAGCCAGTTCTCAACCCACCTCACTGTCCACTCATCTATCCCATGATCTCTCAGCTTTTCTATCAGGATGTCATGGGAGACAGTATTGAAAGCCTTGCTGAAGTCAAGGTAGATGACATCCAAAAACAACACTGGAAACATTACATCAGAGGTGGACTTTGTTTTCACACTTTGAAGAATCAAAAGTACCAATGTCCCCTCCGTCCTTACATCCTTCAGTCATACTTTGCAATAGTTGCTATGCTACTAAGTTTGTCAGGGATCCAGATTTTATACAAATATATTTCCAAACAAAGCTTCATGGGGACTTTATGACTGTAGCTTTTTTTTGTTATATTGCAGTGAAAAGAGTCTAAGTCAACTCACAATGGATGTAAAATCTTCAAACTCTTCAGGATGCTGTAGTAGAGACTTGGAAAAGGTAAGAAAATGACTTGTTTGTAGTAGAGCACTAGTGGTTACCGTTTAGATGAAATAAATCCTGCATCAAAGAGATGATACCATGGCAGAAGAAAAGTGAAAATTCATTTTAAGCTACTTCTTCTTAACTTCAGCTTCTGTGGTTTTTTTCTTGCAGACATTTCATTTCAGGAGCCAAGATGTATTTTTCTTGTGATAAACTGATGTGCACAAACTATGATCTGTTTGGTTTGCTTTTAACTACATTGCACAGCTGAGTAGTTATACATTATAATGTCTTTCTTTGTCTGCCGTTAGCTACACCTGAAGGTCCAAAGTCAGCCTAAAAATCTCAAAAAGGGAGAGAATATACACAGAGTCATGATTTATGTTGGTATACTTTAAAAGAAACAACCTTAATGAAAAAAGATCAAAACAGCTTACTCCAGTGCAATAAACCAAGGCATTTATGGAAATCAGATGCTTCCCATTCTTGTTTGAGTCATCCAAACACCAGTGTCAGCTTGACACTGTAATGAGTCAAAAAGCACATCTAACATGTAAAGTAAGCTTTCACTTCAACAAAGACAATCCTCTGTCTTTCTATGTTGCAACAAAGTGTTTTTCAAAACATTAAAGTATCTGACAGTCAATTTTGTTCAGTAGGAGGTAAAATCGAAAGCATACCAAGAAAATGACAGGATATAGCCTGTACCTGATTTGCATTTGCCAGTGTCATACTTAAATGATGCTTCAATTAGCTTTTAGGCATTCAGATCTTAATTTAACTTTCATTGATGAAAGTAGTACAACTCTTGATAATTTCAGCAGGGGTGGGACCTAAGTCTTAGCAAATGCAGATAACAAAAATTTGCATAGAGCAGGAAAGCCTTAAACTGTCATGAAGAAGAAAGAAGTTATTGTGGTCAAGATCAAGAAACAGATCTACAGGAAATATAAATCAGCCTTCAAAGGATGAAGCAGTGACACAGCATGAGAATTTGGTCATTAGCCAGTAATGAAACACACACCCCCTCCAGCCCCAAATTATAACAAACGACATTTCAGCAAAAACTTTGCTAGAACTCCTTCCTCAGTGAAGTCAGAAGCACTGAACCCCAGGACTACTGCTGCATCTGGTTCTAGGCACCATGCTGGCAAAAAATATAGTGGTGAGATAGAAAGAGTTCATAACAGGCTTTAAACAAGTGGCAAGGTGTTGAAAGAATACTAGATTTCATTTAATGTAAGATTAAAAAAAAAAGACACATAGGTGATTTTCCTCAAATGAGTGCATCTTTTTTAGAAAGAGAATCATGACCATTTGTTCTTCCTGCATGTCAATGGCAGCACAACAGATTTCAAATACATCAGAGAGGTTTTAAGGAAAGCTATGCAAAAGATTAGCAGGAGGTCTCAAACTCTTATGGCAGGGTGTTTTGGGTGAACTGTGGAACATCCTTCCCACTGGAATTCTTTTCCCAGCAGCTCAGGCAATCAATGTAAGCCATGGATTACATCCGGTTTTGCTCAATGATAGGGAGCTGACTTCTGCAGTGTTTTGGAGCTCTAACCATGTATTTCTGTAAATCACAGTACTCCAAAGCTCAGACAGAGTAATAGTGACAGACAGAGAGTCAGGGCAATTTAAGGGGCAACAAAACCTCAGCTCAAGATTTTCCTGTCCCCAGCACTTCACCATACCTCTCCTTGCCCACTCTACAGCAGTGGAGAAAGTGAATCACTTCTGAAGTCTGCTGCATTGCTGGCTTTGAGCCTGTTTGACAACTCCCCTCGCTTCTGAGGAGCAAGCTGATGCTTGACTTGACATTGCAATAATATCACCTTGTTTGACACCTGTCTTGAAGCTGTGAAGTAGAAAATTGACTTTGCAATGTCAGAAGAAAGTACCAAGAGTCTATTTGCTGTCTCAGTTACAGTTCTTTGCTTTGCTGGAAAGTGGACGTCCTCAGCTACCTCACTCACGTTTTGGAAAGACACAGGTATCAAAACGTGAGTCCTTATCAGTGAGGTATGTGCTTGATGGGTCCAAGCCGTAATTGCTGAATGACCATTCTTAAATGTAGTTTGGATCTATTTGGATAGCCATTTCCTCACACGAATCCCACAGGAAGGCTTTATAGTGCCTTTAGTGTATCTGCCATCCTTCATAGATAGCTGTGATTTAGGAAGGTGCCCAAATCACGTTAGACAGCTCCTGAGACACCATAAGCTGGCATTGTTCCTGTGTCTGCTGCTTCTCAAAGACGGAGACCTACCAACATCTTCAGTAAATGTTTGTCCTTTGTGTTCTGACTGTAAAGTAGTATCCATAGGTAAGAATATAGATATTCCAACCAATCCTATTTCCTAACAGAAAAAAATGTAAAGAGAGAGAGAGCGTTTTTGTGTGCACATGTATTAGTGTACTCAGACAGATGCACAGTACAAGCTGCCCTGCTTCATATAAAAAAGAATAATTTTTTTCTTAAGGCTCAAGTTTTGCTATTTTGGCTTCCCTACTCCCACTTTCTTTCTTGCCAAGCTTAGATTAAATCAGACATGAAAAGAATTGCAGGATTTTTATGATGATGGTGGGAAAATGTGTTCACATTTCTCAGTTAGGGGTAGGGAAGATCACTGTGTTCGTTCTGATGAACATTCCCATCATGATCAAACTGGCTGTTTGTTGTATGTTTATAGCAACTCACTGCTATGCAGCGTTTCACAACTTACCAATTTTGTAATGCTGATTGCAATGAGATTCATAACAAGATTTGGAATAATAAATTAATAATTAATATTTTAAATAAAATACCACTTTCCTAATATGTATTTGTCATTAAATTTATGGTGACTTTCTCCTTTTCTGTCACTTGCATTGTCTTTTCCAGGCAAAACAATTCTGGGGTCTTTACTATTCATCAATAGCAGACTTCATATATGAACACTTTACATATATATGAATATAAAAATATGTATGTGTGAGAGAAATCTAAGCACAAACACTCACAGTTCAGTTAAAAAAAAATAACACATGTGATTGTAATTAGTTCTCCCAGCCAAATTCAACTGGCCATCAAAAAGCACTATGGGTGCATGATCTTAGTTATAATAATATAGGGGTTACTCTGGCCACAGAAGAGTGAAGCAAAGCTGGAACTTTCCCTGTAACTCTGTAATACCCGTGCTCTCGCCGGCTTATCAAACCTCTGCCTTCTGTTTCCACAGAGGGGTGGTTTTTGGGGGGTTTTCTGTGTTTTCTTTCCAGCAACTTTCACAACTCATCGCTGCCATCTTGTGGGAGAACTTGTTAGTCCCGCACGAACCGGCCAAGAAAGCCCCTGTGTCCTGAAGACATTGCCGACATCTGACAAGTATTACCTCATACAGAAGCCAAAAGTCATAAGATTCGTGTATTTACAGTGAAATTAAGATATGAAAACACTAATTTCATAACGTCTAAACATTTTCCAACATCATCAAAACATCCTGTTCTCAAAGCGAGCACTATTATGGAACTTTAAAGGCAGAATATTAATATATACTGATATGTTATCATATATACACATACAGCATATTAGAGTAGTCTGATAAGTTTATAAATTAAATAAAAGTCTGTCTTGACATTTATCAAATGCTTTGACATAAGAAAACTGAAAATATTTTTAAAAGTTTTAATTTCTTGTCTTTTTTTTTTTTTTTAGGAAAATTCCTACAAAACTTTTACATTTTTCACAATGTGCACTTTACCATGGGTTTTAGGGGGTTTTTTAAGTTCCAGAATGTGCTAAAAAATGTTAATGCTATCAACACTAACAGAACAAAATGTATAAGGTCATAATTTCAAACATACAATATTTTGTATCAATGTATGACATCTTCAGAAAGTGGCAGAATTGAAAAAGCACACCCAATAAAAATCATGCTCCTTGCTGTCACCTCTTCCAAATTTGCATGATCAAAATTATTTTCCAGACAGCTTGGACAGAGGAAGAAAGGATATCCTTATGTCTGTTTCAGGGTCAGCTGTGGCAATAGAATGGATTGGCTGCCCGCTCACATGATGCAAGAGTCAATGTGCCCAAGATTATGTCTAAATACAATTCTGATTTGTGTTATATGATGTACTCCTGTGCTTCATGAATGTTCCAGATGTACTGCCTGATACCTACCACAATGCTGGAGAGTCTGTATTGCTGTGGAGCTTACAGTGATTTTCTTTCACAGTATAGGTTTGACACTTTTTGGCAATAACCAGCAACCTTATCAGGTTGTATCCTAATGAAGGATATTAAGGGGTAATCTTCTGTTAGGAATTTGCTAGATTTCTTTTGACACATTAGCCTTTTCATGTGTAACAGTTTTCCTTCTTATAGTACTGCTTTTTATCTCTTATCTGGATGTCTCAGAATGCAGGCACATTTTTCCTTCTGGAGCATGAAATAGGACATCAAAGTCCTTCACAGATGACTTGAATGACTGCCCTCCCCTTTCTAACCCCCCTTTCCCCACCCCTCTCTTGCTTCCCATGTCCCCCCCAACAGCAGTAACAGCAAAATTTCACATGGAAAGGGACGCCTAAACCTTTCTAGAACTGTGTCCCTAAAACACCACCTAAACAAAGGAGAACTCAACATAAATCCAGAGCCAAAAAAAGAGTTGATTATGTCCTCATATAGGGTCTGCTCTAGTCAGAGAATGGCAAGATTTGATAGAAGAACTGAGAGCTCATGAAATGCTTAGACACACACCCTCAGGTACTGCAGTGCCTACAGCAGTCACGGAAGAGGAGGAAGCCAGGTAATTCCCTCTTCCAAATCCTGGAGTCAGTTTTTCAGCCAAAGCAGCTACAGGTATTGTTCCACACGAGAGACAAGGGTCTCTGGAAGATGCTAACTCCTGCAATCAGAAGGGTAAACAGACCCCCGTGTTCGAAGTTCTGCTCACTGTTGGCTTCGCACCTTCAAAATGGATCCAGTGATGCAAACAGTCAAATTTCTGTAGTATTAACTACAGCTGATGCTTTATGTGTCTGAAAAGACTGCCCAGCCTGCAGTTTGAGCAGGAAATTCACTAGCATATTATTTCTCTTCCGTGCCTCCTGCAGCTGAGAAAACCAGCGTTGGATCAGAACAAAGCCTACCTTACAATCACAGAAGTTAAAGACCTGTGAGATTAATCAGCTTGTGAAGTCTAGAAAAAGAAACACGTTGTAATGAATGGGGAATCATGACAGTGTTTGATGCAATTTATCTGTCCTGATCCCCAAGATAAATAGGACCACATTCCACCATGTGGATTTCTGGATAATAAATACAGTCTCAAGATAAATGTCTATGCAATGAATGTGACCATATTGAGCATAGAGAAAAGCCCTGATTTAGCACTAACTTAGAGTTCCCATCTACTAACACGTAAATGACTTCTTGTTATTCATGGAAGTACAGAGAAACATCCTTACCATTCTAGTTTTATTACTGACCTCAGGTTTGGATCCAAAATTCCAGGCATCTTTTTGAACACATGCTAGAGCTGGTAAAAAGAGATGCTCGGATGAAATGATTGTATTTGTGTTAGACAATCATACTATGTGGTATAAGTGCAACCTGTTGTGATGGGGCCCAGTCTCGGTGCTAACCAGAAATTGTCACTTCTTTTAACATTCTTTAGTATTTATGTATTTATTTATTTGCAAAGAGGTCAAGCATAATAGTCAAACAACAACAACAAAATCAAAGCACAACATCCAAACAAGATACAACTAAATGTTTAAGATGGAACAAGGGCTTGGTTTACACTTTTTTGAAGCTTTGTCACCCAACTGGAAAACTGATATTTTGCCCAAGCTGGGAAAAGTAACACATTCAGTGTGAAACAGAAACCCCGGTGCCTTCCCAGCTCTGATTGTTTATTTCATAGTAGGGTAGCAGTACTAAAGGGGGAACAACAACAACAGGCCCACACAAGCCCCACTGTAACTACAGATTGTTTTGGAAACTATTCAGCCCTAGACAGTGTACCTCAGCCTGGACTGCTCCTACATTAAGGTGTCACCAAGTGTCACATCCCTGTGGTAAGAGAAGCCAATACAGAAGTCCAGGGTGTTTTTGCTCCCTGGAAAGATGTTTTTTCAACATGCTAAATCCAGAGGAAGCAAGCAGAGTGGTATGTAACCTTAGCTTAAAGCTGCTGTCTCACCTACCAGGGACTGTTTCCAGGGATACATCATTGCAGGGTCTGAACAGAACCTTTCCAGCTTCATACACCTTAAATACTGCACAGACACAGACTCTCTGTCCTGCCAGCTGCATCCTGTGTCCATTCCACGGTGGAGATCAGGGTACTGCTGGGCTTTGGGAAAAAACCCTTTCAAGCAAAGGGCAGCGAAGAGCACTTCTGGTCATTGTCATGTGACTGGGAGACAGAGCACAGTATAAGGAAAGCAGCAGCTAATCTCTGAACCACAGACACTACCCTACTGAGAAAATGAGAGGAAGCCACTCTCTGAGACCATTGAAAGACACAAATGCTCAGGAGAAGTGAGTAGATAGACAAAAAGCTTACTAAAGCTCTCACAGTAGGTGCAAAAGAGAAGGCAGGTTTTTACAGCAGGCCATAGGCAGACAGAGATGTCATTTGGACCTTCTCTCTGGTAACAGCAAGGTTTAATCAGCTCAGCGATCTTATATGATTTCACTCCTTCTATCCAGCTATCAGTTGGTCTTGAGTTTGAGAGAACAGATAGACCTTTGAAATGTTACATGCTATGCCCTGAAAGGAGCAGGTTTTTTGAAGTTCCATGCATCTTCTTAAATGCATTTTCTTATTAGGCATGCACGAAACATGAGCTCAACAAGCAAGGCCTTGTTGGTCATCTGGGCCTGCAAGATGAACTGGAACGTCAGAACTACTCAAGCAGTCTACAGTGTTATTATATGAATTTTTCCCCATTATAGGACCAGACTCAACAGTGTTCTCTGGCTGGCTGGCTTTCTGAAAATATCCTAAACCCAGGTCACCTGATACAAAACTCTAGAATTGCAGTTGACTGGTTTTGTCAAAATACCCAGACCTCTTGACTTAATCTTAGGTGCAGGAGATCCTTCTGTCATGTGATTTAGTCGAAATCAAAGTGGCCTCTTATCTTGACCACCATCTTGAGTTTTCAGCCTGTTATGTGCAGCATTTTGCAAGCTTGTCCACCTTGCAGACAGAGATTTCTCTCCTCTTTCAATCAGAAGTATTTTTAAGTCAAAAGAGAATATTTAAGTCCTTAAGAATGCTGTGCCTAGTGGCTTTTGGATGTGAACTGCATAGAGCACTACAGGATTGGGGCAGAGTTGCTGGACAGCTGCCCGTAAAAGAGGGACCTGGGGTGGTGATATACAGACGGCTGAACATGAGCCAGCAGTGTGCCCAGGTGGCCAAGAAGGCCAACAGCATCTTGGCCTATATCAAGAATGATGTAGTGAGCATGACTAGGGAAGTGATCATCCCCCTGTCCTTATCTTTACCCAGGAGCCTTTCATTATATCTCCTCTCCCCTGCCCAGCTGAAGAGGGCAGTGATAGAGCGGCTTTGGGTCACACCTGGCCTCCAGCCAGGGTCAGCCCACCACAGTTATTTATAGTTCCTTCTTTTCCGCTCACTGATTATGTCTTTATACAATGTGAAAAACCTCCAGGAATGTACTTGTTGTACAGAGCTTCTGTTCTTGGCAAATTGACACTTTCTAGGAAAAGGAAAAATAATAAACTTTTATTTGGAAAATTGCCCAACTCTTCTGACTGCCAGAAATACAAACAATGAAAGGAATAATAGGAAGAGATAATGTCCTTGCCTTTTTCCCCTCCAAACTTCTCTCTGCACTTGAATAAAAATGTAATATTCACCATCAGAAAAGGAGAGAGATCATTGCTTTCTACTTACATGTAAGACAGATGTAGAAGATTATTTCCACAATTCCCTGCACCTTTACAGTTCACTTGCCAGTAACTGCGGTGGTTATAGCACAGTATGTTGGAAATAGCAGCCCAAAAGCTAAACAAGTCAAATAATTAGCTAATACAAGAACCAGATTATGAAGAGCTACCCAAGGCCAGAGAGCAACTCAGACAACTGAAGGGGACCTACAGGAAAGTTGGGTAGGGGCTGCTTGTAAGGACATGTAGTGATAGGATGAGGGGCAATGGTTTTAAGCTAGGACAGGGTAGGTTTAGATTGGACATTAGGAAGTTCTTCACTATAAGAGTGGTGAGGCACGGGCACAGGTTTCCCAGAGAGGTGGTGGAGGCCACATCCCTGGAGATATTCAAGGTCAGGCTTGATGGGTTTCTGAGCGACCTGATCTAATGAAGATGTCCCTGCTCACTGCAGGGGGGTTGGACTAGATGACCTTTAATGGTCCCTTCCAACCTCACACATTCTGTAATTCTATGAACTGAGGTGTTTATGGGCAGGTGTTAGACTGTGTTTCTCTGCTACAGCTGAATGAGCATTCACCAACTGCTCTCAGCTAGAGACAAGGTGGACTTCATGATGGCAGGCACTCAGGTGTTGCTTTGTCAGTAAGCCAGCATCACCAGTGTGGCAACATGAATGCAGCTGCTTGGTGTACTCCTGCACGCATGTGTTCTTCAATGTGTCCAACAAGTCCAAATGTCAGGTGTTGGACATTTGGAAAAAAGTGGTGGGAATGGTGTTAAGGATTATACTTGCAAATCTCAGAGTACAAAGTGTCAGTCTAGTCATGTTAAAAAATCTACTTAGAATAACTCACACAGTAACTGTAGCATATTATAGAGAGGAATCATGAATATGCAATCAGAAAACAGTTTCAGAGCCTGATCACCATCTCTGTCAATTACAGCAGTCACTTTCTGTAATGTTGCCATGTCATTTTGACAGTGATTATACCTTTATATGATATATTGCAGATATTACGCTTCAGTTGTTTACAAATAGAACTGTATCTTACACTTTTGCTATAAGAGTAGGAAGTTTTAAGTAAGAAAAACACTCCTCACAATAATTCTTCCACCTAAGTCAGTCATGCATGTTTGCAAGAACTGCAGTTGAGAAAATCATCCTCTGCCACAACTGCATGACATGATTGTCTCTAACAAACCCAGGTCTGGAGGTTTGCAGCCAGCGTCCAAAATCAGTGTGTGGGAATTTTCAATTGGTAATGCTCATAGAAGAGCAATTTCTCCAATTGAGGAAGTTGTTTTTAAATAAATCATTAAAATTTGAAGATGGTAAAAGCAATGCTTCTAAATACAGCAAGCTACAAACATCATGTGTTTTCTAGAGGTCCTGCATGAAATGTTCATGATGCTATAAATTAACTGTTCAGTATTCCACAGTGATCCAGGAAAATGCAAGTTATCTCCTTTCAGAGAACTAAAGAAAACTGTAGAATCACCATAACAGATGAGGCTTTTAGAAATCTTTGCTCAATAACTACATACAGCACTAATATATTTTCACAGGAAGCATATCTCCTTATTGGCAGAGATTAGAGAATATGGGATGGAGATTAGAGAATATGAAGGATACATACCTCAGTTATAAATAATTATTACAGCATAAATATCCTCCCAAATTCTAGTTTTGACACATTTTCAAAGATCAGACTGTTGTCCATAATAGCTAGTGTAAATGCAACAAAAGTTTGAGAGTATTTTCCATGCATCTGTTAGAAACTGCTGTATTATCTTTTTCTGCATTTGTTGTCTTGTTGATATCAAATTGGTAATCTTATATTGGTGATGACTTCAGATAGAGCTACATGTATGTATAGTGTCAGATCTATTGTAGGTATTAAAATTTGATTCAGGGGCTTTAAACTTTATTCTAGTAATGATCTATTAGGAATGGTATGAGTAGCTACATGATAAACATTGTTGTGAGAAATGCACATAACTCTGGACCAGTTACCGTTCCAGTGATAAATTTTAGTCTTCAAATTTGACACCAGAACTGCTCAGCAAGCAATTAGAGTTTCCATATAAAAACTCTGAATTAAATATTTACTAACTAGCTGGTAAAAGACATTTCAGAACATTTTACCTTAGAAGTTTTACACACTTTTCATTGTTTTCCACGAGCACAGCTAAACAGCAACAGTAGAACTGGGCAGGGGGAAAAATAAACTCTGAGTGAGATATGAATTTTTTAAACCTACTGGGAATCTACATGGCCAGTGAAAGAAATCTGTCCATACAGACCCAACACTGAACAAATCACTTCAGTATTTGTCATCTCTACATTTTTCTCCCATGTGGCACTATTTGTATGGTAACGTTCAACTAGCAGCAGTCAGAATGAAGGACAAAACTGTATTATTTCTGGACTCCGAACAAGACTAATTCCCTTAATTCCTCTGTGCTCATTGTCAGTAAAATACTTTCACCTCAAGGCAGTTTTTTGTTCATGAAGAATTTTAATGCTGGTGGTTTTGCCTGTATCCAGGCTCATTTGTTCTGGCATTTTTCTGCACATGGTAAAGACAATGACTGCAAAACCTAGCATCAGATTTGTTACTATAGCTAGCCAAAGTTCTCTATTCATGAGTGCTCACTTTGTGGCAATCAGATGGCATGGAAGGGCTTAATAAATTATCACTGCTCCTCTCCTGGGTTGATTTAATCCTTTGGAGATGTTTTGCAAGCAGAATATAGCCAACTGAAAAACACAGTTATTTAGCCACAGGTACATAGAAGAAAATACACACTGTTCCTTCTAGCCTCTCTAATTCTGAAAAAAAGTGAAGTGCAGAATTACAGGATCATACTGGAGAGATTCAGAATAAATACAGGAACAGTAGCACAGTTGTTGTGGATAGCACAGGTTTACTGGGAAATGTCAAGAGGAACTTGGTTAGTGTGAAACTGCTGTATCTGCTGCAATAAAGCCTGCACAGCAAGTATTGCTTCTTCTTTTCATGGAAAATGTCTCTTAAGATTACTTCAGCTTTTTAAGTGTTTGTTTGCCAAATGTGATTTCAGGTAGCTTTGCATTTTATTTCAACAAACATAGTAGCAACAAAATGTCTTGGAGAAATAATTTCTTCCAGTATTTTTTTTCCTCTGTGTTGATGGGTTATTACCACTTTCTTTAGGGTCAGTCTGCACAGCTGTCTCTAGCTCTGCATGTAAGGTATAAAGAATATTTAAGTATAATGACCTAATACACATAAAACACAGCTTGGATTTAACAGGCTAATAGTCTGCATTTTCTCACCAGCCTTGTAAGACCCTCAAAGGGTTTTTGTTGGATGTGTAAGGCACCATCTCCACCAGTAACAGAACAATGGTGCGCTGGTAACCTGACCTCCTACAAGAGAAGGGGAAAAGAGGTTACTTCGTTTTGCTTTAACTATTTTATTCCTTTTGTCCTGAAACATTGAACCCCCTCTCAGCAACCCTGGCTCTGTAATTTTACAGTTTTATCTTTCTCCCAGCTCTTTCTTACAACTGACAGATGTTTTCAGACATCTGAGAGGAGCCTAACCATGCACCATTGGGTCCCTGTGGCATCTGCTGCAGGGATGTGGGGGAAGGATGTCAGAGAGAGTGCTACACCCCCTCATAATGACCTGTCTCTGCTTTTGTGGTGGGGTGTAATACATAAAAATCCTATGTTAACCAGACCTAATGTAACAGAAAGAGGGGAAAGGGAATAGGAAAGGGAAGGGGGAAGGACTATGCAAAAAAATGTCTTTCAAGCTAATGGAAAGAAATGTATTTGTTAGTGCATAATTAACTCAATGCCAGGAAACGTTGCTGAGGTCAGAAGCTTCGTAGCAGTCAGAGGCATCCATGTCTTTGGGCTGTAAAAATAGTCATGGTCATTCTGAACATGACAAAGGACAAAGAGAGCGAGTTGTCATCCTTTCGTCCATAATAAAATCAAATTGGATGAAATGGAACGTTTTTTCATGCAGTCTCACATTTGTCCAGTGAGATGGGTTTTTCCACTCTTCTGGTAGAGCTGGATGCTTCTCATGGTTTGGAAACATGCAACTGAGCTGGATGCATCACTGCAGCTACCTTCTGTGCTTCCAGGTTCTGTAGCAGATAAAATGTCTGGCTAGGAAACATGGATGAAAAGAGAGATGCATTCTAGAGAAAATTTGAACTCATTCCCAAAGCATATTCAGGCACCTTTTATTCTGCAGTTCTACATTTTTAATCTCAGTAAAGATTACCTATTAGATAGTACAAGTAAGTAAACCAGGAATTCTAGTTACTAGATACTTGATTGTTAAATGTTTTGTTAATGGGCAGGATGCACAAGGTTCTTCTAAAGTAACCAAATATGGTCATTATAACCTGAATTACTAAATATTAGTGAAGCATATGTCACCAACTACAGCCTGAAAATTAAAAATATTACTAATTTGAAGAAGTGGGTCCCACAAACCCACTTTTTTTTACTGGAAAGTTTGCTTCAGACTTGACCCTGAGATTCATAATCCCAGAATATTCAGACTATCTCTGTCCTTGGAGATATTCAAGGTCAGGCTTGATGGGGCTCTGAGCAACCTTTCTAGTGAAGATGCCCATGTTTACTGCAAGGGTGTTGGACTAGATGACCTTTAAATGTCCCTTCCAACCCAATACATTCTATGATTCTGTGATTCTCATTCATCAAGAAGATACTTCACCATGTTACCTAATGGTATAAATTACCTACTCAAATATGCATGCTTCTAAGAGTTCTCTATTCTCTCTTCAGAAACTGAAATATGTATGACCCACACTCAACTTTGGTAAATTATTTTGCTCCAGAAAAACTAGTGGAATCATGTCAGCTGATGTACAGCATTGGTTTCTGAATGCTGTTGTTCCACCCTGCACTTCCTTCACATGTATTAAGGCAAGACAGGACCATTATTTTACCCAATTGAAGCTCCATTGTAACACAAAGTTACAGCAACCTTGCAGCATCTGCTCCAGGACCATACTGTAACATCCTTCTATACATGCTATACTCTCATAGGCCAAAGTAATTAAAAAATGCAACTGGAGAAACAAACAGGGGAGGTGGGAGGTGTAATACATGTGCATTACCTGGAGGAAAAGGAAAGTTGATGGTAAAGAATATAAAGCAGAAGTTGGGAACTGGAGGTAGTTTAAAGCAAAATAAAATTAAAAAAACAAAAGATAGAATAGATCTACTGGCAGCAGCTAGGAGTTTCACACTTGCAAAGCAGTATTAATAAAATGTGTGAAAGTACCAGATGACTCATACCAAAACATTTGTCTGTGCAGTCAAAGCAGAATAGTTCAAGTTGATCCTCAACAAAAACGAAGCATAAAAAAACCCACCAACCTACAGCAAAGAGACTTTCAGAGGGCTGAAATAGATGATAGATCAACAGGCTCTGCACACTGAAGTAGCCAAGTGAAGGTCAGCTTAAGTGTTTCTCAAGACTGCTGTTTGAACCTGCTGAAGGTGATGCTCAGTCCTTGTGCGAGGACTTGGAGGGAGCCCTGTGGTCCTCATTCAGGTCATCCAAAGAAAATGGCACAACAGCAGTTCATAACCATGGAGTGCTAAGTGGTCATAGAAAATGCTTCTCAGTGGTCTGATAAAAAAGCCAGACTTAGTAGAAATTTAATTCTTCTCAAAACAAACTGTATAGATATTGCTGGGGTCAGTAGAGGGATTGTTTTGACACTGTGGTTTGAGAGAAGCCAGGGCAAACTGGGAAAAGAGCAGAGGGGAAGTTCAGGTCTGAGCTCTGCAGAGGTAAGACTAGCTCTGCTGAGTCCAGAAGAGTCTCTCCTGCATGTCTTCAGCAGTGAGATAAGAAATGATGTTGCAGTTGTTAATTCAGGGGCTGTTTATCTTTTTTACCCTTCAACAAAATAATTTCTGCTTGATTATAACTGCAAAAAGGTTTTGCCAGACAGTCATAGAGCAGATGTTATTTTCTCCTGAGCAAATCTCACAGGGCTGATGCTGCTCGTCTCACAAACCAAGTCATAGTATACCAGGCTGAAGTTCACACCCATCTAGTCATGGGCTTTTAGCTGTTGCCAGCCCATCATAGACCTTTTGCTTTTGGGGACCACACTTTCACTCTCATTGGTACAGGCTCATACCAGTTCAGATTTATCTGGAGATAACAAACACACTGGACCATATCCTCAGCTGCAATCGATGGAGGCCTGCAAATATGTTACTTGAAAGGATGTTTTTTTGCTGGTGACAACCTGCCTTTCTTTCTTTCACTGCAAGAGGCATAGCAAACTCTTCCCCCACACCTGTCACACACTCAAATGCACAAGAACACGTGTATGCATGCATCAAAACAGCATTATATGCAGACAAGTT
The DNA here is from genome assembly GCA_020800305.1 of Porphyrio hochstetteri. NCBI lineage: Eukaryota > Metazoa > Chordata > Aves > Gruiformes > Rallidae > Porphyrio > Porphyrio hochstetteri. The sequence continues at coordinate 14,450,861 of CM036938.1, read as the reverse complement.
ACCAAATAATCCCAGGGCTGACACCTGAGAATTATAATTTATTTTCCTTTGTAATGGTAATACATTTGGGAAAATACAAATAGTACTTGTTTAGCAAAAAAGCAGTGTAAGGTCCTTCCACTGAAACCTTTTCACACTAGACTACCTTCCGTCAACTCTTTAAACTTTCCAAAACTTATAGGTACTTACTGCCTTTTTTGTTTGGATGGAATAAAATTGATGGAGGTCTATATCCCCATCCTGCTTTTTATCTCTAATATTGATATATTGGTAATTTGCTCCCACATTTAGTCAAGAAAGAATAAAAGCAGTCAATTTTTTTTAAAAAACTGATTAAGCTTATAAGTAAAATGACATAATTAACTGCAAAACAAGTTCCAGCAGTTGAAATAATGATACAGGAGCTGACATCTGGAAGAAGAGCTCTGGAGAAGTGTTTTTTTTCTATTCAAGAACAACTTTCTGGCTGAGAAGATGGTGTGGCTGCATGCCGATGCAAAGTGTCATGCTGAAGCTGGGACACATGGCAGGATGGGTGCAGCTGTTGGTAGAAGTGATTGCAACACACAGAAGGTTGCTTCTTGGATTCCTCACTCCACTGTGTTCCCAGTGAAAAGTTCCATCTAAGCAGGTCCAGAAGTGACACTGAGGTACTGGGTGGGAGATGGTAGAGCAGTGCCCTGTGAGCAACCTCATCCACTTTCCCATCTGCAGCTGCACAGACCAAGTGAAATTGCTTCTCTGTGTCTCTGGGCACACCTCTGCTATGCAAGACAAGTCATCAAAGGAGAGAGGATGGGGAAAAGGACAAAATTTCTGCCTAGGACTGTGGCACGTGTATTTTGTGGGCGAGTCCACAGTGGTATGCAACTGTTAGGGGACAGAGAGCTATTTCATGGAGTTGTATCATTGAATCACAGAATGCTTTGGGTTCGAAGGGACCTCAAAGCCCATCTAGTTCCAACCCCCTGCCATGGGCAGGGACACCCTCCACTAGCCCAGGTTGCCCAAAGCCCCATTCAACCTGGCCGTGGACACTGCCAGGGAGCCAGGGGCAGCCACAGCTTCTCTGGGCAGCCTGTGCCAGGGCCTCACCGCCCTCACAGGGAAGAATTTCTTCCTAATATCTAATCTATATCTTCCATCTTTTAGCTTAAACCCATTATCTCATGTCCTGTCACTCCATGACCTTGTAAACCATCCCTCCTCAGCTTTCCTATAAGCCCCTTTGGTTACTTGAAGGCTACAGCAAGGTCTCCCTGGAGCTTTCTCTTCTCCAGGATGAACAAGCGCAACTGACTCATCCTATCTTCATAGGCTCATAACTCCCCTTCCAGTGCTCTTCAGGGAGAGACATACCTCTGTGTGTTCTAGCTAAGGATGGTTTTGTCAGCCTCTTAGTTAATATGCTGTCATGCAATAGCCACAGTTGCAATTTGGCATCTCTAATCAGTTAGGTTTTCCACCACATTTCAGGAAGCCTGCACTGCTTGACTTCCTCAAGCTGGAGAGGAGTAGGCAGGCACAGGTAGCAAGTTTCACCCATAGACAGTGAGATCTCAGAAATATAAGAATAGCCTGATTTACCCAAACCAGGCATCTGAGTATCATGTCAGACACCAGATACCATAACAAAGTCTAGAAGACATCAGCTAGTAACTGAGCATGGAGGGAAGACACAAATCTCTTTATTTCTTAAAGGCTACATGTGCATATTTACAGCAGGCACTATTTGGGGATGGGATAGGAGATGCTCCCACCCATTACACAATGCTTCACAAATTTTCCATTGAGCTAATAGCAGAAACCTGTATTTCACAGAAACAATCCAAAACTTTTCCAATTACGAATAGGAATTTAGAGAGGACACTGATACTGACAAGAGAGTGCCAGTTAGAGTTCTTAGGAAGTTATAAGCACCTTGATTTTTTCATGTCTCCCACAGCAGCTGGATTTTGGACTGTGTCATCCATTAGAGTTTTGCTCAGCCACTGATTACTGTGATTAAGGAATTCCTGTCACTACCTCTCAATAAAGGCTACATTTCACTAAAAAAAGGTTTGCTAATTTTTTTGTTAAAAATTTTGTACTCTAGTAAACATTTCCAGTGTTTCCAGACTTCATGTTCTGCACTTGGGTCACAACAATCCCATGCAAAGTTACAGGCTTGGAGAGGAGTGGCTCGAGAGCTAGGTTTGTTTATGAACACCCAGCTGAACATGAGCCAGCAGTGTGCCCAGGCGGCCAAGAAGGCCAATGGCATCCTGGCCTGCATTGGAAACAGTGTGGCCAGACAGGGTAGGGAAGTGATCCTTCCCCTGTACTCAGCACTGGTGAGGCCACACCTGGAGTGCTGAGTTCAGTTTTTGGGCCTCTCACTACAAGAAGGACATTGAGATGCTGGAGCATGCCTAGAGAAGGGCTACAAAGATGGTGAAGGGTTTAGAAGACAAATCTTATGAGAAGTGGCTGAGGGAGCTGGGATTGTTTAGTCTGGAGAAAAGGAGACTGAGGAGAGACCTCATTGCTCTCTACAACTGCCCAAAAGGTGGTTGTAGTGAGGTGGAGGCTGGTCTCCTCCATAGTGACTAGTGACAGGACAATGGGAAATGGCCTGAAGTTGTATCAGGGGAAGTCTAGGATGGATATTAGGAAAAATTTCTTTACTGGAAGGGTTGTCAGATATTGGAACAGGTTGTCCAGGGAGGTGGTTGAATCACCATCCCTGGAGGTGCTTAAAAGAAGTGTAGATGTTGTGCTTGGTGATATGGTCTAGTGTTGGACCTAGTAGGGCTGGATAGATGGTTGGACTTGATGATCTTGAAGGTCTTTTCCAAGTAAAACCCTTCTATGTTTCTATCATTTAATGTGCAGTCTGACACATTTCAAAAAAGTCTGTCTTTCCAGAAACCTGATAATAATCCACTTTTAAGAAGTTTACCACCTGACAGTTAGGAAAGGAAGAAACTACACTTGCTAATATCCTCTTGTTCTAGTCCACTGTTCATATAATGAATAAGCATGTGGTGCATGACAATTTCCATCCACACACGCACAGATGCACTGTCTTTCAATGTAACATGGATTATGAAATAAACTGGAGCACCAACCAGCAGAAATAAAGGGTTTGTCCAACAATTAAACTTCTTCTTTGGGTCATCAGCTCTAGTATAAGTTTTTGAGAGCTAACCTGGAATGTAAGGTTTATTAAAAATCATGGGTGTGCTGGTATGGCATTTTTTAGTTTTGCCTTTCTAAACTGGCATTGTTGAAGCTTCTGCATTTTCTTTACTTTTCTTTCCTCTTTCTGTTTCACAGAAGCACTGTTGTTTTTGTTCTTCTTTCTCCCTCCTCTGGCTAACTGATACCGTAATGCATACTTTGGAATTGTTCTCTTGAACCTCTGGGTTATCAATGTGCCAAATACCACAACTGCCTCTAACTTCCTACAAACCAGCTATTAAGAAGAGTGATGTTCCTGCTCTTACAGGCTTCCTGCATGCACAAGGATCTGAAAATGCACTGGTAATAGATGCTCTGTCGCCACAACTACCAGACAGGAGTTGCTGATGCAGTCCGTTATGGAGCATCATAAACAGTGAATGCTTCTGTTGAGGGTTTTTCTCTGCTATAAAAAACAAGTCAGATATTCTCATCTTCACATTATATCCAATTAAACACAGGTAGATTTTCTTTGAGAAAAAGAAAATGTTCCTTCTTGCTGAACAGCAGGACTGCAGACCTGTCCTGGTTTCAGCTGAGATAGAGTCAATTTTCTTCATAGCAGCTGGTATGGGGCTATGGTTTGAATAATCTCAAAACAGTGTTGATAACACAGGGATGTTTTAATTGCTGCTGAGTAGTGTTTACACAGAGCCAAGGCTTTTTCTTCTTTTAATTTACCTGCCAGCAAGGAGTGTTCAAAAATCTCCAAGAAAGCAGGGCTCTATCACGTGTAATGGTGACTGAGGAAAACAAACACCATTGCTCCAAATATCTCCCCTTTCCTTCCTCTTCCCCCAGCTCTGTATGCTGAGCCCAAGAGGGTTGGTTGCTCCTCAAGAAGGTTATCTTGGCGGCACAAGAACAGGCTGTCCCAATCGGACAGAAGAGGGGGTCGGCGAGCTAGGAAGGCGAGCTAGGAAGCCAGCCTGGCTGAGTAGAGAGATCCAGGCTGATGTACGGGAAAAGAAGGAAAAATATGAGCTTTGGAAGAAGGGGCGGGTGTCTTGGGATGATTATAGGAAATTAGTGAGGTCATGTAGGGAGAAAGTCAGTAGGGCTAAAGCTGATCTGGAACTCAGGCTGGCCAGTTCTGTAAAAGATAATAAAAAGTCCTTCTATAGGTATATTAACAGTAAAAGGAGGGTCAAGGAGAATCTCCAGCCCTTATTGGATGCTGATGGCACATTAGTGACAAGGGATGACGACAAGGCTGAGGTCCTTAATTCCTTCTTTGCCTCAGTCTTTAACCGTAAAGAAGGATATTCCCTGAGTACTCATCCTCAGGAACTGGCTGAAAGGGAGGGGAAGAATAACAAAGTTCCCATGGTTCAGGAGGGAATAATTAGCAACCTACTTGGCCAGTTAGATACCCACAAGTCAATGGGGCAGCTGTCAGATGTGCTTGCCAAACCCCTTTCCATCATCTATCAGCAATCCTGGCAGATTGGGGAAGTTCCAGTCGACTGGAGGCTGGCAGATGTTACACCCATAGACAAGAAGGGTCGGAAGGAGGATCCAGAGAACTACAGGCCTGTCAGTCTGACCTCAGTCCCAGGGAAGATCATGGAGAGGGTCATCTTGGGAGCTATCATGCAGCACATGCACGATGGCCAGGGGATCAGGCCTAGTCAACATGGGTTTATAAAAAGTAGAACCTGTCAAACTAACCTGATCACCTTCTATGACAAGGTGACCCACTTAATGGACGAGGGGAAGGCTGTGGATGTGATCTACCTGGACTTTGGTAAAGCCTTTGACATGGTTTCTCACAGCATTCTGACTGAGAAACTGGCTGCCACTGGCCTGGACAGGTGGACCCTCAGCTCGGTTAAAACCTGTCTGGATGGCCGAGCCCAAAGGGTGGTGGTGAATGGAAAAAATCCAGCTGGAGGCCGGTCACGAGTGGCGTCCCCCAGGGCTCAGTCCTGGGTCCAGTCTTGTCCAACATCTTTATCAATGATCTCGATGAAGGGATTGAATGCTCCCTCACTAAGTTTGCAGATGACACTAAATTAGGAGGAAGTGTTGATCTGCCTGAGAGTAGGGAGGCTCTTCAGAGGGATCTGAACAGACTGGACTGGTGGGCTGAGACCAATGGGATGAAGTTTAACAAGGCCAAGTGTAGAGTGCTGCACATGGGACATAACAACCCCATGCAGCGCTACAGGCTTGGGGGAGACTGGCTGGAGAGCTGTCAGGCAGAGAAGGACCTGGGGGTGTTGGTTGACTGCAGGCTGAATATGAGTCAGCAGTGTGCTCAGGTAGCCAAGAAGGCCAATGGCATCCTGGCTTGTATCAAAAACAGTGTGGCCAGTAGGTCTGGGGAGGGGATTGTGCCCCTGTACTGGGCATTGGTGAGGCGGCACCTCGAGTACTGTGTCCAGTTCTGGGCTCCTCACCATAAGAAGAACATGGAGGTTCTCGAGCACGTCCAGAGAAGGGCAACCAGGCTGGTGAAGGGGCTGGAGGGCAAATCCTATGAGGAGCGGCTGAGGGAGCTGGGGATGTTTAGCTTGGAGAAGAGGAGGCTGAGGGGAGACCTTATCATCGCCTACAACTACCTGAAGGGAGGTTGTAGAGAGATAGGTGATGGTCTCTTCAGCCAGGTGACAGGTGATAGGACAAGGGGGAATGGCATGAAGCTGTGCCAGGGCAGGTTTAGATTGGATGTTAGGAAAAAAATTTTACTGAAAGAGTTGTGAGGGCCTGGAACAGGCTGCCCAGGGAAGTGGTCGAGTCACCTTCCCTGGATGTGTTAAAAAAAGGGTAGATGAGGTACTTAGGGATATGGTTTAGTTTAGGATGTGAATGGTTGGACTTGATGATCTTAAAGGTCTTTTCCAACCTTATTATTCTGTGATTCTGTGATTCTGTGACTTTTCTCAGTGGAATCCATTGAGCAGTTAAGAGGCATTTGGCACAAAATGAATCAAGGTAAGTTCCTTTTAACAATTGAAAAATCTCCATTTTTTGCTGTGAAGTTGGTCAAGCAGTTGAGGAGGTTTCTCAGAGAGGTTGTGGAGTCTCCATCCCTGGAGATATTCAAACCTGACTGGTCATGGTTCTGGGAAATTTGCACCAAGAGACACTGCTTTGGTGAGTCAGATAGATGACCTCTAGAGGTGCCTGCCAGATGCAGCAATGCTGTAACTCTGCAAATAAACACCCTTAGTTAAATACAGCAGAGGTTAGGATAAAGAAATCTGAAACACAGAAGAAATACATATTCTAAGATTAAATTGCATTTAATGCAGAAAAAGCTAATCTAAATGTTTAGATCCCTGTTCTGCCTTGTCATGTCTACAGATGCCTCAGTGCTGGTACTCTGAAGAAAGAAAGTATGTGGTGGAAGAAAGGCCACTTAAAAGGTAAAATACTAGTACAGAAGAGGAAAACCTGAGATTTCATAGGAACAAACAAAATCTGGTAAATGTAAAGCTACATAAGCTTTCCTGAGCTCTGGACACAGCACAACACAGCACACAGCCACAGAGCTCCAGGAACATCTGTGTCTTTTGAAAAACAATGTATTGTGTTAGAAGGTGTCTTGCTTTTTATCTAAGGCTATGTCGTTTGAAAATCCAATATATGGCTCCATGAGGATAAAATCATTAGTCAGGGAGTAAAATAGATGACACTGGACACATTGCTGATCAATTCTGAAAGCCTGTATGACAAATAAAATGGAATTGTATAAAGACTGCAGGTGTTCAAAACAGTCCTTATGGATACCCAAAGCCTGTAAGTACTAATACAGGGAACGCATCAGATTCTCAATTTTGTAAAAAAGTTTTGTTCTGCTGGCATGAGCTAAATACCTGGTCTGTTGGGGTCTCTGCCAGCTTGCAGAGCACGCTGCTTGTCCCATATCCCCATATCCCCTTGTGAAACTGAGACACCACCACAATTGTTATTATACAGCACTCTTTATTCTGATTTCAGAAGTCTAGGTAGCATCAGTGAAGATCCATCCTCTGCCTTTTCACTTAGCAGTAATGGTTTCCAATTGAATACTTTCGTTAAAATAACTCCTTTAGAAGCCCACCAACACCACTGAAGGTCACATCATTGCCTGTAGTTATTTTTTTCGTAAGTAATTAGCTAACTTTAACTTCCATGAGTTTTTAAACTAATAGATTTCTTTGTTTACCTATTTCCTGAAATGCTTTTATCCACAAACTATATTTCTCTTTTGCTGTTCAGTGATGCTGAACACATTATTAACAGTGGCAATAATTTTACTAAGTCTAACAGTTTTACCAAGCTGCATCATAGGGTTCCTGCTGACTCTCATTTCCAAGGAGGCTGCAATTTCACTTTGAAACAAAACAGAAGTGTGGCTTCTGGTTCACCTGACCAAGGCACCAGAAGGATGTGGCTTAATGCTGTGTGGCTTTGGTTATCTAGCATGGTTTTATCTTTCAGTTCCACATCAACAAAAGGATGATGATAATACATTTTTCCTTCTGACCTTGATTCTTGACTATCAGTAGGGCAAGACCTCTACTATAAAGACCATGTCTCTTTTGGTGAGGCACATGACACTCTATGTCCTCTGAGGTCTCAGTGCTGCAGCAGTTCAACTCAGTGTTTAACCAAGACAAAGAAGCATTTGTCCAAATTTCTGTAGCTTACAGCGCTGCAGAACAGGGTTACCTATCCTGTGTGTTAACCCATGCCAACTGACTTGGTCCAGTTAGGAGGTGTTTTTACAAATTACATCTAACATTCAGCTTCTGCAAAGCTTATTTGCAGCAGCAACCTCTCTGGCACAGGTAGGCTCATTAACAGTGCTATGAGCATACAGTTTGCCTGACCCAGTCCTCATTTTTGTTCTTAGCTAAAACACAAAGTATCCAAGGGACCTCTAAATCTTTTCTTTGTAATGCAATTATGTGGCTAGAAAATGAATCTCTGTGTATGTATATATAAGAAATTATAATCTTAATTAACTTATGATAATTTCAAAGCAACTTGTATTTATTTTTAAAGTTAACTACATTATATGATGTACTCACCATTTCCTGTCTCTTCCTTACACAAAATTAATTCATAATGTTTCTTCTTTACTTTTGAAAAACACCCTGATTTTGCTTGCTTCTACAGTGTTCTTCAATGTAAGCAGATATGAAAGCCTAGTATAAATTATAGTATTTTCCATATGAAATACTGATTTTTCATCACTTCTTCTAACTTGTTCGATATGTCAGGTCCTAAAAAGGCAAACCCTTTCCACCCTCAACTTGCATGCAGTCTAGTATGTGTGAAATGCAAGCATTTCAGAAGAGGAGTTAGGATGACCATGGACTCCAAGAGCACTTCTCCAGTTGTATCAGCAACAGACTATTGGCCACTCTTTTCTCTGACTGTCCAGCACACTAGACACTGGTTGCAGTGTTATGGACATCCTGGCTCACAGTGATGCTTAGAAATTGACATTTAAAGAATGAGTTGAAGACTAAGGTGGGCACTCAGTAGCCCTTTCGACCCTGTCAGAAACTTTTGATATTCTGACAATCTGTATTTTAAAAATTTCAGTGAAATTTAATCATAGCACTATACCCTAGGGGCTTGTGTACTGGCCTGGAAAACTAAGACAAAAAAGGAGAGAGAGACATATAATGAGACATGCTGTAGCATGTTAGTGGAGTACCAGACATGGCAGAGATGTCAAGCAGGTCAGCAGGAAGAAGCAAAGCCATACATAGTCATGGAAAAGTCAGAGGAAAAGCGTGAGATGGGAGCTAAGGAAATTATTCAAAACACTAATAATGACACAGTCAGAAGGGTGGGAAATTGGTGAGCATTCTTCTGTGTGAAAGAAAAATATGCATAAGAAGGAAGCCAAGAGAGAGAAACACAAGGAGACGGGTGGGAAGTTCTCTGTTTGTGGTGAGGGAAAGGGTAGTCCCTCTGAAAGTATTTGACAGGAACGAGATGATGTAGCTATGAGTTAGGATGAGGAGATACCAAGGATGACAAGTGTCATACAACTGAATGACAAGTGGCCCATGCAGCTGATGGTGATGATTTGGGAGGTGAAGGAAGGCTTAAGAGTATGTTTCAGACGGGTTGGGATTTGACTGTTCTGAGTGATGTTGAAATGCACAAGACTTGGCTCTAAAGGCAGTTGACACAGGGCTGGATAGATGGCAAAAAACCTTATAAAGGGTCTGGAAAAGGGGTGAGACTAAAACCAAATTAACATCTCTGTTCAGAGACAGTTCCAGAGTTGTATTGGGTTTTCATGGCAAGGTTTTGGAAGCGGGGCCCGGGGCAGGGGGTGGGTTGCGGAGGGGCACAGGCGTGACTTCTGCAAGAAGGTGCTAGAAGCTGCCCCCATGTCTGAAAAGAGCCAATGCCCGACAGCTCCAAGATGGACCCACCACTGACCAAGGCCAGCAGTGGTAACACCTCTGGGATAACATAGTTAAGGAGAAAAAATACTAGGAGCAGTTTTGGCAGATTGAAAGAGGAGTGAGAGTATGTGAGAGAAACAATCCTGTGGACACCAAGGTCAGTAAGGAAGAAAAGGGAAGGAGGTGCTCCAGGAACTGGAGCAGATATTCCCCCACAGACCCCAGGAAAGACCTTGGAGAGGCAAGCTGTCCCCCTGTAGTCCATGCAGTTTAACAGTGGAGCTGATATCCACCTGCAGCCCATGGAGGAGCCCCCACAACAGCAAATTTGCTGTCAGGACTTGTGACTCCATGGTGGTCCTGAAGGTCTTCACCCTGTGGAAGTGATCCATGCTGGGGCAGTTGGTGAAGACCTGCAGCCTGTGGGAAGGACCCACGCTGGAGAAGTTGCTGGAGGACTGTTGTCTGTGGGAGGCACCCCACACAGGTGCAGGGGCAGAGTGTGAGGAGTCTTCCTCATGAGGAGGAAGGATTGGCAGAGGCAATGTGTAATGAACTGACCTCAACCCCCATTCCCCATCACCTGTGCTGCTGGGAGAAGGCAGGACAGAAATCAGGAGAGAAGTTAAGCCTGTGAAGAAGGGAGGGGTTTTAAGATCTGGTTTTATTTCTCATTAGTCTGTTTTGTTTGGTAATAAATTAGATTATATTTTTTCTAAGTGGATTCTTTTTTTTTGCCCATGAGGGCAATTGTTGAGTGATCTCTCCTTGTTCTTATCCCGACCCACTTATCTTCTCTCCCCTGCCCAGCTGAGGAGGGGAGTGATAGAGTGGCTTTGGTGGTACCTGGCCTCCATCAGGGTGGACCTGCCACAAGCCTGTAAAAAAGGAAGATAAATCACAGAATCACAGAATCACAGAATCACAGAATCGTAGGGGTTGGAAGGGACCTCGAGAGATCATCGGGTCCAACCCCCCTGCCAAAGCAGCTCCCTAGCAAATGACATAAAAATGACAGACCTCTGTGGAAAATCAGACAGAAGAGGAATACCTATTGAAAAATATACTAATCGTTAGGCATTGTCATTTCTTGGAACAAACACCAGGTTTTCTTCCTCTAACGGGATGAGTATTTGGCAGGCTGCACTAGCTTAATTTGCATAAGAGTAGTAATTATCAATTAAGTAATTTAAATAAGCAAATGAAGTCTTCACATCCCTAGTTTGATAGTTTTCAGGCAATAATTTCCTAATCAATATTTATTTGCTTACTATTCCCAAATGGACCCAACTCTGGCAATTTACAGTCACTCCAAGTACCCAAAAATCAAATAGAAAATCCTATTCTAGTAATTTTAAACTACTGTGTAACTTATTCCCCTCTTTGGGAATTCATTTGCCATACTTTAATTATACTCTGCTGCTGAAATGTGCTTAAAAGTATTTCATATGAAGGCTAAACAAAACTACATCCTAAACTTGAACCGTTTATTGTGACAGTCTGACAAGTTGTTGTGACAGTTGGCACAGATTGGGTAGCAAAAGCTGAGCAGCAAAGGCTGGCTGACTGACTCTTGTTTCTGCAGACGATGCTCTTGCTTGCTTACACTTTCAAGAGTAATCAGAACTAGCAAGACCATTTTCAAAGTCATTAAAATTTTGTAAAAGCTGCAGTGTAAGGAGTGCTGCAGTCTTGGGCAAGGAGGCAAAGCCAAAGCTCTATTCTCCATGGAAAGTCACAGAGAAAACATGAACTTCATTTCTCACATGCAATGCGTCTGTGATAAGGATTTCTTCCTAACTGGGTCCAGGCTGATAGGTTGCTTGAGTCAGGCCTGGGCTGGCTGCTAAATCACAGTAGCTGTGATTTTATTCAGATTTTCTCATTAACATGGCAGAAGAAGAGGGAATCTGGAGTCAATAGGCTAGAAGAGCCTTGATGAAGGAAAACTGCATAAACCAGGGAATTTCTGAGGTTTGCAGAAACTGTTGAAACAAATATGCCTAACATTCCCACAAGAAACTGTAATTCACAGGAAGTGTCTTACCTAGAATCACCTCCACCCTAACTCAAGCCTGGGGAAAACTCGAAGGAAATGCCGTAAAGACCTTCAGAATTTTTACATTTTTATTCATCTGTATTGAGCTATTTACAAATTCTGTATCAACAAAAATGCTGCTCTACAGGACAGTTTGCAAAATTTGAAGGAATGAAATAAGTATATTCTAATTTTTACATACAAATGCCCACATGAGAGACATTCAGTGAAAACTCACAGAAGTAGCAGCTCTAGATCAGATTGTTCAGAGCCTCAAGCTGGACCTTCAATGACTCCAGGGTTGAGGCCTCCATCACTTGCCTGGGCAATCTCTTCCAGTGTCTCACCACCCTCAGAGTGAAGAACTTCTTCCTCATGTCTAATTTAAAGTTTAAATTTAAAGCTCAAGTTTAAAACCATTGCCCCTGATCCTATCGCTACATGCCCCTACAAACAGTCCCTTCCCACCTTTCCTGTAGGTCCTTTTCATGTACTGGAAGGCCATTCTAAGTTCTCCCTGGGCCTTTTCGTCTCCAAGCTGAACAAGCCCAACATTCTCAGCCTGTCTTCTTAGTAGAAGTGCTCCAGCCCTCTGATCATCCTTGTGGTGCTTCTCTGAACCCACCCCAAGAGGTCCATGTCCTTCTCTGAGGGCTCCAGAGCTGGATGTAGTATTCCAGGTGAGGTCTCACCAGAGCAGAGCAGAGGGGCAGAATCACCCCTCTTGATCTGCTGGCCACACTTCTTGTGATGCAGACCAGGATGTGTCTGGCCTTCTGGGCTGCAGATGCACATTGGTGGCTCATATCCAGCTTTTTGTCTATCAGTACCCTGAAGTCCTTTCCTGCAGGGCTGCTCTCTAGCACATCAAGCCCCAGCGTGTATTGACAACAAGGATTATTCCAACCCATATGCAGGACTTTGTACTTGTCCTTGTTGATCTTCATAAGGCTTGCACACGCCCACCCCCTAGCTTGTCCAGGTCCCTCTGGATGACATCCCATCCCTCTGGCATGTCAAGCACACCACTCAGCTTGATGTCATCTGCAAACTTGCTGAGAGTGCACTCGATCCCACTGCCTGTGTGGTTGAAGATATTAAACAACACTAGTCTCAGCACAGATCCTTGAGGGACAACACTTGTCACCCCTTTTTTTTTTTTTTTAAACAATGACAGACTGCCCCATGCAGCCCCTCACTTGGATGGGTCTGCAGCCTTGGAATCTTGAGTACCTTACACTCTCCCACACATGGACCTTGAGTTTGCTTGACTTACTGTACATTAAAATGGACTGCTCTTATACTCCAGCAAGGTCATCCTTGAAGATCAGCCAATTGTCCTTAGTTCCTTTGACCCTATAGCAGTTTCCCACAGGATTCATTCAAGCAAGGCCCTGAGAAGGCCAAAATCTGATCTTCTGAACTTTGCAGTTGTAATTCTTCTGTTTGGCTTGCTCACATTTCTCAGGATTTTAAATGGCAAAATCTGATGGTCACTGCAGACCAGGATCCTTGACCTTCATGTCTATATCCAGTTCTTTCTTAATTTTGAGTAGCAGTCCAACAGAGAATCTCCTTAATTGGTTTGTTGATACTGTGCATCAATAAATTATCTTCAGTAAATTCCAGATAACTCCTGGATCGCCTACGCTCAGCTTAATTGCCTTTCCAGAAAATACTGGTGCAATTCAAGTTACCTACAAACACCAAGACCTGTGATAGTGATGAAGATAGTTGTTGTCTCAAAAGTGGGGTCATTACCCAGTGTGCACCATGCCAATATACACAGAGAAAAGGCATTTGATTTATTCCATGTGCGGAGATGGTGCTAGGTGGTAACTCCACATGGTCAGCACACTAAACACAGAATCTCATTTATCTGTTACAGGATTAGAAAAACCCACCTGAATTTATGATAATCCTCTAGTAATTACTCCATCATTACTACTATTGGTCAATCATATTCAAATTAGTACATATGCTCCTTGAAAGTGGTGGGTACTTTTGGGTTAGGTAATTTGGACAGTCCTTTAATTGGGTGGGTGGAAACAAACCACCCCTGCCACCTTTATCTTTCCCCTAGTTCCTGCCAATTCTTGTTGACTTCAGGCCTCCCTGATAATCACTCAGGTCTCAGTGCATCCCGAGGCAGGATGTTTGTTCTTCATCTGTCTTTTGGCTCTTCTTCAGGGATGCTTTTTATCAAAACATGTTTTTTACCAGTCCTTTGGCTCTTCTTCAAAAGTAAAGTTGTTAGCAAAGCAAGGTAGTACATTTAACCCTAAATTAAACAGTGTCTGAGCACAAACCCAAACACATTTATGTCCCAGTAAAGTGGAAAATCCTACTTTATAGATATCAGGACTTCCAAGTCCTCTTTCTGATTGGGAGATCTAAACAAACACATATTACTATACCACTGGTGCTGTTCTGTCCTCTTACCCTTATTCACTGGCTCTGCTGGTTCAACATCTGCCCCACAATGAAGTCCCACACATTCAAGCCACCCTGTTGTGGAGAGAACACACACCTCTCCATGACTACCCACCCTGCATTTCCTGCAGCACCTGTATCCTACCACTCCAGCTCTCTGCAGGTGTGAGAGCCATCCCACTGCACTGGGGTCACAGCTCTGCTACTGCATACCCACTGTTAATGCCTCCCCCTTTCCCCCAGGGCTTCCTGAATTCATGTACATCCACCTGAGATGGACCATTTTGCAGGGCATGCTCTCATCTGGACACCTCTGCTCAGCCTTAGTGCTCTCACTTTCCCTGAGACAGTGGACTCCACTCCCCCACATAGCCAGTTTAAAGTCCTCTTCACTGTATTAGCAAGCCTGTTTGCAAAGACATTCTGACCTGCTTTGTCAGCCTTACCTCATCCCAGCTTAGCAGTGCTTGCTCCTCAAAGAGGGTCTTGCAGTGAATAGATGTCAAAGTTCTGACCACAAAACTAGCCATGTAGCAAGTTGCTGATCCACTTTGATATTGCCAGCAAAGAAGAAATGGTTTTGCTTTGCTGGTAGCATCAAAGAAACACTGCCTGTGCTTTTCAACCTTGTCCCCTGAGCTCTCTAATCACTCTTGATTTTGTCCAGGAGTTCCTTGGCAATATCACTGATGCGCACATGGAAGAGTAGCAAGATAACAGTCTGAGAGCCAGGCACACCTTGGCAGTCTCTCTGCAGCGTCCTGGATTCTGGCCACCAACAAACAGAAACCTCACAAGGCATCAGGTCATGTCAGTAGGTGTGTGTCTTCACACCCTGCAAGAGGAAGCTTCCCACCACTACTGCTTGCCTTTCTCCTTTCTGCAGACAGAAAGTGAAGTCTCAGCTGACTCTGATGGAACCCTTGTTGAGTGTTTGCCCTCAGCAGTGCCAGGACTCTGCAGTTGCAGATCTACAGGCGGAGCAGAATTCTTCCCACTGTTGCCAAAAAGCAGGGCCCTGCATTGCTGGTGGCAGAGAGCTTGCCTTACACCATCCTGAGACCATCATGTGGCAGTGTCCAAGCAGCCCCCCACCATTCCCAGCAGCACACCTATGCCCCTCTTCCCCCTGCACCCCTACTGTGATACTACCACCACATGCTGACACCTTGACTGTGGGACCTGACCCTCCCTCACTGGGAGGCACACACCTCAGAACCCAATTCTGGTTATCAGCAAAGGCATTTCCAAGAACTTTTCCAGAGGGAGACAGGCAGCATAGATGAAGCAGTGACACACATACTGAGCTGCTGTGGTGTGCAAAGCCAGGAATACAAGAAAAAGAACATCAGACTCATTTAACCACTCCATCAACTATACCTGCTGGTGCTACAGCTGAACTTTGCTGCTCCCACTGAAGATCCATTCAGCTCTAGCTAAACAGCCCCTGGAAAGGTACCAGAAAACTTGTACTAATGCTCCTTTCCAAAATTGAAATGCTAGGAGGAAATAAATTTCATAATCCTAAAACGTTTGTGGGTTAGTCTGTGGAAATAAGTCTTGAAACACTTTTGTTTGGCATTCCAAGCTTCCATTTCTTGTACACAAGAAAGAAAACTGACAGGCTGTAAATGTCACAGACAGCTTATTTTGATGTCTCTGGGAGTGGTGTATGTGCTGTGCAGTTCACTCCAGTTAAACCATATATGACAGGAAATAATTGAGAAGATTCTTCCCAAAAACTTACTGTCCTCACAACGAGATTCTGCCAGGAAGAAGGCTGCACCAGTTTCTACTGGGCAGTTCCCTAGACCAACTGGAAGGCCTACCTATATGTCTGATGTGTCTGATCCTCTTGAAGGGACCTCTAAGTCCTTTATGCAACCAGTGGAAAACAAATATGATTAGCAGCAATAGAGGGGCCCTGCCTCCAGCCAGGTGGAGGAGAGGGATAATCGGGTTTATTGGACTGTGTGGATCCGATGGCCTGGCACGTCAGATCCACAAGAGTACAAAGCTCTGGTGGATACTGGTGCCCAGTGTACTCTAATGCCATCGAATCATGAAGGGGTAGAACCCGTTTGTATTTCTGGAGTGACAGGGGGATCCCAACAACTAACTGTGCTAGAGGCTGAGGTGAGCCTAACTGGGAAGGACTGGGAAAAACACCCCATTGTGACTGGTCCAGAAGCTCCGTGCATTTTAGGTATAGATTATCTATGTAGAGGGTATTTTAAAGACCCAAAAGGGTACCGATGGGCTTTTGGAATAGCTGCTTTGGAAACAGAAGGAATTGAACAACTGTGTGCCTTGCCTGGACTCTCGGAGGATTCTGCTGTTGTGGGGTTGTTGAAGGTTGAAGAACAGCAAGTGCCAGTTGCTACGACGACGGTGCACAGACGACAATACCGTACTAACCGAGATTCCCTGATTCCCATCCATAAGTTGATTCGTCAACTGGAGGATCAGGGAGTGATCAGCCAAACCCACTCACCCTTTAATAGTCCCATATGGCCAGTGAGGAAGTCCAATGGAGAGTGGAGGCTGACAGTAGATTATCGTGGCCTAAATGAAGTCACTCCAGGTATGAGTGCTGCTGTGCCAGACATGTTAGAGCTCCAGTATGAATTGGAATCGAAGGCAGCCAAGTGGTACGCCACAATCGACATTGCGAATGCTTTCTTCTCGATCCCACTGGCGCCAGAGTGCAGGCCACAGTTTGCTTTCACTTGGAGAGGCATCCAATACACGTGGAATCATGTGCCCCAGGGGTGGAAACATAGCCCCACCATCTGCCATGGACTAATCCAGAATACACTGGAAAAGGGTGATGCACCAGAGCACCTGCAGTATATTGATGACATCATTGTATGGGGCAACACAGCAGAGGAAGTTTTTGAAAAAGGAAACAGGGTAATTAAAATCCTTTTAGAAGCCGGTTTTGCTATAAAATGAAGTAAAGTCAAGGGGCCTACGCAAGAAATCCAGTTTTTAGGAATAAAATGGCAGGAATGCGTACCTCAAGGGGATTTGATTTTGGGTGAGAATAGCCAATATAATTAATAGAGTAGAAATTATAATAATTGCCAAATAACCCATTATTGTATATTCATTATTGTTATGATTGCTCTATGTTGTACCATAGCATTATAGCCGGAGTCATACAAGTTAATGAAGAATGAGTGCCATGATGATGGAACTAAAGCCTGGCCTCTCAAGAACTATTTTTTTCTTTTTTCCCTTTGAAAATAAACTCTGACCCACAGACTATGAGCATGGACCATGCCAGGTGTATCAGTCAAGAGCCTGAGATGCAGCATGCAACGAGCCAATGGAACATACAATTATTCTGAGAAACTGTTACGACAAATGGAGCCTGAAAATCATGAACTAAATGAACTCAACAACTTCAGAGGGATGATTCACAGACTGAGGGAATAAGATCTGTATGCACGTATGTGTGCATACATGTGTACATACATATATGGGTGTGTGAAACACCAAACTGGTTGTACCCAAAGAAAATTGTTGGATCTGGTCATGACGTAAATGGTATGGAATAAGGGGTGGATAATGTCCTGGTTTCAGCTATGATGGAGTTAATTATTTTTAGCAGTGGATGGAATGCCATGTTTGGGTGTTAGGATGAGAACAGTGCTGATAGCACCCTGATGTTTCTAGTTGTTGCCGGGCAATCAAGGACCTTTCTCAGCTCTGCATACTTCCTTACTAGTGAGAAAGGAGGGGACGTAGCCAGGACAGGTGACCCGAACTGGCCAAAGAGGATATTCCATGCCAGTTACGTCATGCTCAGTATAAAGGGGACTGGGGGGAAGAGGGGGAGACAACGCCAGGACGTGCAGTTTCTTGGGACGGTTGGGTTGTCCGGGACGGGCTGTAAGCTGTGCGGCCTGAGTTGTGTGATTTGGTGAGAAATTGCATTGTGTATCACCAGTTTCATCTATTTTGTGCTTTAAACTTCTGTTATTGTTATATCTAGTTTTCTGTTATTGTTTAGTAAACTATCCTTATCCCAACCTGCGTGGTTCTGGTTTCTAGGTTGTGGTTTCGTTCCCTCTTTTCTTCCTTCCCTTTTCCCCCTCCCCCAACTTTCCTTCCCCCTTCCTTTTAAAAGTACAAGCGACTGTGTGGGGTGCGGCCCTCGGCCGGGGCAAAACCACGACACTTACACTATGGCTTTTTAGACTGTGGAAAAGTTTCCAGTCCTTCATTTGCAAGAACCTTTGCAGTGACATCTCATACTTTTAGATTAAGATTCACACCACTGCATCCAATACCTTTTGGATCCACACAGGATGGAAAAAAAATCAGGTATGTCTCAGACAAATCTGTTTCTGTAGTGCAGGGAAATGCCTGCTCCACCATGATCTCTCCACGGGCTGCCGAGGAGTCTGTGCAAACCTCCAAAAACACAGCCATCCTTCTGGCTTTGTCACTGTCTCTCCATAAGCAAACATAGTGGTACCTTGTGCTTTTGAAAAATCACAGCTACCACAAGATGGTAGTACAGACAGCATTAATCAGCAGCAGGTATGAAATGTCATCTCTGTAATGACACTTTATAAGGCACCAATGCATTTAATACCCAACACCGCCTAGCACCCACCTGATAGGAGTTTGCTGGACTGACAGAACTTCCTTTTCAGGAAGGAGTTCAAGCTGCTTTGGTGCTAAAGCCTGCTCCTCCTGGCAGCCTGACTACTGGTGCTGGGCTGAATGTTCAAAGGGAGGGTCCCCTCTACACATCATGACACTGACGCTAGGTGGAGTGAGCAGGTCACATTGATCATGCAGCGGGCTCAAATAAGAAACCCCAATTGCCCAGGAATTCTGGAAGTGATCATAGACTGGCCAAAAGGCAAAGAATTCAGAATATCGCCAGAGGAGGAGGTAACACAGACTGAGGAAGCCTCACCATAAAATTAACTGCCAGAGAATGATCAGCGATATGCCCTGTTCTCTGATGGGTCCTGCTGCACTGTGGGAAAGCATCAGAGATGGCAGGCTGCTGAATGCAGTCCTACATGGCAAGCTGTAGAAACCACTGAAGGAGAAGGCGAAGCGAGCCACTTTGCCGAGGTGACAAACCACTCATTCCAGTTCCTGTGAAATGGTGTTTGGAGCAACACACTATGGGCATGGGCCATGATAGGTACCCCAGACACAAGCTCCACATGCAACATATAACAATCCAAAGCACAAACCATCACTCCCGCCCTGAGAGTCTGTTAGGAGAGATCAAGCCCAAAGCCATGGAATAAATGAACTCAGTGGATATTCTAGAAGGGTGGACCATAGACTAAGGGAATGGTGTTTGTGTGTCTATCGCTGTGTGTGAATGTATGTATATGTATGCTATATATATATATGTACAAATCAAAGACAGTAAAAATGGTGGAGATTATTTGGAAACTGTAGGATCTGGGCATGACATAGATGGTCTAGAATAAGGAGTGGATAATCATGGTTTTCAGATGGGGTAGAATTAATTTTCAGAAGAATCCAGGAGGCTAAACTACCAGGACAGAGGACCCAAACTAACCAGAGGGTTGTTCAATACTGTGAAATCATGCTCAGTATAGGAAGGAGGCTGTCCGGGGAGGAGATTATAGGTATATTAACAGTAAAAGGAGGGTCAAGGAGAATCTCCAGCCCCTATTGGATGCTGATGGCACATTAGTGACAAGGGATGACGACAAGGCTGAGGTCCTTAATTCCTTCTTTGCCTCAGTCTTTAACAGTAAAGAAGGGTATTCCCTGAGTACTCATCCTCCGGAACTGGCTGACAGGGAGGGGAAGAATAACAAAGTTCCCATGGTTCAGGAGGAAATGATTAGTGACCTACTTGGCCGGTTAGATACCCACAAGTCAATGGGGCCAGATGGGATTCACCCAAGGGTACTGAGGGAGCTGTCAGATGTGCTTGGCAAACCCTTTTCCATCATCTATCAGCAATCCTGGCAGACTGGGGAAGCTCCAGTCGACTGGAGGCTGGCAGATGTTACACCCATAGACAAGAAGGGTCAGAAGGAGGATCCAGGGAACTACAGGCCTGTCAGTCTGACCTCAGTCCCAGGGAAGATCACGGAGAGGGTCATCTTGGGAGCTATCATGCAGCACATGCATCATGGCCAGGGGATCAGGCCCAGTCATCATGGGTTTACAAAAGGTAGATCCTGTCAAACTAACCTGATCACCTTCTATGACAAGGTGACCCGCTTAATGGACGAGGGGAAGGCTGTGGATGTGATCTACCTGGACTTTGGTAAAGCCTTTGACACCGTTTCTCACAGAATTCTGATTGAGAAACTGGCTACCACTGGCCTGGACAGGTGGACCCTCAGCTGGGTTAAAAACTGGCTGGATGGCCGAGCCCAAAGGGTGGTGGTAAATGGAACAAAATCCAGCTGGAGGCCAGTCACGCGTGGCGTCCCCCAGGGCTCAGTCCTGGGTCCAGTCTTGTCCAACATCTTTATCAATGATCTCGATGAAGGGATTGAATGCTCCCTCACTAAGTTTGCAGATGATACTAAACTAGGAGGAAGTGTTGATCTGCCAGAGAGTAGGGAGGCTCTTCAGAGGGATCTGAACAGACTGGACCCATGGGCTGAGTCCAATGGGATGAAGTTTAACAAGGCCAAGTGTAGAGTGCTGCACATGGGACATAACAACCCCACTATAGGCTTGGGGGAGACTGGCTGGAGAGCTGTCAGGCAGAGAAGGACCTGGGGGTGTTGGTTGACTGCAGGCTGAATATGAGTCAGCAGTGTGCCCAGGAGGCCAAGAAGGCCAATGGCATCTTGGCTTGTATCAAAAACAGTGTGGCCAGTAGGTCTGGGGAGGTGATTGTGCCCCTGTACTGGGCATTGGTGAGGCCACACCTCGAGTACTGTGTCCAGTTCTGGGCTCCTCACCATAAGAAGGACATGGAGGTCCTGGAGCGAGTCCAGAGAAGGGCAACCAGGCTGGGGAAGGGGCTGGAGGGCAAATCCTATGAGGAGCAGCTGAGGGAGCTGGGGCTGTTTAGCTTGGAGAAGAGGAGGCTGAGGGGAGACCTTATCACCACCTACAACTATCTGAAGGGAGGTTATAGAGAGGTAGGTGATGGTCTCTTCAGCCAGGTGACAGGAGACAGGCCAAGGGGGAATGGCATGAAGCTGTGCCAGGGCAGGTTTAGATTGGACATTAGAAAAGAATTTTTTACTGAACAAGTTGTGAGGGCCTGGAACAGGCTGCCCAGGGAGGGGGTTGAGTCACCTTCCCTGGATGTGTTCAAAAAAAGGGTAGATGAGGTATTTTTGGATATGGTTTAGTTTAGGATGAGATGGTTGGACTTGATCTTCAAAGGTCTTTTCCAACCTTGTGATTCTTTGATTCTGTGATTCTGAGATGTTACTGTTTGGGGATGGGATGGGCATTGTTCTCTGGGTGGCAGGAAAATTGCATTGTGTATTACCTATGTTGTATATTCTAAGTATTTTTGTTGTTATTCTCCTCTTCTTTTGTTGTTCTAGTAAACTGTCCTTACCCTAACCCTTGAGTTGTACCTGTATCTTCTGATTTTCCTCCCCACACTGCCTTGAGGAGAGGTGAGTGGCCTCATGATGCTCAGCTGCTGGCTGGAGATGAACAATGGCAAGCAGCATTCAGACAGACTCCAGGCTGGCAGCACAAAGCTCAGGAAGCTGAAAACTACCACTTTGCACTCCCAGCAAGATGGGGGTGGCCAGCAGCAAGAGCGAGTTGCTCAGCAGGGGAGCTGTGAGCCTGGAAACAGTGAAGGAGAGGGGTTGTGCAGATACATGGTTCCCCAGAAATGGGTACGCCCCCACACAGCTCCTGGCACTTCTGCTTGCATCAGAGACCCCAGGCCACTTGGCTGCACTGTGCCAGAGCCGATCACCAGCATAAGGAGCCAAGCCCCAGGGGGAGGGCTGGAGCAGGGTGAACTTAGGGCCCCAACGTTAACTTCCTGTGATTAATTTTCCTCCTATATTTTCCCATCTCGTCAGTTATCTGAGTTGTTCAGGGCACTTACAAAAAATGAAAAGGTGCTAAAAGAAGAAAAGAATGGAAACAGAAGAAAAGAAAGAATGGAGGAGAAATGTCAGTCCTAGAGCTCTTAAGTATTTTCTAGAAATGTTGTTAATCACTGATGAAATTTATGACTTATGAGCTTCTTTATGATGTTTCAACAGGGAGGAAGATGCTTCTTGAAAGACCTCTACTGTCCCTTCAGGAACACCTTGGCTAAATGCATGCAGGTTTTTTAAGCACCTTGCTTAAATGCATGCAGGTTTTGCCAAATATTTTTTAATATCAAATTAGATGATCTCCTTGATGACATGTGTTTGGATGGGAACAAAGAGACATTCCTCTTTGTCCAAGGCTCTATTAATCAGAGGACAAGAAAAGCAAAGTCGACCAATGTGAAGACTTTCTGTGTCTCATTGCCTGTGGGTGATTCTGGATAATTGCAATGTTGTTGCTGCTCTAGAAACTGCTGCTTCATTCAGGGGAACATCGTCTGTTGTCAGGAAGCATGCACAGTTGAGATTGGATGCATCAGCTATTACTGGGTCACCACAGCATCTGAACCAGCAGAAGAAAGCTGTTTCTTTCTCATCTCAGTGACAGACAATTGTTCAGCCTGAGAGAGTGGCTTGCTGGATGTGTCACAGTGCCTGAATCATGACCTTCATAAAAAATAAATATGTCAAACGCTATTTAGAAAGAAAAAAACAACAGCCCAGATGAGACGATGTGCATGCAAGCTATTCAGCTATTTGTATTTGTAAATCAGGTCTGGGGTGCTCTTGTGCTGCAGATGCCCAGGATACCATAAAATCCTCATACTGCATTACTCTCAGCTAACCAATTCTGGTTTAGTATCCATAGAGACTAGGTAACCACGTTTGGGAACTGTCATTTTATGTTTTTAAGGTAGCTGTTACATGGCTACAGTACATGGGCCTTGCAGAACAGCCTGGCAAGAAGCGGGGCTTCACTCCAGGTCTCCATCCTATATCTCAAACTCCGGGATGTGGAAAGGCAGCTTCACACTCCCAGCCTGTAACAACTCACTTGTAAAGAAGAAGCCCAGATCTTCCAACATACAGAATATAACTTGACCCAGCTGAAAGTCTAGACACCTATATCCACCTGGGACCACACTAACAGAAGGTCAAGGCCTTAACACTCAGAAGGCTATATTTCATCCTAAATCCACTTAAATTTATAAGCCTTGGCTCTCTAGGCCACTTAGAATGAAAGGTACCCAAATTCATCTAGTTGTCCCATGCTGTGTGTAAGGAAAGAGATTTCCTTCCTACATCTATACCTTCCCACATACTCGCACCCAATCCAAATTCACTTGAGACAAGGCATATGTTCTTCAAGTTTAAAAGTCCAGCAGTCTGAGGACATGTGGCAAGGAGGAAGCATGCCCACAAAGTATTCTAAAGATGGCAAGGATCTGGTTAAGCACAGTTACTCAGAACAACTTACTTGCTATCACAGAGTAGCTCTCAACAGGTAAAGACTGGCCTTTATTTCCTAAATTACATTAATCTACATAGAAGTGGCACTGATAATGATAAATTAATTGGTGAAAGCAAGGTATTATTATAAGAAACTGGAAGCAGTGCTTACAACACGGTTAATATGCTGCAAAGGATTTAATCTGTCTGTTCAGTGCTGTATGGGCATCATTATTAATCTGTTTCATAGATATGACATGGTATGCGTATTTTCTGACATCTGTTCTTCGGTAATTTTCATCGCAGTGACATCAATTAGCATCTGAATAAAATTGTTTTCTTATGTATTCTACACCAGTATTGTTTTCCACCTACATTGTAGCAACCTCTTTTGTTGTGCAAAAAGAGAGCAACAGTGCAATTAACTTCTGACAATAGTATACATTCGGGCTTGTTAAAACAAGAATTACTAATATTCCCAAGGATAATCGTCCTGGTTTAGCCAACCATAAAGTAGAATAAAATACAGCCATGTAAATCTGATAGTAAATATTAAAGCTTTCATAAAGCAATAGAAGATTTGGAATGAAAATATGGAATGAATCGATGGTCTTATTTCAGAGTGCTGGAGTTCTTGCATTAATCTTAAAGGCAGCAAAAGCACCTATTGTGTAATGATGATGGTAATCTCTCCCTCCGAAATCAGGATGCCAGCACAAAAGACCTTGACATTAAGTAACATGAGGTTCTGCTTTGTGGCTGAACCCTGTTATTTTCATAGCTTTATTTCCCCACCCTTTTTTTAGGAAGACACAATTTAGTCTAAAAGTTTACTATGACCCACAGCAAAAGCCAAAGAGTCATACTGAATTATTTCTGCATCAAACCTATAACTCGCCATGAAAAGGGTGCAGATTTCTCTTTTTTGTGCTTGAAAAAAAACCAAAACAAACCCAAACAATACAAAGGGATTGATAAAAATCTATACCCACTCATAACTCAGCCCAAAATTACTGGCTTCCTCTGTAATGACCCTGGTGATATGGTTTGGAGCACAGCTGGCACCATGAAAAGAACATCTATGACTACAGGTAAAGAAGTAGAGGACTCCTGTACCATACCATAACACAGCCTGATCGCTAATTTATGATGATGCATTGTGTTTAATTATCTGTGTGATTCCTATGGAGTTTTTGCCTGTGCCAATTCAAGCAGGAGTGCTGCAAATTACCAGTCATAAAGAAACACTACCTGAGAAAAAGAAGGAGCAAAAAAGAGACAAACACTTTAATACAATCTTCATAATGACCATATATTTTGAGATCCAGCAGGCTGCTGCCTGGTAAGTGCTGGAAAATGACAAATGAATGCTATTTAACATTTTGCTTGAACAGTTTTCCTTTCAGAAAACTATTTGAAATGCAATAACAAGAAAAGCAGAGATGTGAAAAGAAGCATTTTATAAGTCTGATTACCTTTCTAAGCCATATCATTTGATACACAATTTGTTTATCCAGAGCAAATACAGTGGTTAAAAAGATTAATTGAGCCTATTTTATGTTACTTATACATGATCTCTCCAAGCAAGTGACTTGTGGGTTTTGTTATTGACTCATTCACAAGAGCCTACAATACACCAGCAACAGCAAAATGACTTCTTGAATCTAGCAGTTCATAAATCTTGTAAGACCCCTACCCATAGAGTGAGGGGTTTTTTTCTTCCCCTTCCTTTTCTTGTCTTTCCCATACATCCAAAACCTAAACACGGATACAGGAGGTGCACAGTATTTGCCTTTGCTTTTTTGTTCTGCTCTTCCAGGGTACAGGAGGCACCTGGTAGCTCTCGTGCTCTCTCCATCTCTCCCTCTCCTTCTCTCTCATAAACACGTAATGTGCACAGCTGTTCCAGCACAGACATTGGGACATATGTACATTTTCCTGCCTCAGCTAATGGAGAAGAAGGAGAAGGAATTACTACAATTTCAAGGCACAAAGCCCTGTGGATTAAAGGAGTCAGTCTTGGGCCACAGAAATCCCAGACATATTTACTGGGAGAAAAGCTCCTTGAGAGTAGCCCCACTGAGAAGGGGCTGGGTGTCATAGTAAATGAGAAACTTCACAAGAGCCAGCAGTGTGCTCTTGCAGCTCGCAAGGCCAATGCTATCCTGGGCTCCATTAGAAGAGGGGTGGCCAGCAGGGACCGGGAGGGGATTGTCCCTCTCTACTCTGCCCTCGTGCCCCATCTGGAGTCCTGTGTCCAGATCTGGGGGCCATAATACAAGAAAGATGTGGAACTGTTGGAGAGGGTTCAGAGGAGGGCCACAAAGATGATTAGAGGGCTGGAGCACCTCCCCTACGAAGAGAGGCTGAGGGAGCTGGGCTTGTTCAGCCTGGAGAAGAGAAGGCTGCAGGGGGACCTCATTGCAGCCTTCCAGTACATGAAGGGAGCAGAGAAACAGGAGGGGATTCAACTTTTTAAAAGGATAGACAATGGCAGGACAAGGGGGAATGGATTGAAGCTAAAGGAGGGAAGGTTTAGATTAGATATTAGGGGGAAGTTTTTTACAGAAAGAGTGGTGAGGTGCTGGAACAGGCTGCCCAGAGAGGTAGTGGATGCCCTGTCCCTGGAGGTGTTCAAGGCCAGGTTGGATGGGGCCCTGGGCAGCCTAGTGTAGATCCAGGCCTGGAGGTTGGTGGCCCTGCCAGTGGCAGGGGATTGGAAGTCTGTGATCCTTGGGGTCCCTTCCAACCCATGCCGTTCTATGAATTTTTTTGTGTCGGTGGCTGAGGATCCAAGTCTTAATATCCCAATTACACTCACCAGGTGAATTATCTTTAAAAAAGTTATCTTACAGCTCCACATCTCTCTGTCCTTACCCACTTCCTTTTCCTTTCAGTTCCCTGGACAGCAGCTTGCTACTTACATTGTTCTGTACATAACTTACTGCGTATCTATCTAGTCTCCAAGTGCTACAGGGTTTTGAAAGATAAAGGTAGTATTTTCATGCATACTGGTGCAAATGTTTTTGAGAAATGTCCAGTTACAGTTTTCATCAGGATTGACGACTTAGTGGTACACTGTTTCCCTCTGCAACTCTTGCAAACAGGTTCTTGGAGAGCATAAATGCAGAAAAGGAATCTGGAGGGAAAAAAAAAAAGTTTCCCATGGGAATAAACATCAAAGGAAGACCTATGTCTTCTGCGACGCCACCCAGATTTGGAAATACTCAAAACTGAACAAATCTAGAGCAATCTGATCACAGTTGTTCCTGCTTTCAGTGAAGGCTGTGACTTGATGACTTCCAAAGGTCCCTTTCAACCTGGAGAACTCCTGAGTGCACGAACAGCCAGCAGTCCATAGTGGCATGACACCCAAAACCCAAAGATAAATGTCCCCTTTATAAAGTACACAGTTCACACATTTAAATGAATAATAATTAAAAAAAAGTTTTATTGCTTTATTAAGAATTTGACATAGCTCACTATGTTTCTAAAAGTTCTGTTGAAGATGTATACAGAAACTGCTGACCACTTTTCAGCAGAGATCCCCTTAAAACAAATAGATTGAAATGACAGTAGAATTCAACCTGAATAACATCTTATGAACTAAGTCATTTTGCCTAAGAAGGGTAATTGTCATGAAATGCATTGTCTGGCTTTTGGTTTGTGGTCCTTTTTTCATTTGTGGATATATTTTACATACTACAAGAATACAGAATGGCTTTATGAAATTGTAACTTCAAAACAGTTTTCTGAGAAATTTTAATAGTTATGCACAAGCAATATTCTATCTTTTCTGATGTGAAAGAGAATACACATTAAAAGATTTTACACATATCCCAGACAACTCTTAAACAAATTACGTCAGGTATTCTTTAACTACATCTTATTCCCCTTTGAACAAAACAACTTCACATTTTTAAAAAGTGTTCCATGAAAAGTGTGCTACATTTTTTTTCTTCTGGGAAATAAACCAAGAAGATCAGTTGACAAGATCCTTTGGCTATCTTGGTATCAATGCTTGTGTCTCTCTCGGCACTCTAGGAAGGATTTCCTGGGGAAGGCAGTTGACTGGAAGGCGCTGCTGGTGCTTCTTGTATGTAGCTGGCTACAGTTTCTGTGTGAGGGATGTTACTGCTGGTATCTGCTGTGGCAAGACTCTGATCACCTGCTGTTTCTCCACGTTAGACATCAGCATTTTTAACGTCACCATCTAAGTTTCTCCCTCCAGTAGGAACACTGTCCATTTTGGCTGGTCCTTCAGTTTCCTCACCAACTCTGGTAGCATTTTAACATTCTGTCCTTCCCAGAGAGGAAGATGAAGATTCCTTTTCCCTCTCATTCATCTGAGTTCTGCTTGATGAAGTAACACTGCTGTCACACTCAGCACTTTCTGGCTCTTTGCTACTATCACTATCAATTGTAATCACCACTGGAGAAGAATGTGCTGAGTTACTCATATGGTGTTTTCGGTGTCTCTTCTTATGCTTTTTCTTTTTCTTTTTAAGATGCCTTGATGTGTCTGTCACTTTTCCTTCATAGATTATCTCCACACTTGGACTCCTCAGCCTTTTTTTCTTTTTCTTATGCTTTGTCTCACTGCTTGCTCGACTGTCTGAAAAGCTATCTTCACTTTTGTAGCAGTCACTGAATTTTGAGGAAGTTTTCTTGGGTTCTTTTACTCTTTCTAGACTGGTCCCCTCTGTGAAGGCATTCTCCAAGTGGCGAGTTTTGTACTTTCTTTTTCCACCAGGTTTTTCCTTTTTCATTCTTTCAGTTCCTCCAGAAACCTCTGACCTGTTGCTTGACTGACTCCTTGATCTGCTTCTTTTATAGAAGTAATAGCGCCTCTCACGGAGTCCCCTCTGGCCATGAGGAGCCATCCTTTCCTTAAGTGACTGTACCCTGTAATCTGGACTAGCAGATTGCCTTGAATAGAGATCATTAGACTGAGACCTCTTGCTGCTGGAGGATTCAGAGCCATCTGCAAACATCTTTCTACTACATGAAGTATGACCCCACTGGTATTTACTTGGATAATCGCGTCTTTCATAATAACGATCACTGTCTCTACTCCTTGATCTCCTTCTGCTGTAGCCTTTGCTATGTGACCACGATCTGCTTTCGTCTCTGCTTGGAGTGCTCTCGTGACTGAAAGTGCCCCTCTGGCTTTTTAGAGAGACTCTGGTGTCATGGCTCCCCGATTTCTTGCTGCTTCTTTTGCTCCTGTGTTTGCTACTGTCTTTGCTTCTTGATCGTCTTCTTTTAAGTCGGCTTTTGCTATGATGATCCCTCCTAGACCGATGTCCATGACTGTCTCGACTGTTCTGTGAAGAAGTCTGTGGTGTGCTGGACTTCCCCCTTCTAGACAACCTGTGATTCCAAGGGGACGATAATGTGTCACTCTCTGGAGATGGGCTCCAGTTCAAGTTCTGATAAGGCAGACCTTCTACCTTACATTTGGTCTTCTCTTCATCTTTCAACTCTGTCTTCTCAACTGCAGGAGATGAGCAGCTTCCACAACTGCCTACATCCTCCTTATACGTGGGGGAATGTGGTGAGATGCTCCTGCTTTGTTCACTATCACTCCAGCTGCGAGATCGCATTGGCTCCTGTTTCATCACAGTTTCCTTTGTTTCTTCCCTGATAGACTCCTCAGTGTCTGAGGACAGCTCAACCACTTCTGGTGTCCTCTCAGCTAATGGCTTAACATACCCAACAATAACACAATTATCTGAGGAAGAGTCACTGTCATTTGAATCAGCATTAGTCTGCAATTGAGTCTGCAGTCTGCTTCTCTGACTCTCTGGAGTAGACCCCTCCTCTGAACTTTCTGATGTCAGCAGAGGAGAAGCTATGGTTGTGCGAACATCTTCAGAAATGGAATAGGAAGGCCCCGGAGTTTCATCATCCCAGGGTGCCTGATCAAGACCAGTTACAGACAAACTGTTACCAGACCCTTGAGGGAAGGCTGTATCTGGAGATATTGTAATAATTGATGAGCCTGAGCGGCTTCCTTCATCATACGATGGTGCAGGGCAGTCATAATTGGCGTGTTGATCATATGCTTCTAAGTTAAAAGGAGAACGAGCAAAACTGATGAATTCATGTAAAAAGTGTTCAGTCCGATTCAGCAAAAATGGCCTTAAATTGTCAGCAAAGGCCTCACTGTCCACATCATATCTAGTCAGATTACTCATGATAACGTGCTGTACAATATTAATCAAAGATCCATGGTCACCAAACAGAACCGTAAGCTCTCGCTTCAACCAAGGAACCAGCCTGTGAAGGCAAGCAGGGTTCTGTCGGAAAAACTCTGCTGAAATGTCTCGATAGCGGCCACCATCCTGAACACTACGAATACGCACGCCGTTACGGTACAGGGCTCGGCGGAAGTTGATCATGTCTTCCTCCTGAATCTGACACAGAGATCTGCCCTCTGCACTAGCCTGCCTCTGTGAGGCCATCCTCCTCATCATCTGCTGTATCTCTCCGTCTCTCTGCCGCACTGGTTCGCTGGATAACCCTTCAAAAAGTATCCCATTATCTGGCGGGCACAGTGTCCTTCGGGAAGCGTAACGGACAGCGCGGCGTTCCCTTGTTAAGGTAGTACGGTAACGAAATCTCTGGCCATCAGGGCTAGCAAAAGACCTGTTTTCTGAAGAGCTGAGTATGTATTCCTTAAAGTCATCTTCAGCACGAATTGTATGGAAAATGGAAAAGAAGGGCTGCTTGCAGAGAGGGCATTCTGCTTTGTTTTTTGACCACTCCTGGACACAGCGGAAACAGAATCTGTGCAAGCAGCGATCTAGATATGCAACGTTGTCAAATCTATCCAAGCAGATGGGGCATTTAGAGTCAGGAGATGCATCTGTTGGCAGCTTGCTGGTGCCAGCTTTTGGCATAAATCTGCTGGCTTCTGAAAACTCCTTATCTGCTGAAGACATGCTCTACAGAAAAAGAGACAAAAGATCACTGTTATCTCAGAGAGCCAAAAATGTTCAAGTATAGACACAGAAAACGCCTAGAAGCAGCCTTCAAGGTTGCTAATCCCAGCATGGACACTGAGAGAACAGAGCACCAGAGGAAGAGGCAGCATGACCTATCTACTTTGCTTGGCTTCTCTTGGCAGTGAGATCTGGCTTTTCAATGTTACAAGTTTCAAACTGAGCTTGAACTGCGCTGGCAAATAAAAGGTAGTAGGCAGGGCTACAGTCTTCTTCGCTGCTCCTAAGTAACTGCTTTGATGCGGTTCAGTAAATTTATGATTAACATAATATCCTCCAAAATACACTCCTAAAGGAGACCAGCATTCAGGTGTGAAAAACATGAGCACAGCTAGTGCTGTCCTTTAAGAAAAAATAAAGTCAAGGCAAGCGACTGGACTGCACTCAGAGCCAAGCACCGGTTCTCACGGTCTGCCGGACCCTTCCGGTTCCTACACCATCTGCCTGCGTTCTGCTGCACACTCATGCTGGACTGCATGGAGCCTGCTGGGCTAGGCAACCTCCGGGGATGTGCTCCTGCCAATGTTACGTCTTTGTTTGCACGACAGAGACAGAAGCAGCCAGGTGTCATTCCTACAGCCATCCTCAGGCACATGCTTGCCTTTGCGCCTACCCTGCCTGTCAAGCGAGGTTACCACGAAACCCATCTATTCCAGAGTAACTTCAGGCATCGCCATTACCCGAAGGCACGCAGTGCGGTGGAAATAACCTCCGTGCTACTCCCTACCTCGTTAGGCCGCCTCTCACAGTGAGCCCGCGCGCAGGTCGCGGCACCGGCCGGGACACCATGTGCGGGACACCGGGCAGGAAGCAGGGTACGCACACCGGAGGCACAGCGGCACGGGGGGGTGGCACAAAGGCACACACGGCGCGCCTGGGAGGCACGAACGCACGGGGGACGGGAGAAGGGGTCACGCCCTCGCGGCGCGACACCGCCCGCCCGCCGCGGGACGCCTTCCCGCCCGCCTCCCTCCGTCCCTCCCCCGCGCCCGCCATCCCCCTCGTCTCGGCTAGCCCGTCGGAAGGTCCCAGCGCCGCTCCCGGGCCCCACGGCCGCACTCACCACTGCCGGGCCCTCGCTCGCCGTGCGGACTGAGGCCGCAGCCGCCTTTACCCGGTGGCGCGTACGGCAGCGTCCAGAGCCGGGAGCCTCCCACCGCTCCTCCCTCCGCGGGGGGTAGCGGCGGTGGACCCCCGCCACGCGCCGTATCGGGTCTCCCATCAGCGGCGGCGGAAGCGGCGTTGCCACGGGAACCGCTGCCCCCCGCTACCAGCGGGGCAGTACCAAGCCGCCGCGCTGCCTGTCGGGAGCGGAACGCGGGCGCCGTTTCTTAAACGTCACTTCTGCTTTGGGTGGTGACACCTCCCGGCAGGCAGAGACAGCAGAAGAGCGGGGAGGGGACCGAGGCGGCGACGGAGGCGGGGCGGACGGAGAAGGGGACGGAGGCGGGGACGGAGGCGGAGCGGACGGAGGCGGGGACAGAGGCGGAGCGGACGGAGGAGGGGACGGAGGCGGGGACGGAGGCGGGGCGGATGGAGGAGGGGACGGAGGCGGGGACGGAGGCGGGGCGGATGGAAGGAGGGGACGGAGGCGGGGACGGAGGCGGGGCGGACGGAGGCGGGGACGACGGAGGCGAGCACAGAGGCGGGTACGATGGAGGAGGGGAAGGAGGCGGGTACGACGGGGGACGAGACGGAGGCGGGGACGACGGAGGCGGGGACACGGAGGCGGGGACGGAGGCGGGGACGGAGGCGGGGACGGAGGCGGGGACGGAGGCGGGGACGGAGGCGGGGACGGAGGGAGGTGTCTCTGCGGCGGTCCGGTTCCGCCTCTGTTTTTCCGTCCGGTGCGTGGCGGGGGCCGTGGTGCGCGGCCGGCGGGGAGGCGGGGCTGGTGTGCCTACCGGGAGAAGGGGGTGAGCCCGAGCCCCCCTGGGGGCGGTGCGCCAGGACTGCGTGGATCTGTCGGCGGAGGCAGCGGGCGTCGGCACCTGCGGGTAACGGGGCGAGGGCCTAGTGCTGTTTGTCCCGTAGACGTTGGCTGCCGTGGTGCTGCTTTCCAGGGGCTTCGTCCTCTGCGGGGCACGGGTCGCTGCCCTCCGGCAGCTGGAGAGCGTCCCGGCTCGCCCAGAGGCCTGCTGCCCGCCTCAGGCAATGGCAGAGCCCGTGGGACGCAGCTGGCGGCTTGGCGTTGTCTCTAGGGACAGGGAGGAAAGCATCGGGGGCTGGCGGAGTTATCAACTATGCATTCCAGCTCCCCCTCCTTTAATCTTGTTGTTCACCTTGGGCTCATGTTTCTCCTTGGAAATCAGGAAGCACATGAAAACTCCCTCAGCTTGCTTCTGGAATGTCGCGAGAAGGGCTTGGATCCAGTGCCTAGGATCCATTATCCTCTCCTTGCCCACAAAGATGCAGTGCAGAGCAGAAAGTATGTCTTTTCTGTCACATTCAAAATGGCACAGCAGATAACTATGTTTAGGGAGCATTAACCATCCAGGTGAAATCACTGGAGATGGCTATTTTGCCGGTGCAATCATCCCTAAAGGAATATATTCATAATTCTGATGAAATCCCTCGCGCTACTTTTTTTTTCTACCTTCTAATCCCCTTTAATAGAACATAGCTTATTTATCAGAGTCTTGAAGTGTTTTGTTTGTTTAGGTTTCAGAGGGTTGTTTGGAAAAATTGTGATCAGCATGCTTTTGATTAGCATAGCAAAGAGTACTTTTGTTTAATGAAATGATTAATTGATTCAGCCAGGTATGCAGCCACACTAACAGCTGCTTCAGCAGATACAAAGGATTCTTCTTCAAATACGACCTTGCCTCACTAATGTGAGGCAGTACCCATGGATACATGTTAATTATAAGGTTGATAAGAATATTTCAGGATATCTAATGTTGTCACAGAATCACAGAATCACAAGGTTGGAAAAGACCTTTAAGATCATCAAGTCCAACCATTCTCATCCTAAACTAAATCAAGGAAGTACCTCATCTACCCTTTTTTTGAACACATCCAGGGAAGGTGACTCAACCCCCTCCCTGGGCAGCCTGTTCCAGGCCCTGACAACTTGTTCAGTAAAAAATTTTTTTCCAACATCGAATCTAAACATGCCCTGGCACAGCTTCATGCCATTCCCCCTTGTCCTATCACCTGTCACCTGGCTGAAGAGACCATCATCTACCTCTCTATAACCTCCCTTCAGGTAGTTGTAGGTGGTGATATGTCTCCCCTCAGCCTCCTCTTCTCCAGACTAAACATCCCCAGCTCCCTCAGCCACTCCTCATAGGATTTGCCCTCCTGCCCCTTCACCAGCCTGGTTGCCCTTCTCTGGACTCACTCCAGGACCTCAATGTCCTTCTTGTGGTGAGGAGCCCAGAACTGGACACAGTACTCGAGGTGTGGCCTCACCAATGCCCAGTACAGGGGCACAATCACCTCCCCAGACCTACTGGCCACACTGTTTTTGATACAAGCCAAGATGCCATTGGCCTTCTTGGCCGCCTGGGCACACTGCTGACTCATATTCAGTCTGCAGTCAACCAACACCCCCAGGTCCTTCTCTGCCTGACAGCTCTCCAGCCAGTCTCCCCCAAGCCTGTAGTGCTGCATGGGGTTGTTATGTCCCATGTGTAGCACTCTACACTTGGCCTTGTTAAACTTATCATTGAGTTACGTAATGGCAGCTTTTGAAAACCAGTCAAAAATGGAAATAAAATCATTAGCCAGGCCACTGTGGGCTCAATTTAGCTTTAAAGCACCTTAATGTACTGATGATAATCAATTTCTCCCAAATTACACTAGCAAGAAAGTGGTAACATAATTGTTTCATTACTGCAGCATATGCAGTTTGAAAATGGAGGAATTATCCAAGTTCAAACTAGAGTTTAATAGAGCCCACTGCCTGCTTAATAATAATTATATGCTTTCATTATCCTCTCTATTATTTATACAGTATCACCTGTAACCTAAGAGCTGTATAAATAAAGATTCATGTAAACACAATCAAGTTCAATGGTAAATGGATACCTAACAATGATTTAAAATCCCAGTGGTGACCAGACATGGAATGCATGTACAGCTAAAGGCAGTACTTCAGACTATAAGTAGCTCCCAGGTCACCACAGACCAGCTACACATTTTGTGGTGAAAGAGGAAGAAAGATGTATGCGTGGTACGAGATGCAGAGGGATAAGTGTGAGAGAGAGATACAGGAGAGCAGAAGGAAACGCTGAGCCCAAAGGAGGGTGGCATGCCAGAGGACCCTCTCCACAGACCTAATGATTCGTGATTTGAAACAGTGACCAGATCTACGACCAGTTTGCCTGACTTGTGGTACTGCCAGAAATCCAGTAAGAATTTGGACAGATGGGTTTGAACTCCCTATCTGCACATACAGGCTGGGGGTTTTCTTACCACGTTCCCACCTCAGGTCTCCCCTTACTTTGCTGCAGCCATCTGGTGTCACTCATCCCATGCTGCAACTATGGCAAACATTTCTGTGGAAAGGAACACATCCATCTGAACAGAAACCAGTGCTACAGGACCTTGATTTGCCTCTGAAGGCTCCAGAAAAGTGTGCAATGCATGACCACAAGCAACTTAAGTGGAGCAAGAGCATACAACACCTTTGTAGGAACTACACGGCAGTGTTGCCACATGCTCTAAAGTACAGGCAAGCTACTGCCTGTACTTTGCACAGCAGGTCCTAATTGTAGGTCCTCTGTTTACAGGAATCAGTTTGGGATCTCCTTTTTGTCATCTGAAGGAAAATTGGTTTAGCATCTCTTAAACTTAAGCTTCAAGACCAGCAAGAGGTACCCAGAGTTCATGTGGGAAAGCAACAGACAAAAAGATTCAGGCAGAGTTCCCAAGGCAGAAAGAACATGCCCTTTTCTTTACTAGTAAAAAGGATTTTTTCTTCCCCTAATTCATGTTTCAGCATCCTATGAATAGGTTGTCTGATTTAACAGTGGCATACCACCAAATGAGCTTGTCTCTAAAAGCAAGTTGCAATTTTTGAAATGTCTGTTTACATTCAAAAGAGATAAAAAGAGAGGTGGAGGGCTCTGCCACAGACACTGGAAGAGTCAAACAGTTAAAAAACATAAAGACCTTCAAAAACCATATGTTGCCCCAAGCAGCCTTTAATGAATTTTACCGTGGTTCAGTGAGTCTGGTTTTATTTTAATGGTTCATTTGGCAAGTTGTTGCTGCAGTGATTTCTAACAGTAATGTCACAATAATCTCTTAACTGGGTACAGCTTTGTGACTGTACAGGAATGCTCAGAAAGTGATTTTGGGATTTTCTAAGATGGGAAAACATATGCAGCAAGTTCCTTAATTTCTTCCTCCATAAGAAACATCATACTGAAAAACAGGAAGCCAACAGTCACTCCAAGGAGAAACAGAAGAAATTCTTTTCCACTCATATGAGGATTATTTTGAACTGATAACAGCAGAAAAACAACATTGTCAGCAGACAAACAGCATTTACTCCCTTCACACTTTGGATCTTACTGATTACAGTCAATATCACAATATATTTTTACCAAACATAGTATGTTTTTGTTGGCATTATTTTACTAGTCCTCCATTCCAAGTGATGTTTTTACACCTTTACCATCCTTGTTCTGATTCAAGCAGCAACATAATTGATATTACTAAAATAGTAAAAAAACTGCAATTAACACAGTTTTCATCATGAACCGAATTTCAGTGGCAACAATTGAGCCCAAAAGGAAAGAAGATTTAAACCTGAAGTATTGCAACAATTTTCTAACACTGCAGCTTGATAATCATACCTTCTCTTTCATCAGCTGCAGACATCCTGCTGTCACTCCACATTTCTACAGAGGGTCTCAAGCACAGGATAACATAGTCTTTCTTCTCTATTGTTATTTTTCCGACGTAACTGTGAGTGAACAAAACGTGTCACAGCAGGTAGAAATGCCTAATGCAAGCAGGAGAAATTTGTAGGGCAGGAAAAGGGAAAGGAATTGAAAAGGAGACTTCCCCTATGAGATTAAATCCCAGATCCATGCAAAGAACTCGCCATGGCTTGGTGCAAATCATCCTATCAACATCAATGTGAGTACACAATTTAAAAAATCGTGCTCTGTGTAAACATCTGCAGCAGGCTTCAGATCAGTGGCAGCCGTGAAGCTCGCTGTGACCTTGACAGTTGTTGCCAGTGATTTCAAGGGACATACAAAAGCAGATGTTGAACTACCAGAATCTCGATGTAAAGCAAATTATTTCAGTCTAGTTACAAACACACTCCAGACTGAAATCCACGCAGGGCTGCTATATATTAATCAGTACAATATTTGTGTCTGACTTTGGGTACCTTACATTCATGTACCATTCTTTGTTTGCAGGATCAGAACAGAGGGATGAGTTTTACCCAAGTCCCATGTGTCCCCAAGAAGGGATCACCCTCTAACACATGGTACTGCAAGCAGCAGTGGGCCCTGAGGTCCTGACAGCATGCAGAGTTCAGCTGGTCTCTGCTTGCAGCAAGCCTTCTCCGGGATGGAATTTTACAGCAGTTGTATTCCAGGGACTTGCAGACCAAATATTGTGTGGAACGTGCAGGTGAATGTGTTTGTCCATTACCATCCCATCACAAGAGAAGAAAGTCCATGACTTTAAATCATCAACCCCTGTCTCAGTAATGCTGAGCTCTTTTCTCCATAGAGAGAAGTTTTTTGGGTAGTTTGCCTGGACAGAACTAAGCTAAGCAACTTTAACACTTCAGCCCTTGCTTCTGTTTCTGTGCTGATTGATTGCACCTTTTAGGAGGCAAGTACCAATTCTAAAGGTTGTGAATTAACTATTACACTTAATTCAAATATGCAGCATCCAGACACAGCCTACAGATTTTATTGGCTGTAAATGGGGGGCGGGAGGGGGGATGGGGGGGGGTGTAGAGTGGGGGAGAGGGGGATAGTGGTGGGGGGAGGTTGCCTCAGTAAAGAGCTGAGGGATTCGGTTTAGCAAAGAAGGTATGGGCTTAATAATGAACTCCTCCCCAAAAAATTGCAGTTCCTTAGGCCTAGATCCAAAGCACAATGCAGGGCATGATTTTAATTCAGCACATGTAATTTTAATACTGAGATAGACAGATTTTGGTGGGAGTGTAAAAGCTAGCACACGTTCCATGCTGCTTATAGTCTTACGTAGAATAGCTGCAAATGGAACAAGTGAAGGGAAATGCAGTTTCCCTGAGTGGATGCTGAGGAGAAAAGAGCTGCTAAGTGAGTTGGCTGTGCTCACAAAGCAAGCTGAGAGCTAACTGACCTTACATCCTCCAAATGACCCCATGCCAGAGCATCCTTCCAGGCAAGGTAGGGTGTTAAAGAGCCCTTAAAAAAACCCCAACTAACATAGACTTACTACTAAGCCTTCTGAAACTCTACTAAAACAGGCACAGCTGTGATGGAAATGGTGGGCTGCAGATGGATAACAGTGGAAGAATGTAGAGACTAGCAGAAAAAAATCCCTGTGGTGTGAGAGTGGACTGCCCCAGGTTGAAAGGCAAACGTCTGATGTCAAAAAACCTGAGGCAACAGTTATCTGATGGTTACTACTGTAATAAAACAGCAAAGATATAAACTTGTTCCCTTGCAATCTGCAGTGACCTGCCTTTCTGCAGGAGAGTTCTTTGCATCACATGTGCCCAAGAGACAAATGCTCATGATCAGGCCATCAAGATGTCACAGGAATGGGCCTAACAAAGTGGACCAGGATCAGTTTATCACAGCTTGTGTAGGGTTTGCTTCTGAATCAGAAGTCTGTAGCAGGAGGGTCACCTTGCTGTCCCAACACCACTTTAGTGATTTTCTCAAACACACTGACAAATTTTTCCTTTTCCTCAAGAACTTCTGCAGATTCTCTATGGATTATTTTTAAAACTGCCAGCTCAAATGCACTTCATAGAAAAAGGAACAAATCCCACCTTCTGCAAACACTTGTTCTGAATTCTTATTAAGCAACCTGGGAATTCTAGGTGGTTATTACAGCCCCTGGTATTTCCAGCTGCTCTCTCTGCCCCCAGCAAGTCTTTTTCTGTAACATTTTCATTGTCTTTCCTTCTGATCCCAGAGCACACTAGAGAGCAAGACAGACAGAGGGACAATCCCGGTCTGAGAGGTGGGATAGGAGGGGACACAACTCCACCTGGCAGACAACAGCTAACGGCTGTCCTCAGCATGAAGACAGTTGTCAGAGAGGGTTATTCTTCCTGCGCCCATAGGCTGCACAGAAGTGACTGCCTGAGGACATCAGGCACTCACAGATGATTGATTTGCGTCTTCCCTCATGGAGATTGTTTCTTTCTGAACGGTCCATTAATTCTTCCTTCCAGAAAAAAGAAAGAAGGGAAAGAAAAAATAAAATAAAAAAATAAAGTTCTCCAGAAGATAGTTCATTTCTGAATAAAACAAAGAGTTTACAACAAATGTTAGCACAGAGTTGGGAATTCAGAAACAACTAGTTCATTTCTTTTCCATATATAACATGGTGTTATAAATGACTTGGTCCCAAACAGGATTTTAACCAAATTGAACAATTTATTAAAGGAATAAAGGCAAGCAAACGGTGCTGGGGTGCACAGGCAGCGCCAGGTGCGCTGGGAGTCTCCGCTCCACCAAGACACACACCGTACAGTCCCAGTCCCTGGCTTATCTACCTTACAGGGACAGGCACATCTTCTTTCTACACATGCCCTTTTCCCCCATCTGGTGAATGTTTTGGCTAGCTTCACCGCCCACCAGCTTAAACTGACACTCTGGAGTGCCCGCCAGGCGACCCCCACAAGACATAACAACCATATACTGACCTGCTGGAGTGCCTTGCCAGGCGACCCCCACAAGACATAACAACCATATACTGACCTGCTGGAGTGCCAGACAGGCGACCCCCACAAGACATAACAACCATATACTGACCTGCTGGAGTGCCAGACAGGCGACCCCCACAAGACATAACAACCATATACTGACCTGCTGGAGTGCCTTGCCAGGCGACCCCCACAAGACATAACAACCATATACTGACCTGCTGGAGTGCCCGCCAGGCGACCCCCACAAGACATAACAACCATATACTGACCTGCTGGAGTGCCTTGCCAGGCGACCCCCACAAGACATCCTGTAGGTGAGCTTTAGCTTTTGTCTTGCTAACGAAGTCAGACAGCTGGTTCTGCAGACTTGAGGCCCTTCCTATTCTTCTTTCCTTGTTCTTTATCACCTCCTCTTCAGAGAGGAGATGTTTCTCCTGAGGTATCACAATGCTAACATTGTGGTCTTTTACACAAAGCTTTGCACATCCTTTATGTAGTTTGTTGCTGCTTCAACATAATTCATTCAGTCCATGCAAAAACCTTAAACTGTCTCTCCCAGGCCCGTAGCCATACAAGGGTATGTCATTATGCACCCCCAACATTACTCCATATTAACACAAATCAGAGGGACATATATCACAATGGTGTATAAGTATGTATTAGCACAAAGTCTATGCACAAGTAGATAACATAATATGCTTGTGTCTCAGATTATTAACTCTTCATTTAAATGTATAATAAATCCAATTTTCTGTTTTCTCAAAATAGTAAAATCTTGGAAAACCCCAATGTCTTAACAGACATCTCAGTAGTTTTTGGTATAAACTCCTGGTTGCGCTTCCTGTGCAAGAATCACCTACAGTTAGTCTGTGAGTAATTCTGTTGTTTGCTCTGTCAATTTTTCTTTACATAAATTCATACCACTAAGTCTTTATCCAAGAGGAAGAAAGGTACGTAGCTTGATCTCAAAAACTTAAATTTACTTCGCTCATACTGCAACCTGTCATTGGCCAACCTGTCTTTCTCAGCCACATTAATGTTGATAATAAATACTAACTGGCTCCTTCTGGGAAAAGAGTATTCAATACTCATTTGAAGAATACATCGAGTTTGGGATTCAATTTTAGAAATAGCTTAGTAGGATTCCTCTATTACTGCTTAATAAGCATATGCTCTTTTATTGTTTCTTTTGAGCTAAACATAGCTCACCTATGTTGGTTTTTGCTGTTAAAGTCAGATAATTAAACTGTAAGTGATGCTTTAGAAACCTGTATAAAACTTCAGTGCCATGTTAAATGGATGATGTCAAGCGCTAAATAAAAGTGAGTTACAATTAGTTTTAGAAGAGGGAGCCATGCCTGCAGCCTGCTGATAATTTACATTTTCACAATCACATTTTTCACTAAAATAAATACTTCTTTCCCTGCTGGAGATGTGTGAAAGGCTCAAATGAAGAAAAAGACGAATGGTATGCATATGAATGTAGAGAGCTGTCAGCATTAAATCAAACACTCTCCTCGGCCCTGGCAGGGGACAAAGAGCACCAGCAGAGACTTCTGAGACCGCTTGCCCCAGAGAAAATGAGGCCACCTCCACCAGCTAAAGTCTGACTCTCTTTCCTGACATGATCAGCTCAGCACACACAGATCCACATTTTTGAAAAGAAAACCCTGTTCCTTTCTTTGCTGCATTTATAATAAGTTTGAGCACATCTTGCCACAGATTTAAAAACCTGAAATTGAAGTTGGTTTTTTGCTAATTTTGTACAATGATCCTTTGAAAACAGTAAAGTAAAAGTTTTGAAGTGCAAGTAGGAAGGACAGAGGCCATGAACTCTGCAGTGTAACAGTCATCGTACATAGCCTTACTCACAACAAAGGTGATAATGTCTTTTACTGCTATTAAAAGCCTTGGAGGAAGCATTCAAACAGCACACAGGACTAATGCAGCAATTAAAAGCTCCAGAGATAGCACCTTATTTTATACTCCATATTTACAACTCTTCAATTATTTGAAGACCTCGTTCTCCTCTCATACATGGATAAATTGACTTACTCTAGTATGACACTGATTAGACCAATACATGAGAACCAAGACTACTGACCTTGAAAAAAGGCAACCAGCAACAAAGCTGTCTGCTGAAAATTGTCAGGTCATCTTCATTGTTCAACTCCTTTATAGTGAAAACAAAGGAAATAAAAGGATTATGAAGGTATTTTTTTAGCACTAACCAAATCCAGCATATTCCAAGATGCTTCTGTACCTACACAGGCATATTTCATAAAACATGTCCAATTTCCGGAACAGAATCTGAACTGGCATGCAAAAATCAATCCCCTTGCTTTTTTTTACACTTTCATCAGGGTCTGCTGATGCTATAGTATGATTGTAAGTTGAGCAAAAATGCATGTTCTTATCTTCTCAGTCTCATCCCACACCTCTCCTTCCCAACGTGGCAGATCTCTCTGCTCCCAAATCCTTCTGTGCACGTGAGAGGTGCCATGTTTGGTTTTTCCTGTGTGAGGGCAGAGCTAGCATAAGAAGGAAGTTATCAGGAGTGCTTATCTGGGGTGAGTTGCATTTACCACTAACCATTCTCAAGGGACAGCTGGCATGTGAATTGCATATCTCTAAATAAAACTTGTGAGGACACAGGAGTGAGGAGATGGGCAAACAGGTTTTTTCTGCTTTGTTTTTTTCACCCAGAGAAGACCAACCCTGTAACAAACTCTATGGGTTTATTTTTGTCTCAGAAGACTGGGCAGCATCCCCATACAGAATCACAGAAGGGTAGGGCTTGGAAAGGACCTCTGGAGATCAACTAGTCCAACCCCTGCTGAAGCAGGATCACATACAGTAGGCTGCACTGGGTCACGTCCAGCAAGGGGGTGGAATCTCTCCAGAGAAGGAGACTCCACAGCCTCTCTGGGCAGCCTGTCCCAGTGCTTGGTCACCCTCATAGAGAAGAAATTTTTCTCATGTAGAGATGGAATTTCCTGTGTTCTGTTTTGTGCCCCTTGTCCTGTTGCTGGGCACCACTGAGAAGAGTCTGAACCCATGTTATTGACACCTTCCCTTTAGATATTTATAAGTGTTGATGAGCTCCCTTCTCAGTCTTCTCCAGGCTAAACAGCTCCAGCTCTCTCAGCCTTTCCTCAAACAAGAGGTGCTCCAGTCCCCTCATCCTCATAGCCCTCCACTGGACTCTCTCCAGTAGTTCCCTGTCTTTCTTGAACTGGGGAGCCCAGAACTGGACACAGTACTCCAGATGAGACCTCACCAGGGCACAGTAGAGGAAGAGGAGAACCTCCCTTGGCCCACTGGAGAACTCCCCAGCCTGTCCAGATCTTGCTGAATGGCAGCAGGCCTTCTGATGTGTCAGCCACGCCTCCCACTAGACTCTGCTGCTGATCACAGCTCTCTGATGGCTGTCATTCACCCAGTTCTCAAACCACATCATTGGCCACTCATTCAACTCTCACTTCCTAAACTTACCTAAGAGGACCTTCTGGGATATGATGTCAAAAGCTTTACTGAAGTTGAGGTAAACATCCACTCACTGCTCTCCCCTATTCCACACAACCAGTCCTATTGTCATAAAAGCTATGAGATTGGTCAGGCATGACTTCCCCTTGATGAATCCTTATTGACCACTCCTGATAACCATCTTCTCCTCCACATATTTATTGATGACCCTAAGAATGAGCTGTTCCATCACTTTTTCAGGGATGGGTGCAACGATGACTGGCCTGTAGTTTCCTAGGTCCTGCTTCTTGCCCCTTTGGCAAACTAGAGAGACACTGACTTTCTTTCAGTCATCAGCCATCTCTCCTATTTTCCATGACCTTTCAAAGATGATGGAGAGTGGCAGAGCAATAACATCTGCCAGCTCCCTCAGCACCCTGGGTATATCCCATCAGGGGCAATGGATTTGTGAGTGTCGAGTTTGCCTATACATTCTTTAAGCCTGTCTTCCTTGAGCAAAGGAAGGTCTTCCTTTCTCCACACTTTTTCTCCTATGTCCAGTGTCAGTAACTCTGCCTTCTCTGCATCCTTGTCACCAGGGTACCCATCTCATTCAGCAGTGGTTCCACATTTTCCCATACAGCCTCATGAATTAGAGAAAGAATGGATGAGTATTTAAGTAGCAGGTAGAACCACATCTTTGCCTATGTGAGGCCATTTCCAACGGTTTAGTCTTACTTGCTCAGCTGATCTTCCAGGCTTCACTGTCTGCCAGACCAGGCAATGTGACTGCTAACAGTGAGATCAGTCATGTGGTGAAGAGAGTAATTCACATCAATTATAATACCTATTGAAGCAACTCATCAAATCAGCCAGGTTGTGCCATCTGGCATACCTGATGGGCTTAATCTAAAGTCTCATCCTGGCCCTGGGGTTATCAGTGGGCAGCTGTAATTATAAGTGATTGAAAAGACATTTTCCCAGGGGAGTTTCTGTTTCCTGGAACTCAGGCATCTCAGAATATGTTCCCTGTGTGACACATTCCAATCTTCCCTTCCCAATCTTCTTATCTCCTATAGGGCTGATGCAGCTTTTTAGTAACTTGAAATCAGGGTATGGACTAAGCAATATTCTGATGACAGGCGAGCTCTGAAGGCAACACGTGAGCTTGCAGTGGCACCACGTAAGTGCTGTATTGTTTTACACATCTGGTAGTGCCCCTGAAAAC
Organism: Porphyrio hochstetteri; assembly: GCA_020800305.1. Taxonomy (NCBI): domain Eukaryota; kingdom Metazoa; phylum Chordata; class Aves; order Gruiformes; family Rallidae; genus Porphyrio; species Porphyrio hochstetteri. The sequence continues at coordinate 14,406,758 of CM036938.1, read as the reverse complement.
CTAGGAGCTGATTCATCCAAGAGGTTAAATTTTCTTTTGTTGTCCCTGCAAAGCCTCAGTGTGTGTTACATTTGGAAGATGTCAGGCCTTGTGGGAATGCCAAAGTAATTGCATGCAGTTTTGCAGAAATTACAGGCTTCCTTAACCATGAGTCTTTTCAAAGAGCCAGCAGATACACATCTCTCGGGTAACAGAAAGCACCCAGCACGTTAAGATTGCCATTGGCCTAGATGGGTCATCCCTGATGAGAAGCGCCTTGGAGTGTGTGTCACACCCTGATCTGCAAAGGACAGAGTGAGTTTACTTACTGAGATAAGGAGGCTTTCCAGGCAGACCATGCTATGTGTGCATCTCCCATCTCTCTTAGCGCTCGGTCAAGGGTGCCTTCGGGGTCCCAATCTGCAGGAAGAGTTAGAGGGGCTTTTCTTTTGCTTTTCTTCTGTTTCCCTTCAGCCTCAAGGACTGGACTTAAACCACCATCTCATTTTGATGCGAGCTGCAGGCAGCTGTCAGATGGCAACATTGCTAACATCTGAATGAGAACTGAATCAGCAAGTTGGAAAGTAAAGGTTTAGCTTCTATAACTGCTCCTTTAAGATGCCTAGTTACTAGTGATCTATTTTACCTTCAAAAATACTCAAGTTCTGAGGGGCAAAGGATAAAATTAAATGGATATTAAAATAGAATTATAGATTTTAAAATTATGATTCTCTAAGCAAAACTACACAGATTCAGTCTTCTGGGCATGAAAGGACTTATACAGTCTGAACCAGTATTGTAATCCTCCTGTCATTCCTCATGCCACTTCAGGGATGCACATCTGCTGGCCATACAGTGCCCACATTAGCAACCTGCTGCCTTAAAGATATCCAGCACCTGCCCTTTGGCTGACTTGTTGCAAAGAAGCAAGAAAAACTGGAAAGGTCAAGCTGAAGTCACAGAACAGAGCAAAGCATACAGCAGAGACCAAGTAAAGCAGGCAGTGAGTTCTCAAGCCCTGGAAAAACTGGGTCAAAAGGGTCTGAAACAGAAGCTGTTAAGCAAAGTGAGAAACTAAGGTTGCTATTTCAAAGCTGCTGCATGAGGCAATATTGCTTCGTGGATGTGATGTGCTTTGCTTTTAGTTCTGCTCTGTTCAAAACCAAAGGCAGTTTTGAATTGCAAGACATCAGGAGTTGCATAAAGTAGATACAAGCCACATCAGGAGCAGCAGACAGGTACAAAAGAAGGATAGTGAAGAGGAAAAAGCAGAGGAACTATCCTGACAAGGGGAAGAAATGCTTTCAAAGGTAGGCAAAGTCAGCAATGAAAACTTTCCACACTTGATTAATAGGCAAAACCATGCACATAGAACTTTTCACCTTCCAAGAATTGAATGCAGATTGTCCTTTTAGGTCAAAACATCTCAGCTTCCAGTCTACCCACACAACGACTGTGCCTAATGCCTCAAAAGAACATGAATAAAAACAGCGATGGATGACTCCATCCTCCTCAGAGAGGGATGTTAGCAGGACAATACTTACAAGGCTCCTGGCAGTTCCTTTTGGGAGGGCATTTCAAAACTTTCAAGGCATCATTTTGTGTGATCCCAAAAAACATCAGGTGGTGGAATGCAAAGTGTTCAGAGTGCACAGCCCTAACTGCAGAAACACAAGACCTTGGAACAGGAGCTGCATGGGAGGCAGGAACACTGATGAGACACTCCTGTTTTCCCTGTGGTGGGGTGAAGTCAGATAAAACATCCCATCCCTGGGACTGCAGGAACTGGTCCTGAGGCAAGAGTAAAACTCTGCTCTGAAGAATTTACCTGGAAATTTGTACAGAAATACAAAGGGCACAATGATTTTGCCAGAAGCCTTAGCCAGACTCATCCTCACATTATCTTTTCTTATGTCTTGATTGCCTGATGGCGAAACCCACCACCAACCACTCTGAACAGGGGTGGAGGTGACACCCTACTGAATGGCAGCTACTTAGAAAGAAGATGCACTGGTCCATCAGAGATCACAAGGGAGATAACAGCTAAGGAAGGTGTGTGGTCACTCACATCCTGTCTTGCTTCCATGACAGCCGAGCCTTGAGTGCAGGCTTTTTGCCCCCCACTCCCCAGATCCTTGTACACAGTGGAAATGCAGGTTTTTGTGCATGTCACTTTACAACATTGCAGCTGGAGAAAGGGCTTCTTTTTCTTACCTACCTGCGAACAGCTAGGCCATGACAGAGATCAATCACGAGAACTTATGGGGACTCCAACCACAGCTCTCTATCAGCAAGGCTATTCCCAGGTAAGCAGCAGAGATACCAACTAATTCTTTGTGTGTTTGTTTGTTTGCTTCTTTTTTTAAAGGAAATATACTTTAGATGTCTAACCAGCCGATGTGGACCAGCCCAGCTCTGGGAGCCAGCACACCCTGCAGCTGTGGAGAGTTCTGAGAGTCAGGTTGGTGCTGCAAGGTGTGAACTGCATTGATTATATATATTAACATAATTTTTTTCACTGAAAAATATATTAAACACCCAAATCTAGTTCTATCCCTCATATTCCGCTGCTCCCAGAGTTTGAACACCCAAGTGAAAAACTGCTGCAAAAAAATGTTCATTCATATCAGTACAATCTGCGTGCTTTGAGCTCCAGACATTTGAGGTGTTGTATTAAGGGTAACGATATGCCCAACTAGTCGTTCTAAGTCCAGTCATGTTCCATGCACTGAGCTGTCACGATTCGGATCCACAAATAGTGCAAAGCTTCATCAACCCAGCCACGTTCCTTGAACTTCCACGGCCGCCTCAAAGGAGTTTGGTCACGTTCAATGAGAAGTAACACAGGCTGAAAGGAAAGAGTATTTTATTCACGCAACAGACACGCAGAGTCTTTGGGTTGCCAGCGATAAATTCACTGTCTGCAAAACATCAGTAAATACTGAAGGGGTTAACTACTGATGCGTTAAAAGATGTACAGTAACTATAGAGCTTTCTAAGTTTCCCAGGGAGGCACTTGGTGTGGCCAAGTGTTCAAATCTTAGGCAAGGGCGTCCCGCTGGGGTGAAGAGAGGCTCAGCCCGTTGGCTGGTCCCAGGGATCAGGGTGAGGCGCAAGGGTGTCTTCCCTGACGCGGTGGTATCTTCCCTAACACATCTCGGGCTTGGGGCTTTGCTTTTTATTCCATTTCTTATCTTTAAGGTGGAGCCTGAGGGACTCTAGTCATACATACCTTTATTGTGATTGGTGTAAAATTCTCTTGCCTCATGTTTAAAGGTACAGATGAAAGAAATTTAGAGTGCATGCTCAGTGGAGGGTGCTTGAACCTTGGAGGTGGGTAGCAGTTGAGATGGAGGTGTGTTTTGGTATTATGATGATATTATAATCAGCACAATTCACAAAAAGGACAGCATTTTGTCAAATTCATGACAAGTCATGGGCCAAGGACATCAGGGATGCAACTTATTAGTTTTATCTTAACCCTCAAGTTCCATGTTATCATAGAGTTTGGCTGCAATGTCTCCACTTTGCTCCACCCTCTGTGTAGCTGTCTCAGGGTCAATAAGTCAAGCTCTTCTGACATTATTAACCTTCAAGATTGCTTCAGAACTTATTATGAAGAGGATGTTTTGGAACTTTATGGCTGAGTGGGTGCTTGGCATCTCAGCTGCTTGTCACCCTGGAATGTTCTGTAAATGCTGAGCCTTTCGAAATAGGGTTTAACTTTTAAGTTACCATTACCTCTAGTCATCATCCCACAGAAGGTAAGAAAGTCTTTCAAGGTGAAACATGAAGACATAGGAAAGTTTCAAAACTTGATTTTTATTTAATTTCAAATTTTAATTCTAGAATTCCCGTGGGTTGGAAAGTTAAGTGTCCCTCTGGATCCCACAGTGCTGGAGTTTGGTTTGGGTTTTTTTTTATTATTCTCAGGCCTCATAACTTATTCTGACATTAAAAACAATCCAGTTTACAGATGGCTTCGAAGCCCCACATGCTGGACCTTTAGTGACTGCAATGGGTGTGTGATTAATTGGCACAATGGCTGGTAAATCATGTGAAGGTTTTGCCTACATGGCAAAAAATCCTGCATGTACTGCCCACACCCCCGTGAATTTATATGCCAAAGTACTTCATAAATGGGTATCATCATCACCGAGCAGAAGAGCAATATATGCAATAGATATCAAGCCATTAAATAAGGAAAATGCTACTCTGAGTGGGATAAAAATGAAGGGCCGTTTTTTTCTCCTTATGGTACAAGCTATTATCAGACTCTTGCTTAAAAAACCCACACAACCAAAACAAACTTACAGTGCACTGGGAGAGGAGCACAAGTGTGCTCATGTTGTACCACATCGCATTTATAGTGATGTCGTAAGGGAAGTGATGTCACTTCTTGCAGCACTTGTGAAAGCAGAAGGAGAAAAACTGAGTGGTGGTGGAGGAAGGGAATTTGAAATACAGAAACAGGACAAACGCCAGTACTCTTTAAATTTCCCGGTATCCTTGTGTGCATATGCAAGCCTGAAGACACAAGTTTCCACCTACCCTTTTTAGGCACCATATTGCTACAGATTTGTAACGGGGACACGGTCTGGACAGGCACAACTTGGAGTCCAAGCTGTATCTGAAGCACCGGCAGGATGAGACTTGTGCAGGGAGACAGCGGCCAAGATCAATGCACAGCAGCAGGTCAGATCTTCTCAGCTTGGTCTGAGGCGCCTGCTGTTCAGAGAGTAAAAACAGAAAGTGGGATGTTTTTACGAAAGCATCAGCCTTCTGTAGTGCTGCAGGTTAATGATATTCCCTTAAATCCGTACGGATCTGTGTCACGCAGATGCTAAGGAGGAAGGAGAAGAGGACAGTGAGATGAAGAAAACAGAGTGGGAAAGCTGAGGAAGAGAACAAGGGGAGGTGCATCTCCGCTGAACTCCTGTGACTATTGTGCAATGTCAGGAGGTCATCCTGAAAATGGCGATTTAATAACCCCAAACCCTTGGCCCAGGGGAAAGATGAGTTCCAGTATCTGCTCCCCAGAGGGATTCCCTATCTTGCACATGGTAAAGCAAATTAAGATCTGTCTGTGCAGCCAGTAACCCCAAACTACACCTGCAGCAGCTCCCCTGGGCACCAGCTGCCTTCTGGGGCCCGAGAGCTGCCAGCCCCTGGCATCAACTCCAAGCGCTGTGGAGCTGCAGCAGAGAGAGACTCCGGCTGCTGCCCCTGTGGGGATGGGTGCCGGCACAGGGCAGGGGGCAGCAGGCATAGGCTCACAGCCCTCCTTTAAGGAGATGCACACCCACAGAGAGGCACTAGATAATACCAGCACCTCAGCTCCGGTGAGGCACCACCCTCCAAAAAGGGTTGAGGTTGCATGCAAAACTTTGTCATCATTTATAAAGATATCTAGGGGGGTTGGACCCAATGATCTCTCAAGGTCCCTTCCAACCCCTATGATTCTATGATTCTATGATCTAGCAGTGAGGCAAAGAGGAGGGGTTGTGTGCTGGTTTTGTCTAGGACAGAGTTGATTTTCTTCATAGCAGCTACTATAGAGCCATGGATTTGTGCTGGAAGCAGTGTTGATAACACAGGGATGTGTTTGTTCCTGCTGACCAGGGTTTGCAGAAAGTCAAGGCCTTTGCTGCTTCTCACCCCACCAACGAGAGCGTTGGGGGTGCACAAGGAGTTGGGAGGGGGCACAGCTGGGACAGCCGACCCCAACTGACCAGATCAGATGATGTTAGACTCAGCACATAAAGCTGGGGGAAGAGGAAGGAATGGGGGAATGTTTGGATTGATGGCATTTCTCTTGATGAGTCACTGTTTCATGTGATGAAGCCCTGTGTTCCTGAGGATGGCTGAACTCCTGCCTGCCCATGGGAAGTGGAGGATTAATTCCCTGTCTTCCTCCGCTAGCACATGTGGGTTTTGCCTTACTCATTAAACTGGCTTTATCTCAACCCAGGAGTCTTTTCACTGTAATCCTTCTGATTCTCTCTCCCATCCAACCAGGGGGTAATGACTGAGCAGCTGTGGGGTGCTCGGTCGTTGGCTGGGGCTAAACCATGACAGTCTGTCCCAGAGAGAGAGACCCAGTGAAAGTCCTAGGATGCTGAGGAGTCACTGGGTTGCCCTCACAAGTACAGACTTCATAGAATCATAGAATCATAGAACGGCTTGGGTTGGAGGGGACCTTAGAGATCACCGTGTTCCAACCCCCCTGTTATGGGCAAGGACCTCTCACTCGACCAGGTTGCTCAAAGCCCCATCCAGCCTGGCTCTGGGAGGCTCTAGGAGTCTGCATGGACAGAAATCAAACCTGTGGATCAGGTGGCAAAGAGAGAGGAGCTGGGGAGAAGTGATGGCCAGCCTCCCTGCAAAGGGTGAGCGGGGGGCAGGGTGCAATAGCAGGGCAGGCATGAGCAGGGACCAGGATGCAGAGTCAAAAGTGTGGGCCAGGGTTGGGGTCAGTGGTGGAGATCAGGGTCAGAAGCAGGACCAGAGAGGTATGAGACTGGGCAGAGACATATCTGCTTACAGCGCAGTGCGGTGTGTGGCCAGTGGTAGGGCTCAGTTTCAAAGCATCCCCCCAGGGAATGGAGTAGCATGGCCTTGCTTCCAGCTTCATTCACAACTGCTGCTATCAGGAAAGGGCCTGACCATGTATGAAGTCAGACAAACTTCACCTTGGCCTTGAGAATTGCTGGTCTCCCAACTCTTGGGTGCTGAGGCAAAGGTCTCCATGTCCTAGTGCCATGAAATCAGAAACACCATGTAGGTGTGTTCATGAAGACTGGCAGATGAAGAAAAAGATGGTATGAGTCCACTTTTACATGTAAGTAACTCTGGAGAGAGCCAATCTGCCCAGTTATACATGTGTGATGAAACCCAATTTCCTAATGGCTTTAGTGAAGCTCTCCACTCTTGGATCAATTGCTCCACATCACACCTTGACAGTCAACAGGCTTGGAGAACACAAAGCCTGGGCTGACAGCATTTCTCCAGGAAGGACATGTGCTGAATGTGTCAACCTCCAGACCCAGCTCAGATGAAATGTGAGCTGGCTGATGTAGCCAGCAGATGCAGGAAAGGCAAGCTCTCCAGTGGCTGGGTACATGGCTGTGGTCCCTGCCCAGCGCTTCACACTGTGGTTGGAGGATGTCAGTAGGAAGAGAGCTGCCCCTGCCAGCCATGCAGGAGTGAGACCTGACAGACATCAGAGACAGATTGACGCAGGTCACCCTGTACCAAACCATCTCCCTCCCAGAGATGCTCCAGCTGCTGAAGCCAGTCTGACCCAGAAGCTGCCAGCTGAAATCCTGTGCCTTGAAGGTGAACTGAGTCCCTCATGGGCTGAAAGATAAATGCAACCATGGGCACAGAAGAGACAGAAGTGTGGATTATCCTTGTCTAATGAAGCTCCACAAAAGAAATTGTCCTCACTGTATCTTGCAGACCTGGGTACAGATATTGGGGGTTGACACACACAACTGGACATCCTATATCATGAATAGGATCCCTGAAGGACAAAGAACACATGGTAGAGCAATTCCCCCTCTGAGACTTCTCATAAGCAGCTTTATTTTCCTCAGAGCCTCTCTCATTGCAGACCTCCTGCCTTGAGCTACTGACCCAGTAGTGCATGTGGCCCACCACATGCAGCCTGGGGTTACCCCAGTCAGCACATGGCTTTTCAGCTTTCAAACCACAGAAACAGGGGCTGTACCTTTCAACGTGGATGTTGAAACAGCCTCACTACCATGGTGGTTACAATGGAGGCAAGCTTTCCAAAATGGGACAAAGCCTGGAAAGCCTGCCAGGACAAAGCCTGGACAAAGCCTGGACATGCTCCAAGGCCCAGATGGGACAGCTGGCTCTGGTCTTCTAGCAAGGGTCAGGCATGAGCACCACAGCTGATTTTACAAACCACAGGAATTGCACCAGGTCATTAGCGCTCAGAACTGGGATGAGCATTGAAGCAGTACTTCCCTGCTGGCACAACCTCACTGGCCAAAAAAGCAGATGCAAAAATGCTTTCAAAAGAAAAATCAGATTAGGCACTACTGCAGCCGTGGGCTTCTCATCTCCACTAACTCTCTGGGCTTTTAAAATCCTATTTCACTATAGATGGACACCAGCTAACACACTGGTGTCACAGGTCTCTTAAGCAACCCGGACATAACCAATTACTTCAGTGTCAGGTGCCCTCTCAGGAATTCAGGACAGCATGTGCCATGTGAGCAAAGCCTGCTGGTGTGCCTGGCACCTCTGGCAACATGCCACCCTGTGCTCTGAGACCTTCCCACCTATGGTGGTTCGAGATCCAGAAGCGAGCTTAACCCGCGGGACTTTCTGCCTCTCCCTGTTTTCTCTCCTGAATGAGAAAGCCAGTGAAGAAGGACCAGCAAGACTGGCAGGACTGGGAAGACCATGGTCAAAGTATGTGTGACCAATGTGCTTTCCCTTGGAGGACTGTGAGCACTGAAATTATTTGGGCACACCGCAGCAGGGTGATGTAAGGGAATCAGTTCATGCGCCACTGAGATGTATTCGTCATGGGGGGGAAGCACAACAGATGTTTAGCCGTGTAGGGTAGCAGCATGTAACAATTTTATGCTAAGAATGCCTGAATTAATTGGACCTTTGGGGGAATTGAGGGAGGCAGAGTGTAATTACTTCAGCTGGAATTTATCCAGCCTGAAAAAAACAGCTTTTTGCTGGAAAAAAATAATACTGTGGGATCTTCCATAACAAAACCCATTGTCCAAAAGCACTTGGACTGCTGAGTTGACATTTCCTATTAAAAGCTATCCAGCACTGCGAAGAAATAGGCCAAATTCACTTTTTAAAGGCAAGAAAATTTCAAGGGGTTAAAACCTCACGTGGGCAGGTCTGATCAGGGGAAGCTGCAAATCAATGTACACCAACTGACTTCAGAGGAATGGGGGTGCTTGCACTGATCAAATGCTGCACGTCTGGCTAAAGTATGTTTATTAGTTTGTTTACAACACGAGATGTCTATTTAAAATAAAATAAATAAGCATTAAGTTTTTCATTCCCTTGGATACCCTGAAGGCAGCTGTCATGTTGTGGATGCTCAGAAGCCTATTGAGAAGTGACCTAGAGCTAATGTCAGACTATGAGCTATTGAGTAGGCCCACATTACAATCACTCAGCAGATTTTGCACTAGATACAATTGTTTTCTTATTTAAATTGGATCAGTTAAAGAAATATTAAGATAATTGGTGAAGTTAAGCTGCTATTAGGGTGAAAGAAGAATAATGTACTCATGCAAACCAGGTAAGCAAAGCAAGCTGAATTGATCATGCTTTTGTGTTTTAGACAAAGAGAAATAGACCCAAACTCAGCCTTAAGGCTTTCTTTTCAATAGCAGGGTGTCTGCAGACAACTCATCTGAAGCACATGGACTTTCAGTTCTCTAGCTGTCCATGCAAACCAAGAGCTGTCTGAGCTCCACATGCTGTTTGGCAGCCCATGGGCTGCCCGGCACATGTAGGCAAGTCAGACTGATGCTTACCCTCTTAGCAGAAGCTGCCCTGGACCTGATGCAGCGTGTGTGTTGCTGACCTACCAGCCCCGGGGTCTTGTCACCTCGTTCAGAAATGATTTCAAATAGAAAAAGCAATTTAGGGCATGGCCTCACTGGAGGAGTCTCTGCTGTTAGGTAACAACAGGCTATCTTCCAGGACACAGCGTCCCACATCTAAGACAAGTAAGACATTTTTATTATTAGAAAGCTACGATATACCTTTGCAAGCTTCCACCAGGCCTTTTTACACTTGCCCTGTCAAACTGAAAGCCTGATATTATTCATACTGGTCTTTTCGTGAGATGCTTCTCACAAGCAGAACCCTGACAATTCCAAGCTTTATTTAAAAACAAAGGAAAATTTGCAACAAGAATATGTGTAACTTATTTTGCTCCTTCACTCACGTCCAGATACAGAGCAGGGTTTGACTAATGGAACTCGGGTGTCCCCTTCGTCACTACAGATCTCGGATGTGCATTTAAGAATCTGATCCAGTTAATGTGCACTGAAGCTTTGATCCAGTAAAAGTCTCCCTGGGACATATGGATTGACAAAGCTGATGACACTGTCCCAAAATTGGCTCTGTAGTGACAGTGGGCAGCTGTTACACAACTCAGCGCTGAAAGCTGATCTCGTTTCATCTGCAGGCAGACAGGGAATTGCCTGCCCTCCAAACATTTCAGCAGAAAGAAACAGGGATCTCAGCCAAAGGAAATGAGAAGGTGATAGGCATAAAAAGAGGAATCAGCTCAAATGCCACAGAGGGTGATGGAATGAGTCTAAACACAGGCACGGCTTTGCTCTCGTAAGAGGCTTAGTGCTTTCTTCCCAAAGCTAACTTTCACACAAGGGACCATCTTGGCTCACTCTAAAAAAGAAATGAAGTGTTTAAAGGCATTTCAGGAAAACCAGAACAAATTCAGTGCTAACATGAAGGGGGAAAGAGCTACCACCAGCAAAATATTTGTTCTGCTAGCACAGTCATACTGCTGAATTTCATTCCTTTTCCCTAAGTATATATGAGACATTTTCCAGAAATATAGATCGAGGGGGAAGGCAGAGAAATCATCTCAACACCCCTTCCTCTACCAAGTCTGCTTGGTAAACAGTGAAAAGAATAAAGAGGGGTGGAAGTTCAAATCCTGGTTCTGCAGCACTGGCGATTACACAGCCTAGAAATGCACAGCTATAATCATGGAGGTAACCTTATCTTGGCTCTGTCTTGTACGAGCTGTCTTGCAGACTCGGGGCTAAATATATGATGATGAGAGGAACTACCTCAGCACACTCCTCTGACACATGCTACACCAGCTACTGTCTCAGGTAATTGCCAGTTGTGAGAGCCGGCTTCATTGAAAGAGGAAGTGTGATACATCCCTTTTCCCCCCACCCAGAGAGCAGGGGGAAAGGATATAGTTTCTCCTGAAGCTTTACTGGTCTTGACACAAATCAGGGAGAGTCAGATCCTGGTCTCATGAGGTTATTAGCAAAATGTCCATTAAAGGGGATCAGGACAGGGCCTTTGATCACAGGGAATGGATCTGTCAAATAAATGTTGCTGAGGATTTTTTTTTTTTCCAGTTTTTGTCCTGCTGCTCGATTACATGTGTTGCAGCTAGCTCCCGAGTAGGAGCTGTGGGAAAGACTCTGTCAGAGACACAGGCTCTGAATGAATGCCAAAATACCATCAGATCCTTCCTTTGCTGAAGTTGCAACCCTACAACAAGCCATGGGATAACACAGCAGCGGTGGCTTTCCTTGGGCAGAATGGGGTGGGATCTAGGACAGGGATATACAACAGGAACCAGTGCCCTTACTAGAGAAATAGGATAGTATTCTCCAGTTCAAGCCCAAGGACTACTTTTCCTGTGTGTTTGGCAGGAAACACTCTGCCCGAGATGGTCTTGCCCATGAAGGGAGCCAGGAGCCAGGAGAACGGAACAAACTGAATGCAACAGTCTGGGGCCTGGAGGCAAGGTAGTACCTACCAATCAAAGATTCATACCTGGGGAGAGTCTGACAATGGAAAAGCTAATGGGGTATGATGTGCTGCTCAGTGTTTCTGCTGGGGACGAGCAAACCTATGCAGAGAATTACATAGCACAGTGGGTTGTGATCACTTGGAGTTTAGACTCAGCTCACCCATAAGACCTTGCATGGACTCATGGTCCCATGAATATTTTCTGCTGTGGAAAATCATCAGCAGGTATCAGGTCAAGAGGCCAGACAGACTCTCAGGCACTGTTACATGACCAGGTACTCCATCCATGAACACACCAAAGCACAAGGGACATGTCAGTTTACAACCCAGAAGGGTCTTATGCACAGAGCATCCTTAGAAACCACCCAATATTCTTGTAGACAGCTATTCAAAGGTGAAAAAGGAAAACAAACCAGACGATGGTTTTGAAAGGAGGGACATTTGCAGGTCTCCCAGCTGCACTCAGCAGTTGACATGAGTACCCCAGGTAGGCAGATTTGCTGTTCTGGCAGTCTGAGCTCAGCTGAGGGAGGAGTGCACCAGGTAGGACTCAGCACAGCAGTGCTAGTGTCCTCAAGAGGACACTGTGAAATGCTCAGACGATCAACCAGAAAAGGATAACAGTACAAATTGCACCAGTGTGGCACAGGCCACTTATATAAAGCTACTCTTCAAAAAAAAGGACTAGAAGCCCCCCCTGCTTAATAAGATCCTCAGGGGTTTTGGGCAGAGAGCACAGGGACAGCTCTTCCTGAGGAAGAAATCGAAGCTGGTAGCACTGAGCCAGTTTACACCTGCAAGGAATCTGGCCTCCTGAGTCGAGAGCGTGTTTTGTGACACAGCTATGGCAGAAGCATCTGCTGGGGAGAAGTGCGCAGTGCGCATTTCAGAAGCAATTGTGTTCAACCCTTGCTGCCTCCCAGCCAACAGGACTCAGCTTCAGCAGAGCTGCTGGGCGCTGCAGCTACCCTATGCTCCGCGATGCCTTCAGCTCGGGAAGTGGGTCACCAGCATCCCAGTGTCTGGCCATGGAGGAAATCATCAACAGCCTCGGGGATTAGAGGGGGAGGGCAGATAGCTACAGCAAACCAAGCCATGCCTATAGCTGCTTGTATCCAAAACGGGTCAGAGAGGACTGGGAAGGAAAGGCTTACACACCATCAGCCTGCAACAGGGAAAGAGAATTGTAATGTGTGTGGCTTCATGGAGCCTCCACTGCACAGCTCTGTTGCCATGAAACAGGGGAAATGTTCCCATTTCTGCTCATGTAGAATTGCTGGGGGTGGCAGAGGGTGAGGAAGAAATTACACACAATTAGGTGCTGAGAAATGCAAATTGATAATCCCACTGATGCTCTGAGTTTTTACTTCCTCTGAGTTAACCTAGACAGGAATGTAGAGATTCCAGTTTGGGAAGGTGTTTTAGAAAGAAAAGCAAGATAACGCTCCCTTTCATCAGCAATCAAAGATGTTCTGTACACCTCTGAGCAGGTGGCTCTAAGCAGATGACTTGTAGAGAGGCATCCCTAGCTTTAGCATTTCTCCAATTAAAATTGTTCTGTATGCAAATCCACAACCCAATTTCAACCATATGTGGAAGAAAAACTAATCTTTGAGGCTTTAACCTAAGTTTCTACCAGTGTTTGAAAACAGGGAGCTGGCTAGTATCCCCACAGAAGAAAAAGAAAACACATTAGATACCCAAACATTAATTTGAAAAAGACTTTGCCAATTAATTCCAGCGGTGACAGAAGTACTTGATCTCTGTCACCTGGAGAATTGTACTCTGCTGAAAATCACACAGAAAATTTCACTGCTGTGGCAGTGACACCCTATTCCCACAGTGAGATGTTCCAGCTCATGCTCTTCACTCTTCTCTCCTGTCCCCTTCCCAAGCTGTGTGATTCTTTGCTACATAAGGTTCCACCTCCCATCTTTGCTGTCCTCCACTCTTGATATGGGGTCAAACTTAAATATTTCACTCTCACAGCTATATTTTGTAAATGGGAGGTGGTACAAAGGCAGTAGAGAAGGCACTTGTTTTCCTGCTAGGACAGATCCTGGAGTGGAAATAACTAGGTTATTTCTGGGTTCACTATCAACCCGTGTCCCTACTCTGGTCCCAACTACATCTGAGACTCCTGCAGCATCCCAAACTGTGCATCTGTTAGGCAGGGTCAAGGTTAATATTTAAAGCTAATGTGGAAAGAAAGGACACTCCTGCCTGAGATTTGAGGATATTTTTGATTCTCTTAGGCTCTGTGGGGTACCCCACAAAAGCCCTTAAGTTGCATGTACACCAGCAAGTCTCAAGGTCACAGATGCAGGAATCATAAAGGTATTGTGTGTCTTGGTTCCTCAACTTCTACTGAGATGCCAAACCAAACACTGGTAATGGGGTGCACTCAGCTCTCACGGCACTCGGTCAACAGGCACCCCAAATGACTCTGCTGGACAGCTCACCTAGGAGGGTGCTGGGTCATTAATCTGTTCCTAAGAACCAGAATTTACAAGGTCACCTCCAGATTTTAAAGGCTCCGGACGTGGGCTAAGGTACCATCTGAGAACAAATGACGTGGCAAAAAAACCTGAGAAGGAAGCAAGTGTTTTGCTTTGATAAAATTAGAGCACTCTTCAGCAAAGTTTTCTGGGCTTTTAGTGGCTGGGAACTCAAAATGTCTATTCAAGTTCCTGCTACTTGCTCCATAAATTAATCTAATGAGTCGCCTGTGAAATATACCATTAGAAAAGCCTTTGTTAATCTGTACCAAAGTAAATGGTTATCTAAAATAGACACCACAGGGAGGTTCTTAATTAGTCTGTTGTCAGCTGGGACTGGAAATGCTTGTGGCAGCACGAGGCTAATTAATTACTCATCTTGTCACACTGTAGCTTCCTGTTAAAGCACAAGGTACTTCTCAATGCACACCAATGACTGGTTGTTCCTTTTCAGAGACTGTGAGAGCATCAGATGAGGGTCCTGCACTGACAGGCACTTGCTTTATGTAGGGACATGGGTTGGGGGATGAGTTGCCTGGGATGAGTTGTTAGTTTAGGTGAGGCATCTTTGCTGCCTGCGTCCTGCTGCTTCAACTGAAGGTTGCTGCTTGGACAGAGAGTGAAGATGAGTTCTGTAAAGTGGGCATTTGGGGTCAATGGGGAGCCCAAGGATGTGCTTATCTGAGGGTCCTTACCCTGGGTTAGAGTGACAGTGTGCAAGCTGCACCCATCTGTTTGCAGTGTGGCACACAGGGAAGCGGGGAGTACACCAGCTTCTCCTTTAGCAGTATCTCAACCCACTGGTCTTGGGGCTGGACCTCCGATACCTGTCCTGCCCCAACGGGGCTTCTGGGAGCAGGGGTGTGAAAGCCCAGCCTGAGAGATGGTGCCCATGCATGCAGCACACTGAGTACCCAAAGCAACACCACGCTGCAGAAAAGGCCTGCGCTTTGCAGGAAGAAGAAAAAAGCCTGCTACAACCCTTCTGTTACTGGGCCATCCCTACTGCCACAGCACTGAGAGGTCTGTTCTTTGGCAGAGGGCAATTAAAAAAATTTTGCACAGACGCATTGCACAGTAGCTCCCAGCCTGCTGAGTGAGAAAGGAGCCTGCCACACAGCCCAAGCACCTTCCTTGCGGGCTGGGGAATCCTCGAGGGAGGACATGCAGCACCTCACACCTGATGCTGGATGTGGAGATGGGGCCTTACCAGAGGGTGTCTTGTGATGGGCTGGGGAGGGCCAGAAATAACGTTGGGTGACTATTCACCAGTGCCTTCCAAACCCAGTGGAAAAGTTAAGCCCATCATTGGGGGATGGCAACCTACATCTTTGTCCGAAGGGAGTTGTCTTGGGTGGTTGCTCAGACAGAGTGCAGGGGCAACAAGGGCAGTCAGGGGGCTAGGTTTGGCTCTTCTGAACCTGTGCTCCGAGGCTTGGTTTGCACGAACCCCTCGCTGCCCGGGGGTGCTGGCTGGAGACCTTCCTGTGCTCTGCTCCTCCTCCACAACATATGGAGCTGTTTTTGCAGCATCCTTCCCTGTTTCTTCAGAGACACGGGTCTGTTCTACAGCAAGCAAGTGAATTAGCAGTGTATTTACACCCACGCTCGCAATCGGGAGCCATTTGATATCAGCTGATATTAGCATCCAAAGTTTTCTAGCTCTAAGTGTTGCAATCAGTCCAAGTGTGCAACAATAAAAGCTGTAACACCCCCTCCTGCACTGACTGCCTTTGAAATATCAGAACAGCCTCTTACACTGAAAGGTGTGTAACACTGGCAAAGTCCTTCCCATCACTGTTCTTCACCCTTTGTGGTTACACGTGTCCTCATCTAGTAAGCACTGTAACGTATTTCCTGCCTAAAACATTCACACAGCTGTGCTCCCAGCACAGTGAACACATAACCCTACCTTTAAATGCTGCTCCCTGGCACAGGGCAGCTCTTGATTTTCAGACTGCTGGTGGCATGCAAGGGCCATGGGGATGCGCAGGTATTTTCCTTTGGACAACAGAACATCTCCTAATTTTCCCCCACTCCATCACAGAGACCTTATGGCTACTACTCCTTTGCCACCCTTTTAGTACATTTTCCACAAAGGAAATCAGCAACATCTTCCTAACAACCATTTTCTCCCCTCCTTCCCCAGAGCTCCTCACCCGTGGATACAAGCTCCCCTGCAGATAGTCAGCTCACAGTGTGGGAGGGAATCCTGGACAGAATTCTGTCACACCCTGTCCCTTGTCTCTGGTGCACCTGAAGGCTAAGTACAAGAAGGAGTTGCACAGCACATACATGCAGTTGGTCTGATTCCCGGAGGCCCTGGCTGAGGTCTCTGGATATCACTCACCAGGTCAGTGGGCTGATGGATACTTGTCTCACAGTGCATCATTCTCCCCTGGGACTTGAGAGAAGGCCTGAAAGCTCTTCACAGTGGCCACCACCAGCAGCAAGCTGGGCTGAAGCAAGACATGCCCTCCAAGGAGCCCTGGTGACTGTGTGGCTGCTGGAGGGCATTGCCAGAGGAAACCTCGCTGCAACACTTGGCTGGTGGGACTGCAGCGGGTGAACAGCAGGTATTCCCAAAATGCAGCAGGAAGGGGAGCTCCCTGGGAAGTGCCCGAGAGCTGAGGAACCACCATGGGACTGCAGCAAGCAGCTCTGGTGCCTCCAGCCACGTGACAGCAGACAGTCCTGATGGAGCAGACGGGGGAGGAAAGCTGTCAACATTTGACAGGGATCAGATAGGCTGTGTTCTGGGGAAAAAAAAAAAAAAGCAGTTTTTGTGTTATTCAGGGACACAGCTGCCCCATGTCTTATGCAGATTGCACCCCCACCCCTACCCCAGCCATCTCCTAGTGCATCAAGTAGGTTTCACTCCCTGGTTTCTCTTGAGCTGCTTGTAGCCCCTTATCCATCCAGTGCCCCTGCACATAATGGTGACGGGTTGCTCAGCCTATGCTCACACTCACCCAACATTTTTTCTGCCCTTATGGAACCACAGGGTGGTGTGCACTGAAAGGGACATCTGGAGGTCATCTTGTTCAACTTCCCTGCTCAAGCAGCATCACCTACAGCAGGCTGCCCAGGATCATGTCCAGACAGCTTTTGGGTATCTGGACCCATGGAGGATGGAGACTACTCCACCTCTCTGGGCAACCTGTCCTTGTGCCTGGTCACCCTCACAGTGAAGAAGCGTTTCCTGAAATTCAGAGGAAACTTCCTGTGTTTAATTTTGTATCCAGTGCCTCCAGTTTTGTCACTGGGCACCACTAGAAAGAGCCTTGCTCTGTCCTCTTTGCACCCTCCCTGCAGAAATTTATATACATTGATGAGACAGCCTTAAGCCTTCTTCAGGCTGAACAGCCCCCACTCTCACGCCCGTTTCTCACAGAAGAGGTGCTCCAGTCCCTGAGTCACCTTAATCCCTTTCAGTGAATCCTCTCCAGTATAGAATCACAGAATATCCTGAGTTGGAGGGGACCCATGAGGATCATCAAACCCAGCTCCTGTCTGCACACAGGAGCAGCCAAGTCAGAGCATGGGACTGAGTGCATCGTCCAGACACATCTTGAACTCAGCCAAGCTGGGTGCTGTGACCCCTTCCCTGGGCAGCCTGTTCCAGTGCCCGACCACCCTCTCAGTACAGAACCTCTTCCTAATATCCAACCTAAACCTCCCCTGTCACAGCTTCGTGCTGTTCCCTCGGGGTCTGTCACCAGTCGCCAGTATCTCC
The DNA here is from genome assembly GCA_020800305.1 of Porphyrio hochstetteri. NCBI lineage: Eukaryota > Metazoa > Chordata > Aves > Gruiformes > Rallidae > Porphyrio > Porphyrio hochstetteri. The sequence goes on along the minus strand of CM036938.1, from coordinate 14,389,007 downwards.
ATGTCTCTGCACTGAAGAGCCCAGAACAGGACACAATACTTCAAGTGTGGCCTCATCAGCTCAGAGCAGAGGTGAAAGATCACCTCCTTCAACTGGCTGTCAACACTCCTCCTAATGCAGCCCAGGATACTTTCACCTTCTTTGCCACAAGCACACATTGCTGGATGATGTTCAACTCAGTATCCAACAAGACCCCCAGGTCCTATACTGGCCAGGCTATTTTCCATCTGGGCAGCCACCAGCATATATTGGTGTCTGGGGTTGTTCCTGCCCAGATGCTGGACTTTGTGCTTCCTTTTGAGTTTCATCAGGTACCTAACAGCCCATGTCTCCAGCCTGTCGAGGTCCCTCTGAATGGCAGCATCGCCCTCTGTTATCAGCCACTCCTCCCAGTTCTGTGTCATCTGCAAAACTCCTGGGCATGTGCTCTGCCTCATCATTAATAAGGATGAAGGACCTAATGTTGACCCCTGGGGTACACTGCTAGTCTCTGGCATGCAACAAGATGTTCTGCCACTGATCAACCCTCTGGGTCTGCTCATTCATGCTCTGCTCATTCATGCCTGCTCATCCAATCCATATATCAACAACTTGTGCATGAGAATCTTATGGAGACAATGTCAAAGGTGGCACAGACATCCAGGTAGACAATAGCCACTGCTCTCCCCTCATCTTCCAGGCCAGGCTTTCCATTGTAGAAGGTTATCCGGTCAGTCAAGCATAACATACCCTTTGTGAATCCATGATGACTGCTCCTTATTATTTGCTTGTTATTCTAATGCCTGGAAATAATTTCCAAGATCAGCTCTTCCATCTTGGCAACGATGCAGACATGGCACAAAGTAATCAGAGCACAGGCAATTGGGACTGATATGGCAAAGATTTCACTGTTTCTTTCATATCTACAGCATGGGATGATTTTTTAAAAAGTATTTGCCCTCTTTATATGAGCTATAGCACAGGGATTTGATCACATCCATCCCCAGTTCCATTTGCTTCAGGTTCAGTTGGTTTGAGAAGTTCCAGTCTTCAACAGCCTGTGAGTAACAAGACTTGCTGGCACTCTTTTGATCACTTCCCTTAGCATTTTACTAACTTTTTCTAACCAGCCAGAAAGAGTGTCAGCAAGCTTCCCATAGAGAATTAGTCATGTCTAGTGCCTTAATATGTGGTCATTTCTACATGATTATGCTTTAAATTGTTTTAAAGGTATTTCAGCACATCTGAAATCATTATCTTCTTCTGTAGAGTTAGGTCAAGACAACCTGACATGTGTTATTTTCCCTTCCTCTCTCTCCACAGATGAGAAACTCCAATTAGACACCACTTTTAAGAAGTGTGGGCTACAGTTTGCTGTGTTCTTTGGGACAAAGCAAGACACTTATTATTCACCATTAGACATAACACCCAGTACTTGTGTGTGACTCCCTGGAGATCATTCCTTATTTTGTCTGAGTACTTCTAGATTGAAGAACTGAAGTAATTTAATCAGAAGTATACTAAAGGGGAAAAGCACACCAAGCAGAATGATGCAGATAGACAAAGTTCCCTTAATTATGTTTTGCTCCTATGGTGCAAATTTACTGTCTGATGCTGCAACATGCAATAGCCTGTACCTGTTTCACAGCAACCAGAGATTGATTTAGATTAGATAAAATGAAAAAATTCTTCCCTATGAGGGCAGTGAGGCCCTGGCACAGGCTGCCCAGAGATGCTGTGGCTGCCTCCTCCCTGGCAGTGTTCAAGGCCAGGTTCAATGGGGCTTTGGGCAACCTGGGCTAGTGGAGGTGTCCCTGCCCATGTTGGGAGGATGGAACTAGATGGGCTTTGAGGTCCCTTCAAACCCAAACCATTCTGTCATTCTATGAAGATCCTGCTGATGTACCCAAGACCACCTCAAGCCTGACACGACAAGTTGAGAGGGTTTCTGTACCCTGCTCCTGGTGTGATGGTAAAGCACAAGCCCTCCAGGCATCTGCCACTTCCCTCTTGCCACTTCTTTCTTGATTGGAGTCTCTCATCAGCAGGAGTCTTTCCACATCTGACCTACAGCCGATTGGCCAGCAAGTAGCAGTCAGACACAAAGGACTGCCTGCAACCAGGACCCAGGGGCATTAGTGAACAGACAAAAATCCACTCTCAGGTGAACTTCTTGTGCTAGAGGATGTGAAGAAACAGAGAACTGCCTGCGGCCTTGAGAGTGGTCAGGAGGGATGGAAATGCCATAGGCCTTGGCTATGCAGACCCCCTAAGAAATGGAAATAATGTAATTTTGGTATGTGGGGCTGGGTGAATGACAAGCTCTTTCAAACATGGGAAAAAAATAATCTGTAAACTGAGTTGAATGAGGATCACAACACGTGTTTGCACTGCAAATGTGGATGTGGGCAAGATGATGTGGCATTCACAACCCACCTTCAGCAACACTACAGATAGCAAACTGGAAGGACTCTACGAAGTAGATCTTGAGCAGGTTGGAAGTATTAATGACCTCAACACTATGACAGCAGTTTGTCTATTCAAGCTACTAGGGTGGATCAAATGTGTGCACAAGAGCATTTCCATAAAAGCTTGCAACCTGAGCATCCGAGCCCCCACAGAGCTTGTCAACAAAACAAGTCCTGTGTTTCATAGCCAAATTATAGGTACGATTTACATGATCCCACACTCAGAGGCAGCATCAAGTTGTGTCAAGACTTACCATTGCCATAGACCTTGGAAGCTGGAAAGGACTGTCGAATTTTACCTGTGACATTACTAAGGACTTGTGGACTCTTGATATGGCATGGCTAAGGCATTACAGATAGGCCAGCTGTCAGCTATACTAATTCAAAACTCCATGTCCCAGATCTGTTTGCCTTTGGGATGCTAAAAAATATTCTACGCACACTTTTTGATGGGTTTTATGGTGCTGCCTGGTCAGAGAAAGGCTACAAAGCCTCAGACTGAAGTGGGCAATCAGATCTGCAAAACAAGAGATCCAGACAGTAACTCTGGCCTGGCCAGGACCAGGACAATAATTCAAGATGATAAAGAAAGTGGTTAAGCACTTTTGAGCACCCATGATAATTAACACGAATAGCAATGGTCACTGTACTTTGGCTCTTTATTTTAAATCTTTATTTTCAGTTTGAAGTCATCTCAAATTGGCACTTTTCCAGCTTCCACACCATGTCCATAAGGAACCAGAGTAGGTGACACCTCTGTTGTGGCTTTCAACCTGAGTGACACTTACATATTTTACTAACAGGGGCCGCTACTTTCAATTATGAATTTCCAACAGTTGAGAGGATGACATACACTACCTGATTATCGGTTGCAGCACTGTTGTGTGGAACAGGAAAATGGTTTTATATCTAACTGAGCATGTAAAGGAAATTAGTGCCCCAGAACATGCCAGTTTACTACTTATTATCCCTAACTACAAGACACAGGTCCAGTATCTGCATTCTGCCTGCCGTGGTAAGGGATGAAAATTCACATCCTCCTCTTACTGAATCCTAGGTCTTCCCAAAAGTGTCTTCCAGAGATTAATCCAATTAGAACTGTCCTAAAAGAGCTGACAAAAATCACATTGTAAAATAAGGACACATTTTTTCCTTAAATTCAGCTCAAATTTTTTCTTTGAGTGAATGGTCTGAGTTATGGGCAATAATAAAAGACTGTTAATCACTATCATCATCTGTTCAATTAATACTTTGGATTTTCAGTCCCACTAGCTAATCCAAACCTTTTCTGTAAGGCACCACAATGGAAACATTCGTCACCTCAAAGGAATAAATCTTTTTTTCTCTAATTATGAACAGGATAGAAAATGAAACCATTTGCATTGTTGCTCGATTGTGTAAGTGGATAATTTCTTGATTTCTAGCTTGGAAAGACAATTTTTACAATTGGAGTATGCTTTCCTGGAACGTGGTGATTGGTCTCCCTTTTCTATCCCCCTCCAGGAAGCACACAATCTTCATACTGTTAAGCTTTGGAAACCACTCACAAAGGGACAAATTGGAGGCATTTAGTTCCACCTTTGTCCTGACATTTTCGGTAAGTATTTTTCTGCCTACTAACAGCTTTCCATTCCGGAGTAGATGTTCTCTCTTCCATCTCAGTAACCCTGTCGCTTAAATTTGAAGGGTCATTTTTATTCCTGTTAGATCTTCTGACATGCACTGCAGTTGTTAGAGTTTTTTTTCCCCTCCAATGATGCTACTAATGATATTTACATTTCTGTGTCATCTACTGATGCAGCTTCCCATTCTCCAAAGGACTGTTGATGAACACAGACACAGCTAATTGCTATTCCCAGGCAACATAGTTTGTTTTTCAGTGAAAGATCAATTTCCGATCCAACAGAAAATCTTAAAGACTATTCGGATGTAGGAGGAGGGGTGAAGGAAGGTCAGGGAACAGGAATGGAGAGTTGCATGGCATTATTTACCAACATAACTCTGCTAATAACATAACTTTTAAAATATTTTGGCTATGTGGCTGAAGGTTAAACATTTCCCTTCATCCAGAATTTAGCAGAGGGGAAGAAAAAAAAAAAAAAAAGAAAAGAAAGCATTATTCATTCTAATGAGAGGACATAAAAGCTGTGTATCTGAATAACAGCAGATGGAAACAAGCAGCGAATTCTCACTCCAGAAAATACGAGCCGAGAAGCTACAGTCGTTGCTCACCCTGCTAAATCCTGCACAGTGACACAAGAAGAAGTTAACTTGTGCTGAAATCCAACCCAAAGGTTTTGCTTTTTAAGTCCTTCAGTCAAGATGGAGTGTATCCCTATCAGAGTCCAAATTACCCGTGTTTCAGCCCACTCAGTAACCGGCAAAGAGGATCAGCATGGATTTTACTGGACAACTTTCTGGAGGCCAAGTTCAAACAGTGATTGTGGGCCGTTACAAACTTCTAATCTCAAAACCAGGCCAGCGACTTTAACACCTCGCCCCAGTACGTGTGCTTCTGCCCCCACGCTAACTCTTCCTTCAAATTAAGACAGCAAAGGCTATCACTTGACACCCTGTTAATGAAAGAAGTGTCCTGTAAGGCCAGGGTTGTGCCCATTAATGAGAGGGTATTTCCAGACTTGCTCTCTGCAAGGCAACTTGGAAACCCACAGCACAGAGGTTGTTCGTTTATGTTGTACGGTAGGGAGGATGAGTAAAACCCAGGCAGGCCTTTCACCAGCTGAAAAATGAGGAGTGGTCGGGTGTTTTCTAAAATGGCTACTCTGAGCTCCCCGAATTTCTAGCACGAGGGAAAGGAATCATGTAAATGGGAAACTGCAGTTTCACAATTTGCTTCAGAACATCCTTTTTTATCCTCTCACTTCTCTTGGACACTTTCTGGTATCGCTCCTTTTCATCTACCAGCATCTCTGCCCTGGGTGAAAGCATTTACTCCTTCCTGTCACTGGCACATTGAATGTTGAAGCAACCTTCCTGAACATGCCACTGCTAGAAAGGCTCCTCCTGCCTTTCCACATCTCAGATCCTTTCCCGTATTCATTCAGATGGATGGTGGGGCTTACTTTGAATTACCATCACTCATGTGCATCGAAACACACTAACTGAACATCACCATCATGGATGATGTATGCTGCACCCCAACAGACAGATTCACTGCTGGGCTCTTGGGGAGGGGGTAACACCGGGAGAAGATGTAGCCCTAAGGGCTTCCTCCGGGGTGAAGTTCGGCGGCAGCGCAGCATCTCCAAAGCCTCATTCTCTCCCCTGCACCTAGCTGGGGAAGGGGGAGGGGGTGCTTGGGGCAGGGCTGCTTCCGTCCGGAGCGGGATTTACCCCGCAAATGCCGGGGTGGTCCCGGGAAGGACATCTTTTCGCGGGCTTCCCAGACCCGGTCCCCTCCGCCTGGGCGGGCAGGGGGAGCCTGCCCGGCGTGGCCATCCTGTGGGGCGACTAACACCACCCTACCACCCCCGCCCGCTCCCCCGAGCCTCCCCGTCCCGCCCCGCTAAAAGCTCCCCCTCCCGACCCCGCAGCCCCCCGCTCCGCGGCACCCGTGGGCGGTGCACGTACTCACGGGTGCTGCGGGGTCCGGTGGGGCTGGGCGAGGAGGAGGAGAAGCAGGAGGAGGAAGGGCAGGTGTCCCTTGCTGTCGCTCGCTTCCCCTCCCCGCCGGCTGCTAGAAGCCTCCTGGGTCTGTCCCTGCCCTCCCCCTTTGCAGGGCTTGAGCCCCCCACCGCCGCCACGCGTGGGAGGGAGCGGCGGGGCTGCTCCCGCCTTAGCGGAGCGGGCGGCGGAGCGCGGCTCAGAGCGGCTCGAGTGAGGGAGAAGGCAGTGCGGCTCCTGCACGCCCACCGGCCCGACCCCTGCCCCCGCCCGGCCCTGGCAGCGGTCCCGCCGCGGAGAAGCCGAGCGGTGCCGGGCGTCGGGGAGATCCGCGCTTCGCCGTCCGGGAAGCATCCGTCCCCTGCCCCGAGAGGCTGCTCCGGTGAAGGGAAGTGGTACCTTGTCCGACCCGAAGGATGGCGCGGACCATGAGACCCGACGATATCAACCCCCGGACAGGGCTGGTGGTGGCTCTGGTCAGCGTCTTCCTGGTGTTTGGCTTCATGTTCACAGTGTCCGGCATCAAGGGAGAGACCCTGGGGGACATCCCGCTGCTGGCCATCGGGCCGGCCATCTGCCTGCCGGGCATTGCCGCCATCGCCCTCACCAGAAAGACCGACGGCTGCACGAAATGTCCCAAGAACAAGTGTCCGTGCTGCAAGCAAGTCAGGGACCGGGACGTCATGGAGCTGCTGAGGACACCCTCGGACCTGGAATCTGGCAAGGGGAGTTGCGATGAGCTGGCCAAGAAAGTGTACCAGCAGGACAGGAGGGTGCAGTGGGGTGAGGACTCGGCATCCATCTGCACCACCGCCACCACCACCACCATGGGAGAGTGCAAGAGCCTCATCAAAAAGGTGGAGCAGGAGGAGATGCTGAGATACCTGGAGACCTGTTACCCAGAGATGCCGGGGAACGTGTTTGTGGGAGATGGCTCCACATACAGTGCCTTGGAGAAGAAGAGCTCTTCTCTCACCAGGGACAGCACTGCATGCCCGGACATTGAAGATAACATTTTTGTTGCTCCTAAAGACAGTATCATCGTCTGCTCTTACAAGGAGAACAGCCCTTATGACAGATACTGTTGTTACATAAACCCCACTGGAGTCAACTCAGACCAGGAGACCATAGTGTGAGAGTTGCATACTTTATATATATGTATGTATACAAAAACTACAACTGCAACTTCTTGATAGGGGATAATATAGCTGACTGCACTGCATGGGACAATCCTGATACTATTACAATTTAACCTGGTATGTGACTGATTCTCAAACCTTTTGTGCCTGAAATACTCTTTCTGTAAGTAAACAAGCATGTTTAAAGGATAAAGAATTCAATTCTTCATTTTAAAAAAGAAATTACATATCATTTTCTCCCATTTGCTTTCCTGTTGCCTGTTGTACCCAAGCCTGTAGGCACACTGGCAGGAGGGCAGCAGTGGATGTCAGCTGAGGTCAAGAGCCGAATCGAAACTCTGGAGCTGTATGTAGAAAAGAATGTGGTGAATGGGTCTTAGCAATAGCATCACTTCATTTTGGGAGGGATTGAGAGATGTTGGCATGCACTCCAATAGCTGCCTGATGTTGGGGAGTGTGTAGAAGCTGTTTGTCTCTTTTCCTTCTCCCTGGCAGGATTTTATTTTCAAATTGGAATTCAAGGGATTGATGTGCTGACCCTGTGGGCCCTTCTGAAAGTCTCCTAGGAGCCAGACAGGCTCAGGGGGAGTTTTCAAAGGCTGATCCATCATCAGTAGCATGTTAAGGTACAGGTTTTAGCTTCATTCCCCACTGGTATTGAGTTCACTGAAATGTTTCTAACACTTTTGGATTTTGTGGGCATACTTGACAAGGAGATCACGACACAGTTCTTGCAGAGACTGGGAGCAGATGTCAGTGGACTCAGGGACTTAAAAACATATTCCAGTCCCTCTCAAGTTGCTGAGGGAACAGACCTCTGTAGGTTGTGTTCAGAGATGTATCTGAATGATCAAAAATGTCATTTTCATGTGCCTTTTCTAGTAAGCCAGATGTTTCTCTATGGCTGACGTGTGGTTGCTGTCCCTGCAGGGGTCTTGAAACCACGCTTTGCTGGGGGTGGGGGTGGGGAAGTAAACAGAGGACCTGGATGGCCGACGGTTTTGTTCACAGTTATGGATACATAGGAAGAGAATTATGAAGTGAGTAAGGAGGATTAACCATTCAGAATCTTCACCTGCAGTTTATAGATGGATATGCAAATCATGGCTATGCTGTCCAACCATAAATTGCATGTTCCATGCTGTGTGTAAAAATCTACTGTGTAGCCAATAGCGATGTGGTATAATATGATGTGCTTGCTAAGCAGCTACTCTAAGGGTTAAGCTCTTAGGGTAATGGTCACTAAAGCATGGAGCAATTCTCTAGCATCTCGCAAAGTCCCAGTTCCTGTAGCTAAACTCTCACAACTCCGAAAAGTTCCCCTGTGATGGAAGTCTTAATGACTGCTCTTGCTTAGCTATTTTTTTTGTGTGGTACCACACAAATGTATTGAATTACCAAGGTACAAAAGAAGAAAAACTTCTACAATATGTAGAAAACGGCAAGGAACTTTCCACTGAAATGAGCCATTCTTTGCTGTCCATGGAATTCTTTGGAAAGTGAATGGGAACTTTGTGCATACACTAGTTTGTTTGTTGGGAAACTGATGTTAAATTATTATAGACAGCCAGTCTCCAGAAGAAGGAAATACGATTTTTTTATGTGTGGTTTCTTTTAGACCAAACAAGATGCTAATGCTCTGGCTAGGCTTTGGTGGTGCATCAGGATGCTATTAGGATAAATTAAAAAAATTACTGGCTAGTTTGAGTCAGGTAAAGCTTCTCATTGTGTGGTTACAGTCAGCTTGCTGCTCTGGCATGCAGCACCTGTACCATGGGAATAAATAAACACTAATACTTTGTACAGCCCGAGTTTTATCCACTGCCCAAAGGAATTCCTCCAAAACATTCACTCTCCCTGACATGCTCAACTCCCACTTCCACATAAAAGCACTCTGTTGTTGCCAGGCAGATTGTCTCCTGCAGGTTTGGTCACCACAGGACCCTACTCTGCAATGTACAGAGCAGTGCTTTGATGGCTCCAGGGGGTCTTTTCCTGACCTCTGAAGCCAGCAGCTAAAGTATTACTGATGCACACGGTGAGGAATACAGTCTTTCACCACTTTCTGTTCCCAAGGGAAGCAGGTGAGGATCTCAGTGCGTGCCTGTGGGTGCTGAACATCCCTGAAGATCAGACCCACCCTGAGGAAACAGGCTACCAGGCAGCTGCATACTGCCTTTGCCGGGGTTGTGAGCAATCACTTGCCTTGCATAAGAGAGCAAAGCGTCAGCCCGCTGGGAACCCAGATTTGTACAGTTCTGCAAATATATATAGGAAGAGGTCAAGTTTTTCCATTTTCTCTAGGATTAGATGTTCTCTGTCAAAAGTTATATGGTGTTTTACGAGGCAAGGCAGCAAACTCTAGTGACAAATGGAATGGTAAATATGTAACTCGAGATGCAGCCACGGAGATCTGAGTCATGTGCTTTATTCCATTCTTAGGGTAGAAACAAGACTATGTTTGTATTAAAGCAAAGTTTAATGGGAATGAAAATTTTCCACACTTACAGAGAGGGATATTAAAAAAGTATGTCTAAAAGGTGGTATTTGCAGGCAATGTCCTTCCCTCAGTCATTTAGATGAAGCAAGATTTCATAATGAAATACAGGTCCAAGCAATATTTCTAGGCTAATCCAGCATAATCCACTAAAGTTTTTTATGGAACATATGGGAATGTGAAGCAAAAGACATATATTAGTACTGCCTCTAAAATGTCTTTCTCTACAATTTAGTTCCTGCCAGTTAAGCAGAGAATGAAATGGAAATGGATAAATTTGGCCATTTAAAAAATAAGAATTCATCAGTGTAAAAATGAAAGTGTCAGTTTTTAAATCAAGTTAGACTTTTTTTGTCATACACTACGGTTTTGCCAGTAAAATACTGCTGCTTATTTGATTGAAGATGGCATGACAGCAGCTTCGAGCTTTTTATGTAGATAACATGCCCAGGACAGAGAATTACAGGGACTTTATTTTCATTCAGCACATCCAGTCTCTTCTGATGTCCACTAGAACTTGCAGGATGAGTGCTGATCTTGGAACGTGCAGGAATAATCACATTGCTTTTTCAGTTGCAGCTTCCAGCCCCGGATCTGAATTTGGCTTTGGGATATCACTGCCTGAGGTGTGATTCCAAGCCACAGCCCCGAGATTAGAGCTTCTCTCTGCCCCTGCTACCTTTAAAACAACTCTAAGTGAAAATCCCACTTCTCAGTGCTGTCCTCCAAACTGTGCATGCAGCTGTAGTGGAGCTCTGTTTGTGGGGTCAGTGTGTTGAAGTCAATAGTCAATCATACTGCTTGATCCTACAGTATGGGTGGCAGGGCATACATGAGCATCAGAAGAAAACCAGTGATTTAGACATTCAGAGAAGGTTCATGAAATATGTAAAATTTACTTCTAGAGTAATATTTATCATAGTGCTACAGCAGACTTTACCTTCTTTTAAGAAACAACGTGACACATGGGTCAATGCTACACGGGGCAATATTGTGTTGCTTTAATTTTTGCTGTCATAAACCAGCATTTTTTGCAGTCATACAGGCTGATCGTTGCAAAGCCTTTCACAGAAAATAGGGAGTTTTAATCCATGTGCAGTTTGCCCCCCTGGAGTGCTGAGCAGCAGTCAGTCCTTTCTGCTGGGAACCGAGGGAGTGGGTGGCAGGCGTGCTGAGGGACTGTGAGGGACTGTGACCCTCGGGTCTGATGTACTCTTGGTCTGCGTCCTACAGATGTGTGGTGCTCCTCCACAGGCAGTTCCTCCCCATCTGATCCAGCCTCCCCACAGTCATGGCTTCAGTAAGTACATACTGTGTTGTAATTAACTGGGTAACAGCCGCTGTGCCCTCCTCAGCATTTCTCCTGGTACATACCAGACTGCTTGCAGAGTGAACTCCTGCTCTTGACGGGGGTAGCAGAATCTGATCCTACATCACCTATCCCATGTAAGTTGCTATGTTGAGACATCCAACTAAATTGTCAGTCCTCACAGCACAGGCCTGGGGTTTTGCATCCCTGTGTGTTACCTTCCACAATAAAGGTGCTGTGGAGATGGGTTAGCGACAGGTGACTGTCAGGCCGCAAAGGCACTTACAGCCTGATTTTCCTGAGCATTTAGGGACTGATCTATTTATATGCAGAGCACAGTCTGCACTCAGAAACTCGAATCTCAACACGTTGCCAGTAAAGCCATATTGCTCGAGAGTGCAGCTCTGACACAGGATTCTGAGTCTTGAAAGGTTTCTGTGTAAGTTCCTAATACCAATCATGTTAAAGCTTGCAGAAGAGATTCCTAATACGTAGGCTGGAGTTTTCTGACATGTTCTTAACACACAGCCTGGGGCATCAGCTCCAAAGCAACTTGTGCTGAGCCCATTTCATCTCTGCAGCCAGACACACACGTACAATCCCTACTGGGACAGCTGTCCACAGGTCTGCTACTGCGCTGGGACAATGCACTTTTTATGTCTGGCCTCTGGAAACAGCACCCAGAGCAGATTTAGAATTCACCTGTACTGCTCTCCAGCAAACTCTCATCACCAAGTGTCACCTACAGTTTACCAGTCCTCTCGGTGGAGGAATTCCAGATGGCATGTCTTTACCAGGCAAGGGGATCTAGCTATCCTTTTTTAAATCCAGGTTTATTTTCTGTTCAGAACAGCTGCAAAGATTAGCCTTGACTATCCTTTTGTCAGGTGCATGCTCCACCTCCTTACTTGCATAGGTGTGTACACATTACTCATTAGCAAGAGCACGCCACAGAATGTGCAGGCGTAGCAATGTATTAATTGGAGACCTACTCAGAGGACCCATCTCTCTCTGACACCTCACCCAAATTTTCTGCCCCAAGCCTGTTGCTGCAATTTAAAATTCCTTGTAGCCCTTAGGAGAAGGGAATTTTTCCAAGAACTCCATTGTTGCTCTTTAAGGATGTGCAGTTCTTCCAGCTGGGTACACAGCTTACATGTCCCAGGACTGTGCTTCCTTGTAACTCCAGTGAAATCCTTGCTCCCTTACCAAAAGCAAACTGAATTTTTCCAGTGCTTTGCATCCAACATTTCCCTAAAGCATGGGTAAAAGCCTTGAACCATTGATCAGTTCTGACATTCAGCATTAGTAATTTTTCAGCCCAGAGTTTCATCACTCAGGGAATGGAAAAGGGTTAAATAAGGTTGTTCTGTGCTTCATTTTCTTGAGGCAGGAACAGATAAAACAGGTATTATTCAGGAAAACAAGAGACCAAAAGGACTTCAGAGACAGTATTTCATTAATTTCTTAGATTAACTGTGTTGTATTCTGCTCACACAGGCGACATGCTTAGTTCATTCTTCCACATGGCAGCTTCTCTTTGGTAGCCTACCCCGAGCAAGCTCCTCAGGAAGAGACAGAGTGTTTTTGTGCCTGGGGGCGGGATGCAGGAGCAACAGAAAAAAACTGGTACATAGCAGGGATCTGAGGCCAGGAATGCCGATTCTTTTTCAGATCTCATCAAAGGGCTTATTTGCATACCACTGTATTTTGCTAGGAAATGCGGTGATAATGACTAGCAATTACGAGCAGTCATGAACGTAAGGAGGCTGCCACAGTGGCTCTGCGCTCGGCGTTCACTGGCTGGAAAGCACCTACTCTACTGCCACAAAAATCTGAGGCAAAGTTCACAAAGGGGCAAAAATTGCATGTGGAGCTTCAGAGCCAATCTCGGTACTATGTGGAAACTGTTAAGTCCCGCACCAGATGTACGTTCCAAAAGAGATGCACATGCCCTTCAGACCTAGTGCAGGGGAAGGGGGAGGTACACATACAGAAGCTGGGGTAGCTTCGTTCCCCGTCTGAACCGGAGGACTGTGGCTGTTACACCACGGGACGCCCGGTCACGTCAGGCAGACTCGTGCATGCTGGTTGGAAGCTTTGTTTGGGTTGCCACACAAACAAGTTCTAGAGAGCCCACTCTCACGTTTCAGGCTGGTTGTTTGATATCTCTACAGCAGAAACTGCAAATTTTGATTTAGGAGGAAAGGGAATCTTCCCATATTTTCTTTGGAGAGAACACTGGCTTGCGAAATATTTTATCGCTGAGTTCCGATTGCGAACGTAATAATGCCCAGTCCAGTGCTTTACACTGACTGGTGTGAAGTAGGGGAAATTCAGACAGGAATTAGGAGGCCAGAGTGCTCATTAGCTGAAAAGCAGATGGCAGCCAGCTGGAGGATAATGAGAATAATCTTGTATAGCCTTGTCTTTTTGCTGGTCTGAAAGGACAGCCCCAGAAACTCTTAAAAAAACCCCAAAGACTTACTATTGAGGTCAGTTCAGATGGAAGGGCTACTGATAACTTTCGGGGGTCCAAGAGGGGTGTGGGAGAGAGAAATTCTACATGCTGGAAAAGATTTTACCAATCTCTTCTTCAGACATAGATCTTCAAGAGACTGCATCCTCTGACTGTGCAGTCAGGCTCAGCACTCATACTGTGCCCTCATGCTGTTTGCAAAGAACACCTGATTTCATTCCACTTTCCCTTAAATAAATTAATTTTTCTGATTTCCCTAATTAGCTGTACAAAGAAGCAGATACTTTTTCTGTTTACACAAAAAGAACCATGGAACTGGAGACATCAGCACATATCAGTAACAAGCTAAATAAAAGATATTTGCTACCTGATCTAGGGGATAAAGACTAACTTTTTGGTGGCAAAACATGGTCTTTTTTCCAATGCCAATGGTTTGAATAAAATCTAGAAAGTTTTACACCTGGAAATACTTCATTTTTTTTACTTGTTGTGATTTTTTTAAATATTGTGGTTGTTCAATCTGTTCCTCAACATTCAAACTGAAACTATATAGTGAAAGTTTATCAATCTAATTAAAGACTTTCATAAGTCAGTTTCTGTGTTGTGTGATTTATTTTACGTACCTGCCTGCATCCTCACCTGTATGTAGATGGAGCTGCAATAAACCATAACCAAAATGCACTATCTTTCCATAAAATCACCACATTGTGAATATGGTATTAGTATCCTCTGTGCTATTTTGCATGACCAGTGGATAATGAATGGCCACTGAGTGAAAAACTGAAGTGGTCTGTAAAGTACATATCACCTTCAGTTCTTAAGCTGTATTATTACAAGTGCCTTCTCATTTTCTGGTAGGGAAGGGAGGAAACGATCCAGGAAAGGAGGAACTCATCACATTTATCTGTGTAGGGTGATATTTTAGAAAAGAACACTTGCTAGGTCAACTGACTAGGTCCACATTTGGGATGTGTATCCCCATGGATTTAAAGCACCTCACAGATGAGCACTGCTGCTGATCAGACCTCAGCTTTCCCAGCTGGTAAATCCTTTGCATTGCCAAGGTCACTGGGACTTTAGTCAGCTGCTACATCATTAGCCATGAGCTCTCTTGTGGCATTTCTTGGGCGGTAAGAGATGCAAGGAGCTGTAACAGGACTCTCTGGAGATCTGAATTGGCAGTAGCACCAGCCAGAAGTGCCACCCCACACAAGGATACAAAGTTAGAGTGGTGAAATGGGACAGTGTTTGTTTTGTGGGTGCTATAAAGACCACCTGCCCTTCCATATGAAGCTCTGTGCAGAGCACAACTCTGTGCTCCCTTGGTGGGTTCAAAAACTCAGTTGCTAGCAGAGTTCAAACCTGAGGCAACAATTGTCAGTAATTTTGTGTCCTTTTACTGGGTACCCATTTGCACTAACCTCTCCATGTACAGTTGTATTTATAGCCCAACATGCTATGCATAAATATGAATATATGGTTATCTATATATTTTATATACATATTCTTATATATAAATATGCTCATGTGGCCAGAACAATGCAGGGAAAAAATGATCTCTGCATCTATGCCATCCCCAGGAGGTAAAAGTCCCATCTCACAAAGCTTTATGCTGCAGCCACCTCTGCTGAATTTGCTGTATCGTACAATCCCCCATGACTGCTGCATTATATCTAGATTCTAGTAAAAATCTGTGTAACCACTTAGAGCTCATGATTCTGAAAGTTGCCTATTGCTTTGGTAGTTGACAATGAAATATGGCTGTAGCCAATGACTATATATGTCAAAGTGTCTGAGATACATCCTAAATACTGGCCAGCTGACTGAGGACACTTCAGTTAGCATCTGTAACATCCATTACCCTGCACTTCTACCTTCTGGAGGAAGAAGAGTCATATTATCACTGTCCTCAGACAAACTGACATTATTATGGACTACAGCTTGACATTTCAGGAGAGATCCCACAGATTCAAAGATCTTCAGAAAATAATGTAGTTCTGATTCTGGAGATGCTTTGTTTGGGAGAGGATCAGGAGGTAGCAACAGAGAGGTAGGCTGATGCTGGTGTTCTTCACGTTGTACCTCTTTTCCAGAAAACCACCAGACTCTAAGCCTCTTGAAGTCAACAAGAGTCTCTACTTTCTTCAGCAGAATTTGGATACTACCCAAGGACATGGAAGTAGTGAAGGCTGTCAATCCAACAAGCCTGGTAATGGTCACTCATCAGTCATTTCTATTTAGAAGACTAAACTCAGAAGACATGAATTTTAAAGCTTTTAATTGTAGACACAAAACTAAAGGAAAGCAGAAGAGCTAAAACTGAAGTACTACTACATACAACAAAGCATAGGTGTTTACATTCACATTTGATGAAAGACCCTGTGATAT
The DNA here is from genome assembly GCA_020800305.1 of Porphyrio hochstetteri. Taxonomy (NCBI): domain Eukaryota; kingdom Metazoa; phylum Chordata; class Aves; order Gruiformes; family Rallidae; genus Porphyrio; species Porphyrio hochstetteri. The sequence continues at coordinate 14,373,124 of CM036938.1, read as the reverse complement.
ACACTCTTCTAATAAAAATGTAGAAGTTGATAACTCAGTGAAAGAATAATGTGAACTATATTATACATCATGCAGCACTAGAATAGAGCAGAGTGTCACAGTGTCTAGGTAGCATCTGGATAAAGGAGATGTCTGGATTAAAGGACATCTCTAGGATCTGGATAACTGAGGCTTATTTTGGTAAGATTACAAAGGAGGCAACTGTACTGTACCATATGAACTTCAAAAATAGAAAAATGATTCTTTTACATTAAGGGAAAAAACATGAAAACAATTAAAAACTTTAAGTTTAAAATATTGGTTCGACTTGATCTTGGGATTTTACATGACAAGATCAGCAATGTGTATGTCACTTGCTGAGATTATGGTCTCTTTCAAGAGGCAGTATTCCCACAGACTTCTGAGACAGAATTTCACTCAGAATATTCTATATTTTTCAGTAGACTTCAAGTAAGTCTCCCATAATTCAGAAGGATTTAGCTTTCTACCTCTGTCAAGCATCTCTGAAACATCTAATGTTACCCACTGCATTTACCTCCCACAGAAGCTGAAGAAGGACTGTAGTGTCACTCTCCCATCACACCACACATACTCAACATTAAAAGTGTGTAGCTACACGGGAACACAGACAATTAGCCAGCTGCTTGTTTCAGCTACATATATTTATACCAGAAAAAAATGTGTGGTTTTGTGCTTATAACCTAGGATTGGGAACAGACTGGAGTATAAGGGAGCAGAATAAGGAGGGGTGACTGGTGCTATGTCACTCATAGCCCTTCCTTTTCACCTCATCCCAGCTAGTGTTGGCCAGTCCAGTTCACATTACGGTGAAACTCCTGTGACTCCTGGCATCCTTCCTTCCTTCCTTCCTCTATCTGACATATCTAATTCTGTTCGACTTTTCATCAGTTCAACTAGACTGGATAAATTCTTCCAACTAGATTAGCCCTAAAAGGTAATTGATTCCAGTAAATAAAACCCTAAAGAGTATAAACAGGGCCCACCACAGATATGCTTTGTCTTTAAAGAAAGTTAACACCAGCAACTCTTATCAGAACCACACTCATCAAGAGATTACTCCACGTGTAGTGATGGGTCTCTCTTTACAGGAAATGCTTGCTCAGGAATGACCTTTTCCAAACTGTGTCCTAAATTACACGGTGACTCAGAGGACTGTCTGGTTTCACAGTCAGACAGCTAGCCAGCAATAGTAGGTTCACCCCCACTTTAGTCAAAGCAGCTCCATAATAAAAGCTAGTGTTAAGAGCCATTTTTCAGAGAGATCCCAGAGCAGCCAGAGACATGGACAGCTGTAATGGATGCTCTTCTGTTAAACAGCAGCGTGCAATGTCTTTCACTTCTCTCCCAAGACTGTCAGATCTCTGTACCAAGATGGCAGGTCTCATGAAGTGTTGACTCTATGGAAATACCCTGGACTTTCTTCTTAAATCTTGTTTCTATGCCCCAGGCAATGGAGATAAGACAGAAGCAAGAACACAAATTCCCACTTCAATTTGTAGACACTACAATTGTACTGCTCCATCCACCTCTTTCAGTGGGCCTTGCTTTCTAACACAACACATACCTCATTTTTGCCTTTCACAGCACAAAACCAATCACACCCTAATGTTTATCTCTACCACTAAATAGCAACACTACACTGTCTCCTTCTTTCCCATGGGAGCAGCTTACAGACTGCCATGTCCAACATGCTGGTTTTGCAGTGAGGGAAGCTACTGGCAGTGGATTATCTAGCAAAACCAAACCAACCAGTAACAATGGCAGCTACCTTCTGCCATAGCAGCTGGTGCACCAGTCTGATGTATTATTATTCCTCGAGATGAGTTTTTGCTTTTTTTGTACTTTTCCTGCTGCAAGAGAGAGAGATACCTGTGAATAAAGTCTGAGCTAATGCATCCACAAAGCCAAAGGGGCATACTATCTCTTCTTACTTTCTAATTCAGCAGAATGACCTGTGAGAATGAAAGCAGGATGGATGCTGGAATTAGGGAGTGGCTAGTATGTAGGACTTGAGAGAGGATCACTGGGAAGGACACCTGGTATCAAACTAAATGAAGCTCTGCTGGGGTCTTGAAGAGTCATGGAAGTGCTGGTGACTGCCTTCTGGGTGGCAGAGGCTTTTTTACCTTCAAGCCAGTATGTTACCATGTCTCCTTTCCCCTAAGAAAGAAAATGAGTCATGGGATTATAATACTACCCATCATTTATGTAATAATCTTATTATTACAACTCAAAGAAAGTCCCCAAAAAAGACTCATGTGCTTGGCAGCCATTTTATATACACGAAAAATGAGGCATAAAATTTTTCCTTCAAAAGACAGTGGCAGCACTATGGATTAAAACAATTCTTTGAAGTCCCATACAAAACTGGGTCCAGAAGTATGTTTATCATCTTACAGAGCTCTTACAGTGATTTATGATGTCTCTGAATCACCGTTTTGGATTTCAAGTAGTTATTAGCAAAGTGCCATGCCCTGCAGTACTTCCAAGTTTGGCTGAGTCCTTCATCATTGAATTATCAGGGTTGTCCCATGAACATGCCCATGGAATTGGTAGTAGTTTAAAACTTGAGCCAGCTCTCTTTGGTGACAGGAAATATAGTCTAACCCAAGGACTCTGAGACATAGAGGACTGCATAGGTTAAAATTTAGCGACTCCAGAGTACTTTCACACTCTCCTCTCTGAAAAGCTGAGTATAAATGTTGCGTACACACCTTGACTTGTAAATTCCCACGGCATACCAACACATACTCTCCAATCTGCTCCAACAGCTGGTATGCACTCGAACTGCACTGTATTTTAAGAGCTGGAAAGAGAGACAATTGTCATACTATCATAACATTTTAAGCATCTAAGACAGACCCGTCCTCTTCTGTGTGCCAAAGACTTCAGGACTCATTAATTAACTCCCCCTTACTTTTCTCATGTCTTTGCTGTGATTCCTGTGTCATTTGAAATGTTCACACATAAGGTCCAGTATCCTGGCCTTTTTGTGAGAGCATCTCAGGACAAATACATGGCTGTCAACAAACCCTACTCTTCACATCCTGCATCTAATATTATTTGTCTACTCTTTGTAGCTGCCTGGCTAAAGTTACCAACAAGCATCCTTTTCATCTTGCAAAGAAAACCTTACATAGTTCTTCCTCCTGGTCAATAAAGAGCGAGAGCTTTCTTTGCACATAGAGCTTTCAGCAAAATCTAAGCATTAAAGAAACTGCCATCCTTGCTCTGCCTCATAACTTACAAATAAAAATGGGAGGGGAAGAAAATATTGCCATAATTATTCTATTTATTTTTCAGTGCTGCAATTTCTCCTTAATAGTGGAAGGACCAAGGAGAAGGACAGATAGAACAAAATCTAACTTTCACTAGAAAACAGTATTTTCCCAAAATTTGAAAAATTGCCAAAAGAATAATAAATACCCTGAGGGCATTTTTGCCTTTGATATTCCATGACACAAGAGTAAAATATTTTGTCTCTTTGTTTGAAAAAGATGCCAGATAATAGTAGGACTGGCTAAGATTTTTTTTTCTTATATCAGAAAATAATGGGTTTGTAATATCTATTTTTTATTTTTCTTTAAAAGCTTTTTATTGGAAGTCTCCAAATACTCCCTATAGACCAGGAAATATATGTTTTAACATATCCAGATACGTCTCTGAAATATACTTTCCAGTAGATACGTGATATTTTACCTGGTCATCCTGCTTTGGAACATGACACTAGCACTCAGATTCCAGCTGATGGCAATTTTAATTTACATTACTAGTAATTAATTAATCAATCTATTTTAAGTCAATCTATTTTAAACATGTTAAAACAAGTTAATGTAATTTGAGGTTCTCAGATGGACGTGCCCAGAGAAAAAGGGAGATAAAAGAAAGGTTTAAAAAGTAATAAGCTCTGACTTTATATTTAAGTTCATATTGTCGATGTGCCACATGAGAAATAAACTGACATACAGAACATAAGATGAAAACTGAAGACTGATGAAAGGAGATTTTGAAGGCATTGGTTTTACAACACTTCAGATGAGATACAGAGAGCCTGAAAGGAAGAGGAGGACAAGGAAAAGGGTTATCTGGGAGACTGACAGAAGAAAAATGAAGTTCTATGTGTTCCGCTCAGGCTAGCCTTTGCTTTGGAGAAATGTATAAAATGGTGAGAAGAAATTGATCCTGTTTGGTTCTTATATCCCTAGGCTACTTTCAAAGCTGTCATGTAAGACCCCCTGCTTTACCTCTGTGCCTTGTTTTCAGGGGATTATGATAGATGTTGAAAGCATCACTTTTTATCATGAAATTGACTTGAAAACACCTTGGATTTTGCCTAATTCAAACCCATTTACAAAATTTTGCAATGTGAGACACAAAACTATTCAGCTTCATTTCATGGATGAAAGAAACAAAAGAAGCCATCAAGGTGTTTGACCTTGAACCACTCACTCTTTTTTTTTTTTTTTTCCTATTTCTTGTAGATCAGGCTAAAATATTTCTGAAGCTGAGGTTCACATGCTCACAGTAGCTAACAATGAAGGTTGCTAACTAAAATTGAAGCTTGGTTACCTCCTGGGAAGAACTGAAAGTGAGAATGTCTCCATGATTTATTCTCTAGAGAATTCTGTCTAATCTCTTTGCATGAGGACACATATAATATTCTATACTGGTTAAAGACAGACACTTCCCACAATGTCCTACTGTCTCTTGTGTTCTCCATTAGAGGAAGCTATCAGCAAAAAAGAATAGTCATGAAAGTATTTTACTATAAATTTAGCTAGGTGCCAGGAAGAAATACAAGTAGTGAATATATCCACTTACCTCTCATTTTATCTGATTCTTACCCTTTTCTTATTGCAGAGAATTTCAAAGCCATGAAAATCCTTCTCTGAGACTTGGGATATGAGGGGATCTTGTTACAAAGGTGCAGAGAATATCATTGGCATAATTTGCCCACAGGCAGATTGGACCCAGAATTCCACACTCTCCTTACAGGACTTGCAGTCAATTTAAGTAGGACAGGACTCAAAACTCAGCATAACGATTTTTCAGAACTCATTAAGGGATGATCAAAAACACAGCTGCAGTTACCTTCACTGGTAGACTCCATCCTGGAAGCTGTGTTCACAGTATCTCCAAATAAGCAATATCGTGGCATTTTGGTCCCAACAACTCCAGCTACAACTGCCCCTGTTAAAGAAAAGAAAACAGGGTATTTTGTGATTTTAAATCACGTAATCAGTCATGCAGCCTCATGGCTGCTTCCTAAGTTATTCACAGATTCATGGAATTGTAGGGGTTGGAAGAGACCTCCAGAGATCATCAAATCCAACCCCTCGCCAAAGTAGGCTCCCTAGAAATTATATTTCATTCATTAATAAGATTGTCAGTATTGTCTTGTATGGGTTATACACCTGATGTAAAGACCCACGGAGGAAATTGCAAAAGGGTTTCAAGAGAAAATGGAGAACAGTGGGGGAAGTGATGATGGGATGGAGACAGCATGCATGAATTAAGGCATCCAGAGAATCGTGTTTCAACATGATATCAGAATATTTTGAGGGTCAGTGAGGTGGCAGGCAATAGAAGTTGTGCATACAATGACAACTAGCCACATGAAAAAGCAGGAACAGGAAGTGACCAGCCCCCACTGAAGGCAAAAAATGAGCATTTTGATTCCTTCATGTCACCCCCAGGGGATTGAAACCATGCAAGATATGATCTCTTGCTGAGACAATGTAAGCCGCTTAATTTGCAGGTGCTGGGCTGCACAACACATGTCCAGTGCTGGCTGGCTGTCAGATAGGAGCTGCAATCACACATCAGCTTAGATCAGGGAGCTGGGAAGGCTGGATCAAAGAGTCAAGAAACTCACTGTTTTCAGAACAGTTTAAAAGGGTAAGCAACAGACACAGAGTAGCAGTCTTCACCCAGCAAAGGCACTGGGGCCACGTGGAGTTTCCAATTTTGTATTCCACACCCAGGTATTCAACAGTTTATTCTGCTGAGGTGACCTCTATGATGTATTCCACCCCATGTCAAAAGATTAACTTCATTCTTATTGGAGAGAAAATGCCTCTACAGAAACACTGTTGAACCAAAGAAGGACTCTTTTGTAGGCCTCTCAACATACCTGAATGGATTCCTGCTCTTATCTTTAGGAGGGTGTTGGGTTTGTGTGGGATCTTAAAAGTCTTGCAGACATCCAGGAGGTCTAGAGCCATGCTTGCAATCTCACCGGCATGAAGGATCCCATTCTCTTTGGGTACTCCAGACACCACCATATCTTAACACAACAAGGCAACTGTGTTAACCTTTGGCATTACACACATATTTACCAAAGGATGCTGCCGAAGTTAGGAAAAAATAAAGCCATATTCCTTCATATCCTGTGGCACAGTTGTGCCTGATGAGCAGGGAAAGCCAGAAACAAATGAGGGATATGGCAACAGCTCATGTATATAATTATCTGAGCTACAAAACATTTTGGATTTCCTTCGTAATTTTCCATAAGATTCATTCCCTCTACCCTTTCTTACCCCCTCCCTCCCCTGAGGATGCTTGCAGTGGGAGAGGTAGTGAGAAAGTGACTGTTCAATACCTTCTGTCTTTGGGCAGCTATTATAAAGACAGAAAATGATTCCCACTAGACACTGCCCTACCCTTTCTGCACTGACTCTCACTGTGTAGGACAAGAAACAGGTCTCTTCAGGACCCCTCAGTTACATTTGCTCAGGAATGTTATTGACCATGCCACAGAAAAAGAATGGGGTGTTTTTTTTCCTGTGTATCTCATCCAAAAATCCTGCTAGATTCTGGTAGCATTTTGATGGAACTCAGTTTTAGTGGAAGTCAATACCCAGCAGATTCCCATAGTAGCAAACAGAATGCCATTTTCCTAAAAACCCAAGAACAGGGAAGCAAGCCTCTACTGTATTAGGAGAGATACAGTTGTCATGGTCTTTGCAAAAAAACCCAGAGATAATAAAACTTTTGGAATGGCATTTTTCCTCCCATGTATAAGGTAAACATTTCAGTTGTGTTCCTGTGAAACAGAAGTTGTCAACTGGGATCAATCCACAATATTAATCAACTGTAGGAATTATGAAAGTTATGCAGGAAACTGCTCCCAAGGTTTGCTAGGGCTCTGCTAGGACTTCTGCCCTAATTGTTTTGTGTTGTAATTCCACTTTGCCAAATCTCCTTCATATGTTCTTCTTCATCATCTTATCATTCTCTATCCTGATGAAATACCCATGCATGATCACTGTCCACAGCTCAGGGAACTTACAGGCATCTCCTATTGTCTCCACTTTATAGACATCATAGTTATCTATGATTTCATCAAATGTAGTATATAGCTTGTTCAAGAGATCTACCACTTGATAGGGTGTGCTGCTGCTGGACAACTGAGTGAAGCCAACAATGTCACTGTTAAAACACAACAGAAAGAACATGCTCATCCACTGTCTTAACCATTGCAGACTGGTAATCCTTAGCACACACTAATAATTTCTCAGTGGAACTACCTCAGCCTTCTCTTTTTCAGTACCTCTTTTCTAAAGAGGTTTAGCAGAAAAGATTTGTCTTCAAACACTTAAACTGAAAACAGACTCCTTCCATTTAAAAGGACTGGCTGACTTAAGTCTTTTTGATTAACCAATGCAGTAAACCATTTTTTACAGTTGTCAACTTTGGGTTATGTGCAAATGAGAAAAGGGAACTTAATATCTCTCCACTTATGACAAGTGAAGTCATGCAATTTATATGTTGCTTCATGCACACATAACAGGTCAAAGACTGTAAATTCATGTAGACTGAGGACAGGCAAATTTCATTTACACAGCTAAATGCCAGAACCTTTACTTAAGCCTGTTTTATGAAACATATATTCCTGTATGTGTGACACACATAAATTGACATGATGATGTGTGTTAGAGATCCAGGGTAATTTCATTTTTAATTTAAGTAATTATAATGAAAAATGGAGAGGTGTGAACGTTTTGAAAGACAGTCATTTGCTGCCAGCTAGTAAATAAATGGCAATTCAGATAGAAATTCTGTTCGTGGTTAGGAGCTTCGCCTCCATTAGGAGCCTAGTAGTTTCTTCAACAGCAGTCAGTTCTGATCCTATCTTTCATTTTTATTTACCTGAAAAAGATGGTGGCACTTAAGTAACTTTGAGCTTGTGCAGGTTTTCCTTGTCTGAGATCATCTGCTACTTCCTTTGGCAACATACCTGTTGTAGAAAGTAGAGCACCGTCACTGTTTTGACACAGATAAAAACACACAATAAACAGCACATGTTTGTTTAGAGGCATGACAGTGATGTTCATAAATGTGAAATACTCTGAACATGAAAGCACGTTTTTAGCATGAAAATCTGCTATGGTGCAATTTGAGAATTGATCATAAATCTCACCAATAAGTCCAATTTTTCAGATGATCCAAAACTTTCAGGTGAAACAAATAAATATCTGTACATCCCAAGTCAGAGTTAGACTCTAATGGTGTGACTTGGGATATTACTAACTCCTTCTTTGTCAAATCCTGCTAATGTTTTCTTCTTCTGTTAGATCTGTTTACAATCTCTTTTCTGATTTCTTTTGATCATCTTTTTTATCTCTTATCTTGTACTACTACAGTCTTTTCATTTTTCTCTCCTAAGTTCCTAAAGGAATCTGTTCCTTTATCCCTTTTTCTGAGTGTGGAATTCCAGAAGATATACTGCCATCAAAAGCAACCTCAGTTCAAAAACCATTTCTCAATGTTTATAAATACAGAACAACTGCCAAACAAGGCCAAGGTGAGAGCACTGTGGATTCTGGAATCAGCTCTCAGATAAGTGCACTGATTTTTAGGGGGAAAACAGAAAAAAAGTAGATAACACTCTCTACAGCTTTGCAAGGAACAAGTACATTAATTAATTGCCAACTAATTGTTATCTATTAAATAATCATCTATCAAAGGGTTTGTATTTGTAAGCAAATAGTGAAAATTAAATTATTATTAAGAAGAATATCACAGGATCACAGAATTGTAGGGATTGGAAGGGACCTCAAGAGATCATCAGGTCCAACCCCCCTGCCAAAGCAGGTTCCCTAGGACAGGTCGCACAGGGAGGCATCCAGACGGGTCTTGAATATCTCCAGAGAAGGAGACTCCACAACCCCCTGGGCAGCCTGTCCCAGGGCTCTGTCACCCTCACTGTGAAAAAGTGAGGCTGGCCATTTACCCCTGTGTCCCACACTTGAGATATTTATAAACATTAATAAGATCCCCTCTCAGTCCTTTTTTCTCAAGGCTGAACAGCCCTGGTTCATTCAGCCTTTCCTTGTAAGGGAGATGCTTCAGGCTTTTAATCATCTTTGTAGCCCTCTGCTGGATTCTTTCCAGGAGATCCCTGTCTTTTTTATACCAGGGAGCCCAGAAATATCCAGTATTTTTGCTATATAACTTACTATACAACAGACGATCAGTCTTCTGTTTCTCATGCATTAAATCCTGGGTTCTCTCAGAAACCAGTATCTCCAGATGTTTGCTATATTTCTCCATCTAAATAACATAGAGGGTTGCATAAAATAATCTTTTTTACTGGAAAAGATTCATAGTTGGATAAGATTTAAGGATTTGAAAGATCCTGCTTTAAAACTTTCAGGTAAGCAAAAGCTCAGGTCTGAGAAAGGTATTTTTTCCTTACAAAACCCAAAGATCAGATTTCTCCCAAAGTAAATTTACAATTCTAGATTTGATATTGCTGCTTACAAGTGAGAGGGCAGAAGCCAGTTACAGACTTTTCTAAATCATTGTAAACATGAGCAGTCAAACCTAATGCAGAGACCAAACCTGAAGGTATTTAATCTTGTTTTTTTGCCAAAAGCTCACAATGCTGTTCTGTAAATTATCCTGCTATGCTATACACTCTGCTTTCTGTGTGCCTGCTCTGTGTGAGGCCACCAGCTCTGCAGGCATGAACCTCTCTTCTCTGCTGACAGGCTTAAGATACTCTTCTCAAAATGCATCAGCAAACATGCTGTTCGTGATGAGCTGGGGTTACACACCGAGACATTGGCAAAAGGCAAATAGGTTTCCTGCAAGACCAATATAAACCAAACAGCATTTGACTGAAGAAACAAAAGTGTATGACCCAAAGAAGTTGAGATTGTTAAGAAAAACTGTCAGAAATGGAATGAGATAGAAATCTGTTTCAAGCAGAACTGCAGCTACAATCAGCTCACCAGAGGTGACAGAATGGCTGCAGATCGTTTCATCAAGGGGTATGAGATCAAAAACAAGCCTGAAGGACAATGGTGAAAGTTACTGCAAGTGAGCATATTGGCTTGGACAGGATTATAAACCTAAATTTACCAGAGTCATCATCATGTCAACAGGGCTAACTTTATTAGGATTCATCTTGAACAACATTTTCTTGACTTGCTCAAATGTAGGCCTTTGGGCTGGATTGTTTTTTCTACACCATCTGATTAACTGCAGCGGGAAGAGAAGAGTGAGAAAACAAAATACCTTTTGTTATTCCAAGCACAGGCAGTGTTTCCAAATAATACTACTACTTTCTCAGTGCAAATCATGCATGTGAAGCCTTATCTGCAGCTGCAGAAACATGGCAGGTCTCCAGAGTTCTACAAACTAAATATTCTAGTCTGAATATCCAAGAACTGAATGAAGGATAGTTCGTGAAAATGCTGCTACAGGAAATCATGAACTAGATGCTCACGTTCCTTCTGCCAGACACTGCTTTAGCCCTTGTCTTGTGCTTTAAGACAGTGTTGTGCTCTTGGAGTCACCTATTATTTTCAGAGGGCTTGTTTGTACACAAAACTCACAAAAGATTAAAACTGAACTGTTTCTTAAGAATGTTAACTCCTCACTAAAAACAGTGCTGCTTATGAGAAGTTTGTTATATTTATGTTGCTAGAAAACACCAAAGGTGAATTACATAGCTCTTAATCTGAAACTAGGATGCAAAAAAAATTGTCTCATTTAGTTGAACTGGGGGGTGTGTGTGTGTACTTTCATTAGGCAGTTTGAAGCTACTGAACACACAGACATTTTTCACAGGAATCAACTCATACTTTGCCTGAGACATGTACATCACTATTTTAAAATCCTTTGCTAGCAAGCTAAATAGAGATTCCTAATATAAAATATGTATGGAACTCAACACTTTATAATACAATGAAAATGTACAAAAATCAATGATTGAATATTAAAAACATCATTTATTATACTGACAATTTGAGGTCACAACCAAAACTTGCAATTTGTCAAAATGACTTTTTTATTAAGGCAATTAAAGCATTTCCTTGTGCCTTGTTTGAGACGTTACTTCTTGACTTAGGCGTTGTTTATATTCATCAAAGGCAATGTTGCCATAATACTTCTGTGACATGCCATAAATTTGATCCAATAAAGAATTTTTGTATTCCATATTGTATCTACTCACCTCTATGTAATCTGTGGGACATGGACAAGAATTCTCAGCCTTTCCTGAAATTAACTCTGCCAAAGGTGGGCACCAAGAATATTCAGCTGAGTGCACATCCTTGTTCTAAAGGAAAACAGATGAAAAAATGCTGAAACAAGTGGTATGTTTCTCATAATGCCCGTTGAAAATATATTACTGACATCATTATCATTTTATGATTTCTTCCCTATCACTCCCAGATCAGCTTTTTTACATGAGAATACAAGGGGGGGAAAAAAAAAAAAGAAAAGAAAAAAGGATATAATGCAGTCTAAACTGTGTGACCTTGTCTAAAAGCTTTTTAATGGCTAAAAGTATTTAATCTCAGTGTAAACAATTTTTGAAACAAATTAACACTTCTCAAGATATTTGGAACCTTTTGAGAAACTACAAGGCCTATATTAGTCTATTATCACACTGTCAGAAAAGGAAGGATGGCAGTTTTGGGTCCTCAGTATTATAATTCTTGTTAAACAAATTATTTCAGACAGAACATGGTTAAATATCCAGAACTTCTCATTTCAAGTTCAAGGTGCATTTTTTGTGCTTGCCATTTAGCACTGATCATAAGACACATGCAAAATGATATCTTCCTTATGGAAAGCAGCTCGTTCGCTCTTCTAGCATATTCGTACTGCTGCAAGACTCCACTGCAAGGATGTGCACTTGACAGGAAAGGGAAGGAACAAGGGGAGAAAAAGTTCTCGCTCCACCCACTGCCATAAAGCCTCACAGAGCTAACCAAAATGAAGTTTTGGAGCTACATTATTCTTGCCATACACTCTTCTTCAAAGTCCTGAGAACTGATAGATGCATGAGGAAGCCCTGATTACCTATTCCTTCTGAATCAAATTTGCACCCAAAAGATGAAGAGGAAAATGCATGCTCAAAAAAAATATCAAAGGTGCAGTTACTCAGTTTGCTTTGCATCTTCAACAGAAACAGAATCAAAGTTGTTGTGTAAACTTTACTTACTGGCATAGGGTCACTTCTTGTGGCAATTTCTAGTAAAATGATGGCATAACTGCAGAGTAAAAGGAAAACAAAATCTTAATGAAATAACAGTTAAAGTATGATTTTTTGTTCCCCATTTTAAGACTGAAAGCCCAGTATCCCAAAAGAGAAGACAGCAACTTTCTGCTTTCTGTTACTACTCTGTGTTTTCAGAGGTCTGCTGCTAAATCACTCCATAGCAGTCTCATCTCAGTTGTCAGTGTCAGAGATGAAGCATTTGGGTCTGATGGACAGCACGGCAATTTTCTCTGGAAGAATTAAAGGAATTCAGAGGGACTTCCATGATACTTCCCAATTAAGCATGCAGGACAGATTTGTGCTGTAATCAAGAAAAAAAAGCAGCTTCATCAGACTCATGAGCTGGAGGAGAGGCTTCTTTCCAGCATAGATCACTGCTCTGGAAAATCTACATAAAGTCAGTGTGGAGACAGTAGGGCCAGATTAGATCTCTTACAGTAAGCATGTTTGGTCATTCTTTCTGAAGTATATTTTTGTCATCATCTTCTTTCTCCTCAGATGAACCCAGACCAAACACATCCATCAAGGCTGAAGACTGGAAAAAATGGGTTAACAACTGGGTGTTCAGTCTCCTTACTGAACTCACCATGCATCTTTTAGAACAGTGATCTCTAAGACACCAACACCTCCTCTAGCCAGCAATTCTGATAAAGATGCTTTTGCCTCTTCATGTATTGAAACTGTGTAATAATTAACTCCCCATGTGCATATCTACCCAATAAAATTTATTTGTATGGGTAATATTGGTTTGTGATCTGTTTTACTGCTGTTAAAGGTTCTTCTGTTCTGTGTGTTCTGGCTCTATAATGGGGCACGTCTATCAGTTCACTCATGGGCTGCCACTGGGCATTAGAATAATGCATATAAAACATGCTGAATCATGTAGAAATTAATCTGATGAGATTTTTAGTTAATTTGGGAGTGATTTGCTCGTAGAAAGGAATACCAATCCTGGTGAGACAGAAAAGCTGACACAGATTTTCAAGGACAGTAATTAGATGATGGTAACCCAATAAAGTGGGATTGACTTCATTCAGCTTTAGAGGTACTGCTCAAAAAAGTCCTAACACAGTGGATAGGGAAAATCACATAACGATTACAAGTCAAGAAGAGCCAATCTAGGAGAAACTGTGACTGGAAACAGCCTCTTCAGCTCAAAAAGGAGCTGCTTTCATGTTCCTGCTCTCATTTCCATTTTAGCTTTCCCATCTGACCAACACATTCCCTGGAGAACTTTAAAAGCAAGTGATTCATCTATAAAAGCAGACAAAATTACAAGTCCCATTCCTGCCGATTCTACTGCAGGTCCATACCTTTAGCAACGTTAATGGAATTTTTGCACAGATAAAAACTGAGGATTTCAGGAGTGGAACACTGCTTCCTGGCCAGTGAGCCCACATACATGTATCAGGAAATAACTATCAGCACCTGCTCATATCATCAAACACAAACTGTGTTAAAGAGCATGTTCTGAAGAACAGCTCTGTTAAAAACACAACCCTGTTAATGCTACAGTGTACATCTCTAGCTTTCTTCTCTGACTGCACATTTTCTCTCTTTTCTGATTTAATCTTAGTGTTTTTCCATTTTTACCAAGAATGGATTAACCGCAGTACAACAAAAGAAGACCTGGATTTTGCAGACATGGGGACTGACAGCAAGATAGATTCAGCAAGTATTCACTGCATCTGTCAAAGGTTCATTGTAGTCATCTAGATAGGAGCAAACCAGCTCTTAGCGCTATTTTAAGAGGAGTCCTTGGCAAGAAATGGCTTCAGGAGGCCAGGTTGCCTGCAAAGTCAAGTAATGAGATCTAACCTAAACAGGTGCAAAGTATGAAGCAAAAAGGAACCAAAGAAACACTTTCTGGGATGCATGGGGTGATAGAAAGGGCCCCCAACCTGTTGCCCTGAGGCATGCAGTGGGCACTGTGTCACTGGCTAAGTTTTACAGAGACAAGCCAGAGGGTCCTGATATAATAGGAACAGTTTCCATGGAATACCCTGGGGGGAAAAAAGGCATGTCCCTCTAAGAAGGTGACACAGCTGCTGGCCCAGCTGAAGTGCCTCTACATGAATGCACAGAGCACGGGCAGCAAACAGGAGATGCTGGAAGCCACCATGCTACAAGGAAGCTACAACATAGTGACCATTACGGAACCTTAGTAGAATTAATCCCATGACTGGAGTGTGGCTATTGATGGCTACAGGCTGTACAGAGGGACAGAGAAGAAAAGAGGGATGAAGGCACTGCCCTCTGTGTTAAGAAATGGATAGAGTGTGAAGAGATAACCCTAAAGAATAGTCATGAGCAGGTTGAAAGCTTATGGGTAAGAATTAGGAGTCATGACTACAAGGAGAGCCTTGTGGCTGGGTCTGCTGGAGGTTGCCCGATCAAGGGGAGCCTATTGATGAAGCCTTCTTGCTCCAGCTCCAGGAGGCATTTTGCTCCCAGGCTCTCATCCTGCTGGAGGATTTCAACTACCCTGACATCTGCTGGAAAAGTAGCATGGCAAGCTGTAGGCAAAGAGACTCCTGAAGTTACTAAAAGAAAATTTCCTGAGACAGGAAATATCCCTACTTGAGGGGAAGCAGTATTAAACCTGATGATCACCAGCATGGGTGAGCTTATCAGGAACGTAAAGATCGGAGGCAGCCTGGGCTGCAGTGGTCATGCACTGGTGCGGTTCATGAGAAGTGTAGTCAGGACCCTGAATTTCAGGAAATCTGAATTCTAGCTCTTCAAGGACCTAATCAATAAGACCCCCTGGGAAATGGTCCTCAGAGAAAAAGGGGCAGAACAGAGCTCTCGACCCCCAGGTGTAAGAGGTCAGTCAAGGGAAGACAGAGACCACCATGGCTGACTGGTGGTCAAACCGCTGGGCAAAGTAAAAGGCACAATGGAACTACACAGGCAGTGGAAGTGGTGACAGGTATCCTGGGAAAAGTACAGGATGCTGCCCGGTTGTGTAGGCATGAGGTCAGGAAGGCCAAGACATGCTTGGAGCTAAACTTGGCAAGGTATGCCAAGAAAAAACAGAAAGTCTTCCACAGGTACATGAACCAGAAAAGGAAGGTTAAAGAAAGTGCATCCCCCTGATGAGAAACAATGGAGAACTGGTGAGGGAAAGGCTGAGGTTCTCAACAACTTTTTTACCTCCATCTTCACTGGTGACCTCTCTCCTCACTGTTCTTGAGTTGAGGGTCCACTAGATGGGTATGGGGAAGACAGAGTCCCTCCCACTGTAAGTGATGATAAGGTTCATGACCATCTGCAGAACCTGAAAATACACAAGCCCATGGGACCTAATGAGATACATCCCAGGGGCTTCAAGGAATTGGGTGATGTAATTGCCAAGCCACTCTCCATGACATTTGAAAAGTCATGGCAGTCAGGTGTAGTCCCTAGTGACTGGAAGAGAAGAAATATCACGGCCATTTTAAAAAATGGTAGGAAGGAGGGCCCTGGGAACTACTGCTGTCAGCCTCATCCCTGTGCCTGGGAAGATCATGGAACAGATCCTCCTAGAACCTATGCTGAGGTACATGGAGAACAGGGAGGTGATTTGAGACAGCCAGCATGGCTTCACCAAGGGCAAGTCCTGCCTGACCAATCTAGTGGCTTTCTACAATGGAATGACTGCATCAGTGGACAAAGGAAGAGCTACAGATGTCATCTATCCGGATTTCTGCAAGGCCATTGACATGGTCCCCCAAAACATCCTTCTCTCTAAGGATGAGATATGGATTTGATGGGTGAACTGTTCAGTAGATAAGGAATTGGCTGGATGGTCGCATCTAGAGGGTGGTGGTCAATGGCTCCAAGTCCAGATGGAAGATGCTGATGAGTGGAGTTCTTCAAGGGTTTGTGCTGGGACCAGTGCTGTTTAATACCTTTATGAATGATATTGACAGTGGGCTTGAGTGCACCCTTAGCAAGTTTGCTGATGACACCAAGCTGAGTGGTGAAGTTAATGTGCCAGAGGGATGGGATGCCATCCAGAGGGACCTGGACAGGCTGGAGAAATGGGCTTAGGTGAACCTCACGAGGTTCAACAAAGCCACATGCAGAGTCCTGTATCTAGGTCAGGACAATCCCTGCTAACCATACAGGTCAGGACATGATGTGCTTGAAAGCAGCCCTGAGGAAAAGGACTTGGACAAGAGCCACCAGTGTGCATCTGCAGCCCAGAAGCCAACCGCATCCTGGGCTTCATCACAAGAAGTGTGGCCAGCAGATCAAGAGAGGTGATTCTGCCCCTCTGCTCTGCTCTGGTGAGACCTCACCTGAGGTACTGCATCAAGCTTTGGAGTCCTCAGCACAATAAGGACATGGACCTGTTGGAGCACATCCAGAGGAGGGCCCCAAAAATGATCAAAGGGCTGGAGCACCTCTGGTGTGAAGACAGGCTAAGAGAATTGGGCTTCTCCAGTCTGGAGAAGAGAAGACTCCAAGGGAACCTTATAGTGGCCTTCCAGTACCTGAAAGGTGCCTATAGGAAAGCTGGGGAAGAACTGTTCACAAGGGTATGGAGCAGTAGAACAAGGGGTAATGGTTTTAAACTAGAAAAGGGGAAATTTAGGTTGGATATTAGGAAAAAGTTCTTCAGTATGACGTTGGTGGATCACTGGAACAGGTTGGCCAGAGACATTGTGGAGGCCCCATCCCTGGAGATATTCAAGGTCAGACTTGATGGGGCTCTGAGCAACCTGATCTAGTGAAGATGTCCCTGCTTACTGCAGCGGGTTGGACTAGATGACCTCTAAAAGTCTCTTCCAACCCAGCACATTCTATGATTGCTATGATTTTGGCTGTGGGACAATATAAACTGCAATGCATAAGACAGTCCTAAAATTACTGCTTAGTTGGAGCACAGTACTTTGTAAGACCAGTCCATGTTGAAAAGGTACAAAGTGACACAGAACAAATTACAATAGCCAGAAATATCAACAAACTGCCTTTCGGTGAGCTATTTTGAATTGAATTCTAAGGGCATATTAAAGTAATATTGAGACCTGAGTTTCTTACTCATATAATTTGATAGAATGGATTATAATTAATAGTGTTCTAGCACATTGTAAATGCACACATTTCTTTACCCAGGAATACCTTTCATTAATCCATTAAATCTTATACACAAAAACATGTCTTCAGTCCATATAATCTTTAATGAAAACTAATTGAAAAGGGGAAGACTTAAGCAGCATTCTCTTTTTTTCTGCAACTATTTTTTCAATATAAGCCCCATGATAGTCAGTTAAAGCAGTAAGCATTTGTTGTGGCCTAGTGCAAGCCAGAGTAAAACTCATGGCATTTGATAAAAGGCAATAATAGCTACCCTTTGGTAAATGATGTTAATAAACAGTGCTAATAACCATGCCACCTCCTGCTTAACTGTGTTGCACTATTAGCATTTCAATCTCTAATTGAATGTTCTTTACATTCTGCTACCAACGTCACAGGGAAATAGAAGACTTCTGCTGGGCTTGGAATGTGGCAAGAAAAAAGGAGAGAAAATGGCCACAAAGTGTCTTATTGTACTGTTTTGCTTTTTCCTCTTTCAAATGCTTTCAGTAAACTACTAGAAATAATCAGAAAGAGGAAGTATCATTGTTAGGAAACAAAATACAAGAAGAACACAGTGATTTTCCTACTCAATACAGAAAATTAATGTGAGAACCAAGAAATATAAGCAATTTTTAAAAAAATGTAGTTTGATGATTTTTTCATTGGATTATTGTTCTCTAAAAGTTCAGATCCTGTTGATCTGAAAAGTGGTTGTACAGAAGCTATCCATCACTGGCAAAGCTAAAGTATAGCCAAATAAGCCATTGCAAAGTTATCTCATGTAAAGGCTTTTGGAAGTAAAGTGCATCCATTTCCTTTTCCTACCTCTATTTTTTTCTCTGCAAGCCAAATATTTTTATTGTTTGTATGTAGCAAAATAATGTGTTGACACTAATTGTACAATTATGGGATGCATATGTGCATTATGACATTCTGGAAAACTGATGGTATTAACTTTTAAGGTAAAATAATCTACTTTTTCATATGAAATAGCAACAAAAAAGGATTACTAAACAATAGCAGACCTTTATACCTTTTTTTTTGATCTACCAGTCCAGAGTAATTCCTTATAAATCATTAGACCAACTCCTCATTTACATAACATCAGACAATTCAGTATTGAAAGAGAAGACTCTGTGATATTTACACTGTGCTGTACTCCAGGATCAGTGCTTTTTAAGATACAAGCAAATATATACCTGGGGTGGCCACATATCACACTGAGTCTCATTGTGATTAAAGAGCATTCAACTTGAGGTGACATTATTAAGTTAGAAAAACAGGAAAAGCTAACTACCTGTAGACATCTGTCATAGAATTGGGTTCAAAGTCTGAAAGAGAATGGATTTCAGGAGCTGTATCAATCTGTATCAAATGCTGACAGTATGAGCTTGACCCCTCAGGAGAATCTTCTTTTCTGTATGATTGTAAGCCATAATCTGACATGGGAGAAAACAGGAAGCAAACCATTTAGTGGGTACTTCTCTGAAACCCATGCATTAGTAGACAGTAACACAAATAATCGAAAGGAATTAATTTTCCCTGTTTGACATATACCCATTAGTCTAAAAATAGTGTGTCTCTGGTAGTCTTGTCCCTCAGAACCAATTGCAAATACAGGATCTGGAAACCAAGTATTTGTGTGAAACTGCATCACAGCAGGGAAGTTGAACTACATGGGCCCTTCCAATCACAAGTATTTTATGATGTTATAAAATTATGTTCAGAGAATAGACTCACTTCAGTACAAGAATAAGCATGCAAATGCAGGTTTCTGTTCTACTTGTCCCCTAATCTTATCAGTGGTGGCAAATTGCTACACTAATTACAGGTTTGATGGACTAGAACTACTGAAAATCAGATGGTGAGCTTTGCTTGCACACCATGAGCTTCAGAACAAAGGCAGCACAAATGTGATACATCTTTGCAGCTATACTTCTAGCATAACAGAAGAGATGCTCAGCATGTGACTCAGCATTGGAGAGGAGGAAAAAACCCAACTGACTTCAGTTTTCTTTCTGATATAAGCAGCACTCTGCTGAGGGTATAGGAAGGCAGAATGTAGATGGCTGGATTTTTCTGGCGTGACCTCTAATTGAGATGGTCCTAGAGCTTCATTTTATGTTGGAGATCATGGGATTTTTTCAAATACCTCTCATATTGTTATTTGTGAAGTTTGTTTAACACTTTTGCATCCAGATAAACCATGAATATTTGAAGTCTCTACCAGTGCTACCAGTTAACTTATAAACAATTTCACAGAGATCCCATTTCACTCAGAGGAGCTTGCTAAGGTGATGCAGTTGATGTAATCCAACTATTTCAATTTTTTATGCTTTTCTCTAGAACAAGCTCTAACCAAAGCAGACAGTTATGAAGGCAGCAGGATACTAAACAAGCTGTAGAAGCAGTCATGGCCCCATGTAGGAGACTTCATCATTGGACAAACCATTGAAAGACAAATCTGTTACAGCTGGTTTTAAGAGGGCTGTCAGTTATAGTGTGGTAAACACTTTCGGGAGGAAGTAGAACAGACGATCATTGCTTTTGTTCCCTTTGGCAGCTGCAAACTAAACTAGACTCCCCAGTGGTTTTCCTGTCCATAGAGAAGTTTTCCTGACCATAGAGAAATTCTCCTGTCTGGGAGAAGACAAGTCAGTTTTGTGTACAGAACAGAAAAGCTATGATTCGACTCTGCTTCTGTCCAAGAAACTAGCTCGGGTTTACTATCAGTCAGCATTATTCAATGCCTTTGCAGCACTGTCCACAGCTCAGGTTTTCTCTCTGTATCAGAAGTAAAAGTGAGACAGTTTCTGCTCAGACTGATGTTTGATAGACTCCATCATTTGTGGGATCTGATGTGCACATCAGTGACACATGTTAAATGACTTGGCACAATGACATTAAACTTGCTTCAGGTTCACTTCTAGTGAAGGATGGTATAGTCAGCTTTTCCACAGGGAATGTCAGATTGGAGGTGCTTAAGGGTGTTGAGGGTGAAATCTATATGTATTAGTGGGGTAGCTGCAGTTTTGAAATTGTGTTTTGTTTCTTCTCTTTACCTGCAATTTTACAAACCCATCGATCATCTATCACACAGTTACTGGATTTCAACCGTCCATGATACATTTTGTGGTGGTGAAGGTAGGCCATTCCCTGTGCAATATCAGTAGCAAAAGAAAACCTGAAAGACAAAAATCAATGAGCTAGTATTTCCTCTAAACCTTCACTCAAGCATGGCTCCAAAGTTGACAGAAAGTCTCCCTATGATTGCAATAGCTTTCTGTTTGTGTCCCTATGCTCATTTTTCCAAAACAGTTAAGGTGGTTACTGAAAGCCTTTAACTTCTGAGTTGTCTGAGTCTACAGGTCTTTTGCCTCTTTTAAGACAGTTGAGTTTCTTCTAGAAATTCCCAGTACCTTTATATCCTTGAGAGTACTTTCAAATACTTGTAAGAGAGACAATTTTTATTAACTTTCTTGCTTTATTTGGAGGATTCCTCCCTTGCAGTCCTTTTCTTTGCTGAAGGCAAACATAAGGCAAGTAGAAAGAGTGTGCCAAGCAGATTATTCACAAAAAACCAACATCATTTCCTTTGTAGAAGTTTCATTGACAATATAAGCTCATTTTCTGTATTGGTAAATATAAAGTTCTTGAGGGTATGCTCAACATTTCACCAGTATGTGTTCACATACAGAGATACAGACATTTTTAATTAAATGGGGGTGCCTAAGATATTTGGGAACAAAACAATGTTACATGGAGAAAAGGTTTAAAACCAATTTTGCAGTGCAACTAGAGATGGGCTGAAAAGTCATTGGCTTAGTATGACCAGTGCAAAACAAGTTGGGCTGGATCTTTGAATTTGCTGTCCTTCTTTCTTTTTCATTCCTATCACAGTGCAGGCCTGTATATCTAAGGACTTTTTATAAAATTAACAACTTGTCCTAAACAACACATAACACAGTTTATGTCATTTACTTTTTAAAAAGTTTTTTTCTACCTGAAGCCCCAGTTCAAAGGAATCTCTTCATTGAGCAGAACATCATTCAGGCTGCCTTTGGGGCAGTACTCTGTCACAATGGCAACATTTGGCACTTCTATACAGCCTCCAATGAACTTGCAGAGATTGGGATGATCAAGTTCCCTGTAAAAATCAACAGAAATCACAGCATACCAACAATTTTCATGGATGTCCTCCTTGCTTTTTGTAGGGTACCTGAAAAACCAAGTGCCTTGTCTCACAATGTACAGGGAAAGGTAAAATGGGGTAAGGTTTTCAACTGGTGTCAAAGCAAAGTTAGAAAGAAAAAGGAATAGGAATTTCCAGTCACATTTGGACTGATTTTCATCCCCTAAAGCACCAATGTAAAAATGGAACAATATACAATTCTCAGCTTTAATTTCTTACCTTACTTGCTTTACTTCTTTACGTATGGATTTGGACAGTGTGAATGCCTTCTTCATGATTTTCTTTATGGCCACTGTTCTACCATCGCTGAAACAGAATGAAATGCTCTTCACACAGTTTTATGCTAACTTCATAAGCCAACCAGACTATCAAAATTGAATGGGTATTTTCTCCACAGTGGGCAATTTTATATCTCTAGGAATGAAGCATGAAGCATTTCTAGAATTTAAGCATGTCCACATGTGGGTGTAAATGTGAATCTGAGTACATGGCAGGTGACAGGATTCTGTTCCTATAAGGGAAGTGTTAGTGATAATATTCAAGCATCCTTGATCTGTGGATCACATTTGGAAGATGAGAGTGTTCAGGCAATTGGATGATGGAGTAGCAGCAAAGGAAATGTCAGAGCTAGTGAAACATATACAGCAACACTCCTGTTATTCATTGTTTGTATCTACTGTTCTGGAGATTCAGCACTCATACTTAACATCCTTTTGTTTGCAGATTGAAGCATTCTCAGCCATGATGCAGTGGAGTCTGATATACAGAAAAGGAATTTTCCTTGGAAGAATAAATAAACCCAGTAAAAACACGCAGGAATTTCAGTGATACTCATTATATAAAAACAGAGCATGGGGTTTGGGGTCTTTGGCATAGCAGTTACAGGTGCTTTTTCAGTGAGACTGAATGCCCCATTTTTAGATCTTTCACCCCTGATGCATGTATTTGACCTTGATTCAGCTGAGGAAGATGGTGATGATGAAAATGTCATCATTCAGCAAGAAGAGGCAGAAATGCTTACTGTAAAAGATCTATGCTGGACACAGTGTCTCATCAGTGAAGTGGCTGTGATTTTCCAGAACAGTTATGTATGCTGAGAAGGCAGCTGCTTCCCCTGCTGATGATCCTATGGAAGCTCCTCTATCCTGCAAAGCACAGATCCTGCCCTGTGTAATCAAATGGTAGGTATTACTTCCATCTTGTTCCACCACTACTCCCTAATTACGTTATTTTTATGGGGAAAAAATATTTCTGGATAGCAGGATATGGATATATTGCTTGCCTGCATATGATGTGCACCTTTATAATGTGATCCAGAGGTGAAGGACAAGACTTCTAACAGAAATTACAAACAAAACAGAAGCCTGGCATAGAAGATATTCCACAGCCAGTATGTGGTACAGAAGTCAGATGATGATATTAACTTATTGGATTTGGCCTAATAAAAGAAATGCAAGCTTTTGCACTACCCCTCAACAGTAAAGTGTCAAGAATCAGAAAGCAAGGTGAAATTATAGTATAATAGGTACTGCAGCAAATGAGTAATATACTGACTTACTATCTCCCAGTCTGGGTGAAGTACTGTTTCCTGGACATGTTAGCAGCAGCTGTGCAGGAACTCAGAGCAGTGGTAGAGCTGGCATTCGAGTCACTGAGTGCTGGGGGAGCACTCATCATGCTTCCTGTTGCTGTCCGTACCATGCGATCTAAATGGGAAGTGGGATGAGAAAAGGCACCTGAAGATGCATATTATTGCCAAGGTAGAGACTCTGGAGGCAGATAAACATTCTACAACTTTTTGAGTCTTGGCTGGTCTTGTTAATGCTTAAGACAGAAAGCTATTGATTGGAATGTGATTGTTGCATAAAAAATAAAAAGGTTTCAGAGTGATTCATTGCCAGAGATCTTTCCCAACAATCCTCTGGATTTGATGCAAGTTTCATTACTTTTCTCTTGGGATGACTATCCCTTGAAGCTACTTAAATACCCAGGACAGAACCCAGGGGAAGCAGAGCAAGCCCTGTGCCGTACTTTAACGAGTCTATTTGGAGATCCCAGAAGACTGTAAAGTACATGGATGTGGGAAGTGATTCTGACACCAGAGGGAAGTCAGAGAAGAACAACAATCTTGTCCCAAAAGTGGGGTTGTTACCCAGTGTGCAGAACAACATTATACACACAGAGCAGAGGTATTTGATTTATTCCATGCCTGCACAGAGATGGTGCTAGGTGGTAATTCTACACAGACAGCACACTACATACACAATCTACAACATCTCTATCTTGTTACAGGATTAGAAAACCCACCTAAATGGTTATTAATTACTGCATCATTACTACTATTGGTCAAGCCTATTCAAATTAGCATGTATGCTCCTTGAAGGTGTGCGGGGCTCCTTTTCACAGTCTTTTAATTGGGTAGATGGTTATGAACTCCCCCTGCCACCTTTACCTTTCCCCTAGTTACTGCCAATTTTTGTCAACTTCAGACCTCTCTGTCAATGCCCCACCTCTTGCACCTGCTAGGGCAGGATGTTTGTTCATGACCAGTCTTTCAAGTCTTCATCAGGGATGCTTTTTATCAAAGGATGCTCTTTACCAGTCCTTCAGCCCTTCTTCAAAGGTAGAGTTGTTAGCAAAGCAAGATAGTACATTTAACCTTAAAGTGTCTGAGCACAAACCCAAACACATTTCTGTCCCCATAAAGTGGAAAACTGCTTTATAAATATCAATACTGTCAGATGAAAACAAATCCATGATCTCAACATATGTTTTTTAATCTGTTAACCAGCTCAAGCTGACAAAATGGATTAAAAAAAAAATACATATCCTTTCACCAACTCCAATTAAAACACAGATTTAGCTGATTAGTCTCAGCATTACTAAAACCTCTCAACTCTCCCTGGTATCCAATAAAATATTGCTGAGGAAGTTCAGCACTCACCTTGCATCAGGACTGTCATGTTCCCACACCACAGTATTATATCCATATGCAGTTCAAAATTGCCTTGATGTTTGGAGTCTTTCTACAGCATTCCACCCAGAAATGTATTAGAGATCCCTGACATAGCTTTGAGAATAAGAGTGTATAGATATACATATATACATGTATACATATATATTTATGGTGCAATGGACCAAAAAAAGGAGTTATCTTGAAAAAAATAAGGCTGATTTTTCACAGTACAAGCTACAAACCCTGTGTATAGCACTGCTGATGTGTTTCTATTTAGATAACTGCACCTTTCAGGCTACTGTGAGTATTTCTGGACAGCTCTGACACTGTTTCCAAATATCATTGTATTATCAGTCCTCATTACTCTTAAATTGTTAATTATCAGTTCTAGGTCTTAAACACTATTGCTGCTTCACAGGCTCCTTTACAAGAGAATTTCTCAAACTAGTTTTAATGTGTTCTTTTTGGATAATTTTTCTAATTTTCCTCAGTCTCTACTGTTTCTCCTTCCATGTGATATTTATGACCTCTTCTGATTCACTGTCAGCTGAAAATTTCCTTGTGTTCCTCTCTGTTATGTTACAGCATCACAGATTCACAGAATGGTGGTGGCTGGAAGGGACCTCTGGAGATCACCTAGTCCAACCCCCTGCTATAGCAGGATCACCTACAGCAGGCTGCACAGGGTCACGTCCAAGGAGGGGGTGGAATCTCTCCAGAGAAGGAGACTCCACAGCCTCTCTGGGCAGCCTGTCCCAGTGCTTGGTTACCCTCACAGGGAACAAGTATTTCCTCATGTTGAGATGGAACTTCCCATGTTCCAGTTTGTGCCACTTGTCCTGTCACTGGGCACTGTCTTGTCCCATGCTCTTAACCCCCTGCCCTTTATTTACAAATGTTGACGAGTTTCCCCCTCAGTCTTCTCCAGGCTAAACTGCCCCAGTTATCTCTCAGCCTTTTCCCACATGAGAGATTCCTGATCATTCTCATAGCCCTCCACTGGGCTCTCTCCAGTAGTTCCCTGTCTTTCTTGAACTGAGGAGCCCAGAACTGGACACACTACTCCAGATGTGGCCAGAGCAGAGTAGAGAGGGAGGAGAACCTCCCTCAACCTGCTAGTCACACACTTCTGAATGGCCCCCAGGTACCATTGGCCTTCTTGACCATGGAGGCACACTGCAGGCTCATGGATAACTTCTTGTCCACTGGGATTTCTAGTCACTGCAGAGCTGCTTCCCAGCATGTCAGCCCCTAACCTAGCCTGGTGCCTGGGGTGATTTTTCCCTAGGTGCAGAGAAAAGAAAGTCACTTTTCCTTGAGTGTTCCATTTCTGTGGATTGAAATTCAGTTTGGTTTATGTACTCAAATTAATTTCTAAGCCAACATCTGTTCTTTACAGCAGCAAGGACATCATATCACAACTACACAGATATTAATGTTGAAGTGCAAGGCTGAAAGTATCTCTTGACCTTTCTACTAGCAACACAATGACATACAGACAAAACAGACATCTTTCTAGCAATCCTCACAGACACAGAAAATGAGTGTACATCAGCACAGACCTATGAACTTCAGCAGATTTCTACAGATTTACCCTTTCTGAGTGCCTAGGCAATGTTTCACTTCTGAATGTTAAAACAAACTGCAAAGTAAATAATCTATACCTATTATAAATGCAGTATAGTAAAGCATACAATAACATCTGATTTTATTCTTAATATATTTAATTAGAACCAATTGAAGTAAAGGTAAAATGAAAATAATCCAAACCACTCTGGGAATAATGAATTACATTTTGCAGCAAGTCTCTGCACACTGAGAGAAATTACGACCTCATTATATCCACCATTATATTTATGTAAATCCAGGGCAATGTAGTGAGACCAATTATACAGAATTATTCATCCACTGAAGCAATGGCAATTTATTTTGTCCAAGTCCAGACAGTTTCTTTTGGGATATGTGTGTCTTTTTAATTGACAAATCACCATTAAAAAAAGAAGGAAACTATTTAAAATACCTAACTTTTACATCAAAAGTTTCAAAAAACAAAATAGCAGTGATCAGCTCTTGGAGGTTACAGGGATAAAAGTTGAAGTGTGTCTTTCACAAATCTGTTCACCTTTTGTAAGACCCTTAAAGCATGAAGGTGTACTTATGATTCAGATTATTTCTTAAGGTTATTAAGCAAACTGATCATAGTATCAAAATGACAAGTTACTAACCTTGTTTGATGCAGGTGAAGTCTATAATCCAGCTTTCATCCCAAAGCATCTTTTGTTTCTGATACTGAAACCACTACAAAAATAAATTAAATTAATTGCTCATGTAGCCCTAGTGATGTCAAAGGAATTAAACCAGAGATTATTAATTTTCAAATACAATAGTTAATAAGTATCCAAACAAAATATGATGTTAAAGCAGCCACTTTATGAGTAACATTAGAATCACAAGTATTAAAAACAGGCTTAGAAATATCTTTATTCTACATCTATATTCTAGATTCTAATTACATGTCATATTTTGCATTGGCTACAAACTCTCCATTGTTATCAATACTTCTTATGCACTACATTTACATCTCAGCCTGGACATCAGATAAA
Source organism: Porphyrio hochstetteri (assembly GCA_020800305.1). Classification (NCBI taxonomy): domain Eukaryota; kingdom Metazoa; phylum Chordata; class Aves; order Gruiformes; family Rallidae; genus Porphyrio; species Porphyrio hochstetteri. The sequence goes on along the minus strand of CM036938.1, from coordinate 14,345,768 downwards.
TGGTTTACATCACCTCATGTCATGGAAAGGTCCTAGGCTATATAAGTGCCTGACAAAAACACACCAAATCCCAACCCTAACATAAGGAGCAGTACATTTTATATCCTGTAGTAGAATTAGCCCCCGATCCACAAATGACATCACACTGTGTTAAAAATCTAGTATAAAGAATTAAGGATTCTGCAGCTACTTTGTAAAGCAGGCACTGATCTAATAGCTGATATTCTATAGAGCTGACATTCAAAATAACATAGAAAGTATAAGCACATTCTTTCAAAAGAGCAGTAGATTATATACCTTCTCCATCTGCAGTCAATCCCAAATGTCAAACCACAGCATCATTGTACCACTTTCTATAGTGTAGAATTCAATATTGAATCAGGTCATAAAAGCCCAGATAATACACAAGGAACATCGTGTGGAGATTGTTTTGATATTTTAGTAGACACTTATTAAACATATTGGGCTGACTGAATCAACAATAAATCATCCCATTTATTTCAAAAGGTTTCTGAGAAAGCCTGGCAGATCAAATGCTGGAGGCCAGCCATGCTGAGAGGGATCTGGGGGTCTTGGTCGACAGCAAGTTAAACATGAGCCAGCAGTGTGCCCAGGCAGCCAGGAGGGACAACCGTACCCTGGGGTGCATCAAGCAGAGCATGGCCAGCTGGTCCAGGGAGGGGACTGTCCTGCTCTACACTGCGCTGGTGTGGCCTCACCTTCAGTACTGGGTGCAGTTTTTGGTGCCACAGTACAAAAGGGACACAAAACTATTGGAGAGTGTCCAGAGGAGCTCAATGAGGATGGTGCAGGATCTGGAGGGGAAGTCTTATAAGGAGAGACTGAAGTCCCTTGGCTGGTTCAGCCTGGAGAAGAGCAGACTGAGGGGAGACCTCATCACAGTCTATGGCTTACAGATGAGGAGGAGCGAAGGGGCAAGCAACAATCTCCTCTCTTTGGTGACCAGTGATAGAATGCGAAGGAACAGCAGGAAGCTGTGACCAGGCAGCTTTAGTTTGGATGTTAGGAAGAGGTATGTAACTGAGAGGGTGGTTGGGCACGGGAACAGGCTCCCCAGGGAAGGGGTCACAGCCCCGAGCTTGACTGAGTTCAAGAAGCATCTGGACAATGCCCTCAGTCCCATGCTCTGACTTTCTTGTCCTGTGTGGAACCAGGAGTTGGACTTGATGATCTTCATGGGTTCCTTCCAGCTCAGGATATTCTGATTCTATGATCTTCAAAAGGTATGGCTGAACAAACACCTATCAGCTACAAGTGACCACTGGCTTGTCACAGACTGTGATAGCAAAGAAATTCTCTTCTCAACTTGAATGATTAAAGAAGGCATCAGTTTCCCAGATGGTTCTTTTTACATTATATTAATTATTGAATTGGATGAAAGAAAGTTTTCTGTATTGTTTACTTATCAGCTAAATAAATCATACAAAAAAGGAAGATACTACTGCAGAAGTTAGCAAGAGTAAGTATACAGAAATGCAAGAATTAAAAATAAACCTCAAAACTTGCAGAAAAATAGCAGAAATATTAGGTAAATTTTTGTACAAGACCTTTATATAAATCTATGCAAAGCTAAGAAACTCCACTGTTCTTTCTAAAATGCTACTGTTTAAAATTCGCTGAACTGCTCCTCTGTCCAATTACACATTTCTATCAAATCATACAGTTTTACAGGACAGCTAGTATAAATACATCACAACAACTGCAAACTCAAATAGTTTTCAACAGTGCTTCCATTCCTAACTCACCAATCCACACAGAGAGGCACAGAATAAAAGGAAAAACCTCATTGTGATTTAGGCCTCCTGTAGTACCATAATTGGTGGCCCATTACCCTTCTGCTCATTCCCTCTTACAGCAGTTACCTAACTCAGATGCTTACTGCAACTAGGGAACAAAATGGAAAAAGAAGTAATCCACGAGGAAAAGAAGAGTCTATCAATTTACTGGATTTATAGGCCAGCTCCTAAATAAATTATCTGTTACATACATAGTCAGTATTGTGCCTCTACAACTGCCATATTCACCTGCTAAATCTTTGATAAGCAATGTAGATCCTTTCCCAGAAATTTTAAGTAATTACCATGAAGGTAATTACTTAACATAATAACAGCCATAACATGCTGTCTCTTCTTTAAACAAACATTTTCTTTCAAAAGTATCCAAAACTACTTCTCCCATATTCACACACTCCCCCCAGCTCATTCTGTTTTTGTTTTCTTTCATGAGTGTTACAATAATTGATAACTATTATGCAAAAATTAATAATTTTGAACTAAACCAAACTGGTTCAGTATACATTATGAAAATGAGCCTATAAATACCCCCCAAAAGACCCAACAGAAAACCCAGAAGAAAAAAAAATACTACTCATTATTTCTTTATAGAATATCCCAAGTTGAACATTTTCCATTAGAAGTTGTATTTGGACTCTGAGGTTTAACAGCCTCTGGTGGAGCTAATCCCTTAATGAATTTACCTGATTTTTTTTTTTTCATTTATACTTCTGGCCTCCATAGGGGTTTGAAGCAGTTAATTTTATAAGAGAGCTTTAGTGTGGGTGAAGAGTACTCTTACTTTACTGGTACCCTTTGTTCCCTTATGAAAAAAACACATCTTTTGCCATTATATATCTGTTTCATTCTTCTTCAGTCTTCTCTATTACAGGATGAAAATTCCCAACCCAATGAGCATCCCCTCATAAAGAAGCCAGAAATGTTGTTTCCCTTCCTTTTGTTTTCGTTTTGGGTTTTTTGTGTTTGTTTTGGTTTGGTTTTCTATAGCACACAGGTTGTGGATGTTTAAGAAAATCTATCCTACTAAGAAAAAGCTTCACTCTAACTGACCACATCCTGGACACCAGAGATAGGACACAGAAGAGGAGAAAAAGGATACTTACCATGACTGTCAAAATGAAGCTGGCGGAGACTAAACATATTGGTAAGGCAATTGCTACCCTAGCATTAGCAGAAAGCGGGCACTCCCCACAATCTGCTGGACAGATAGAGCATCCTTCTTCTTCCTCACAAAGGCCATCTCCACAGACTGATTAGAAAAGGAAACAGAGTATTTTAAGGCAGTTTTACCCATCCATGAGATGGTATTCAGATTCAAACACATGGTTCTTGAGCTGGGAAGCCTCAGAGTACTAGACCAAATACATTTTGAAGAATCCAGAGATAGTACCCCAGCAGATGAAGGAATAATCCAGATTTTTAGAGTGATACAGGACCTCTTTCATTTGATTAAATGGTTAATGACTCACAATCCACACCATGTTTTGTGTATAAATCACTTTATCATTCCTCTGTTTCTCGTTGTCCATCTGCTTCTCCTGAGATTTAAAGTACCTCAAGTCAGGTGTTGTGTTTTGTATTCTCTGTATTTAATCTGCCCTTGAGATCTCCAGAAGGTGGTGACCTTTCCTCAGCAACAGCAGAAGACACTGGATGCTGCAGAGTGAAACCTCACAACCCCATACTTCAAGGATTTCTCTTTCCCCAAGGTCTTACAAAAATCATCCGCAGTATCAGATGTGATTTAAAACAAATGCCCTGAAGAACAAAACTCCTTCTTCCATGTCCTCGATGGTGTTTCAATTTTACTTCTAAGACTGAACTAATACCATGCTGCACTTCAGCCTTCTGATACAAGCTGAAGTTATTATTCTGACACTATGTAATATTTTCTTTAAAAAAAAAGCCTGAACAAAACAAAATCCACTGTTCAGTAATAATTGTGCTTCAGTCCATGTGATTCCAGTATAATACAAGGATAATCACAGAAATCACTTTCTGTCTCAGGGGTACAGCTGCCTTTTTAAAATTTCTTTTTTTGATAAATTGTAAGTTTCTTGGAAAACTCAATTGCAGCTGTCTTGAAATGAATAGCAAAATCTAAAATGTATAGTTAAGTATTTCCATGTACATTGGGGTTACTTTGGTTCTTTTTTATCCTTTTTTTTTTTCCTCAGAACATTGGGAAATATACTCTCAAGCTTCCAGAAGAGTAGCTAAGAAGAGTACTGTATTGACATTCCTATTTTACCCAGTATTTTTCTTCAGGTTGTGTATTTAATTTATTAAATAAATTCCACTTTAAAATTTTACATTGCCAAAAGCATTGTTATGGTTATTTCTGCTTTCCTGCATAGAGCTATGCTAAAATAAATGAAGGACTCATGCTTTTCAAAGCAATTGGATTTTAATGTTAGCAAGGGAACCAAGATGGGTTTCTACATTTGTGATATGCTTAGGGCAAGTCTGCTCCCCTTTGGATGAACTTGGCCAGATACTCTCAACATACTAGCTGGATGAGTATTTTCACATCCCCATCACCTGCAAAAAAGCTTTGTACTACCGGAAACTGATCACTGTATTTGACTATACCTATTTGACAAGAGCGGCTTCCTACTGTTCTAGAATCATACACAGGTATGAAGCTCAAACACTTTTCCAGATGTTCAGTGTTATAAGAATTTTAGGAAGACTTTTGTATATTTTCAATGACAAGGGGAATAGGAGTCCCTTTTGCTCTTAGTAACAATGCCTGAATGATAAAAGCATTGAGATTTGTGGTCAATAAGTGGTTCTGTCACATTATTATTCTACACCATACCTACTGCAGGAAGGACTGTAGTTTTTGCTTCCAGAGCAACTTGCATTCTCCCAACTCTGATGTGTGCGATGAGAGAAGTCATACCCACGTGAACTAAAACAACCTGCCAAACAAGTAAAGAAGCAAGCATCACAACTTCACTGGCAGAATATTGTTATAACAGTAGTTTGTTATAAAAAGTTGTCCACCTGTGTGTTTTTCAACATTTTCTCAGAATCAGGAAGGACAGGTGTCTTTGACTGAGGAGACAAACAGAAGCAGGAGAGACAGGTCTTATGGGAAAGGCAGGTCTGATTCCCTTCTTGACATGTATCAGCCTGTGCATTCTGCCACATTCACTCCTGTTACTTTTGCTGTGTGGAAGATTGCTAATGAACATATTAATCTGCATCACAGTCCAGTCAGTAGTGTGATACATAGTTAATGTAGGCCTTAAATGCACAAATTAGGCATTCTTTCATCCCCATTGCTTCTACTAATTACCAAAGGAGGAGTATTGTGAAAAGCTGTTATTTAAAAGTCAAGTCAGTTAGGAATTAATATTACTGAGCCATATGCATCACTTACACACCCAACACTGACAAACAGATGAACAACATGTACATTAACTGCACTAAACTGCTAGCAGGTAAGCTCTGAAAAGAGCAAACCAGTAAAAACTTCTATGCAATAAATACATCTCACCTTGGCAGTCCAGTTTCTTTGGCTCATTTTGCCAGCTGTCGACAAAGTGTGAGTAAATATCTGGCCATCATCTGGGATCCACGGTCCACATATTCCTCCTCTACCCTTTGTCAGACATATTGGTTATATCAGTAAAATGCAACACAATGAAAATCCTAGCTCCTCTCTTTTTACTTTCTTAAAATGACTTACGACTCTAACAGCAAATAAAGTGGTATTTTATAACCAAATCTGTTAAAAAGCCAAAGCACAAGCAACACTGTTCTGTGATAAAAGACAGAAGAAATTGAGCCTTTACTGAGTTAAAATCTCAAAAATACCATTATTTTTTAAAATATATGAGCCAAAATGTGGTCGCAAATTTCAACTACAGTAATTCCATTAAGTTCATATTCCTTTTCAGGATTTGCTGTATTAGAACCAGAAACAGAATCAAGTTCCACTGTCTATATTTGTCTTAAAGGGGGTTTACTCCAGAATCACTTTTGATATGGCAGGTGAGGGTTTTTTCTTTAATGAGGAAGGAAACCAGCTCTTCTGAGCCTGTTTGCAGAATGTTTCTCTGTAACGCTGTTAAGATGTAAACCTCTCAGCAACTGCAACCATACAGGATTATTTTGTCTGTCATGCATTTTTTTTTCTGTCTTTGAAAGGATTAAGCCTGTCTCCTACCTCCAGATATTTATCAGGCACTTATTTAATACACTGTATGACATAGACCAAATCAAAAGAAATTGAATTCTTGTTGTTGACCAATAAATATTTTTATTATTTATTATTTTAAAGTATTTTAAAAGTCATGAGGTTACAAAAAAGACCATAACAAAACCTCCTCTTGACTAATGGAAATAGACTGCTTTGAATTCTGTGTTTAATCTTACACAGTGATACTTACGGCCTTCTTGATGTATGATAGACAACCTTCTTAGACCTCTTCTGTGCAGTAACTAAAATATTTACAGTATTACAAGGAAATCAGATTATGTATATCAGCTAAATGCTTTCATCTTTTCCAAACTTTTCCAAATTCCCAGCAGAACTCATTGTGAACGTAAGAAATAATGGGAAGGTCACCACAGTGGTGGGATATTGAAGTTCTTTACTCTGGTTCTAGACCAAAGTTTTGATGTGTTACTTCCAGCAGGGATTCCTCTTTTAAAGCCAATTCCTGGTATCAGCTAAGGCCCCCAGGGAGCCATTAATAATACAGTTCCTTAAGAAGGGACTGCCTAGAAGTAAGCTAGAGCTCTAGTAGAGACATTAAGCCTTCACACAAAAGGGTACATGAAATAGCTGCAGGACATGTAGACTAGCTTTTCCATTTCAGCATCTTTGATCATGAAGAATGTGTCATTGCCAGAAAGCAGATCAGCTAGAAAGACTGAGGAACAGCATGAAGGTTCTTATGGAGGCTAAGGCTTACCTCACAGGTGAAAAAAGAAAGAGATGCCCCAAACGGTATTGTTACAGTCAGAACTTCACGTATTCATTCAAAGAGGGACAGACTTTTATAATGAATCAAGCAAACAAGTTAAGAATGGATCCTTCTTACATTGCACCAATAAATTCTGTTACCTAGTATTTGGATTCCTTTGTTTGCTCCGATCTAATACAAAAAAAGTCATTCCATCTCAGGACATGTGTATACAGGCTTCAGTTCTACAAGTCACAGCCAGTGACATCCCACTGAACTTCAATAATTCAAGCAAATTCAGGGTCCCTCTATAAACTGCAGAGACTGTAACAGCTCCAACTGATAATTCACCCTGCTTGCTTTAGAATGAAATGTTCTGTCCTTCTTTCTCTGTTGGCTGTGTAGAGTCTGATTCAAGTAATCTCAACGAGATGAAACTGGCCCCACTAAACATAATGAGAGATTCTGAACACTACCTTGTCAATAAACCAGCTGTTTGCTTCACAGCCTCAGCATCCGTAATGGAAAAAAAAATAAAAAATCTAAAACTGACAGATACCCCCACAGTGATTTTAGTGATCTATAGATTTGGTCTATTTGTAATCACTGAAAGAATTCATAAACTTGAACCTACTTATTACAATGAGTTCTCACCTGGTAGCAAGAACACAGCATATCGTGCTGCACTATTATACTAACCATGAAGGCCAAAGGACAGGAGTGAATGTTGGCATGGTAGACACAGCAGTTCTCCACATTTGCATCTTTCCAGCTGGCAGGGCATTCATGCTCCTCACAGAATTCCTTTGCAGCTGTAGCATTGCTGGCCAAGCAGCAAAGAGAGAGAGAGAGAGAACTTTTATATTCATCTGACATTCCCCAGACTTGAAAAAGCACATGATAGCCTGTTCTTTATCCTGCACAGAGAAATTAGTAGCAAAAACACATGCAGTAAAATAAACACCACTGCTTGCTGCTTTGTCTTGCTTGTGGATGAAGTGCTCCTAGAATAACAAAGATTGCTGTCAACTGGACCACTGCCTAATGCCATGTGTTAGGGACTTCTGGCTGATACTGTGCCACTAGTACCAACTTAGACTGCTCTCTCCAGACTGACTTCATGACCACATGGGATTACTTAGGACCACAACATCTGGCACAGAAGAAGATATCATTACTCTACTTCCACTAGCAAAAATATATGTCCCTGGCTACTTTCATTGTGTGTCTTCAGTTATATAGTTTCATCTATGCATGCGATTCATACATGTCATTCAGCTTCAGCCAGAGAAAATAAATATATTTGACAATAAGATAGAATTGCCCAAACTGAAAATTTAGAGAAAATAGTGGACTTCATTAATAAACTGCTCTGCAAAACAAGTTGGGCTTTTTGAAAGCTCATCCCTGAAGGACAAATGTAGTTACCTGGAATGTGATGCAAAACTTTTTCCCACTGTTTCCTCAGTTACACTTTCATTTGTTTATGACTCTAATACATTTGGCTTTAAAATAAAATAATTTTCTGCAAATGTGGTTTACTCAGTAGATGTAGCCTTACTTAGGAGTAAGGTTTAGTTTAAATGTTTCACACTTGTGGTGGATCTTCATAAAGCAATGCCAGAACATCAGGATTTATTTTGCAGTTTGTTTTAAATGAAAGAAGAACTAGACAGAAATGAGTAGATTTAAGACAGAAGACCATATTATAAGAAATAAACACAAACACAGGGGATCAGGTTGACATAAATTGTATTCAGGGCCAGATTTTAAAAAGCATAGACATATTTGAAACCTTAAATAAGCAAATCTGGCACTCTATTTGACCTCTGCTATATACAGCTACCGACACAGTCTCTAAGTTGATATATAGGTTTTTGGACTGATTTCAGTCCCACAGAATTTCAAAGTAGTTCAGTGGAGTCAGGGTTGGGCCAGTTTCTTTTTCTTATCTATGTTATGCACTACAAACACACTTACGATCAAAATTAGTATAACACACAGTTAGCTTGGGACTTCAGATCAGACTTGTTAATTCCTTGTGTAGAGAAGGCAAGAATTGATGTTCAGAGTTGCACTGAGACAGTAATGCAGATACAGGATGATGTGCCCTATTCTTGACCATGTAGGCAAGCATGCCATGGTGGCTGCTCTGAGAGCAAAGTCAATGCAGAGAGGAAAATATCAGAGCAAAGACAGATGAGATCTCAAGAGATGCAAGGAAATACTGAGGAGCCCCTGACTACGTAACAGCCAATGATGTTACTGAAAATTCACACACAGAATCCCCATATAGTCATGACCAGGAATGCATTTTTACAGGAGGGAATACCTGTGAGGAAGGATTCCATTTTGCACTGCATATTGATAAAAGCTGTCTGAAGCAATGACAGCATAGGTCACGTTGAAGAACTCCCCACTCACAGCCTTTTCTGGAGGCCTTTGCACCCATGCCATCTCCAGGCCTAGAAACAACACAATCATGGGTCAGCATGTTTGCTATACTTCTCTACTTTAGATATGCCTACAAATTAAAAACCTTCTCTGTAGCGATTTTCATGTATTGTTCCTATTGCTTTTTAGAAGTCCAAAAACAATCATCCATTTTAGCTGCAGTGTAGGTAAACACAAATGTATGTTACTTGAACAATTCTGACACTCAGAAGAGATCACGCTCTTAGCAAAACATGACAAAAAATATCTGGTCATCTTATCTAAAGTAACACTGCTCCCAGTATAATGCAGTGCTGCTTGTCCTGATATATCTGCTTTCTTCTTTGATCAGGAAATAAACATTGCCCTTTATTCTTGGCTGCTTTCAATGAAGCACACCTCATTATGGAAGCACAACTCTAGCACAGATGAAATTCAGTCAAAACCCTTAACCTCATGAGACATAAATTATATATACTAATATTTGTCTCTTTAAGAAAGCATTCTCATTTTATAAAACCATATCCCATCTAGAACAGAGGGCAATGGAAGGAGTGCTACACAGACATCTGCCATTTTCTACTTACACATACTTACTAAGAGATTTTGTTCAATTATAAACTTTATTACTCTGGAGTTGTTTTTACAAGCGTATTCTTTACTTGCACTGTTAATGAAGCTGCTATTTTTTTCCCCTAAACATAATTCCCCTTCAGATACGAAGAAGCAAATTGTAAAATAACCTTTTGATTTCACATCTGCTTTGAAAAGTAAACACTCATTATAAATGCTAATGTTGTGAGAGAAACAACACAAAGATTTTAAAAAAACCCTGCTGGTGTGATTCGCACTAAAAGGTAAGAGAGAGCTGAGCTTCAGAGAACGTGTTATAATGAAGGCTAAAGGTCAGTGTAAACTTCAGTTAAATTACTTTTTAGTTCATTTTAAATGTCTCACAAAGATAAACAAAATTCTTTTTTCAAGACAGATACTCCCACATTTAAATGCTTTGAAGATCTGTTAAATCCACAGTGATGAGACTGCAGTATACAGTTCTTGCTTTGCTCTTAGCGATGCCCAGAAGATGGCAAGGAAGAACAACAGAGAAAGGCAGGATAGAGCTTGGAGTTCATTCTAGATCAGGTTGTAAAACGTGTGTGTTAACTAAGCAACCTACTCATATAATTTTCCCTTATACTCAGTTCACGCTTTGCTTATTAGTAAGAAGAGCTTTAAACAAGCCACCTATTCTGTTAAATAGCTGTTTGCATCCTAAAGCAACAGTAAATTCATACAGGGATAAAAGTCGTGTTGACTATCATCTACATAGTCTTTGAATTTCACTGTTCCAACAGAATTCTCTGGAAAACGTTTCACTAATACTGAGCTCCAAACGTAACCCAGCAGTTTTATTTCCTGGAGTGTTTTATCAGTATCAGTTTCTCAGGTGGTGGTGGGTTTTTTCTAAAAATCCTCTTGAAAGACGCTGTCTCTGGGTTTATCTTTTACAACATAAAACAAAAATGGTTTTTTATATCAGTTATTTATCAGTTACAGTGTCTCAAAATCACAGGATAGTTGAAATTGGAAGTCACCTCTGGAAATCATTTGGCCTTGCTCTGTATTGCTCAAGATAAGGTCACCTGGAGCCGGTTACTCTTGAGTTTGTCTAGTTGGGTTTCAAAAATCTCCAAGGATGGACAAACCACTACCTTCCTGATCAATCTGTTCTACTTTTTGATCACACTTAAACTACAGAAGATTTTTCTTATATTTAAATGTAATTTCCCATATTTCAGTTGCTCTTTATTTTTTTTCAATCTTAAAGAATTAATTTGTAACATAAAAATTATTCTCTACTTATTATCTCATAATTTAATTTTTGAAACTGTCTGGAATAAGGGACTAAAGATCTCAGATTTTTTTTAAGTACTCATGGAACACAGTTTTGAGCAGGTGGAAAAGCTTGACATGAAGCATCAGTGATTTTGTGTACTGGCTGGAGGGTGTAAACACAGTCCATTTTTGAATTGACACTGTAAAATTCAACCAATGACTCAACAGAATTTGCTGCAATGCAGAGCTGCCTGTTTGGATTAAGTTGCATTTGGTTTTCTAATGAGAAAGGAAATGTTTTCAGTTTCTTTCTGGGGGAAGGGATTCAGCTGTTGCTATTAGTTTTTCATTTGGAACAAATGAAAATTGGGCAAGTAATTGCTTTGAAGTACCTTTTGGGTGATTTCTTTCACTTATTTATCTAGATAGAGAGGTTGTCATTGATTTAGATGCTTTCCACCATGCATAACATTCATCAGGAGTTAGCTATTATGCTGAGTACTTCCATTTTGGATTTTTAACCATTCCCCAAGCCAGAAATGGTCTTTCTTGAGGACTCACTCACCTCCACAGTCCAGCATGTTATATTCATCTGGTTTTTCCAGGGGCCAACAGTCATAGTCTTTGTTATCTAAATCATGCCACCCCTCCACAAGTATCACCTACCAGAAAAAAAAGCACATGAATAGACTAAAAAAGACAGTATGGTAACAGGGGAAGTATGAGTTTCTACTTCTTCTAAAGAAATCAAACCAAATACAGAAATACTTGGCACATTTTTCTCTCTTAAATTCTGTAGCAAAAAAATGATAAGATTCCATGGGGTATAAAAACTCAATTGGTGTATTATTTTGATCAATCTAAAAATTAGCCATGAAACAACAAAAGGACTAAACTAATCCTTCTCTTGCAGAAGGTTTTCTGTAGAGAGAGAGACCATATGCAGGAGGTTGTAAGACCATATGCAGAGAGGTACTTGATTTAAAGATTTTTAAAATTTTCTTCTAAAACGGCACCACCTCTGCTCCAAACCGTTCAGGTTTTTGGGGTTTTTTTAATCTTTTACACCTAAACTCTTTGAATGAGTAATTTTTTTATACCTTTAATAACACAAAACATCTGTTAATTATATAAATGTTGATACATAATTATAGATAACATTGATTGCTTAAGCCTATTACAAATAGAATACACCATCATATTAGCATACAGATTGAATCGCAACAGTAGCAGAATATACATTATATCTGTATATAAATGATACATTGTAATAGATCTATTAATCAAGTATTAAAATACACTCTCGGGTATTTATGAGCAGAATCAAGTGTGTTATGTTAATGTACTCTGCTCTTAATCTACCAACAGATAATACTTCCTATTCATAATCTGCCATTGTTTTTCTGTATATTATTGGAGGATAATTATCTACTGAATCATACAATTACTTATGACAGTATTCATGGAATAAGCTAGAATCATACAAACTATTTTCTCCAATTTATTCTCCTATTCTATGTTCTATATTACTAAAACAACATTCAACATTTGCCAGGTATAAATAGCAGTCTCACTGCAGTAAGCCATATACAGTTCCTTCTGTATGCACAGACCACAGGAATAAGTTCTGGAAAGCAGATGTATGTAGTTTACCTACCAATAAATTGAGGAGACTTTGGAGCCTGAAGGCTGGTGTTTTGACAGCTATCATGCTCCCTAACATGCACCCAGCTCACCAAGTGTCAGCGCTGCTTCTGATATTGCTGTTGCTAGTGAATGAGATGCCCTTGCCTAAGAAGGGGGGGTTGCTAGGCAAGCTGACGCTGACAACTCCAGCTGTTGCAGCTGTTCTGTCTCCTTCTTCCCCCCTCTCCCCTACCCCACTACTTCTTGGTACAGGTGGAAACACCCCTCTGCAACTCTCCAGAACATTTCTGAGAAATAACTGTTTGTCTTATGGGCAGCCCTGCTCTCACACCATTGAAGTTTGTGCTCCTCTCCCCTCAAAATTGGAAAAGCAACAGGAGGATTTCATTTCACTGCCTTGTTGAACTTGGACAGCATCTGACCCTCAGGGAAATAAACACAGAGACATAGCTGGGTCTGGGGGAGGAGAGGTGTACAAACTCCAAGTCAAGAAAAGAACCCCTCTGTAAAATGAACTAGTAAGCCCAGAGGTTAGATGAGGTCATCTCCTGAGGTTGCTTCTAACACAAATTGGATTAGACCCACTGTCTTCAATTTCTCAGTCCCTGCATGTGTAGCACAACTTCTACCTGAGAAGTGTTCTGCTACATACACTGATGTAACAGACTTCTGCCTAGACATACTGGCAAGATGTAGGTTCATGCATGACTATTTCTGTTTGCTGGTCACTGCCAACACAGAACTTCAGTGGTGACACAGCTCTCCTGAACATCTCCCCAAGTTTTCTCTGGAATTCACAGAATCACAGAATCACAGAATTATCAAGGTTGGAAAAGACCTAGAAGATCATCCAGTCCAACCATTCACCTATTACTACTAGCTCCCACTAAACCATATCCCTCAATACAACATCCAGTCTTTCCTTGAACACCCCCAGGGTTGGTGACTCCACCACCTCCCTGGGCAGTGCATTCCAGTGCCTGACTACCCTTTCTGAGAAGTAGTGCTTCCTAATGTCGAGCCTGAATCTCCCCTGGCGCAGCTTGCTACCGTTCCCTCTAGTTCTGTCACTGCCTACACGGGAGAAGAGGCCGACCCCCAGCTCACTACAACCTCCCTTCAGGAAGTTATAGAGAGCTATAAGGTCTCCCCTAAGCCTCCTCTTCTCCAGGCTGAACAATCCCAGCTTCCTCAGACGCTCCTCGTAAGGCCTGTGTTCCAGACCCCTCACCAGCTTAGTAGCCCTCCTCTGAACGCGTTCCAGAGCCTCAATGTCTTTCCTGTAGTGAGGGGCCCAAAACTGAACACAGTACTCGAGATGCGGCCTCACAAGTGCTGAGTACAGGGGGACAATTACCTCCCTGCTCCTACTAGTAACACTATTTTTGATGCAAGCCAGGATGCCGTTGGCCTTCTTGGCCACCCGTGCACACTGTCGGCTCATGTTCAGCCGTGCATCAATCAGTACCCCCAGGTCCATTTCCTCCACACAGTCCTCCAGCCACTCCGCCCCAAGCCTATAGCGCTGCCTGGGGTTGTTGTGGCCAAAGTGCAGGACTCGGCATTTGCTCTTGTTGAACCTCATGCCATTGGCTTCAGCCCAGCTCTCCAGCCTGTCCAGATCCCTCTGTAGGGCCTCGCTACCCCCAGGCAGATCCACACTCCCAGCCAATTTAGTGTCATCTGCAAACTTACTGAGGGTGCACTCAATGCCCTCATCTAGGTCATCAATAAAGATATTAAAGAGGACAGGCCCCAACACCGACCCCTGGGGAACACCACTCGTGACCGGTTGCCAGCTGGATTTAACTCCATTTACTACCACTCTCTGAGCCCGGCCCTCCAGCCAGCTCCTTACCCAGCCGAGGGTGTACCCATCCAAGCCACGGGCTGCCAGCTTCTGCAGGAGAATACTGTGGGAGACAGTGTCAAAGGCTTTGCTGAAGTCTAGGTAGACCACATCAACAGCCTTTCCCTCATCCAGCAGATGGGTCACTAGATCATAGAAGGAGATCAGGTTGGTCAAACAGGACCTGCCCTTCATGAACCCATGCTGGCTAGGCCTGATCCCCCGGCCATCCCGCACATACCGCATGATCTCCCTCAAGACTATCTGTTCCATAACCTTCCCTGGAACCGAGGTCAGGCTAACAGGCCTGTAGTTCCCCGGATCCTCCTTACAACCTTTCTTGTAAATGGGAGTCACATTGGCAAGCCTCCAGTCTTCTGGGACCTCACCAGTCAGCAAGGAGGACTGATAGATAATGGAAAGTGGCTCGGCTACCACCTCTGCCAGTTCCCTCAGCACTCTCGGGTGGATCTCATCCGGCCCCATGGACTTGTGGCAGTCCAGTTGGAGTAGGAAGTCTCTGACTGTTTCTTCCAGAATCACAGGGGAGTTAGCATGCTCCCCAGCTGAGACTACCAGGTCAGAGAGAGGGGTACCCTGAGGATCTGTTTGACCTTTAAAGACAGACGTAAAGAAGGCATTCAGAACCTCCGCCTTTTCCTTATCCTCAGTGATCACATTCCCAGCCTCATCCAGTAAAGAGTGGATATTCTCCTTTGTCCTCCTCTTACTGTTAATGTACTTATAAAAGAGTTTATTATTCTTTTTCACCCCAGCGGCCAGGTTAAATTCAAGCTGGGCTTTTGCCTTTCTGATTTCACCTCTACACATCCTGACAACTTCCTTGAATTCATTCTCAGTTACCCGTCCCTCCTTCCACAGGCGGTAGATTCTCTTTTTCTCACGGAGCCTCAAGAGTAACTCCCTATTCATCCACGCTGGTCTTCTTCCCCGCCGGCTCATTTTGCGGCTCAGGGGGACCGCCTGCTCCTGCGCCCTTAAGACTTCCTTCTTGAAGAGCAACCAGCTCTCTTGTACCCCTTTGTTCGCTAAGACTGAATGCCAAGGGACTCCCCCTACCAGTCTCTTGAACAAATCAAAGTCTGCCCTCTGAAAGTCCAAGGTAGCAGTTTTACTATTCCCCCTCCAAGCTCCACCATGAATTGAGAAATGTATCATTTCATGGTCACTCTGTCCAAGGCAGCCCCCAACCTTCACATCTCCTACCAGACCTTCCCTGTTCACGAACAGCAGGTCTAGCGGGGCAGTTCCTCTTGTGGGCTCTCTGACCAGCTGCATCAGGAATGCATCCTCTGTGCACTCCAAAAACCTCCTAGACTGCTTC
Source organism: Porphyrio hochstetteri (assembly GCA_020800305.1). NCBI lineage: Eukaryota > Metazoa > Chordata > Aves > Gruiformes > Rallidae > Porphyrio > Porphyrio hochstetteri. Next base: position 14,329,925 of record CM036938.1, on the reverse strand, counting down.
TTCTGTGCTGTGCTGTACTCCCAGCATATGTCAGGGAAGTTGAAGTCCCCCATGAGCACAAGGGCTGATGACCGTGCAGCTCGTGCCAGCTGCTTGTAGAACACCTCATCTGTCTCTTCATCCTGGTTTGGCGGTCTATAACAGACGCCCACCAGGATGTCTGCCTTGTCAGCCCTTCCTCTGATCTTTACCCATAGGGATTCAATGTTATCATCCCTAGTCACAATCTCAGTGGCAGAAAAGGATTCCCTAACGTATAGAGCCACACCACCACCCCTCCTTCCTTGCCTGTCTCTCCTGAAGAGTTTGTAGCCATCCATTGCAGCACTCCAGTCATGGGAGCAATCCCACCATGTTTCTGTTATGGCAACCAGGTCATAGTTTGCCTGCCGCATTATGGCTTCCAACTCTTCTTGCTTGTTGCCCATGCTGCGTGCGTTAGTGTAGACGCACCTCAGCTGAGCCCCTTGCTTCTCTCCTAATCCCAATACCACTTCCCCAGGCCGATCTCTAGCAGACCTGGCTTTATCCCCTTCCCCCTTCCTATCTAGTTTAAAGCCCTTTCTACAAGTCCTGCCAGCTCCTGGGCAAGTATCCGTTTCCCTTTCGGAGACAGGCAATTCCCATCAGCTGTCCTCAGGCCAGGTGCCGAGTAGACCGCCCCGTGATCAAAGAATCCAAAATTTTTGTGTTTGCACCAGCCTCTCAGCCATGCATTTCTAAGATGGTCTTTTCTGCTTATCTCAGTGTTTGCCCCTGCCACCAAAGGAATACTGGCAAACACAACTTGTATGCCCGCTCCATCGACTAACTTCTCCAGCCTCCTAAAATCATTTTTTATAATCCTCAGGCTTCTATCAGCAAACCCGTCACTGCCAGTCTGAACTACCAATAAAGGGTAGTAATCAGAGGGGCGGATAAGGCTGAGGAGTTTTCTAGAAATATCCCTGATCCGTGCCCCGGGAAGGCAACACACCTCCCTATGGGTAGGGTCAGGCCGACATATTGGGCCCTCTGTTCCTCTCAGAAGAGAGTCGCCCACAATTATCACCCTCCTTTCTTTCCTGGAGGAAGCAGTCTTCCTCTGGCTCCAAGCCCAAACTGACATTAAGAATCACTGTCAAAATGATTGGACTTCACTATTTATTGCATCAAAATGGCAGGAAAAAAAAAGCAATATGGGCCTAGTTCATCTTGAAAGGAGTTGTAGACCAATTAAAATAAATGTTTGGATTCAATCATCAAAAAGATATTTTTATAAACTAATAAAAACATCTTAGGTTGGAATTTTATGTTTGTAAGGAAATCCTATGCATCATTTGCAGATGACAGCAAATTGAGGAGCTGTTGACTGTTGAGGGTGGAGAAGCCTTGTAGAGAGACCTGGACAGATCAGAGAGCTGGGCAGTCACCAGCAGCATGAAGTTTAACAAGGGCAAGTGTCAGATTCTGCACCTGGGAAGGGGCAACCCTGGCTGCACATCCAGACTGGGGGATCAGATGCTGGAGGCCAGCCATGCTGAGAGGGATCTGGGGGTCTTGGTCAACAGTTAAACATGAGCCAGCAGTGTGCCCAGGCAGCCAAGAGGGACAACCGTACCCTGGGGTGCATCAAGCACGGCATGGCCAGCTGGTCCAGGGAGGGGACTGTCCTGCTCTACACTGCGCTGGTGCGGCCTCACCTGGAGTCCTGGGTGCAGTTTTTGGTGCCACAGTACAAGAGGGACACAAAACTATTGGAGAGTGTCCAGAGGAGGGCAATGAGGATGGGGAAGGGTCTGGAGGGGAAGTCTTACGAGGAGAGACTGAAGTCCCTTGGTTGGTTCAGCCTGGAGAAGAGCAGACTGAGGGGAGACCTCATCACAGTCTGTGGCTTCCTGAGGAAGGAGAGCAAAGGGGCAAGCACCAATCTCCTCTCTTTGATGACCAGTGATAGAATGCAAGGGAACAGCAGGAAGCTGTGACAGGAGGTTTAGGTTGTATATTAGGAAGAGGTTTGTAACTGAGAGGGTGGTCTGGCACTGGAACAGGCTCCCCAGGGAAGTGGTCACAGCAACCAGCTTGGATGAGTTCAAGAAGCATCTGGAAGATGCACTCAGTCCCATGTTCTGACTTGTCTGGTCCTGTGTGGAACCAGGAGTTGGACTTGATGATCCTTATGGGTCCTTTCCAACTCAGGATATTCTATGATTCTATGGTTTGTGTTGCATTTTCCTGTTCTTCACTATGACCTTTTCACCCAAATCATTCAGCTTGGCTACATGGTAAAAAGAGAAGATAAAACCCCCACATTTTGGGGGGTTAGAATTATCTGCTTAAAAGAACTCTACATATATTAACATCTTGGGGAGGTTTTACTGATGATTTGTTTTAGGATATCTTGTGCTTACCAAGGAATTTGCTGGCAGGGAAGCTAAGGATTACAACTTGTTAGATCCTACAACAGCCAAAAGGTTACCAGGCTGATCCTATTTAGGACTGCCAAATATTCACATGAAATTAATATGATGATTCAAGGACTATAAAGATCATTCATTACCTTTATAGCTACTTGTCTGTCATGAATGTCAGAATTCCTGGAGAGTGATCATGTACAAGAAGCTGGCCTGGGAATCCTGAATTAAAGGTGTATGGATTGGAATGGCTGGTGGTTATCTGATTTAACAACATATCTCAACTATTTGAGGAGCACATTACCTTCTCTGCATTTAAGCACTGGAAATTTTAAAAAGAAAACCAGTGAGGAGTATTTTGCAATTTAAATATATGAAACTTGGTAAAAAGAAAGGATTGACAGCTTAGTGAATAATACATTCTCTAGGTCTATCTACAACTCTCTGTACACAAAGTAAACAAGAAACAAATTTGAATAAAGTCAAATGGTCATATCAAAACTAGCAATCTTTGCTTTACATTTGCTCCTTTTTCTGTTTGCAAGTTATATGCAGTTGCATAATTTGTGTTTATACATTAACACTGTACCATATTAACAAATGAGTTTATTAACTGTCAGACTAAGCCTGTCACAGAGGGACTGAATTTTGCTATTGCCACTTGACCAGCTTGGTGCAGTAAGACAGTTCTTTAGTTTCTTCTCTTAGAAGTATCTCTTCATCTGAAAAACACAGGTAATTTCTACCAATTGAAGTTTATAAAATAATTTCATGGTTACAGGTTTATTTCAGCTGTGTTGTCTTGCTCAGATGGTCCCTTATGCTATATCACTTCCATGTCATTTGTTAATTCAATAATAACTTCTACTACCAAAGCGGGAAATAAAGATATTTCAAAGTTTTATGAGAAATATCACTGCAGATATTGGTTAAAATATGCAGGTTTTATTGATGCTTTGACAGTATAAAATGTAAAGATACAATACTTGTAGAAATTACAAACAATGCTTAAAATATTGCTGAATGAAACTTTCTAAATATGTGCTTTCAAGTATTTTAAGAAAGGAATTTCTGACAACATACTAAAACAAAAATTACTGTGATGAAAACTTCAAATATCCTTGAAAATACTCAGTTATTCTGGCATTCATACTTTCCAGATGGTTCTTGTCTTGGTAACAAGCTAAATTTCAAACTGAGATATTTAAGTTACTTCATTTTTAATTAGATTAAAATTTCTCACAAATCCTTATTTTCATCAACAACAACAAAAATATCTCTACCAGGGCTCATTTGAAATTTCAAAATTATGGATTTATCAGATCTGTATTGTCATTTGAGAAAACAGTAGTTATAACTTGAGTTATAACTTGAGTTATTGGGCCAATGGGATCCTGGGATGCATCAGGAAGAGTGTGGCCAGCAGGTCGAAGGAGGTGATCCTCCCCCTCTACTCTGCCCTGGTCAGGCCCCACCTGGGGCATTGTGTCCAGTTCTGGGCTCCCTGGTATAAAAAAGACAGGGATCTCCTGGAGAGAGTCCAGAGAAGGGCTACGAAGATGATTAAGGGCCTGGAGCATCTCCCGTATGACGAAAGGCTGAGTGAGCTGGGGCTGTTCAGTCTGGGGAAAAGAAGACTGAGGGGGGACCTAATTAATGTTTATAAATATCCTAAGTATGGGATGCAGGGGGAATTGGCCAACCCCTTTTCAGTGCTCTGTGGAGACAGGACAAGGGGCAATGGCTGCAAATTGGAGCACAGGAAGTTCCGCACCAACATGTGGAAGAACTTTCACACAGTGAGGGTGACAGAGCCCTGGGACAGGCTGCCCAGGGAGGTGGTGGAGTCTCCTTCTCTGGAGATATTCAAGACTCGTCTGGACGCCTATCTATGCAATGTCAGCTAGGGAGCCTGCTTTGGCAGGGGGGTTGGACCCGATGATCTCTCGAGGTCCCTTCCAACCCCTACAATTCTGTGATTCTGTGATTTTGTGAGTTCCTGACACATAAAACTCCACTACGCAGAGTACAGCATCCTGCTCAATTCTACAGCACTCTGGCCTCCTGGCATCTAAAGGGATGTAAGATTGTCTATACTATTCCATGTTATAGTGTCAGCTCGTAACTAGCATTTCAAATGACGCCGCGTCTCGGCGGTTTCTTACCGGGATGACGATGACAGCAGCAAAGCTGGCGGCAGGCACGGCCAGAACACTCTGACACTTCCCTCTAGTGGTCCCGTAGCACAGCAGCGGCGGACAGGCTGCCCCTGCACGCAGTCTGGATTGAGGGTAACCTTCCCTCCAAGCGCAAGCCTCCACAGAGTATTTGGGAGCAGCGTAGCAGAGAATTGCCCCATCTCAGGTTCTCACCTGGGAGTTTGGTGGCAGCAGCTGGGGGCCTTCTACCCCTCCTCCTCCCAGGCACAAGAAATTCCCAGGGCGCTGGCATATGGCCACAGCACAGCAAGTGATCACACCTCCACTTTGTTGCCAGAACCACTTGTTGACATGTGCATAGCCTGCAGAAAGTGCTTTGTTGTGCTACGTAATGCAGCCCCACAGACAGAGGGTATTGATCTTGTCTTAAAATCCCACATCAACACAAGTGCATGTGATAAAAGAGGCCTTCAAGCGCGGGCTACTTCTGTGTTCTTCCTGTGGTGCTGGCCCTCCAAGCTTTCTGCTGCTTAGGAAATGAACTGCAAAATTAGATCAGAAGTCTGGTCTGGTTACCAATACTTTAAAAAAACCTAAAAATATTATGCTGCATTAGTTTTAATTGGGTCAGTATTTTTTCTTCCCACTCTTTTCTCATCTGCTCTGGGGGAAAAGTTGCTCAAGTAACACACATGTTCCTGTGGTTCAGTGAGACTCAGACCTTAGCTGAGCCTTGATTAGCAAGATTTAAAAACATCTGCTTTTCTCCAGAATTCCTGGTATTTAATTAAAAAACTAACCATTGTCCTATGTTCTTAGTAGACTAGTAGCTTCAGAAGTACTGAGTGCCCTCAATTGCCAGGAGTGCCAAACAGGCAAGAGGTTTAGGTCTGGTGAAATACTAGAGAGCAGTGAGCAAGCTCCTGAGCCTTGCACACACACCATCCCTTAACTTTGTAGTCTTTCTCCATTTCTCTCAAACACTCTCCCATATATTGGAAGTTTGAGAGAAGTCCAAAGAAAAAGGCCTTGGGCTAAAAGAACAGTAATCATGAAATAAAAAAAGAAGTAATGACATATTTTTTACTAAAGATCTGAAAGGTTAATGCTAGATGATTAATCTTTGATGACAGTTTAACTCAACTCTGGCAGAGAAGCAAACTTACATAGTTTACACAAAAGAACAGAGCTGGGAGGCAGTATGAAAGCATGACAGATCACAGAAATTCAGAGAAAGAATTTTGTAAAAAGGTAATTAGGGACATTGAAAACTACAGCTAAGAAACTGTCTTCCAACTACTATCTACCATGTTATACATACCTCAGAAAACTCAAAGAAATCTGAAAAATGCAAATGGTATTAATTGGTAAGGTGGCAGGTAGTCTTCACTGGATTCTTGAATTACTGGGAATGCTGAACAAATTTATGCTTTCACACATGCATTCCTCAGGTCCACCCTAGCTCATGGGGCGTCACAGAAAGGTTTGTTCTGTTGCTGCACTCTGGATTTGATCTGCAGCACTAAACAAATTTAAATACTTAATTAAATAATTGTTAGAAAAGATATCAAAACTAGAAACAAAAAGTATCATGTATATTCCAAGCAGGTTATATGAAGATTGTCATCTGGGATATGTCACTGACTTGAAGAAATATTTCTTTTTAAGCATATGTGCTATTATCTGTTTAGAGGATTGACCACTACAAGTTATTGTGGAAGGAAAGCAACATTCCAGGATTTTCATCATGTAAAGCAATCTGTAATTTTTTGCCTGCTAAAGAGGAGGTGGAAAGAATGATGACATATGGAACTATGCAAGAGAATAGTCATAGCTAGAAAACCAACAGGTAGCAGTGAAAATGTTGTTTGTCTTAGTAATTTGGAATGACATATGACTGAAATTCTCTAAAAGAGACCGGATAAGAAAAATTGAACTCACAATTCTCAGAGAAGCCAACAGGAACTTCACTTTCAAAATGATCCAGGTTAACCTTTAGAAAATCCTAGCCTAAGTACATAAAAGGGATTTCTGCATCAGGGGATTTGCTTGCATAAATCATTGGGTTTCTGTTCCTATAACGCAGCATGTCAGTGCTGTGTTTGTTCAAAGGGTATTCAACAAGTCTGAGAATGTAAGAATGAATTCCAATTTCATACAATGACTGCCTGAGAGCCTAAGAAGAGTTGGTTCTAGTTCAGCACATAATCATTTGAGTTTTCTGTTTGGGAAGAAACTGAGCAGAACATCACTGATGTTCTCAAATGCCTCCCATCTTTCAGTCCTCCCACACAGGAAGAAATGTTATAGATGTCTACAATGCTTGACTGCTCTTAAGATCTATTGTGGAGGATCTGTCTGTCAGTGACAGATGGCAGCTGAGGGACTTTTCTGTTCTTACCTGCATCATGCTCCTAGCATCTACTAGTTGTAGTAGCATTCCACTGAAATCTGCATTTTGCCTTAATGGGGTTTTCCTCTCCTCCTCACTTCTCACTACATGACTCATTTCTGTTTTCAGAATTCTTTATTTATTTTCTGCCCATATTTTTTACGTGCATTGGCACTGCACATTTATTGACATCGCACGCATCCTTTCTCCAGCCGAAAAAGACACCCTCGTAAGCCACAATTGCTTCCACATTTCAAGTGTCTCACGCGATCAGGAATTTCTGTGATACTTAGAGGTCACTGAGATAGGGGATATCTTGCCTTTTGTAACTGAAGGATTATTTAGCCTTTTGAATCATCTCTTTGGATCAGCTCCAGATGAATCATAGAATCACAGAATGGTAGGGGTTGGAAGGGACCTCGAGAGATCATCGGGTCCAACCCCCCTACCAAAGCAGCTCCCTAGCACATATTGCACAGATAGGCGTCCAGAGGAGTCTTGAATATCTCCAGAGAAGGAGACTCCACCACCTCCCTGGGCAGCCTGTCCCAGGGCTCCCTCACCCTCACTGTGTGAAAGTTCTTCCGCATGTTGGTGCGGAACTTCCTGTGCTCCAATTTGCAGCCATTGCCCCTTGTCCTGTCTCCACAGACCATTGAAAAGGGGCTGGTCATTTCCCCCTGCATCCTATCCAAACTATTCCTCCAGACATGATCGTTTCTGCATATGTCAGGTTAGAGAGATGTTTGCCAAACTTGTTTTTGATGACCCTCTGTAGAGCCTCTATCCCTTCCTTTGTTGTGTAATCCAATGTTTCACTACCCTTCCTTGCTAGAAAGGTTTCTTTATGGTTCCTGCTTCTGAATTGCTAAAATTTCAGCCTAGTACTTATCCCAGCTACACAGAGACCCCTTAATATTGTCCTGGTTTTCACTGAATTTTCTTCTTAGCAGCTGGTACAGTGCTGTGGTTTGGATTTAGGATGACAGGAATGTTGGTAACACATGGATGTTTTAGTTGTTGCTAAGCAGTGCTTAAACTAAGTTGAGGACTTTTCAGCTTCTCATACTGCCCTTGCCAGTGAAAAGGCTGAGGGTGTCCAAGAGGTTGGGAGGGGACACAGCCAGGACAGCTAACACCAAGTGACCAAAGTATCACAGAATCACAGAACTGTAGGGATTGGAAGGGACCTCAAGAGATCATCGGGTCCAACCCCCTTGCCAAAGCAGGTTCCCTAGGACAGGTCGCACAGGGAGGCATCCAGCGGGCTCTTGAACACCTCTAGAGATGGAGATGTCACAGCCACCCTGGGCAGCCTGTCCCAGGGCTCTGTCACTCTCACTGTGTAAAAGTTCCTCCGCATGTTGGTGCGGAACTTCCTGTGCTCTAACTTGCAGCTCTTGTCCCTTGTCTTGTCTCCACAGACCGTTGAAAAGAGGCTGGCCATTTCCCTCTGTGTCCCACACTTTGGATATTTATAAATATTAATAAGATCCCCTCTTAGCCTTCTTTTCTCAAGGCTGAAAGGCCCCACGTCACTCAGCCTTTCCTTATAGGGGAGATGCTCCAGGCCTTTAACCATTTTGGTAGCCCTCCTCTGCACTCTCTCCAGGAAATCCCTGTTCTTTTTATACCAGGGAGACCAGAACTGGACACAATACTCCAGGTGGGGCCTGACTAGGGCAGAGTAGAGGGGGAGGATCACCTCCTTTGACCAGCTGGCCACACTCCTCTTGATGCTCTCCAGGATCCCATTGGCTCTGTTAGCCACCAGGGCACACTGCTGGCTCATGGCCAACCTGCCATCCACCAGGACCCCACCTGGTGGGTACCGTATCATGTCATAATCAGTATATAAACTGAGGGAAATTGGTCAGGGGAGGTGGTGTTCCCTGCTTGGGGATGGGCTTGCATTGGTCAGTGGGTGGTGAACAATTGCATTGTGCATCACTTCTTTTGTATATGTTATTATTATTATTTTATCTTCTTTGCTGCCTATTAAACTGTTTTTATCTCAACCCTTCCTCATTCCACTGTGGAGGTGGGTGTGGAGAAATGAGCAAGTGTCTGTGTGGTGCTTAGTTTCTGACAAAGGTTAAACCATAACAAGAATATTCTGTGAACTTTTTACATGCTTGAAATATTTACCATTCTGACTTCTGCCAGTTACTACATATCAAGATGCCTTACACCAATGTATTCTCACATTGGTGAGCAAAAAGGATTATCCTAGTTTCAGCAACATAATCCAGGAATAAAGAGTGATTAAAGAAAATTCGTATGCTGAAGCAGAACAGGTATTTTGACAGTAGGAATAAACTCTTGTTTTGGACCTTTGGATGCAAACAAGCAATCCCAAATTCAGTTCAGTATCATAATCATGAGACCATTCTCATTCTGTAATTATAATCTATGTCACATTTTCAGAAAGAAGTAAAAAATAGTCTTTGTTTAATATTGCAGTCTTTCTGCTGGTGGAGGCTTTGTGTCAATGAGCTTTTTAAATGTGTGCCTCAAGTGGAGCAAACTTGGTCAAAGTCCAGTTTGGCATAATGCCATTTTGTAGACTGTTTTGTGACTGACTAGTTGTCAGAACTAGTCTAGTGGGAGAAGCTGAGGATTTTCAGATGCTACTGAACCTGAAAAGAATTCTCTGTCATTCAGGATTCTCTGGTTGTTTGGGTACATTACTTTCTCTGCTGCAGTCAACCATGCTTTCCTTCTGTTAGAAAACACTGGGGAGCCAGCAATTTTTTTTTCTGTCATGTTTAGCACCCAGACAGATCAGTATACCACTTGCATTTTAACTTTGATACAGGGAACAGTGGTTCAGATGCTGACAGAGTAGAGGAGATGGAAAACTGTTTTGAATTTGAAACCCAAATACCTGATGTGACTTAACCTGTTCTGATAAAACAATGTATCCTTTTGTAGCCACATGCAACTATAATCTGATCTAGGACTCAACCTCACTTTGAAATCCCTCACACATGCCTTTGCTCTTTCCTTATTAGTCCCAGAACAGAGAACTTAAGAACAAATTGCAAAGGAAAATGTAAGCACTGTAAGTCAGTGTTTATAAAGAGGATTTTTATTTTCCATTATTTCACTTCTGTGTTGCCCAGTGCTACCAGCTAATTAGCTATTTCTTCTGTCTCTTGGTAGGTCTCTCCCTTCAGAGAGGACACTCCAGGGTGCTACCCTTAATGATTTCTAGTGCAGGCTGGTTAACAAGAAGCATGGGGTGTCAGTATGATTCTGCCATGAAGTACTGTGTTGCTCTGCCATGGCAAATTAGTTAGGAGTTGAGATGCGTATTCTCATATTACAATTTCCTCCAGAACCCTCACTGCCCTTGTAATTTAATTCCTATGTAATAATTCCTTGGGTTTTAAACTTCATAAAGCAGAAGATTCTCAAAGGCATTCAACAGTGGGCAGAGCCTGATGGCCACAAAATCTCCCCATGGTTTACGGTCACTTCTTGGAAAAATCTCTACTTTTTGTGTGTATGTGTGCAGTAATAAAAGGGAACACTTGCAATCCCGACACAGGGCCCTGAGTGTACCCCTCTCTCCTGAAAGCTAAACTGCCTGGTCTCAGGGCCAACAATAACAGTGCAGCTCTCCAAATTTGAAGCTAAGTGAGGAAGAATCCATAGCAGGGCTCTCCATCTTTCTCTGAGAGCTGCTTTTAGGCTGGGCTTTCATACTTGTTTGGTGCCAGAGCTACATTGCACCTATGCCCATACCTGGCCGGGTACCCTGTTGATCAGAATCCTGACCCTGACCCTGACCCCATTTACTTCCTACCGTGACCTTGGACTTGTCTTATCACCATGGGCTCTTCTGCCAATCTCCACATTTGGCTGACCCTGTTTATTATTTCCAGACCTGCCATGCTTGCCTTCTTCAGGCACTGTAGACTTGGGCTCTGTTTGGGGTGACACTAGCCTTCCTGCCTTGCTGTCACCCTGGATGTGCCTCCCTTGTGGAGCACTCTGCCCTTGCTGCTCGCTGACAAGGACACCTTAGCTGTAATGCTTCAGTAAAATAAAAAGTTTAAAAGTTCAGGAGTAAAGACACAATAAAGCAAAATTGCTCCCAAAAACAAAAATGCAAATGCTTTGCTCAAAACCTTGTAAAATTCCTCTTTAAAGCATCTTTTGCTAAACTGTTTCTAATTGCAAGTATGAATTGTAGTAAAGGACTTTTTACAAAGCAAGAAATTGTCTTAATTGTAAGTAGGAAATTACCAGGACATGATTCTATGCATAGTTAACTTCAAACACAGATGTTATCAATATCTTGGGATTTTCTGGAGTTTTTATAGCATTTTAAAATGAACAATATTAGCATCAATTTAATTTGATTTCCAGGTATATTCCTACTTCCTAATATAAGCTTCATATTAGCTGCGGCTTTAGAGATTTTTACAAAATTTTTACCTGCACTTTAGTTTAACGATAGCTTTTTGTTAAGGTTTGACCACTACCAATTGTTGCACAGGTTCATAGTATCACTCTTTCCCTAGCCATAAAAATAAGTAGAACTGTCCTCATGCCTGGGTGCTATCCCTGCTGCTTAATAGGAGATGACTTTTAACTTGTATATATTTTGTTCTCTGTACTTCAGTGGGAACAAAAAACTCACCTTGTTAGTGTTTTCTTTATATGCCATAGAAGATGGATAAGCAGCTTGATGGGAAAAGTTTAGAGATGCAAGTAATTAATGTAGAACAATACATAAAATCCTTATCCTTCCAACCACGAAGTAGGACAAATTTCCTACCATTGCCAGGTAATATGGGCTTAAAGATCCAGGCTACCTGTAGAAAGGGTAGGGAAACTGGATATGGTGTATAGGCAAAACAAAGTAAGAATTTGCTCTTCTCCCAACTCCTGGAGAAAGTGATCCCCAGGGATCATGAGATTTATTCATTTTCATTTTTTGTGAATAAACACCTGGGCTCTGAGGACTGATTTTAATAGACTCCAAAACAAGACTGATGTTAGTAAAATCCTCATTTAAGGAGAGAAGGGGTGCATGAGAACCTGAATGTCCATGGAACAAATTTGTGTTCTGTGCTGGTGAGAAAGGACTGCCATTATAAATGGTGGTTTGTGATGAACTCATTAACACATTGCAGTGACTCATGAGGACCATTATAGACTATCATATGGGTTTTTTTTCCCTTTACATTTGAGCAGAAGGATGCTTTTCATCTCTGGTTGGCTATTTCTGATACTAGCTAGGGCATGTTTCAGGGCATTCTCCGTGCTTCATGCAGGGCTTATGAAAAGACTATTTTTACCACATGACTATTAGCAAGTCTCTCCAGTCCTCCTGCCTCTCTCAGGGTCAAATTCTCTTCTGAAAGTGTGCTTTGATTATGTAAGAGATATAAATTGAAATTCCATTGGGAACCTGTGGCTAGCATAAAGTTGAAGAGAAGATAATTTGTGTGGCTTTGCTAAACACAACCAGATCATTCTCTTAAATAACACAGTGGTTATTTTTATTCCCCCTGATGTACCAGGGGTTCAATAAATATCTAGTGTGTAAGTTGGGTTCTTTAACCAACTTACACCTTGTTCTTCTTCAAAAAAACTCATAAATCTAGTTGAGTTAGTGAGCATTTGTTGAATAGCTACATCTCTGTATATTATGACTAGGATATATGTATAAACTGATAATTCTGGTTCCACAAAGGGGATCCTCTTCTCTCTTAAAGCAGGCTGAGATCACTTTAACTTCCAACAATGGAATGAACACAACATATCATTATTGCATTTCACTGCATTTTCTGTGTGTGCAGATCATAGCCAGTCAGACTGACCTTCTCAAGAAGTGACTCTTCTCACTCCATTCCTGTGTGCTTGTGAACCACTTCTGTTTAAAAAAGAAGTCATGATATGTAAGAGAAACATACACTATACTCACACAATAGCAATATGGAGTATTGCAATGTATGTTTTGCAACTCTATACAAAAACTTGGGTTAACCAGCTTTGGGAAGTCTTCCCAAGTAAAAGTTTTGGGATATAAATGTTGAAGTCTGGGAAGAAGAAATAAGGAAAGAAAATGTATTTCAGAGTTGCCTGGACTTACGTGACCAATAAGACTGTGTGGAGACCTAGAGGGTACATGCACTGTAAAAGAATTTAAATAACCAAAATGTCTGTGGTTACAGGTGCATAGCAAGGGGTATCCAGGACTGCAAGCAAAGTAGTGTAGCAGACAGGATCAAAGACCAGAGCAGTGAGGATGAAGCTTTACATGTGCCTGGCATCACAGAGTGAGGAACTGCTTGTACATCTGTGTGGAACAAATGTCTTTCACTGGATTTCTGGGCGGAAAGTGACCTTAATGGGATGCAGACATACTCCAACTGCTCTGTTGTGCTGTCCCCTTTTTCCTGACTAGAAGCCCTGATTGCTAGATGTAATTAGCTGAAAGCAGCAGATTTGCTGAGTGCCAGCCACTGGCACAGCAGAGACTGCAAGATGGCAGTCATGTGATTTCTTAAGTACTGAGAGATGGCAATGGGAATTTGTCAAGAATGACACTTGACAGTTGTCAAGGACACTTGCCACGACAAGTGGAAGCAAGGAAGTAGGTAGAGGTGCAGGGTTTACTGGGCCTCCCTAAAAAAGGGTGTCAATACCAGTTTGGTTTGATTTAGTTGAGAGGAACAGTAGGATGTTAAATGAAGAATAAGTTTCAGTTCCTAGGGAGGAATGGCAAAGTGCTATTCAGAATTGAGAGATATGTATTTACTCTTTATTAGATGTATGAAATGAAGAGTCACAAGAGGTAGGTACATCTGGACTTACCTTGTGATGCCACTGAAGTTATCTTTGTCTTACAAGAACTGTTACTGATACTTGTTACTGATGCCTTCTGTAGTGAATGCAGAACCTCCACTTTTCTTCAGGGTGAGCTGAAAGAACTGGTTTGTCTTAGATCTACAAGAAATAGTGAAAAAGACACGTTGATACAATAGAAGTCTCAGCTCTCAGGGCTAACTGTCAGAATCCAAGCAAGAAACTGTATTATTTAAATATGTTTTAAGCAATGCCATGTAAATAATTTTTTTTTCTGGGTAAAAGAAATTCTAATCACATACAGTGGTATTTTCATTAGCCAAGATGTCACTCTTCTATTAATATTTGGCTTTAGTGAGTCTATGATACACACTCATTTAACTCCTTTTGTCCTAGGAGAGAAGGAATTATAAACATAATTCTGTATATATTACATTACTGCTACTGGAGAATTTCAGTTCTGCCTCAGTGGAGAACCACATCTCACTTGTTAGAGTGATGCCTCAGAAAGCTGGAATCAAAACTCACTAGCCTTGGTGACTAGTAAGCAGGTGTCCTTTATTGAAGCGCTGGGCACACAGGGGATCGTTCCTCCAAATGTGGGCTCCCATTGAAGCCAAATTTCTCATATTTATAGAGATTACCTCTACATATTTATTATCATTTCTAGGTAAAGGCAGAGTTATGCTAATTATTTCTAAGAAGTCATTTACACTAACTCCTCCCAGATAGAGCATGCTCAGTGACGCTCAGGGGGTCTTCCGGTGGTCTTCATGGATGAAGGCTGGATGCCTTCCTGGCTCTCAGCACAAGCTCTTTACGTTTCTCCTCCATGCTTATCTGGGCTCCCAACACCTGCACCGACTAGTTAGTGCTTCACTGAAAACAAGATATACTCTGTCTCCTACTTGGTCATTAGTCGTATCATTTATGACTTCTCTATCTCCTGCTTCCTCTAGTTTCAAGGCTGTTGCACTATTATGGTTCAGTTTTGTAGCCACTTTCATGAAACCGCTTATGTGATTACTGCTAAAATCCAAAACTAATCTATTCCTAAAAACACACAAATTCTTCCTTCTTTATCTTCAAGGCAGTTACTGTTGCATTGTTATGGTTAAGTTTTGCAGCTGCTCTTACAAGCAGCTTACACAGTTACAGCTTTCTCCTAAACTAAACTATTCTTAAAACCATGAACATTCTTATATTAAAGTTATATCAATTGTCTCTTAAGCTACACTTATATCAATCTATTCAGCATGATTACATTTCATTGAATCAAGAGGTAACAATACTGGCGGTCAGAGATGTAAAAAGAAACACCACCAAGAAGATGACTTCTTTAGAAACAAGCTTTTTATTCTGGATTTGTCAGAGTGTTGAATGAGAGCTTTCTTCGTATTCTCACGTTTTCTGTCTATTAAAACTTCACTTTCCTTCTTGTGATTTTAGTTTTTGAAAGTAACTGAGAAAATGAGGAGTCACTTACAAAAGGTATAGAATCATAGAAGTGTCTTGGTTGGAACGGACCTTTCAGATCATCAAGCTGAACCATCACCCTAACCTGCCAAATACACCCCTAACCATGTCCCTCAGCACTGCATCTACACACCTTTTAAATCCCTCCAGGGATGGTGACTCCACCACTTCCCTGGGAATCCTGTTCCAGTGCTTGACAAACTTTTGGTGAAGATTTTTTCCCTGATATCCAATCTGAACCTCCCCTGGTACAACTTGATGCCATTTCCTCTTTCCCTATCACTTGTCTCTAGGGAGAAGAGGCCAACCCCTGCCTCTCCACATCCTTTCAGGTAGTTGTGGAGAGCAATTACATCTCCCCTGAACCTCCTTTTCTCCAGACTAAACAGCCCCAGCTTCCTGAGCCACTCCTTGTAACATTTGTCTTCCAGTCCCCTCACCAGCCAAACTGCCCTTCTCTGGACATGCTCCAGGGCCTCGATGTCTCTACTATAGTGAGGAGCCCAAAACTGAACTCAAAACTGAGGCTCAAGGTGGGGCCTCACCAGCACTGAGTACAGAGAGACAATTACTTCCAGAGCCCTACTCACCACAATATTCTTAACACGCCTGGATGCCATTGGCCTTCTTGGCCACCTGGGCACACTGCTGGCTCATCTTCAGCTGGCTGTCAACCAGCACCCCCAGGTCCTTCTCTGCCAGGCAGCTTTCCAGCCACTCTTCCCCAAACCTGTAGTGCTGCTTGGGGTTGTTAGGACCCAAACGCAAGACCTGGCACTTGGCTTTGATGAGCCTTATACCACTGGCCTTGGCCCTTTGATCCAGCCTGTCCAGATCCCTCTGTAGGGCCTTTCTGCTCTCAAGCAGATCAATGATCCCACCTAACTTAGTGTCATCTGTGAACTTACTGAGGGTGCACTTGATCCCCTCATTAATAAAGATATTAAAGAGAACCGGGCCCAGCACTGAGCCTGAGGAACACCACTGGTGACTAGCTACCAACTGGATTTAACCATGCACCACCACTTGCTGGGCCAGGCCATCCAGCCAGTTTTTTACCCAGAGTACAACTGTCCAAGCCAAGAGCAGCCAGTTTCTCTAGGAGAATGAATGCTGTGGGAAACAGTCTCAAAAGCTTTGCTAAATCCACATAGACAACATCTACAGCTTTTCTCTCATTCACTAAGTGGGTCATCTTGTTATAGAAGCAGATCAGGTTGGTCAAGCAGGACCTACCCTTCATGAACCCATGCTGACTAGGCCTGATCACCTGGTTTCCCTGCTTGTGCCACATAGTGGCACTCAGGATCATCTGTTCTGTAACCTTCCCAGGCACCTATGTCAGACTGACAGGTCTGTAGCTTCCCTCTGTCCTCCTTCCAGCCCTTCTTGTGGATGAATGTCACATTTCAAGTCAACTGGGCCCTTCCTGGTTAGCCAGGACTGCTCATAATTAAAAATGGCTTGGTGAACACATCTGCCAGCTCCCTCAGTACTCCGGGGTGGATCTCATGTGATCCCATAGACTTGTGTATAGGTGCTGGAGCAAGTCCCTCACCTGTTCCACTTGGACAACAGGGGCTACATTTTTTTTTCCCCTCCCTGTCCTCTAGCTCAGCGGTCTGAGTACTCAGGGAACAACTGCTTTTATTGTTCAAGACTGAGGAAAAGAAGGTATGGTATATTGTATTCTGAATCAGCAACAAACTTCCACCTCTCACTGGTATGTTTAAAATATGAACACTTTCTTCTAGTTCCCACTGGGAAGAGTGGAAGTAACTAAAATCTATACATGAGGGGTAGTAAGAGCAACTATCAACTCAGTCATTGCAGAATGTCAGATGAATATTATTTCACTACAAAATATGAACATGGAGTCATGAATTAAATTTTGTGCCCCTCTATTGGACATGTGTGAAAGTGTATACAGAAGCAGACGCATTGGATTTTTGGGGGTTTTTTTAGACATAACCAGAACACACCCCTAAGAAATAACCACCATCCTCTGTAGGAACTGTGAAATACAAGATATCAAAGAAGCAAGAATAAGGAACATATTTTTGTTGACACCAAACACCTTGGAATTACCCATTAAAAAAGGGGGTGGCAAATTCCGTACTATCACAAACACAAATGCAGTACTTTCTATTCAATATACCTCTTGTGAACTATCATGAGAAAAATCTAAAAAACCCCAAACTTTGTAGTGCATCAAAAATGAAGTTTGCATAATTCACTGCTTCCTTAATGTGAAGTCTATGAGATTGGCAGTGGGGATCCCCTTAAGTACTTGTGATGAAAATGTTATCGTGTCCATACAGAGCTTTTTAGAGGTGTGGTAGGATGTTGAATTAAATGGCTGGGAAGGAAATGCACATTACATAGCTTTTTTGTCTTTCAGCTACAATGCTGGCTTGAAGGAAATTTCATGTGCCAACAAAATTAGTAGATGTGTCAACATCAAACATTACATATTAAAGCATGAAGAAGGCAAATGATTTGTGTAAGCAAAACAAAACCCAACAAATTAGACCAGTTTCCAAAATGCAGAAGAAAATTCCTGGCAAACATGTCCCTTGCAAACGACTTCAAAGCTTCTCATTTCCTTACTTCTTTGAGGACACATAACAACAAAGAAAAATATTCAAAAACATGTAAGGCATTGAACTCAGCACCAGTCACGGTTTCCAGGGAATAACTAGGGACTGCATGTGGATATCTACTGTCATCTGTCAAGAATTTACTTGTCACGCAGCAATCAGCTGGTTTCCAGGACTGGTTTCTTGATTTCCTTATCAGCATTTTTTTTCTGATAGAATAATAGCTAAAATACTCAATTGTAAAGAATGGAAGCTACATGTGATAGAGAGCCAGAACTTGGAGTTACCATTTACCAGAAGTAAAAGGTAGTTGTAACAATGTATAACAGCCATCTGTGGTTATGTACTAAAATCCACTGTTTTTCATCAGCATCACCAATCACCAGCACACCTGGAGCTAAGGGTCTGCAGAGGAGAGCTCCAGCAGAAAAGCAGGGAAGTAATCAGTGTGTTTACTTTCCTTATCTAAGCCACAGCATTTCTTCAGGTTAAGAATGAGAATAGCTGAAAAACTAGGATCTAAATTGTGCGAACTCCTGCAAAGAAGAGAGAACCAGTCAGCCATCATTTTTCAGTATGTTTTGCTGGACTTAAACATTATTTCACCTTCAGTTTTAAAAAGCTGCTGAACAGTATCTTGCCTGTACTCCCAGAGCTTGCTCTCACCCTCCATGTTTCTCACACTGACAAGCATGGTGCCAGAGAAGGTAATGTGGGCAGCAAAAACCCCAGCATCTGGAGGGCCTGTTGGTATACAGAAGTCCCCAGGCAGCACCTGGCCTGTGAGACCCCAATCCCTGTGAGGCTTCTGGGAATTTTATGCTTCTCACTGGCCGTGCCCACCCTGGGCCTCTGCTGGGTCTTCCCCATTCTGTATACCCTGCTGCTCTACGGTTTTCTCCCATGACAGACCCTGGCAGAGCTTCTGAGCTCCCCTGCTGGTCAGGGAGTCAGGAAAACATAGGGTGCTGTGCTGCCAAAGGGAACCCAGCACTTGTAGCATACTCCTGTGGGCAAAACCGTCAAACCACGTGGATTTGTTAGAAGCATGCTGACTGTAGGAGAAACTGTGGTTATTCACAAAAATTAAATTAGCAAATACCCACGCCTCACCCCCCTTATTCACTTAGTATTCACTCTTTAGGAATTCGCCCGGGCAGCACGTTTATAAAGCATCCCTTTACCCGTCCTTACCAGCAGATGGCAGATTTGCATAAGGAATTGGCTGCCCTGGGCTCCCTGAGGGCCGGGGGACGATGGCGGCCTCTGGTGACCTGGGAAGATGGCGGGGGCGGGGGCCCTGAGGGGAGATGCGGGCAGGGAAGGTGTGGAGTGCGGCAGCCTCCAGCCCACGCGACCTCCGGCGATGGGAGGCAGGCTGGCTCGGGGGACAACAGATCACAGCAGCATAGGGGGAAGGAAGACTCATGGGGCCTGAGGCAGGGCACTGGGGTTTGCCCACCCAGGTGGCACAGGGCAGCCATAGAACTGCTCACTGCCTATTGCTCTCAATGTGGTGGCTGCAGGCTCTCCAGAATGGGCTCTTTGCCTTCCCGATGGCCTCCTCATCAGGGCAGTTCTTGCCTTTCTGGGAACTCTCAGCTGTCAGACAGCCTTGCCAGCAGCTGTCCTCTACACAGCCTTCCCCTTCCACCCTTATTTACAGGGTCCTGACAGCTGTTCCTGCTTTTTTGCTCACCTACTAGAAGTACTAATTGCCTCAGTTTATAAAAGGTTGGATAAGCTGCAGAAAAGAAGAAAGACTAACCAAGAAAAGCCGGGTATGGTGAACACTCAGAGTTCATCAGCTTCTGTTTCGTTTAAAGATCGATGCTCAGTGACATGCCCAAGGTTGCCAGTCCTGCACTCACTGTGGAAACCATCAGATCATTCCCACCAGCCAAAGCTGTCTGCAGTCTGAGTAGGGTATCAAGGCTGGCTGCAGAAACCCTGGACTTCTCACTTGATTTCCTTAGATTTTTTTTTTGGTGCTTTGCAATATCATTTGCAGCATTAGAAGTCAGTCTGTTCTCAGCTTAGGTAGCTCCCACTCTGGCTGTATCTGATAGAAAACTTGAAAACATGTCTTTGTTTTCTTTGTTTGTTCTCTCTGTTGAAAGACAAACTGATAGAGCTTACATGAGGCTAATGTAATACTGTTTTTTATCGTGCAGTAAAATTTCCTCATACACAAAAATGTATACTCTCTGGTGTGGTCTAACTTGCAAGAGCTTTCTCAGAAAAAAACCAACAAAGGCCATAGGTTCAGAAGTTCTCTTTTTCCTGGAATTTCTGGAGTGTTAGCAGCTGCAACAGTTCCAGTAGACTAAACCAAATAGGAAGAAATACCAAATTGAGAACATGCACTTCGCAGGAGACAAATACAGGCCCAGTACCAAACACACAGTAATCCCAGATGGCACTGCTGAACTGAAGTAATGCAACATGACAAAAACATCAGTGTATTCTATGCCGTTTCTTTATAAACACAATTTTTTTTTACTAGCACATGCATTAGAGAGTCCTTTGACTCTCTATTTGCTGGCCTTTTCGTAGAGAACTGTCCCAGAGAATAATTGCTTGATAAAGGAAGGTTCTCAATTATGGTTGTTAAACCTCCCTGGTGAGGTCACCTGCTTGAGTGTTCCATGGCAGCCCTGTGGGTGAGTTGGGCTGCGAGGTGCATGTGGCTTCCTTTAAACTTGGGCTGGTGTTCTCCTGTGTTAGTGGTGCTCAGCTGGATTTCACATGTGAAAAACCTTACTACCCTGAATTGGTGTGAATATATTCCTCTGGGAAACTCAGAAAAACTGCTTTTAAAATGGATGGTCTTTAATTAGCAGCAGTAATCTGACACTTTACTAGTCAGTAACAGTGATTGCTAATGATTGTTAAAGGCAACAGACATCTAACTGTCTTTACATGCTTCTACTCACTTTCATTTCTGTTCCAGAGTAACTTGGACATTTTCAAGGCAGGGCTGTAGGCTGCAGTACAGGGTGAAGAAGGTCAGTGCATGTGGTAAATCAGGCTTTCACAGTTCTGCAGAGCTACTGGGAGCCTGTAAATCATGGCTGCATAACCCCTGCAGATTGTGTGATAGAAGTAAAATTCATGGAAAGCAATTGCATGAAGATTCTGGAGGTTGACATAAAACTAGAGAGCTTTTCTAGCTACCGGAGACTACTTAACTAGACCTAAGTTTAATATTCTGTGCTGAATGTGCAATCTTCACGTTCACATATTCTGTATTTTCAATACTATATAGATAATATGCTTTATTTCTTAAACTCATAGGAACTTGTAAACTACCTGTTGAAGTATACACTGAGAAGTATGAGTTAACGGTTAGAGAAGTACTAAGAAAGCAGTCTTTTCCTTATTTGCTGGTAGCAGGTATAAATTCCTGGTACATCTTTTGGAGAAGCAGAAGATTATCAGAGGAAGAAAGAGACCTGAGCAGTGATGGTAACACAGCTGCATACTGACATTTCTGTTAGCCTTCTGTACAACAAATGGTTTCTGACTTTACAGGCAGGCCTTCAGCATTGCTTGAATGTTACTGTAACACAGTTTCAGTTTCTACATAACTTCAGAAATGTGACTAATAGGAATAATGATAAGTACAGAAGCATGTAGGGTCCTTGTATTGTACTTTCAAGAAGAGCAGTATCAATTCTAGGAGACAAAGTTAAGAAATTTTCTATGTCGGGTTAAAGCAACGATTTCATTACCTTTCCTATAATCTGTTTGTTTCTTTGTGGGGGTTTTGGGGTAGGTTTTTTGGTCTTTGGTTTTTTTTGGGTTTTTTTTCCAGATTCTGATCACTGGAGATGTTAGGAGGATGCAAAATATATAGAAGTACATGCTGCATAGGGTTATGTATGCATTACTAGGCTTCTCCTTGAAAGTCAGCTAATACGCCTGGAGTATAGAGAGCCTGCTGTCTGCCCAACTAGTGAAAAGAGAAAGAAACTCTGTTGAGATATAGATCATTTCTGTATCTTAATAGATGCTGTTGGGATAAAGCAAAACAGTTCTAAGTGTGACTAAAATTCACACAAAAGATGTCCAAAATTGTACCATTTGGTAGAATTAAGTATGTGACAATAGTTTCCTATATTGTCATTCATAAATGTGTGAATTACATAAATTTAGTTTATGATTTCTCACTTTCAAAAATGTGAAAATTGATACTGGACAAAATATTCCAGGAATCTTTCAGTGGAATGCTTTAAAATGCCTGTGTTAAATAGATACTGACCCATGACTGTACTCCAGAGTGGAATTAATAGCATTTTCTGGTCACCTGTCCTTGTGCCCTATTTAAGGGTAAAAGGTATTCCAATTTTCATGACTGTAGGCCTGTGTGGGTCACATTAACTGTGACAGTTCATTTTGTATGGGCTGGTAAAGAGCTGTTAGGTAATGGCAGCTTTCAGTTCCTGCTGAGCTTAGAAATCACAGGAAGAGAGTAACTCCCTTTAAAACGCTGTTTTGAATCTGTTCAAAAAACTTTTTTAGAAAGTTAAAGTTTCATGTGCAGTTGTTAATTATGTCTAGAAAATGTCTGCACTCCCTTTATGCATTAGACATGCATTAGATGTGTTTGTGTCCATGAAGATGAGTATTTCAACAGTTCTTTGGTTTATAAATTCAACTGTTGTTTAAAAAAACCCAAACTTGGCTAATATAATGAGTTTCTTAGGTGTGAGCAGCTCGACAGTTTTGTCACATTAAACAGAGCGTTAGCATTGATATTGTGAGCTTCTACAGACAGAATTATTATCAACATCAAAGGGAAGTCATGCATGGCCATATTTTTTGTATGCGGGCATGCAAATTTATATGTGCATCCTCTTCTGCAGTAGGTCTGTTGCTTGATCTTCCTTTTCCTATCCTTTACTGGAAAGGGCAGGAGAGAAGTGTCTTGAACTGACAGGCATGTGCTGAGTTGAGCACTTCAGGAAAAAAGAATTATACTCAGTTCCAGTGAGCCTTGCACTGAAGAGCAGCCACCAGAAAGTCATTCTGAATACCCAGATTGACGGTTTGTTTTGAAAGAGGGACTAGAGCATTCAGATGTGTGAATATTATAAAATTTAAAAAGCAAGTTATTTGAATAGTACATAACCAATTTCTGTGTCTTGCACATTGTCTGAACTCTATTCCTTTACAGGATGTGGCAGCCTTGAAAACTCTCAGATTTTGATTTTGAATTTTAAAATGCTGGTGCTTTTTTTTGTGTGTGGTTTTTGTTTTGGTTTTTTGTTTGTTTGGTTGGGTTGGGTTTTCGAGGGTTTTTTTGACGGGTTTTTTGGCTTAAACTTGTTAGTACTTTTGGTTGAACATTAATTCAAATCTATGGCACAGTGTTTGGCAGAGGTAAGTGATGTTGCAAGGCTCAGTGAATTGCCAGCATGTTGCCTTTCCTGTGGAGTTGCATTTAAGTGGAGAAGCGTGACTCCAAGGATAGATTTGTTTTCTATCTAAGGCTGCAAAGTGTCTGGCCTTCAGGAGACAGTTCAGGTGAAGAAACACAGCTGAAAAGATGAGAGAGGCCAGGAGGCATGCTGGGATCCACACAAGGCTTGGGCTAGACCATGTTACTGCAGGACAGTTTCAGCCTTCCCTGCCCTCAGATCTGGTCACTGTTGAATTCCGAAAAGCATGGAGCATCTTGTTTCTGGCTCATTGTGTGATGCCCTCACTCTCTGCAACTGCCTTAGTGCTGTACAGCTATGCCCCGTTGGGAGGGTGTCTTGAGAAAGTATCAGCTCTCTAAGCTGCTCCCTTGAGTCTCCCATCTGCACCTCCTGATGGGCTGTCACTTTCCCAAAGAGCAGAGCTGCCTGCCTGAGTCCTGATACTATCTAACCAAGGCAGTACTTGCATTCAGTGTATTGAATTGTTTCAGAGAAAAAAGGTCAGGATTTCAGGAAGATTCAGTTTGGAATTAGGGCATTGGAGAGACAAAAGACAGGTTGAAGCAAGGCTGTGGCCAGTGAGAGTCATGACATAGTCATCACTGCCATGTCACCAGCTGTCTGCTGTCATAACAGTTTCTGTGAAAGCAGGTTTCCCTTCAATGGCTCTTTTTTTCGGCATGTAGTTTTCTTCTCAGTTTGCCTGCTGCATCACTTATTGCTGGTAGCACATTCAGTCCTCCTTCCACAGTGAGCTTTTGAAACTGCCGTGTTTCCTACAGTATCCTGCTGAATTGTGGCCTTACAAGCTTCAGTAATAAAGCCAAGTTTCAATCAGTAAACAAGAAGGATCTACCTTGATCATAAAAAAAGCAACAGAGGCAACCCATGTGTCACAAAATCATCAGTATTTCTGGAAATCTGTATTAAAGAAGTTATTATCTTTAAAAAATATCCATGAGAAATTTGTATATTGGCTGAATAAATAAGAGGTCTCAGATTTGCTTGGTTGAATTTACAGGCTTAAAGGAAAACAAATAAACAAACAGAAAACCTTTACGACGTTCTTACTTAAGGATTACTGTCATAGTTTTGTGTGGCTGGATTCTGGTGGAGCAGAAGGGCTGCAGGGGTGGCTTCTGCAAGAAGCAGCCAGAAGCTCTCTGCAGGCCCCACAGAGCAAATACCAGCCGGCTCAAGGCTGGAGTTGTTGCTGACCAAAGCTGAGCCCATCAGTGGTGGTCACAGCACCTCTGGGAATCATATTTAGGAGAAAGAAAACCATAAGCAGCTGCTTTTTGTCACCAGAGAAAGGAGTGAGAAGATGTAAGAAATTGTGCAGACACCAAGGCTAGGGAAGGGTGGTGGAGGAGATGCCTCAGGTGCCAGAGAGCAAGATGCCCCTGCAGCCCGTGGAGAAACTCATGGTGGAGCTGGTGTCCCCCCACGGCCCATGGAAAAGGCTGAGACTCCACCTGCAGCCCGTGGAGAGGCCCCACTCTGGAGCAGGAGGAGACATACAGGAGATGCTGTGACCCGTGTTGGAGCAAGACTGCCAGCACTTGCAGCCCGTGGAGAGAGACAGAGACACAGAGATGAGCGAGAGAGAGACCCACACTGGAGCAGGTTTGCTGCGGGCAGGGGCGGGGGTGGACTTGTGACTCCATGGAAGGCCTGGCTGGAGCAGACTTGGCCTGAGACACTGAGAGACATTCTATGATTTACGCCTGCACCCCATAGCAGTGACCCATGCTGGGGCAGCTGGTGAAGAGCTGAAGCCCCGTGGGAAAGGACTCACTTTGGGGAAGTTTGTGAAGGACTGTCTCCCATGGGTCAGACACCACGCTGCAGCAGTGGAAGGCTGTGAGGAATGCCCCCCACACATCCCCCTGGCTAAGAAGGAAACTGCTTCTGAGGAACTGACTGAACCCCCCATTTCCCCAGTCCCTACCCCTTCCTGTGTGACAATGGTGGGGGAAGAAGGGAGCGAAATCCTGACTAAAGTGAAGTCAGCTAAGAAGGGAGGGTTGGGGGGAAGGTCTGGCCACACTTCTCATTACCCGACTCTGGTGTCACTGGGTGTGCAGTGCAGTGTAAAAATTAAATCGTTTTCTTTCCTTTATTCTGTGTTGAATCTGTTTTGCCCGTGACACTGACTGTGGAATGATCTCTCCCTGTCCTTATCTCCACTCCTAAGCCTCTCGATATATATTTTCTCCTCTGTCCAGCTGAGAACAGGAGTGATAGAGCAGCTTTGGTGGGTGTCTGGCCTCCAGCCAGGGTCAAACCACCACAGTTACCTAAGTCTCAAAGTAGGTGCCTCAGGCCTAAAAGGATGCATCAAAGGATTTAATTTTAATATAGGTTTTATTTAAGAGTCTAGACAATATAAAGAAAAGCTATGCTTTTCTGTAATAAGAGTCAGAGATAAGGGCATGGCAAAGAAAAAAAAATACAAAGCAAAGACTTGGTTTGCTTTTAGCAACAATTGTGTGTCCCCCTCTTGAATTTTGGATACAGTTTCTGGACTTCTGTAAGACAAAGATTGTTGCCAGTGGAGCAGGACTAATTCTGTGTTGTTAATTGCTGTGGCTATAACCAGAAATACATATATATTAAGGTTAAGAGATTTCTCAGGTGAAAAAAAAAAACACAACTCAAATTGCATGAATATCAAGAGACATCAGAGCTCATGGCATCTGTTTAATCACTTGCTTTATATAAAAGTGTAAATAAACCAGTAAGACTACAGGTTGTCTGTTAAATTCAAGTGTGCAAGAGCTATCCATTCTGTTAATCCATGCAATGTTACCTTGGGTATTGGCATTTTAGGTATTAATTGCTACGTTCTGAGGCAACAGTAAGATGTGTTCCCTTAAAAATGCTGTTTTCTTGAATCCTTGTGTTGACCTTCAACTTGTAACAACAACAACAAAAAATCCTTTTCCAAACCTTTGCAAGAAATACAGAAGTATACGAGACTGTGTTTGTTTGAATTCAAGAACCAAAATCCTACATTCATAATTATTACATCACTCAAACCACTTAACGCATCCTTTTAAAATCCAGCCTGTTTGTATTTCCTTCCCTTCTAAGCTAAGGAATTTTTCTTTGCCTGTTAGTGTCATACCATTTTGAAATTTTTGCAAAACTCATCTGGAGGAAGTAAGGAAGGATATTGAACCTGTGCCAGTATAGGAAGGTATGGAAACACCAGGTGCCTTAATCAAGCAATAAGGTAAGGAGCTTTCCATGTAGGCTGCTGGAGGTCTTAGCAAAGGCCAGGGTGAGCATGAGCTGAGGCTTCTTCTCACCTGCGAAGATGAGACTTGCTATGGCATTGAACTTGTCATCCAGAACTGTGCCCAGCAGAGCTCTTGCCATACCCAAGGGCAGGTGCCATCATTCTTACAGCGCCGCTCTGTCAGCCCTTGCTGCCTACACAAGTGAAAACAGTGCATCAGTTAAACCAGTTAATTAGGTACCTCCTTAAACTAGAACAATTACATTTTTCCTGAATATAAAAGGAGTGAGAGATAGAAGCTAAACTAGCATCTGAGTTAAAAGAGTGTATTGGGATATTGTTACCAGAGTGGACCCTTGGATACTTAATTTAACACTACATGGTTTTAAACTGCATGGGCTAATGAAGACACTGGAAGCACTATCTGGCATTCAGACTGACTGTGTTTTGACAAGCTATGCCAAAAGAATGTGTTGCAAACATGAAGGCATCTGGTCCCATGCTTGAATGATATTTAATACAGTGGAATTTATAATCCTGAAAACTGGTCAAATGTGCAAAAAAAAAATAGTACTTTATTCCATTGTTTTCCAATTAAATAAAATCTTATCTCTGTTCTAAGGAGGCATGACTGCTTGAGAAAAAAAATTATAAAAGGAGATAAACCACACATTGACAAAATGGGCTTTATGATCTTCTGCCCAATGACAGCTGCATTATCTACTGTAGCAGAGGTGTGAGTCTAAGCCATTTTCCTGCAGTGCACCAGGGGTTTATTGCATTCTTGCTTTTTCTTATGGAAATAAATTGTAACACTGTATGTGACTGAGCTGAGTCAAAAGTGAGCCAATGTGCAAGTGCTTCTTCAAAAACTGAGTAGACATATAGAGGGGCATGTTTCAAGCTCTAACATGTCTCATCTTGTAAACTGTGCTCTGCTCTCACTCTGTAACTCAATGGAACCATCCAGTTTTGCACTGTTTTGCAAACAGAATAAAATGATAATTACATCTGTCTTTTCTCTGTTGGGGTGTAAGGCTCGGATCTTTTCAGATTTTACAACTGTTGTAAGACAGGAACATCACTGAATTTTACAGTGTTCCTTTTTGTGATTTCAAATTTTATTTGCATTGCTGCTTCAGTAAAGATTCTAGTTGGGCAAGTATGTGTTTACATTTGTGAATAAGCTTAAATGCTTTGAGGGATTAGAATTTTAAACCAATAGATTGCTGGGATGTTTACATTGAGACAGACAGCTATAAATCCAGAATTTGGGGACAAAACTTTTAGGAGAAACCCATTATGCTGGTAATGGTCTGCAGAAGCTTTCACAATCATGTTGATAGGTGGAGTCTGGCTCAGGTCTATAGCAACCAAAAGATGAAGCTGTGGTTGGATGAAGAATTCCCTATCACAAAACCCATGAATCTACCACCTCAGTTGCCCACTATACCCCCAAGGCCAGAGGCATAACCTTGAGTGAACTGCTTCCCCACAGTCCTAGGTCAGAGTAGCAGCACAGGTAACAGAGGAAGTTCAGACTCCTGTGGAGTGTGCAGATGCCCAAATCCATTCAACCTATACTCAGTGTGACCAAAGGAGAGCTCTTTTCAGAGACAATGTTGCTAGCATATCTCTCCAAGAGCCTTTTCCCTTGCCCAGGCCATACATCATTCTACTGACTTCTCGATTTCTATTGCAAAGCCATGTGGCTGAGCCAGCTGTGTCCCCCGCTTAACATTGCAACTCTTTGCTGCTGTTTAAGTCCTGCACAGACAAGGCTGTGCCTGTTCCTTTCTCCCTCACACTCCTGTTAGTCCCCTCACAATATCTATTTTCCTTGTCCTTTTGACTGCTCCTTTATGTGAGGGGAGGTAGGCTTTGGATTGTGTCTTGCTATGCAAATGAGCTATTGCATGTAAAATATTTTCTTGACTCTCCCCTTTGATGTCTATAAGTGCAGGTTTTTCAGGTGACGTCTATAGGCTCAGTAGGCTTCAAAGAAGTGGAAAAAATCATTGACTTTTTATCACCAGATCCACAAAGTGTGTAGGGCTTTCTCCTTCAGTCTTCTCTAAAAGCTTCCCAGGGGTAACTGATCAGGTGGTGTTGTCTGAGTCCTTGTATTTCTTTTAGGAATAGTGGAGAATGGCTCTCCTCTTTATTTTCCGTGTTTTGCCCTTGCTATGTAGATCTGTCAGGCAGAGAAAGACCTGGGGGTGTTGGTTGACTGCAGACTGAATATGAGTCAGCAGTGTCCCCAGGTGGCCAGGAAAGCCAATGGCATCCTGGCTTGTATCAAAAACAGTGTGGCCAGTAGGTCTGGGGAGGTGATTGTGCCCCTGTACTCAGCATTGGTGAGGCCACACCATGAGTGCTGTGTCCAGTTCTGGGCTCCTCACCATAAGAAGGACTTTGAGGTCCTGGAGCGAGTCCAGAGAAGGGCAACCAGGCTGGTGAAGGGGCTGGAGGGCAAATCCTATGAGGAGCAGCTGAGGGAGCTGGGGATGTTTAGTCTGGAGAAGAGGAGCCTGAGGGGAGACATATCACCACTGACAACTATCTGAAGGAAGGTTGTAGAGAGGTAGGTGATGGTCTCTTCAGCCAGGTGACAGGAGACAGGACAAGGGGAAATGGCATGAAGCTGTGCCAGGGCAGGGCCAGGTTAGATGTTAGGAAAAAGTTCTTCACTGAAAGAGTTGTCGGGGCCTGGAACAGGCTGTCCAGGGAGGGGGTTGAGTCACCACCCCTGGATGTGTTTTAAAAAAGGGTAGATGAGGTACTTAGGGATATGGTTTAGTTTAGGATGAGAACGGTTGGACTTGATGATCTTGAAGGTCTTTTCCAACCTTGTCATTCTGTGTGTGATTCTGTGATCTCTTTTTCAGCATATTACACTGCTTAATTTCGTTTCTGTGACTGTGCAGGCGTTGTTTGCATGTCAACCACACCAGATTAAGAGAAATTCTTTTGCCACAACAATATGTGCTCTGTGACAAATGAGAGACTAAAAGCATTTTTCCTATTCTCACTCATACTTCAGAGCTTTCCTTACAGAATTAATACAGCATATGGATAGCTCAAATATTATCTACTCTTCTCAGCATAGCACCAAGAAAGAAATTCAGGGTATTGTGTTGTCTTGTGTTGAATACTTTATTAGGTAAACAATAAAATACAGCACAACATAAACATGAATTCAAGGATAAGACTAAAAGCTCAATAAATCCTCCGCCTTGGAGAGCGATTACTGCAGAAAAACAGATGACCTGTTATTTAAACCTGGAGAAAACAGAGGTAACTGAAGCTCTACCAAGCTCTTGGCCCAAAGAACTTCTGCATGCTCTTAATTCTTACTGCAACAAATGATCTTACAGAGTGCCAAACCTGAAACAAGAAGAGTTGAAACAAAACTTTCTGCATTCTCGTTTAGGAATAAATCACAGTCTTCACTCAGGTCTTAGTTGACAAAATGTGAGAGATGCATCAAGAATCTGCTTCAACAAGAAATGCTTCTTTTTGGAAAAACACCAACCAAATCCAAAACCAAACAACTTGCAAAAAACACAACCTCTTTTAAAAACCACTGGGTGCCAGTATTGTCTTATTATGGCAGTGTCATTTCCCTCCTTTATAAACTGTTGCTGTTTGCCCTTAACAATGACACAAGTCCTAAATGCAGCAATGCTGGCTGCCCCGTCCTTGGCAGTGTTCAGGACCAGGTTGGATGGGGCTTTCAGCAACCTGGTCTAGTGGAGGGTGTCCCTGCCCATTGCAGGGTGTTGGAAATAGATGGGCTTTGAGGTCCTTTCCAACCCAAACCATTCTCTGATTCTATAAAATAGTGGTTTGTCCTTTGCATCTGAAGAAGTTGTGTAATACTGAGCAGGGTTTCCCCTTATGTTTGCTTTACATGAGTATCTGGAGTCATCAGGAAGTTCCCCTTTTAACCCTGCTGTTTGTGATGTCTTCTTAATAGAAGGGAGGCTAATAAATCCTAATGCCTCAGGCACTGCTTTCCCATGCTGTACACTCTGAGAGCGATGCTCCTGCCTGGATGTTTCTGCAGCCAGGCAGAGCAAAGTGGCAACCTAGTGATTCTGTGATTCTATGGCTAGGGTGTCTCCCTGGCACTTCAGCAGCAAGTTTCGAAGGCAAAGCAGCTAGCTGGCTGCACCCAGGGTGCCAGGAGGTATTTCAGTAGACCCCCTTATGTTGCTTGCCATTGCCTACTGTTTGGTTTTTTTCCTTTTCTGCTACAGATTTCTGATGCAATGGTTGTACTACATAATGTTACAAAACCTTCTTATGGTTAAATAGTGATGTGGTTTTTTCAAACATATGCAACAGAGTGACTATAAAAAAGTTACCACAGCTGAAGTTCCTGTGACATGAAGTTGCTACCATCTCTTTGGTTCTGGCTTGAGAACGATGTTTAAAGATTGCAGTATTTGTATTTGGTGTTGCATTTTTCTAAATTATGTCAGTCTTGCTAGGGCGTAGCTCTGCCAGTCTATTAACATGGGGAGTGTTGTCACTCTTTTGGATGCTGTTTCCTTGAGTTTTTGCCTAACTGTGTTGTTGATGTTGGGGTTTTGATGAAAGCAAAGCTAGGTAATCAACCAAGTCCTACTGGAATTGTATACTTGCAATTGTAATGGGTAATTAACTAGCAGCAGTGAATTTAAGGGATCAATGAAGTTTTTTGCTTACAGGCGGCACGTGGTATCTAATGTACCTGGTGACTCCAGGAGTATGAGAAGTTTATTTGTTAGCATTGAAAGCTCAAACCAGTCTGTATTAAGACCTAACTAAATTTCCTCTTCTTGCCAAAACTCCAAGGAGCCAGATCTTTTCAGCAGGACAACTTGGTATGTAAGCTGTAAATATATCTAGAACACCCTAAAAACATGATGTTTAATTAAGATAGGTGTTATTCTGGAGCAGCATGCAGTGCAGTGCAAGAAAACACACAGTATATAGCTTAATTTTGCAAGAAAATGCTGGTTTAAAGACACAGCTTTTCTGATTGTGTTAATAATTAATTTATCCTTCTCTTCTGCTGAATTCCTCTATTTCACAAATATTTGCAGTCTCATTCCTACATAGAAATTTTAGCTCATAAACTTTCCACTGTTACTGTTTGCTATTTGGTATGCAGTTATAATCTTATTTCTGGATAAAATTTAAGAAGGCCATTCCCATGGTGAATTAAGTCATGTCATTACAGAAGAAAGTACCTATATTTAGAAGGAAATTAATGAACAGTAAGCAGAAAGACAATTGCATAGTGTAACTCAAGCACACTTAAGGATGCAACTGAGTAATAGTGT
The DNA here is from genome assembly GCA_020800305.1 of Porphyrio hochstetteri. Lineage (NCBI taxonomy): Eukaryota > Metazoa > Chordata > Aves > Gruiformes > Rallidae > Porphyrio > Porphyrio hochstetteri. The sequence continues at coordinate 14,298,077 of CM036938.1, read as the reverse complement.
GCACAGTTACTGTAAAGGAATTAATTTAAGAAATCTTTTTAATTTGAAGAGATTCTGGTATTCGTCACTATCTTCTGTGATCCACCCCCCACCACAAAGTTCTTTATCCACTTCCTTCTCTAGTGGCAAAATGCAGCTGCTAATGGTTTTTTTTACTTCTTAAATGTGATTCCCAGAGGTGCTGTGACCACCGCTGATGGGCTTGGCCTTGGCCAACAACAACTCCGGCCTTGAGCCAACTGGTGTTTGCTCAGTGGGGCCTGCAGAGAGCTTCTGGCTGCTTCTTGCAGAAGCCACCCCTGCAGCACCCCCTGCTCCACCAGAACCCAGCTCTGCAAAACTACAACACCAAATGAGTCAGCTATCAGTGATGTGTTAGAGCCATTTAATTCTATTCCACACTGGTAGCCTCCTGTACACAGCTGAAGGGACACAAAGTGTTTGTGGGGATTCCTGCAGGGAAGGTGAACCACAGACTTCCAAGTGCTTGTATGAATCATCTCCCTCTCCCTCAGCCATCTCTCAAGTGTAATTTCCTGTTGGACTCACATTCATTATACCTTAGTTTCTAATGTTGTAGCAACCTTGCTGCCCTCATCTTGGAAGTCGGGTTCAAAGTCATTGTTCCTCTTGCCTGCAATCTGTTGCTAGTGGCATGTCCCATGCCAGTCTTGTCTTCCCTCGCCTCTCGTAGCACTATTCTTTATTCTTCTCCCTGACAGCAGGCCTACGTGCCAAACGTATCTTCCGTGGTGGCTCCTTGCCCAGGGCCCTATATGGCAGAACACTTGCTTTCCAAGCTGTCGCCCTGGAGCACCTGCAGGAATAGCACAGCTTCTTTAAGTGATGGGGAGGGGGCCTGGAAATGTGGCCACATGCTTGGGATGACCAGACTCACTGACTGCAGTGCTCTTGCCAAGTCACTGGTGCTTCCTGTAGAAATGTGGCACCTGCTTCCCGATCCAGCATGCCATTGCCACAGCAGGAGCTGGGGTGTTGTGTCAGGGGCATGACAGATAACTCACCCAGCTGCTGCTGCCCTGTGCTGGGTGGGACATAGTGAGAGGAAAAGGGGAGTCTCTGGGTTCATTTTCAGCTTGTGTCACAGGGCTGTCCTCAAAGAGGAAGCAGTGTCAAGTTGTTGGAGAATGGTAATCCCTAATTCCCCAGTCATGAGCTCCTGCTGAAGTATAGCTAGAGAAATTTTAAAATTGAACATAAGGGTGACATTGAGAGCAAGAGGGTACCACTGGCTCAGCAAAGACCTGAAGAACAGTGTTGGAGATGATCTTAAAGAGCCTAATCTCCTGTCTACAGGAACTGATGGGAATCTAGATCTAGGGCAGTGGTTGTTGTCCAAATGAAAAAGCATGAGCAGTTGTGAAAGAACTTTTTATGAAATAAATACATAAAAAGCCAAGAACAGAAGATTAAGACTTTTCCACTCCTATGTAAGTGGAAAAAGAGCAGCGTGTGTACTTGTGCAAAGTCTGTCTGCATAAATCCTACCTATACTAAACTTCCTTTGGAGACTATGCTAATGGTGCTCTCTGCATTCTGACAAGAAAACATCCTTTGACATAGCAATCCTAGAACCACGAGGCAAGAATATAAGAGCAATATGAATGGCAAACAGAAGAAGGAAATCTGTTACACTTCCTACAGATACTCAGTGTTCTGTTTCCAAGTTGGTAGAGTTGAAATCAGGTAAAGAATGCTATCTGGTGAAAAGTAAGCACTGAAGAAATGTTGACCCTTAAATATTTTCACTGTGACCTAAATTCTTTTTTTTCCCCCTTGACACACGCTTATTCTTGTTGGAGCAAAAATGTACAATTCCATTTCTGATAGCTTTTTATTTGTTAATTTACTTTATAGAAGTGTGTCAACTGAAAGAAGGAAAAGAACTATTCTTTTTGTGATCTCATATGACAAGTCTTCTCGACTTTTTTGTTGGATAAAGTCCCTAATGAGCATCTCTCTGTCCACTTTTCTTTCTCCCATCCCTGATATTTGTCATAAATATGAATTCTGCTGTGATCCTGAAACTTCCACAGGATTGCTGATCTATCTGAGAGAAGAGGCACTTCTGTAGCTATATCTAGACCTACCACAACAGCAGATCAATGCAGAATATTGAATATATGGTCATACATAGTGCTTGGAACTGTCATGGTCTTATATTTTTACTCTGTTCAGTAGCTTGTTGCCCTGGGATGGTTGATAATGGATAAAAGTGTCATGAAATTATTTAGTTGCTGAAGTACCAGACTTGCCCTTGAGCCTGTGTTGATCAGAAGAGCAGCTTTCTGGAGAGCAGTTTCTGGACTGGTTCCACTGAAAAATCCTGGTAGTAGATGAAAGTTCTGTGGCCCATGCACTGCACTGCCAATAATGTCTGGTGCCGAGAACCTGGGAGAGGAAGCCTGTTAACTGTGAAAACAGGCAAGACAAATAAAAAATGAAAACCTATATACTTTTAAGTCTTTTTGCCTGGACCTACATCTGAGTGCTGTCAGGAGCTCCAGAGCATACATGGTACATTCAAGACATGTATCAGAGAAAATCAGGTGACATGTAAAAGCTTTGTTTCCCACAACATTCCTCAACTTGGGCAGGGCTTACCAGCCTAGGGCATGTCCCTGTGCCAGAGAGAAGCATCTCTAAAACTGGAGACCAGAGCCACCTCTGCATGGTCATTTTGTAAAGGTTGTTTCTCCTATTGCTGATCCATAGAAGATCAGAGCCTGTATACAGGTAATAGAGCTCCATGATGGCAAGGATTAAAAATTCATCCCCTGGATCTGCACAACAGTGTATGCTGTGGTTGACCTTTGCCTTGCACTCTGCAGTTTGACCCTTAGCCCAAGGTTGTAAATTGGTCTTCAGACGAAAACGAACTCTTGTTTCTGCTGTCCACTTAGAAAAAGAATTATTTCCCATGGCTTAAGACCTGCTTTATGCTAGTTTAATTCTTTTCATTAGTTACGGTCAGACTACTGTGAGACACATTCCACATGTTGTAGGTATGTGTTTGCATATATGTTTCTCTTGGTGTCTGCTGGAATCTGTGTTAAACCATAATTTTGGTTCTTTGGGCCTTTGACTGTTCAACACTGCAAGTAATTTACACTGAACTGTCTGGATAACTAATTAATCCCCAAAATTACTCAGTAGTGAGCAGTTTGCTCTTTAAAATGCAAAAAAAAGTGCCTTGAAAGGATTTTTCTTCTGTTTTATAAAACTCATAAACTGTTGTGATTGTAGAATCAAAGTTATCCTAGTGAAAATCTATTTGTGCTTTAGGCTGCTTAATTTTCTCAAAATGTCTACTCCCATCGATACAGCTGATATAGCCAGTATGGGTTATTCTGTCAATAATCCACAGGCTTTGAGAATGTCTCAGAGTAACAAGAGCTTTCCTTTCTTTTATTCTCTGCAATTTATAGTTTATAATTTCCTGTTTTCCTAGTATTTCCAAAAAGTATCCTTGCCTTCAAATGATAAAAAAGATAGAAATTCAGACTTAGAAAGAAACTTGCAGTTAATTTTCTTCCTGGCACCTAAAGGCCAAAGAGCAATGGGACTTCATTGGGAGACCATATGGGAAAACTCTTGGCTCTCCTCATTACCTCTTCCTCAGTAATCCCTGCATTTGCAGTGAATCAAGACACTAAAAAGCATTCATACCTTACAGCATATTGAGGTCAATATTTTGAAAAGAAAATTGTTCCATCCTCATACTCATGGGACAATTCATGTGACTGAAGCACTAAGTGAAGGTTATTTTCTGTGTTCATCCCTGGTAGACCACAGATTGGGAAGACTGCTCAGAAGTACATGCTGGTACACTGCTCCAAGATAAACTTCAGCCTTAGACTTTGTTTGGAGAACAAGGAGGTCTTGGGAAGCCCTGTTTGGGATATTAGAGAAGGCAGAAGAGCTGGACCTGTTCACTTCTGAGAGAGAAGTGTCTTGGTCCTTAGCCATAACATAGCAATAGTTTGAAAGCAGGATAAAAGAAGAAAATACAAAGTCCAAGAATCATAGAATATCCTGAGTTGGAAGGAACCCGTAAGGTTCATCAAGTCCAACTCCTGGTTCCACACAGGACCAGACAAGACAGAGCATGGGACTGAGTGCATCTTCCAGATGCTTCTTGAACTCAGTCAAACTGGGTGCTGTGACCCCTTCCCTGGGGAGCCTGTTCCAGTGCCAGACCACCCTCTCAGTTACAAACCTCTTCCTAATATACAACCTAAACCTTTCCTGTCACAGCTTCATGCTGGTCCTTCGAGTTCTATTGCTGGTCACCAAAGAGAGAGATCAGCACCTGCCCCTTTGCTCCCCCATCATCAGGAAGCCACAGACCGCAATGAGATCTCCCCTCAGACTCCTCCAGGCTGAACCAACCAAGGGACTTCAGCCATTCCTCATAAGACTTCCCCTCCAGACCCTTCCCCATCCTCATTGCCCTCCTCTGGACACTCTCCAATAGTTTTGTGTCCCTCTTGTCCTGTGGCACCAAAAACTGCACCCAGTACTGAAGGTGAGGCCTCACCAGCGCGGTGTAGAGCAGGACAGTCCCCTCCCTGGACCAGCTGGCCATGCCCTGCTTGATGCACCCCAGGGTATGGTTGTCCCTCCTGGCTGCCTGGGCACACTGTTGGCTCATGTTTAACTTGCTGTTGATCAAGACCCCCAAATCCCTCTCAGCATGGCTGGCCTCCAGTATCTGATCCTCCAGACTGGATGTGCAGCCAGGGTTGCCCCTTCCCAGGTGCAGAATCTGACACTTGCCCTTGTTAAACTTCATGCTGCTGGTGATTGCCCAGCTCTCCAATCTGTGCAGGTCCCTCTGCAAGGCTTCTCCACCCTCAACAGAGTCAACAGCTCCTCCCAATTTGGTGTCATCTGCAAATTTACTTAAGACACCCTCTAGTCCTGAGTCCAGGTCATTTCTGAAAATGTTAAAAAGAATAGGCCTAAAATGGAACCCATCAGAAATCCATCTGTCACATCTTTTTCATTGCAATAACTCTGCTGTGACCTTGAGAAGGAAGATAACTTCTGTGTAATGGGAGGCTTTAGTGCTAAGGCAGGATGTATTGCTGAAAGTCTGGTAAGTTTGTCCCAGCCCTAATACTCTTCCTTTAGCCACACCTAACAAGTTGGTCTTCAACAGGTCTCTTAACAAGGCAACTGCAGTGGGAACTTGGGAAGATATGTTCAGGGAGTTTCTTTCAGGTTCCACTGGTCCTGCTGTTGAGACCAGGCTACTGAGAGCAAAGGAAGATGCTTTGAATATCAAGGCCATACCAACTAAACATTTGTGTGTACATAATTACTTAGCACTAGATGCTCAGAGTGAAAAATACTGTTGGAAAACAATAATAGGAGAGAGTAAAAATGGATTTTCTAAGTTTTGGAGTGGAGATACTGGGGACAGAGCTTGGGCTTTGCATTGAAAATGCTTTTGCAAGATGACAAGGAATAAGAGGAGATTTGAAGGATGTAGGACTTTGACTTGGCAGGAGAAGAAACTGGAACTGACCCAAGGAGAAAAGGTAAATCTGGAGAGTGAAAGTGGACTTGGTAGAAGCAGCGCAGCATGCTGTGCAAACTGCTGATAATCGCTGATGTTGCGCTGTTAGTGCAAGGGGTATGCATGATAAGGCATTTAACACTTTCTCATTTCCCAGGACAGCATTTTGCAAAAAATGGTGATTTGTAGGTGTCCCAGAACCACTTTCTCCCTCCAATCTCTCTCCATATATTCTCTCCTCACAAAGTTCCTTGTGATGGGTGGATGTCACCATCAGGATATCTTTTAGTAGATGAGAAATTGTTTCTTTGTGCTCCTTTTTCCTTAAGACATGAAAAGTACTGACAAATGCATGGAAAAGTTTGGATGGATCTATTGTACATTACATTTGCAACTGAGAGACCTATCATCAGTTCATCTTGGAGTCATGAAGACCTTCCCATCTCTTACAGTGTGGGACATATGCATTCTATTTTTGCATTAACTGCTAGCACTTTATGTCTTGGGCAATCCTATGAAATCTGGTCTCTTATTAGGGAAAATATAGTCCAGAGAATGGGAGTAAAGAATTTTCTTGCAGTTGATGGCCTAGAGCAACATGTGTTGCAGAAACCACAGACTCAAGCACACACTTAATGAGCAGAAGTGGTGCCTGTTGCTTGTGCAGATCAATACTGAGAGAAACACTTCCAGTGAACACCATGCAAGCTAACTTTGAAAGAATACACAACAAAGGCTTGTGAGGTGAGGTTGATACATTATCCTGTTTCATTTTATTAAAACTTACTCTATGGATACTTAACCTCCTGACACAGTGCTTGACAGTTGATTTTCTTTTATCCTGTGCATTATGACTAAATGTATCATGGAGTTCCCTGTACGTGACTCTCCTCATAACAAAGTGGTTTTGGATCTCACTTCTTGAACTTTGTCATTTTCTCATCTGCTTCTAGCCTTCCTATTCTCTGAACATGAGAGGCAAAGCCACCTTGCTCAACTCACATATATAAGACAATGCAAGGTTTCTCCTATGTCATCTGAGGAGTGGCAGAGTACAAGGTGACAAAGGCATTCTTCCACTGTTCTGTTGTTTGCTTAGTTTTTTCTGTCTTGCACTGATGTGCAGTGAGGATGGGAGGAAATACTCTTTGTGGAACAAAGGGATGTATCCAAAGCAGATGGCTTTATAAATGGACTATAAGAAGTGATGCATGAGTTTAAGCACCAGAGGTAGCAAGGAAGTCACAGTAATTTGCATCGAACTAATAATTTTCAGTCCATTAACTAATCCATGTGGTCATAGTTCAGGCAACTATTTAAGGAGTAGCTTAATATTAAGTTTCTGAAGAGTTTCTCAGATTATTATGCTTAAAATTAACTTTTTCTCTCTTAGGTTGCCTTAAGCTGGAACTTTCACAAGAAAATAAGAGACATTTCTCATTTTCCTACAGGTGCAAATTTTTGGATGACAGCTGAAAATCTCCCTTGTCTTTCCTTCCCTTATTGTTCCATGTTTTGGAACTGGCTTGGAGCATTTCACATGAAGGAGGTGAATATATACAAGGACTGGACCCAGTGTGCCTTGGAGATTGTCAGGGGAAGGATCTGTAAATTAATACAGTTCATCAGTGGAAAAAAGCCCTGTAATAATCTGACATTCTTTAATCAACTGTTGGTTAAACAGTGTAGTACAGACCTGGTCTTTCTGTATCCTCTTGAGAGTATGTAGCACCTCAGCTGTTTCTCTGCATGTGAGATGAATCAGCACCATCCTGCCTTTAAAGATAACAGTAGAGAGGGAGGCTTTATGTTGTGTTGTGTCCTGTGGGTGCTCTTAGTGAAGGGCTGAAATGACTGCCTCATCAAACTCTTTGTCGAGGTACTAATGACTCACATATGCCTTGTTGCAGCCTGCAACCACAAGTGACCTAAAAGGTATTGAAAACATTTCTTTAAGTAATGGTGGTTGGAATGATCCAACCTGCTGCTGCTGGAAAGTCATGTGATAAAATTTAACCTGCAGGATATTGATTTGTAGAAGGCACAGCCATTACACAGCAGGGTACTGTTAAGCTGCAGAAGAACCTGCTGCTGCCTCTCTTGTGTTAGTGTTCTTGAAAAGGATATAGCAGGACAAGGGTTATTTCAAGTGTATGGGGGAGTTTAAAGCACTTCTTGAATTCTGGTGGACACAATGTCCCAGCTTTCCTCCTGAGTGGTTGTAAACCTCTTTGTTTATATTGATGTCAACAGAGTGCCAATGAGCAGGGCTGCTGGAGCCAGCAGTATAGCATGTGGATGCTTAGGTGCTGTCTGACCAGGAGAGGACTCTTCACCTGTTAGAAATTATATCCTTAACAAAGTGACATGTTTTCCATGCTGTAAGTATTGGTATGTTTGAGCTTGGTTATTCATCCTGGAGGAGCAAAGTCTACATGAAAAGACAAGTTTTTGTAGTTAGCATCAGCATCATACTGAAGTTGAAAACTCAAGATACTTTTCCTGAAATTTTATAATGCGACACACTGGTGACTGACAGATTTACAAATTAGTTGAAAAATTTCTTCAAGTCTTCAGTGGAAACTGTATGTAGCTGAAACTGTTTAGTCTGTGGCTTAGGAACAGCAGTGAGAAACTTGTAACAAGTGGCTAATCTGAATTTAGAATAAACCTTAGTCTATAAAACATGTACATGATTTTCTAGGAGAAGGATTTGATTTTAAGCTAGTTTTCTCTAGGTGCAAATGAATATTGAATGTCCTGTAAGGAGTGTCTGAGTATTCTGGGTTTGTCTAGTTTGAGGCTCAGGGGCAATCTCATTGTTCTCTCCAGCCTCCTAATAAGGGGAAGTGAGAAGGAAGGTGCTGAGCAATTCTCCCTGGGTCCCAGAGGCAGGACACATGGGAATGGTTCAGACCTGCACTGGGGGAGGTTTAGGCTGGATATTTTAGAAAGCATTTCTTTGATGAGAGGGTGGTCAAACACTGGAACAGGCTTCCTGGGGAGGTGTTTTGTTCCCCAAACCTGTTTCTTGGGTGGTTGATATCTCAGGTGTTTGAGAGGCATTTGGACATGCTTTAACTTTTGGTCAGCCTTGAGGTGGTCAGGGAGCTGAACTGGATGATGACTGTAGGTCCTTCCAACTGAAATACTTTAGTCTGGTGTAACTTTTAATATTTTGCTAAAATAATGTCATCTTTTTATTTTTGTATCTATCACTTGCTTTTTGATACATCTGTGAACTTCAGCATTTCTCATCCCTTCAGGCTGATGACAAATCTACTGATTCATTGTAGAGTAACAACAGTTGTACTTTGTTTAATCCACTGCAGCAAACAATTCTCAAAACTGGTTAATATGAAAATGTACAGCAGGCTTTTTTTTTAAATGGGGTTTCCTCCTCAGCAGTAAGTTCTCACTAACCACTGTAGTTCTTCTTTGTCCTTTTTACAGAAGCTGATGTTTCCAAAGTTCTCTGCATATTAATTATTTTTTACGTATGTACTGCTAACAGTCTGAATAATGTCCCTAGACTAAAAATTTTAATGCTGTTTCAAAATTATCCTTGCTGGTAAGGATAACTTGAACTTCATACTGATCCTGTTGGAGTTCTATGCTAGCTGAACATTGTTTTGGCTGTTGTGGAAGTGTAATCCAGTTAAGAAGTGAGTTTTCTGAGACTACTCTAGCTAATGGAATGCAGTGATTTTTATATTGAACTTTTCCCTAAGACTCAAACAAAGATCCTCTTTGAGCATAAATGCTTGAAAATACCAGCAAACACTGCTGTCCTTGTCATCTAAACAATGAGATCCTATGTAATTTGGATAGGAAGGATTTTTTTCCCTTCTGTGGAAGATAACATCAGTTTTTCTGGTTAAAGAAAATTAAGTCTTAGTTGAGGGATAAACATGGAGAATGGGCACACATTACTGAATCTTGACCAGAATAAACCTGATAAAAATATCATTGCCATAGCATGACCAGGGTTTTCTTCTCAGCAAGGTTATTCTGAGAGATTGTGCAAGTGAGAAAGCCTAGCACCTGATGGAGTCATTCTTAAACAAAGTCAGCTGCAGACTTTTCAGCTTTGGGAACAAAGCTCTTCAAGCCAAAGATGAGAAAGAGGACTAATTTTTGCCTCAGGGAGAAAAAAGAGGGATGAAAAAAGTCTGGGTATAAACAGGAAGCAGAGCAGATGTCTAGAGGGTAAGGCTTACCACTTTTTGAGATTTTAGGGGCTGCACCCAATGCCAGAAAGCAAAAATCATCCTTTAGCTCAGGCCTCTGATATCAGTAAATCAGACAGTAGAGCCATGGCCTCTGAATTTTCCAGAAATCTTAACTTGAACCTTGCTGTGCCTATTTTTAAAACTACTGTTGTTTAGACCAGTTCAGCAGATGCTGGAAGTAAAAAGCTCTTTTGAAGTTAGTAGCATGATCATGACTTACCCTAGATGAGTGTCTGGCTCCATGTGTATGGGTTTGGGCCCAATATATATAATGTTATTACATGACATAATATTATCCTTGAAATTTAGGATTACCTTAAATAGATGACAGCTCCAACTCTCCTCCAGTAGAGCTGGCTCTATTAAAATCCAAATAAAAAACTGATGTTTGGCCTTGTTGCAGAATTTCAAGTCATAAGTGCTTGTAAAAGCTAAACATTTACCCCATGGCATGAAGAATATTTGTTTATTGATACCTGCAATAACATGATTATAGGCTGATGCTAGACCCTTGCTATACAAAGAAAAATAAATTTTGTCAACAATAGCAATAGACTTAAGGCAGTACTAAGGCTGCAAAAGTGAAATATGGTGACTGGTATGCTTTAATCCTTACCATTAAAGTCAGAGGTGCTTTCCTGTTGCTACTATTAGGTGTTGTAGTTCAGACCCAAACAGAGATTCACAGAAACAAGGAGAATTTTCCAAACAAGCCACAAGAAGTTATCTGGCTTCATATAGAAATGCATCTGAACAACGCACCACAACAAACAGCCAAGAGGGTTTAAGCCATTGAAGTAAAACTCTTTCATGTGGCTTCTTATGTGCTCCTAGAGTGCCCCATGGCTTAAGTAATAATGCATCTAGGGCCTAGATTGGAGGTGATACTGCATGCCTTTACTCAAAGTACTTAATCTATTCAACCTGTTGACAGTACTGAAGCAGATTTAAAAGGCTTACCCTTTACCTCATGATCAGTTTTCTGCTAACTCATCCAGAAAACAGCCTGGCGTCATGTTATAAGAATAATGTATTATATGTCATTAATTTCATTTAAGGAATTGCATTTTTCTTTGTGGATGTAGCCAGAGAGGGTTCATAAATGGCTATAGAGAATTGTGTGACACATTTGCTCATAAATTAGATGTTTGTAAACAAAAGCAGAATTTTAGAAAGGGTTGGATCTAAGCTTATTGGAGGAGGGGGGGAGTGTGGGGCTATTCAAAGAAGATGAGAGAGGAGAGATTTGCAAGGGGGAAAGGGAGGGGAACAATGTAGGGACCAATGAGTGTCTCTTGATCCCCTCTTTGAGAGGGATCAGTCCCAACAATTCTGCGTTTTTCTGTTCTTTTCTCTCTTTTCACCATGCCACTGAGCAGTAAGGCTGTGTCTTTAAAGAAGGAAAATAGAATTTAAAAAAGTAGAATTAAAAAAACTCTAGAGCAGTTACTAAAGTTTATATTAATGACTGTGTACACCTAGGTCCCTTTTTGGATGCCGAATAGCAATTTTTTGTAAGAAAAATTATTCTGTAAGAAGAAATAAAAAATGCATATGTTCTTTTTTTTTCTCCTTTAGGAATACTTCATCAGTGCAAATGGTTGTAATACAATTCATAGTGCTGAGCTAGCAAACATCATTCATTATGAAGAGTGTTTGCTTTCCTTCAGTGTGGAAAATATTGTTCTGACCTCAACAATACCAGATTTAGTGTGCACAGAGGAAACATTTTTGCTGAAACGGGACAACATTTGTGTAATAGCTTTTTTCCTTGGTATTAAATGTGGCTTTAATTTAGGAGGAATATTGACTTTTGTGTTCTCCTGCTAACTCAAAAAATAGGCTTACTGCCGTATCTTCCAGGTCTCTATACAATAAAATATTTCCAGAAAGTCATGTGGTGACTTCCTATGTGAATTTGAGTTATTTTGAAGGTTCAAAGAGAAATGCATTTGTGGTGGCATTGCATAGGATCATAGTGATTAGCAGTGCTCACTGCATACTGAGGGACCCCTTTCTGCTTTGATTTGAATACCATTAATTTGCCCCTTTCAAGGGGCCCCTCTTGTCTTAATATGAAATGGCTATGTGATGAATGCTGTGCTAGTAAATGGCCCTTAGCTGATTAGCCAATTGCTCATGCACCTTTAAATAAAGCTGATTGGGATGTGGATAGTAGTCCTCAGTACTCGTGTGGCTGTGTCTGCAGTTGTCCAATTATTCTTATGAGGGAGAGGAGATAAGTAGTATTGTTTCTGTCTTACAAGATGGAATTTCTTTTCTGCAGGTTTTGGGGTTTTCATGTCTAAGCATCAGATCCATATCTACATAGTGAATCTCAGTTAGCACGGGAATAAAACTATATAAACATTTATCTACTATAAATGTGTGTTTTAGCTGCTAAATGTGTTATGGTTTATGACAATGGTTATATTAATTGTAAGTGTTAAGAGAGAATTCTTTCTATATTGCTAATGGTGGTAGATTATAGAAACCTACCTAATTGTTGAAGGACTTCAGATACCAGAATCTGACAGAATGCCAGCCACCATCTGATTAGTTGTGATATGATGGAGAAAATGGAGAATATACAAAGTACCTAATTTATAGTGTTCTAGATTTGTAACAAAAACAACATAACAAGCAAATAAACAAAACACCACCCCACCCCACATACACACTTGTTAATAGAAAACAAAGTACAAAATAGCAAGAAGAATAAATCAGTGTTTATGAAAAGTGAGGAGAACTTATTTACTGCTGAAGATTATGTTCTCTTATTAATCAGCTTAATTTCCATTTCCTTTAAAATGTTTAATTCTATACAGTAGCACCATAAAGGACGATCTAATCCAGAAAGCAGAGGAGAATAATATACTGTGATTTACTTAATGCTGACTGCAAACAACATAAACAGAAGAACAGCACCACCCCCAAAAATACTGACATTCAGAGTTCAGTGTAGCCAGTACCCTGTAGGGTTGAAAGTACTCAGGTGAAACTTGTATTCAGCAACTGTTCCTGTTCCTTTCCATGATCAAGGACTTACATACCTGCAGCTTTAGATGAGCCTTCAGTTGCTGTTAACTTTCCTAGATGAATGATGAGGATCCAGGAGGATGCTTTCTAGCTTATCAGACAATGTCATCTGGGACACAGAAACATCAGCACTGTGTAGAATGTCATGGAAGTGTGATTCTCCAAGTAACTTAAATACAAACAAGTGTCTAATAGACATTAAACTCTGGTTTGCTTTGTTATTTAATCTTACTGCTTTAATAATGTGTTCTTGATTAATCATTGTTTATTGCCATTCAGGAGGTCATTTGCCTCTAGAAATATCACTTTGAAATTGAGAAAACAGTAATTTTGTTGTTGTATTTTCATGCTACAAAATCTGGGAGATGCTTTTTACTCTTAAGAACCCATTTTCTCTATCAGAACTCTGTTTCCATGTTCCATACTCATGTTCTCATTTTCATCCAAGCACTGAGTCTATTTAACCATTTTCCATGGACATGTTAGAGTCCTAATGTCAAATGATGTAAAAGAAACTAACTTTTCCACATCATTCAGAGAGCAAAGCCCTTTTCCCTTCCCTTATTTCCAGGAACAGGCAAAGCAGCCTAGACTTCCTTTGCTCTGTGTTGATGTCCTTCTTACTGTGTGTATTTTGCTTACACTACTGTCAGTTGTGTACGTGTTCAGTATATCTAGTGCATCTACAGAGCATCATATTGCAAAACTGTTACATCTGCAGACCTTTATGGCCATTTATTTCTTGAATAAGACAAACTTTCCAGAGTGGGATGATACTGAGGAGAGAGTAGGTCTGTTTCTTAAGCAGACAAGAGATTCCTCCCAGATGCAGATTTACAAAGAATAAAAAAGAGGGTCCTTTTTTCTCTGCTTTCTTTGTTTCAAAGATGGGTAAGCAAGTCAAGTTTCTTGTGACGTTTGTAGCTTTTTAACCTTTTCAGAAAAATAGGACACTGTGTTTGCATGGCACTTCTGGGTTGGGAGCACCTGGTTTTCATTTGGAAACTACATGAGAACTTCTGATTCTGTGTTTAATTTCAGATGAGATCTGTGTGGCAGTAATGCAGAGCAGCACTGTGCTGGTTACAGCGAGCACCTCCAATTGAATTGACGAAAACATTCCCCTTTCTTCCCTTCCCCTCCAGCTCTCCCAAGTTCAAAGTATTAATAAGAATAAAGAGTTGGCATGAAATAAGGGCAAGAACCCCTTTCAAACAGCATGCCCCAGAGCTCCTGGATAAAGAAACCTTATAGCTTTAGCTGATACTGTGGTGCATCTCAAGCATCAATCAACTTCACTGCAGAGAAAAAAGAGACAAAAAGTAGGGAGATTGCACTAGAAAAGTGATAAATGTAAAACAAAGGGATAAATCCTGCAGACTGGGTTGTTCTAGAGTGTACACCACCTTCTGGGTACCCTGGGAGGAAGTAATTCTCTCACTTCATCTTCATTTTGAAGATAGTGCAGGGTCTGGATATCCTCCTTCAGACTGCTTCCAACCACATGGAAAACTGCCTTTTCACTAGCTGCTACCTTCAGAATGAGTAAGCCAACTTCTTGGAGGTACAGGGTGAAGCCAAGCTGTCTCTGGTGGCAACTTGCCCACATAGATGTAGATAAAATTATCTATATACGGACTTTTCTTGTGCCTTCCCACAACTTCTTTTTGCTGGTAAGATGGCAGCCACATTGTTCCTGGTAAGGAATAGTGCAGCTTACCTTTTTGCAGTGAGGATTCACAGTACGCACTCCCAGAAAGAACTAAATTACACACAGGTGAATGCAACAACAATGGGAACATCTTGATGCCATTGATGATTTCTGGCCCATGTGAGACATCTAGACTGTGGTCATGTTGAATTTGCAGAATTTGTTTCTACTGATAAAACCAATGTTGTCTTTGTCCTTTTCTTAAATCAGACTGAAAAACAAACTGAAAGAAATTCTACTCTGTTCAAACTCCATGACAAGTCTAGACAAAAGCATTCCCTGAAACTTTTGACCAATGGGTTGTTAAGTCTCTCAAATACAAAGTGTTATCTGCATCTTCCTAATGTGAGACCCATCTATAAGAAAGGTTATAAGGAAGATCTAGGGAACTACAGGCCTGTTAGCCTGACCTCGGTGACAGGGAAGGTTATGGAGCAAGTCATTCTGTGGGCAATCACAGGCCGAATATGTGACAACACGGGGATCAGGCCCAGCCAGAATGAGTTCATGAAGGGCAAGTCCTGTCTGACCAACCTCATCTTCTATGACCAGGTAACCTGCCTGGTTGATGAGGGAAGGGCTGTTGACATAGTCTGTTTTGACTTCAGCAAAGCTTTTGATACAGTCTCACATGGTATTCTCCTGGAGAAGCTGGCAGCCCAGGGCTTGGACAGGTATACTCTTTGCTGGGCTAAAAACTGGCTGGCTGGATGGGTCCAGAGAGTGGTGGTGAATGGAGTTAAATCCAACTGTTGACCGGTCACAAGTGGTGTTCCTCAGGGGAACAAGTGGTGTTCCCCACTGGGGCTCATCATCTTTAATATCTTTATTGATGATTTGGTTGAGAAAATCATGTGAGTTTGCAGCTGACATCTGCTGGAGGGTAGGAAGGCTCTCAAGAGGGACCTGGACCAGTTGAATCAATGAGCAGAGGCCAGTGGGATGAAGTTCAATATGACAAAGTGTCAGGTTCTGCATTTGGGTCGTAACAATCCCCAGACAATGCCACAGACATCAGGCTGTGTGGCTAGAAAGCTGTACAGAGGAAAAAGATCTGGGGGTGTTGGTTGACAGCGAGCTGAACATGAGCCAGCAGTGTGCCCAATGGCATCCTGGCTTGTATCAGGAATAGCATAGCCAGCAGGACCAGGGAAATGATCATACCCCTGCACTCAGCTCTGTTGAGGCCACACCTTGAATACTGTGTTTAGTTTTGGGCCCTACAAGAAAGACATCAAAGCACTGGAGCATGTCCAGAGAAGGGCAATCAAGCAGGTGAAGGGTCTGGAACACAAGTCTTAGGAGGAGTGGCTGAGGGAACTGGGACTGTTAGTCTGGAGGAGGCTCAGAAGAGACCTTATTGCTCTCTCCAACTCCCTGAAAGGAGATTATGGTGAGCTGGGGGTCAGCCTTCTGTTGCTGATAAGTAGCAATAGGATAAGTAGCAAAAGGATAAGAGGGAATGGCTGCAAGTGACGCCAGGAGAGGTTCAGGTTAGAAATTAGGAGAAATTTTTTCTCAGAAAGAGTGGTTGGGTCTTGGAACATGTTGCCCTGGTAGGTGGTGGAGTCACTGTCCCTCGAGGTATTCAAGGAAAGATTGGATGAGGTACTTAGGAACATGGTTTAGTGAGTAATACAGGTGCTGGGGAGACAGTTGGACTAGATGACCTTGGAGGTGTTTTCCAACCTTAATGATTCTGTGATTCTGTGATCCTGACCCACCCAGCACTGTTAAGTACCACACAAAGTTGGTCTCTGAGCAACCTTCACCTTCCATTCTTTTTTCAGGTTGAGGTTTATGTCCTAAGGTCAGACACAGCCTTTGTACTGCCACTTGGCAAAGCAAGCTGTGCACTGTGCAGATTAACAACAAAAAAAATAAAAACTCAAGAGGTGAAATATCCTGCTGCATGTGTCTTCTGGATTTCTAACCATTCTCTCATCGCTCTTTGTATTAATGTGGTAGAAACTGGGTGAGAATACTTCTTCCCAAATTTAGCAGCCTGTACAGAGGCCAGAACGAGGCTCTTTCCTACAGATCACCCAAGATCCTGAGAAGGACCCCAACCTCTCTCCAATGCTGACACGTGTCTGATGATAGTTTTCTTCCAACCTGTCTGCATGCTTGGTGTTGTGGTGCCATAACACCCATGTAGATGTTGGTGCTACATCTACATATTCCAGCATGACTTGCAGAACAGACAATCCCATTGTCTGGTCATTTAAAACTGAATTGGACACAGCTCTGGAAAGGTACTGCCAGGATGAGCTCTGGGCTTGCTGAGGTAGCCTTAACCAGTCTTTCAACTTCTGTGAACTATTAAAAGTCCCTTTGCTTTTAATAATTACCCTCTCACTTAGCTTAATTTGCAGCCATTAGTAACTTTTAGACAACCAATAGAAATATAAAATATTTTTCATGTAAAGCCTAAGTGAAGCAATACACAAACAATTATATCCATCCAAACTTCATGTCTTTCACTACTGCATTTTTGATCAGTGTGCAATTAAAGTTCTCCCTTCTGAGGCTTTCTCTTCCTTCCAGTTCCCATCACTGTACTCACCCTTCATCGTGTGAGTGCAGTGACCACTGTTGTTGAGTACATAAACCAATTTCAGGCAAGGCTGCCTTCTTGGAACCTTCCCTGAGGTTACAGGAGGTGCTTGAAAGGCAAATGAGTCCAGGAGTGAGCTGACGAGCAAGCTGTCTATGTGGCTTTTCTCTGTTCTTGTTGCTCCCTTGCTTCTTTTATCAGGGAACAGATAATTTCTATTCAACCACTCCGGACTTTTTGCCATCAAACAACCCATGAAATTGGAAGACCTTTAGCCTCTATAGCTATAAATATGTAAATTTGTACTTGAAACACCAATCAACAGGCTTTATGTGATCTTCTTTGTAGGGGCAGGAAATAAGATTCCAGTATTTGAGAAAGTATCTTAGATACTGGATATAGAAATTCCCTCTCTAATTAACCTGTCAGAGGAAAGTGCCATCAGTATTTTAGATGTGATTTGCTTCTGTAATGTAACGAAGCTGCTAATGTTATTAGTGATCATATGCAGATAGATGGGTGTCTTGTGAATTTGAAAAAATGTTATCTACTTAGAAGGCATAAAAGAATAATTTCAAACTCTAGCTCCTAGCTGTATAGGCAAGTGAGAATTTTAATAGTGAGAAATATCACAAAGCTTTCTGTGCCCTCCCTTTAAGCACTGTGGCTTCGTGTCAGAGGCCTTCTGAGGAAAAAAAGACTGCAGAAAGGCAAGAGGTAGGCTACTCTTCAGCAAAAGGATTGTTTTATAGACATTCCCAAAATCACATAAAGAGAATCAGTATGTTTTTCTGGACTCAGTTATTTTCCATTCGTGCTAAGAAATTCCAGATATCTCCAATGAGATTATTTTTTTCTTTCCTCTAGCCCCCATTTCTGACTGCATATGAAATGTTTTCTAAAATTTTTTTCTCAGCCAAAATGGATTTATTCCCAATTTTAAGCCCCTTTACTTTGACACCAGACAACCCGATTTGCCCTCCAGCCTAAGGCTGAATAGGGCAATGAGTGCTGCTTGGATGGAGCCAAAAAATATTCAGTCAGACTCTCTGCTTATGTAGTAGACCACCCAAGAGGAGCTTACTGCATGAGCAAGACTTCAGACTGCAAGAGACAACTCCTAGTAGGACTTTGCAGTGCTGCTATGCAAAGACAGGCAAATATGCTCAACAGTAAAATAGATGGCTTGCACCCCATCCGAGGCACACAGATGCACACACTGAAACAGTTGCACGTGAAACCACTTCCTCCAAGAGCTTCTGCTATTGACACAAGTATATGCTGACATCTGCTTACCAAAGGGTGGTCTGTTGGATATCCCTGCAGCATGGCCATAACCAACCTGCATGCAAATGCAGACATGCAGTGGTGGTCACTTAGGGACAAGACCTCAGATTGCAGGGCTCATCCATGTGTACTTGTATATAATTGGCCTTTTTTTCAATAGTCCAATTTTCTGAGGGAGAGGGACGTTCCTCCTCTTGCCTTGAACTTTTTGTGATTTTCTTTTTTAAAAAAAAACAAAACTAATGCCTTTCTTAAGTAGGGAACTGGCCATAAACATGACTGGGGAAAGTTTAATCCAATGCTGGTTTTATGCACAAGTTGGGTAATGTTCATCTTACAGAAAAAGAGGCAGAGGGGAGACTGCCCTTCTCTCTGGAAGGAGGCTGTAGCGAGCTGAGTGTTGGTCTCTTCTCCCAAGTAACAAGCAATAGGACAAGAGAAAATAGCATCAAGTTGTGCCAGGGGAGGCTTAGATTGGATATTAGGAAAAAATTCTTCACCAAAAGGTTTGTCAAGCACTGGAATAGGCTGACCAGGGAAGTGGTGGAATCACCATCCCTGGAGGGATTTAAAAAGTGTGTAGATGTGGTGCCTAGGGACATGGTTTAGTGGTGGAATTGGCTGGCCTAGGTTAACAATTGGACTTGATGCTCTTAAAGGTCTTTTCCACCCTAAACCATTCTGGGATTCTATGATTCCATGATCTGTGTTGGATCTTTTTACCCCTAGCACCACCATCTTCCTAACCTACTTGAACTGAGGGCTCCAGCTCTCTTCATACACACCTAAGGTTCCCAACAGATTACTCTAACCAGAGGGGGAAAATTTTTTCTAAATCTGAAAAGTATTGTGGCAGTGTTGACAGATACAAGTTGGGAAGCTCTAAACACTATAGAAATGTCAACAGGAAGATTCTCTTGTTTTAAACATCCTGTTTATGTTTTAAGCTGTTTTACTAATAAATTTTACATTGAGGTCATAATGAAAAGTCCGAAAGTTACCTTCAGGTGCTGTGCAAGTCATGGAAAAGATGAAGGTGCCTGTGCATTCATGAGCTATTGCTGAAGTGAAAGCTGGAGACATGCATGCAGGCTGTGTCCTGGCCCAGTTCCATCTCCCTTTAAACTGATAACGTTGCCATATTGTAGACACTAAGCCTCTGTAGCATCACTTTTGATGGAGCTCTGCTTTCCACCATTGACCCAGGTGTTTCCCCTAACAGATACAAAGATGTAACCAATCTTCTTTTGAAGGATGTCAGGGTGCCAGTAACCTTATCTTGGACACATTGCATCTGCATTTGGTGACTCCACTTCAACCTAAACGTTACAAGTAAATGACAAACCAGCAAAAGTGCAAAGTGGGTTTAGTATGTGAAATAACAGTATAAATTCCTGCCCATTTGCCTTCGCAACAGTCAGGACAGACATTTCAGCCTTTGCATGCCAGTGTACTTAGTAGTCAGTCAAAGGTGTATAAACAACTTAGTTTCTAAATGCAACTTCTTGGAAAGCAGCGCGATCTACGCAAGCCTGGCTGGGCTCTTACCAGGGAAGACACAATGCAGCTAGTGTGTTTTTCCCATGAATTCTGAAAACTAGCTTTTAATGCCCTGCTGTTTGCCTGCATCTCTCTTGGTGACCCTGTGCTAACACTTGCAGTGCTGCATGGCCATGAACTTAGCATTGCTGTGTGTTTTGGGTGGGATGTTTTAGG
Organism: Porphyrio hochstetteri; assembly: GCA_020800305.1. NCBI lineage: Eukaryota > Metazoa > Chordata > Aves > Gruiformes > Rallidae > Porphyrio > Porphyrio hochstetteri. The sequence continues at coordinate 14,277,990 of CM036938.1, read as the reverse complement.
AAATCTGAAAGGCATGGCAAGGGAGAAATATTATGAAGAGTTGCCTGATCAGTTTATTGTGATGAGGGTGGGAATTTTCACTGCGGATATAATGACTTGCATCCTGGCTCCTCTACAGATTTATTGCTAAGTAGGAAAAGGCAGCAAAATACAAACCCGTACTACTTACTTTCAGAAGTCTACTTGAGGGATGGGGTACTACACATTACAGTAACAGGTCCAGAAGTTAACATTTTTCTTGCTCTTATAATTGTTTTTTTCTTGTTAGCAAAAGATGGAACAAACAGGTAATGTTGCTCTGGTTTTATGCTTCTTTCTCCCTCAGAAGGACAGCTCTGAGCAAGCTGTATAACCTAAATTCCCAGATTCACAGACGTTTGCATGGTGTCTGGCTCCTGTTGGTCTCAGGATATAGGCAGCAGCTCAGTGTCTTCCCTCTAAAAATGTACAATCCTGTACTTTGTGCTGTGTTTTGAACAGTTTTTGGATGTTTTCTAAAATTTTACTGTTAACCTGATAAGGAGAAAAGAATCTGCATGTTTTCTTGTGAAGGTGTTTTCTGTTTTGAGCTCATTCCAATAATTATTAAACCAGACAGTCTTCATAGATGGGTTTTAAAGCTAACATAAACAGTGTATAATGGGATTTTCTTTTTGGGTAAAAGATCCTTCAGAAAACCAAATTATCCTTTGATTATCCAGGCTAATATATACCATTAGAACTGAGTGAAAGTCTTATGTGGTCTGTGGACCAGAGACGTGCTAATGTATGTGCTCAGTTATGAGTGATTACAGTGTTAAAAACTTTACTTTTAAAAACATGTCTTGTCAGAAAATCAGCTTTCATAAAATGTCATTACTATTGTATGGAGAAACCTCTAATTTTTTTTCTTTTGCAGAAGACATATGTCCTCTAGCAATAATATTTTATAGTAAAAATGCTGTTGTCGTGATTCACCCGTTATGTATTTCCAAACCAAACTATTCTAAGCCAGCTTGCAGTTGCTATTGTTCACATCTACATACCCCTACACTAAACTCTCTCTTCTCTGACAATGTAATATAAAAGGATAATGATCTATTGAAAAAATTATGAGTCCATCCTTTTCCTTAGACAGTGTACTCTTGCATGAATTCTTGTGTTCAAAGTTAAGCACATTCAAGTAATTTGATCTGGAATTCTGCTGTCTGATGAGCGGAGTATCAGCCCTGTAATGAATTGCTTTGTTTTCTTCGGTGAATGGCTTTGTTTCCTTCTGTGCTTGGTTTAGATTTTAAATGTTAACCATGATCTGCAGGGATTACAGAAGCTTTAACCCCAAAGCAATGAAATACTTTCCTTCTGTCTCAAGCAGCCCATACCTACAAAACCTGTGTAATTCAACTGAGCATATGTAGACTATCATAAAGGAGAACACTGGTTATTAAGTGATTGTTTTTCTGATACCATGTTCCTACAGATAAGCCATGGTAGGCATTATGCTAGTGCTCTTTTATTTGGTTTTCCATCACTGTGAAGGTTTGCCAACTTCTGAATTTCCTAGATGAAGATCACCCTTGCTGGCCTTGTGATTCACATTGCCACCCAAGTACATCATGCAGTAATCTCCCTGCAATGCAATTCTGATGATTTTTCATGCCCTCCTCAAACCTTTCATGGTAGAGTAAACTTCAAAGGAATTTTCCAGTCAGCTGAAAGTGAAGTATAGCTTCTTAATATCATGGACCAATTTTATTCCTGACAGCAGTTTGTTGCTCCCACAGTTAAGTCCCCAAAGTTATATGAGGAGACCAAAATGTGTTGTAAATTGAAAACTTTGTAATTACATTGTTAAGCATTTCTTGTTCTATACTTGGCATTGGTTCATAGAAATTTTTCAGACCAGTGGGCCATCCCGTCTCATATCCTGTCCTTGGCACTTTAGGGGGAGTTTGAGAAAGCCATGGGATATAGTTACAGAATAATTAAGTATTATTATTGTAGCATGATATGGTAAAATTAATAATTAACAATTTTAAATACTATGTCATTCCTCCAAATCTTGCATTCTTTTACCAAGGACTTGATTTCTGTGCTCTTCAAGTTTTCTTTAATTTATATCTCCACATTTTAAAATATGCTGCCAAAGTTCCCCAAAAGCTGAGCAAATAAGAGCACTTTTCTTCTCTGTAACTTAAAACCTGCCAGAAAGCCCACTATGTCAAACCAGTACCATTATTTTCTCATCTCATAGTTTTTTCTGGAAAAGTTTCATGAAATTTTCTACCTCTCTGAATTCCTACGTAAAAAATGGATGGAAAACTATTTCCTTGAGAACTTAATAGAAATAGTTCTTCCCTTTGTTCTCTTCAAGGTAAGTGAAAGAAGTGTAAGTGAAGGCTTTTGAGGAGGCTCTTGTTCAGTGGCATACTACCTTATGTAAAACTGCATGGAATTAATCATACTCTACAGCCTTTCTGAGTTATTGGTACTAGCTTTTGCTTCAGAGTTTACTTTCTTCACTAAATAAATAAAATACGGTTTTCTGTGTGTGCAGAGAACTTTTATTTCTTTTAATTTCCTGGAAAGGTTTTTCAAACTGCTATAAAACAAGTACCATAGGTTAAAGTATGCAAACAAATGATATCACAAATATAAAGAGTCAAAAAGGAAGACAATAATGTAGTTGTACAGTCTTAGGAATGCTTTAAAAAGAGTTTTGTCAAGTGTCATTTTTAAGACATTCATGTTTTCTGTAATTTTCTCATGTGTAGTTTAAGACAACAGCTATTAATAGTGAAATTATTTCTTATGGCAGTTGAGCTTGAGCAGGTAACTTCTTCAAAACTAAACCTAAACTTTTCCTTTTGTACAGTGACCCATCCTTTCCTTCCCACTCCTCCAGTCTTTCATATAAACATTTTTACCGAAATAATTATATTGTATTTGTTAAATTGGTCTTTACTCTTAAAAACTAATGTATACCACCCAGATATAATATAAATACAAAAGTAGAAGTCAAGCTTCATTCTGATGAGAGAATAGGAATGACTCTGTATCAAAGAAATCTGGAACATAAAAAAAAGCAGAGATCTGAATACTTTTCTGTAGATGTTTAGAGGACTGTTCTAAGCCAGATGGTTGTGTTTCCCCACCATCTGCCTTTCTCTTTTTTTTTAATGTTTGTTGCCAGAAATCTCCTATGTGGATTATAATTATAAACCCCCGGGGAAGGAACAAAAAAGATTGGAAATGAAGCCAGAATTAATTTTATGTGCTTGAAACACCTAAAAATATTAAATCACTTTTTGACTTCCTGATATAGACTTAAAAGCTTGAAGTGAAAATTGCTTGAAATACTGTGGATCATATTTAGCTCATTTAGTAAATGAGAATACCACCAATATAATGCTACCAGACAAATTTCATTCCTCTATAAAGGCAAGTGGGAAGGGACATAAAGAAGAGCCTGAAGACCTATAGGCACAATTAGAGTTTCATTTAATGATGAAATCATACTGTTTAGCAGCCTGTTGCTGGTCAGAGGTAGAGTGTCTTCCATTGGTGTTGCTAGGCAGGTGGTGCAGTGGGCCCTAAGCTAATAGGGGAGCTGTGGGACGGCTATTGCAGGCCATAAAGAATCCTATGGGGACCTGGAACGATCTGACTATTTCTCGCTGTAACACATGTACAGCTCTGGGTGAAGTAAACAGGTTGTTTTTGTGTACTACTGGGCTATCCCAAGACAGTGAGTAAGGCAGTGTGAGGTCAAATTCCAGGAGGAGAAAAATGTCACATGTCTGTGATTATGTGGAAATAAATTAACAAGGAGAAGGCAAAAGTGTTCACTGAGATTATTTAGCCAAGACAAGAAAAAGAAGCCTTCTTCTAAAATCCCTGTTCAGCTTGGGCTCATACCAGAACAGCTGACCTCATATTAGTGAGCAAACCAAGATATAATTTCTGTCACTAGGCAGATGTAGACAGAGTCTTAATTCTGCATACACAACAGAAGCTTAGCAATGATCTGCCCTTCAAGGATATCTCTGCTACCTAGAGCATCACTGGAAGATATTGAACAAGACCTGTCTGAAAAATATCTGGGTTTGTTTCCTTCTTCTGGATGCTGGCATGAGTTATCATGTTTGTATTCCCAAAAAGCTATCATGGAATTTATAATCTATTCTGTTTTGCACATATACCATGTTAGTCATGTTATAGAGGCACGTATTTGGCCATGGCCTGCCCTTATGTGTGTTAGCTTTTGTCTTTTCAGGACTGAAAAGTACAGGTTATGCTGAAGCGGTTTCTTTTGTTGAGTGGATGCTTGAAGGCAAGATTTGCCAGTCCTTGTAGTGCTTTGTAGCCAGAGTGAAAGATACCCAGATCTCCATTCTGTGAGGAATATACATAAGTTAGTCGAGAGAGGGCTGCAACTGTTAGTTATCTTTAGAATATCTGACTGCTTTGTGCTGCAGTTGTGCTGTGCCTGGCAGAAGCAGGGCTGCAATGTGCTTGTATGCCTGATGGGACACTGGTGCTTTGTGAAGCTTGCTACTGCTGCTGCAGTTAAGTTTTCAGGCAGCTGAGTGCTCTGCTTCTGCTTGGCCTTACTCCATCTGTCACGTTTAGTCAGAAAAAAAGTATTCCCCAAGGTCAAAACAGCAGGGGCTGTCGTTTCAGAGGTAAAGGGGGGGAATAAGTGCCTTCCACTGCAGTGTGACTGGCAGATCAGTTTCTAGGCATTTTCACCTTATTACTTGTGTGTTCCTGCAGCGTTCTGAGGTTTTGGTCTTGCTCCAGTCTTCTAATGATATCACTGTAGGATTGGAGACTATTCAATCTGTATAACTGTCTTCCATCTGTTTTGGGGGAATATCACTTGTGAGTTCTTAGTATGAAAGAAGTACGGGGAACTTCTCTCGTGGCTCTTTCCAAAAAGAACATCTAGCACACAGTTCCTTGTTGGCTGCATGACATGAAACTTGACCAAACAGGTGAGCACTTTTTTGCCTGTACTTCTTTATCTAGCAACAGAGAACTTCTCCTAGTATATGTTCTGAAATGATTTGAAACCTAGAGAATGGCTTGTTTTCTTGAAACCAGAATCTTGTGGGAGAGAGAAACAGCTTCACAAAGGTGTCAGTTCTGTTCAAGAGGCCTATAAAATACTCAGTGAGCATGAATTCAGGTTATTCAGGTTGGAACAAGAGTGTTTGGGTGCTTCTCCCTCTCCTCGCCCCCTTGAAATTCAACTAATTTGGTTTCATAATTGTCCAACAGAGTAAATATTTGTCATGCTAGTTGTGAAACTTGATTAGGATTAGAACTGAGGTGCTGTAGTATTCTAGCACTGATTCAGAAAGGAAAAAACCCAAAACTGTGTGAAAAGAAGGGGTTTCTTTGAAATAAGGGAAGCTCATTAAACACCCGTGCTGTTTAGCTGCAAATTTGTTATTGTATATGACCAGCCTCCCAGCAAGGTCCAGTGTGTAATGTTCCTTCCATCCATCAGGTTTATGTCTCCTCCTGTGAAAATATAGTTGGGCAGTAGTCTGCTCCATATGACCTTCACATACCCTTCCTGTGTGATGGTGATGTGGTAGGGCCCAGCACAAGTGAGCTATTGTCCTTGCTTGCTGGATGAGTCCTTCCCATCAGAGCATGGCATGGTGCTTTGCCGACTGCCAAAACTCCCCTTCCCCCCCCCCCCCCCCCCCTCCCTGTTTAAAAATGAAAAGCACTGGGATTCAATATTTTCATAACTTATGGGACCTCTTGCTTGGATAGGAAGGGGGAGGGAGGGGGATGCAGAGCAGACACAGCAACTGCCTTTGTGCCTCTGTATTTGTCCCTTGGAGTTTCTTTCACAGGGTAGACCTGAACAAGCCATCACTGACACACAAGCTTCTTCCTGGTAAGAAAACTGTCTCCTCTGCTCCATACAGCAGATATGAAAGAAGCTGGGGTCAGGGTGAATGGATGAGGTTGCCAGAAGACTCCTGGGTTCACAGACTGTCTGGAAAGCAAGCAGTAAGTCTGGTGCTCACTTTTTTATGTTTCCATGTTCAAAGACCAAAAACCCAGGGGATCCCAAGCTTCCTGGTCCTTTGAACTTGCAGATTGGTGGGATACCGGGTGAAATCTTAGGTCCTCTCTAATTTCAATGGGATCAGAGTTTTCATTTGTTAGGGGTGAGTAAACTAGGGAAATAGTTCTTGTTTTGTGACTATTAAAAGAGCATTCACTGCTTGAATGACCATACTTCCTAAATTCGTGAGACTACAACAGCAGAACCTTTTCTCTTATGCCTAGGCCAGCTAGCTCACATCAGTCTGCAGTGATCTACACCCATAGCTAAGTGGTATGCACCTGCAATATTTGTCATGTCCCGGTGGATTGCCATTTCTTTTCTAAGGGTTTATTTCAATTTTCACACAGCACACTTGCTGCTTCTCTTCTCCAGATACTTTACAAAATCAGGTAAGTATTCTCTTTGCAACATCATAGCAAAGACATGTTCTACCTGATTTCCCACAATGCATGTAAATATACAGCATATTTAGAATAACTATTGCTATTAGAAAAAGAACCCACAACAGGGCAAGTATATGCTCTACAATTCTAAAACCTGTGTATTTGAACAAATATTAATACATATGTTTAGGCTAGCAAACAGTTTATTTCATCATCTGGAATTAGTTCCTCTAAATAACAGTTTATCTCTGTTTGATGTGTTTAAGAAATGCATCACTAAAATATGCTATTTTATGAATATCAAAATGGCACTCTTTTTTTATTTGTTTTTTTCTTGTCAAATGGATGAAAAAAGCTTCAGGTTTTTCAGAGAAGAAATTGTCCCTTAGGTTTGAACTCACCCGATATAACAGATGACTTGGTGACTGAGATCTGAGATTCCCTCATTTCTGCACCTCATGTTAAAATGTAAACAGGCATTTTCTGAAGGCCCTGTGTATTTCTGTGGAAACAATTGTGCTGCTGGAGTTACAGAGTGGTTATGTAATCTGGCTGTCATACTGAAATCACCACGAAGGATACCACAGCTTTCATGCATTCTCATCCAAAGGATGAAGGCCAGTGTTTTGTCATCCTGGAAAAGAACAGATAGAGGTTTTGCTAAATTTGCCTTAAGATTGAAGAAACACTATACTGAGGGATTTATATTGGTATAATTTGAGAGCAAGTTTGGAGCTGTTGATGTTTCAGCATTCATTCATGGCACAGTAACTGCTTGGTGTAGGTAATCAAGTAACATAGCAAAATCATAAGGGAGCCCTGAGGTTATGAATGGAACCCTGAGATTATGATCCTAACTCCCTCCAGAATCACAGTAGGAAAAGAAAAGTTAAATGAGACTGTATAGTTCGTTTCCTTTAGTTTTATGAGACTTGCATTTCTAGTTTAGGTCTTATTTTGGTGAATATGAAATCTGTGAAACAGTTCAGGGCAGTTCTTGTACATCGTGGTTCATCTGAATTCAAAAGGCAAGGAGGCCAATGGAGCATTCATACTGGTTCACTCATGCAGTGAGTGCTAATTAACATACAAGAATGCATTAACTTAGTATATGGATTTGTCCTTTTTGTAGGAAACCAATGAATTCATATAAAAGAATTAGTTGTATAAATAGTCCATGTGTAGTGCACCAAACAGCCTATTGTAAAACACAGGCCTTATTTCTAATCCCATGATTTTCTGTTTCTCTCAAATCATTGCTGGACAGAGTCCTTAATTTTATATGGTCCCAAGAAATAGGAAACAGAATACATTGAGAAAGTTTCTCCCTTTTCTACTGTTGAAAATGTAGACTCTAACTATAGGGTTGAAGTAAAAATAGCAGCGTACCAAGTGCCATGAATGCAGTCATTCTCTGTGAATGAATATAACTGTGTTTTCTTTACGGCATAAGAGCAAGTGAGCAGTGTTTAGCTAGCTATGGCAGTAATAGATATATTTATTCCCTGTGCTGCAGGCTGTGTTACATCAGGTGTTTAAAGGGGGGAAAAAAAATGTCTTTAAAAAAAAAAAGGAAACTACAAGTTATAATGGCAAGTGCTGGCATAATGCAAAAAAAAAAAAGGAAAAGAAAATTTTTGCTGTGGTATTTTACAGCAAGGACCATTTTGTTAAGTTTGTTCTGCAACCAGAGTTTTAATTAAAAACTGGAAATTACACAAATTCAGTCCTTGGTCTCCTTAGTGCAAATCCAGAATGATTGTTTGTTGTCAATGGAGCCAATGTGACATTTGCACTGAATTAAATGATCTGTAGCCACCAACGTGCTGGCAGGCACATCAAATTTCAGGCAATCCAAACAGTCCCACTGGATCACAAGTGGATTGGGACAAAGTCAGTGCCCATCTTTGTGGTGACCACAGCTTGGGACTTTTTCCTTCCCTCTATTTCCAGTTGCATCAAGGTGTCAATGCCAGATGACAACTGGTGGGTCAGCCACAACTGTCCCCCATGAGCCTGTGTGTTCCACCAGCTCTGAGAGAGGCAGCTCTCTTCGGGGGTACTTTCAGGTTTGATCATGACCCCACTTTTCTGGGGCCACTTCCCTAGGTCTTGAGTGCTCTTTTGCTACTGACTTTGAGCAACACAGGTATGCAGAAACCATTTAAAGTGATGGAAAATGAGCAAACACTTTAGGAAATTGTAACAGATGGGTTGTCAAGACTAAGATTGACTCTGAATTTCAGTTTGGAGGCTTTAACAGTAAGTTAGGCAACACCTCTGTCATCTCCTCTAGGAAATCTTTTCAACTTAGGTGGCCTATAAGGTCACCCACATGTGCTCACCTCTGGATTTGCAGACTAATTGATTGCCTTGAAATTATATTATACCAGAGGTTGTAATCTCTTGCCAAGAAGGTTTTCTGGAAGAAGGTGACTGTTCTGCTTTCATCTCTGTGAGGCACAGCTCTAGGTTTGGAAATAGAGGATTTGCGCAGATGGTCACTCTAACACACAAGCAAACAAGTCCTGTCCCACAGTGTAGCTTTATCTACCTTCTGGTCTTTCAAGACAAGATTTTTACCCTCAAAAGCCATGCAGTATTCATACTGCAGCTGAGCAAACACTTCCATAACCCTTTCCAGGTTGTTGGGAAGACAGAGCTGTGATAAAAACATCTGCTCAGTGCATCTTATTAAAGTATTGGGGATAGGGACTTAGATAACAAGTCAGAAAATAAAGGTGAAAGTAATTGTAATTATATCATTTGGCCTTGCAGAATTTTCTCACCATGGCCTTACATATTCTCATATTGACAGTCAATGGCTTATTTTTGAAGGTAACAAGCTGTTTCTTATGAAAAAATGAGAAAGAACAAACATCTTAGGTCAGAGGGAGAGAAAAGCTAGTGTTACAGAAGATGAACATGACAAAGTAGGTCATTACGGTGTCCTGTTTGAATAATCTTATCATGTTTGGCTCAGTAAAATTGAAGAGAGTGCAAATTCCCAGGTGTGTCATGGGTTAAGAAAATCACCAGTGGTAGCAAGGTATCTCATAGTGTTATAAGAATTGCATCCCTTGGGAATAACTGGTAGAGTCAGTGCAAGGTCCCAGACCAAAAGAATACTGGTCTGATAAGGACTCTAATAGTCCCAAGCTTGACAAGACCATTTTTTCATTCCACTAAAGGTCTGATTTAATGCTTGCCCAATCTTATAGGCTCTTAGTATTCTGTGTGTTTGGTATGTGGTCAGCCATGAGGTGGCGGTTGGTCTCTTCTTCCCAGTAGCTAGGGACAGGACAAGGGGAAATGGTCTGAAGTTGTGTCAGGGGAAGTTTAGGTTGGATATTAAGAAAAATTTCTTTACTGAAAGGGTTCTCAGGTATTAGAACTTGCTGCCCAGGGAGGTGGTTGACTCACCATCCCTGGAGGTGTTTAAAAGACATGGTCTAGTGTTGGACATAGTAGGGCTGGTAGATGGTTGGACTCCATGATCTTGAAGGTCTTTTCCAACTGAAACCTTTCTATGATTCTATGATTTCTGAGCTCCTCAGGGATCTCAAGGACTACCTTCTGCAGCCACATGTCTGCTTTCAGAGAGCAGAATCTCAGCTGAATTCAGATCTCATCAGACCTTTATTCTGTCCTGGTGCTTTAGGCTCAGCCTGTATTCCTCAGTTAAGTCACCCGTGGCAGGTTTGAGTCCCTGATTGTGACAGCATGGCACTTACTCCTTGAGAAGATCTCATTCAAGTCTGTGTTGAAATCCAGAGAGTTTAGATTTGCTTTTTCTGTTTGGTTGGGGTTTTTTTATCCCCTCCCCTTGATGTTTTAAGACTTCCAGCTGCTCAACTTTTCTTTAAAAAAAAAGAGAGTGTATTTGCCAACATTGTAATGAGTCTTGGCCCATCAAATCAGAAGGTGCTGGGATGTCGGGGGGAAAGAAAAAGTGCTGAAGAGCAAAATTTCCAGTGCACCAGCCCTCTGTCTGTGTTCCACGTTTTCCTGTTCAAACTTTCCCTCCTCTTTCCCCTCCCCACCGCAGACTCACATCTGTCCGCCCTCTGGCTCACCTCACCCCCTTGCCTGCTGTCCCAGACGAGAAGTGGTGATCTCACTTGGAGCGCAGCAGTCAGTCAGTGTGCTGCACAGGCTCTGCTCACAGGGCTTCAGTGACCACACTTTAAGGTCCTGCAGGGCCTAAAAATCCAACTTTCTTTTCTGTGTTTCTTTTTCTTTTTTTTTAATTATTATTATTAAATAGTTACTCTGTCAGGTAACTCCTAACACAAAGAAAATTATTCTAATCATGAATAAGTGTGTGCAGTTAAATTAGAACCTGACTATATGTAATAAGATATTTGAAAACAACCAGAAAGTCAGCACCATGGTGGACATGAGATCCCATGTCTGATGCTCAGGTGCAATGACTGACTTCTCCTCAGTTCTTGTTTTATTGAGTTATGTATGATGCTGAGCACTCAGAAGGTTTGTATGTGTTGCTTTGCCTTTCTGCACTTATTTTTCCCTTCTACTTCTCAGCACAAAGTGAAGAGGTCTGTTAAGGTTTTTTTTATTCATTAAGAAAATATCACAGTTCACCTCTTGTTCTCATCAGTAACAGACCAGCAGCTTCCTTTTCATATGTGAAAGTACAGTTTATATATCAAAGTATAATTGTGTGGTTTCTGTGGTAGCCAGCAAACAGGGTAATTCAGCTTGCTTCTATAATCCTGCAGAATTAGAATCCAAACTCAGAAGCACTAAAATATCTAGGGTCAGTGTTAGGATTAGCATTATGGATGTCACTTGTCTGTGGCCAATTGATTAAATTTATGCTGGTTATCTTCCTCAGAATGAATCTTGCCCCTATTGCTTTTTGCAAATTGCCTTTTAAGGACTTTTCTTCACTATGCTAAAATAAGAGTCTATAGCCTGTGTTTCATAATGTGCATGGTGATCACTTCTGGTCCTAAATCTCTGGAACGTGGAAGCTGAGTACTGGCTCTTTACAGATGTACAGATTTGTTTCTAAGATGTACTTAAGATAATGTATTTCTAAATGTATTATACATACTAGAAAGAGCTTTCTAGTCTGAGAAGTGCTGCAGCTGTTTCATTCTGGCTTTACTCTGTGAACTTGTCAATGGACAGAGATATGCCTAAATCCAGTTGTGACAGCCTTGACATTTTTTGTTGTTGTTGGCTCATGCCAGTAGAATAAAAATGATGTAAGAACAAGAAGGAAGCATGTGACTATGATGAAGACCTGACTATTGAATCAGTTTTTCCAGATACCAAATTCAGGTTCTTAACTTTTTAGATTTTGCCCCTCCCCCTGCCCTTAGTCCATGGGTGACTCTGATCAAGTGTTTTGAGATATGGCAGCCTTTGGGGTGAGTCTGTCAATTCACTGAGGAAAACCTTGAGTCTTTATGTGCTGGCACTGTTCAGAGTCCACGCTGTCCTGAAGGCAGGTCCTCTGGGAGTCATGCTAAAATACAGGCTTGATTTCATCAAGTAGATGAAATGGAATTATGGATGTAAACCTTTTCTGGAAGCCTGGTTTCTAACAATAGATAGAAGTACCTTCCTCAGGTGCTGAGTTGATCTCTGTGGCAGTCTGACCCTGTCCTGGGTAGTCCATACTGAATATGAATATCTGACATTTCAGATACACTGCATGGCAAAACTTTTCACTGTATGTATCACCCTGCTGATGTAGTTTGGTGCATTATCAGGATCTGGGCTGTCAGCAGGAAAATTTTGAATTTTCTAAAATTTTGGTCCAGTGCCATCTTCTCCTTGTGATTATGCCAAATTTAATGGAAAACAACCCCCTTCTCCCCTTTTTAACCCAATTCGCAGCAATCCCATATCCCTAAAAACCTAGCTTCTGAGTATCTTAAAACCACATGCTGGCTCTTTAATGTGGCATATTTGTCTGAAAGCTACTTTCCTCTCTGTGTGATATGGTGAGGTACAAGGAGCAGGAATTATTAGAAACTGCTGTTTTCCCCAAGCAGTTTTGCTGTGTTGTTTTCATTTAGTGTTCTTTTAATAAAGAATGAGAAAACAGTGAAATTGATAAGACTGCATAGAAATAAAGATTTCTTCTATGTATGGAAATTACTGCAGCAGAATGGAATTTGAACAGTCTTAGGAAACCAACTATTAAGCCAGTCTAAAGAATTTTCTCTAATAGCCTGTTATTAAATTAGCCTGTTGAATTCTGTCAGGTTTTTTATCCTTTCATAATGTCGTAAGATTTCCTGATAATGGGCTGGACCTGTTTTTGCTCCCCCCTGCCACTAATTATGTCCACAGCAAAATTGAATAAAATGTGAAGTATTGTCATGCTTGCTGTTTCTTTAGGTTTTTCTCAGAAAAATGTCTCTTTACTGATGGAAGAGCCCATGGCTGAAACCTTTCTGGAACAAACCTTTTACAAAAGAAAGTCTGATCAATACATTTCTAGGGAAAGACTGTAAGCAAGAATGATGACTGTGAATGTCTCCTTGATTTTTTGCCAAACTGATGTTTTCTTCCTCTGTATGAGTCTTGCAGGACTTGGCTATCTTGTTCACCAACTGGGGTCTTGGTGCTGGACTGTGTTTCTATGGAAGGGAGCTGTCTACTGCACCTTGATTAGAATCATCCTGGTGTCCCTTTTCTTCTCAAACCATAAGTGAACATCAATGAACCATTTAATGTCTTCATTGCTCAACTGGTCTTTATTTGTGCCCTGTGTGTGTCCCACTGCAGGCTGCCTGTAACAGCAGGCACTCAGCCACATCCTGAAAATACAAGAAGGTCGAGGGATGCTAATGTGACATTTAACAGTGCACATTACTGAACAGTGACATTTTATTGGTGGACATCTCATAAAGATGGCAGTTCAACAAGAATCAGGAAGTGAACATACAGTCATAAGTTAGAAAACAAGTATAATTCAGTTTTGTGAATAGTTTTAGTCAGCAAGTACTTTCTGCAAGAGACTAGTACTAGCTAATTTTGGCAGTCATGTAGCTAAAGAGAGCAAAAAATACTCCAGCTTTTATTGAAGACCACCACAATTCTGAAATTCAGTGCTAGTTTCATCTTGCAACATAAATATTTTATCTGCTGCTTCAAGTCATTTTTAAAAATTAGTTTGATTAGTAAGAGAGAAGGTGGTCAGGAAATCAGAGGACCATGGAATGGTTTAGGTTGGAAAGACCTTTAAGATCTTCAAGTCCAACCATTAATCTATCCCTGCCAAGTCCACCACTAAACCATGCTCATAAGCACCATATAAAGAAAGACCATTTTTTGGGTCTTTTAAATCCCTCCAGGGATGGTGACTCCACCGCTTCCCTGGACAGCCTGTTGCAAAGATTGATAACACTTTCAGTGAAGAATTTTTTCTTAATATCCAATCTAAACCTCCCCTGGCACAACATGAGGCCATTTCCTATCATCATGTTACTTTTTATTACTTGGCAGAAGAGACCAAACCCCACATCACTGCAACCTCCCTTCAAGTAGTTTTAGAAAGCAGTAAAGTCTCCCCCTCAGTCTTCTCATCTCCAGGCTAAACAACCCCAGTTCCCTCAGCTGCTCCTCATCAGACTTGCTCTCTAGACACTTCATTTTATTGCCCTTTTTTGGACACACTCCAGTGCCTCAAGGTCTGTCTTTTAGTGAGGCACCCAAAACTGAACACCACACGGGTACCAACTATGGGGGATGGTCACTTCCCTACTGCTGCTGACCACATTGTTTCTACTAAAAACCAAGATGCTGTTGGCTGCCTTGGTCACCTGGGCACACTGCTGGCTCATGTTCAGTGGGCTGTAAATGAACAACCTGTCATGGTTGAACCCAGCTGGTAGCTGAGTACTGCAACAGCTCGCTCACCCCTCCAACTCCTGTTAGGACAGGGAGGAAAATGGGGACAGAGGCCAGCCATAGGGTTGGGGCAAGGACAGTTCACCAAGACAGAACAAGGAGGAAGAAATAACATCAGGACCTAGAACAGAATACAAAAAATAGATGATAACACAAGTCAATTTACCAACAAAATGAACAACCAGATGCTCAGACTATTCCTAGAGCCGTGACAAAAAGGTCTGCAGTGGGTTGACCCAGGTTTGGAGGCCAGGTGCCCACCACAGCTGCTCTATCATTTCCCCATCTCAAGTGGACAGGAAGAGAGAAAATACAGCAAAAGGCTCATGGGTTGAGATCATAGAATATCCTGAGTTGGAAGGGAACCATAAGGATCGAGTCCAACTCCTAGCTCCAGAAAGGGCCAACCAAGTCAGAGCATGGCAAGGAGAGATTGCTCTCTAATTACCATCACAGGCACAACAGACTCAACTTAGAAAAATTAAACTTATTTATTACCAAGGAAATCAGAGTCAAGTAATGAGAAATAAAACCAAATCTTAAAACCCCTTCCCCTGCCCCTCCCTTCTTCCCAGGCTTAACTTCCTGTTTCACTCCCTTCTCCCTCCAGCAGCACAAGGGGACAGTAAATGGGGGTTGGGATTGGTTCATCACACATTGTCTCTGCCAGTCCTTCCTTCTCATGGGGAGGACTCCTCACACTCTTCCCCTGCTCCAGTATGGGGTCTTTCTCACAGGAGACAGTCCTCCAGCAACTTCTCCAACATGAGTCTTTTCCACAGGCTACAGTTCTCTATCAACTGCTCCAGCATGGGTCTCTTCCATGGGGTGCAGACCTTTAGGAACAGACTGCTCCAGTGTAGGTCCCCCACAGGGTCACAAGTCCTGACAGCAAACCTGCTCCAATCTGGATTCCTTTCTCCATGGGCCACAAGGTCCTGCCAGGGCCTTGCTCCAGTGCTGGCTACCTATGGGGTCACAGCCTCCTTTATGTGCATCCACCTTCTCTAGTGTGGGGTCGTCCATGGGCTGCAGGCAGATAGCTGATCTGCCATGGATGTCCATGGGTTGCAGAAGGACAGCCTGCCTCACCATGATCTTTGTCACAGCTGCAAGTTAATCTCTGCTCCAGTGCCTGGAACACCTTCACCCTCTCCTTCTTCACTGACCTTGGTGTCTGCAATTTGTACCTCACATCTTCTCACTCCTCTCTCTGAGGGCAAAAACATTGGCTCTATCAAACCTAGGGTAAACTTGTAGCAGCTTCTCACAGGAGCCACCCCTGTAGCCCGGTCTTTACCAAAACCTTGCCACATAAACCTAAAACACTCTCCCAGTTCCTTTTCCACCAGACAGCATTCCAGCCACTCTTTCTCAGGCCTGTAGTGTTGTGTGGGGTTGTTAGACCCAAGTGAGGACTGGCACTGAGCACTTTTGAACCTCATACAGTTGACCTCGGCCCATCAATCCAGCTGGTCCAGACCCCCTGGAGGGCCTCCCTGCCCTTGAGCTGACCAAGACTTCTGCCCAACTTGGTGTTGTCTGCAAAAAATGTTTCTTTAACTTTCAAGCACTATACTGCTACATGTGGAAGATATTTATGTTTTCAGGATGGAACATGCACTACTGGAGACTACAAAACCATTATCAGCATGATTGCTGAAATTACTTTACTTCTCCTTGTAGCTGTGCCCATTTTCTTTTGTCATTTACCGATTCTAAGTAAGAATCTTCAAGTGGAAGACTTCTATAAATAATCGTTCATGTCTAGCTTTCAAGTCAAGATGACCCACATAAGGAGAAAAAGAACATCATCCTGTTTACACAGGTATTTAAGAAAGCCTCTGTTAAATACCTGCGTAAACAGGATGATGTTCTTGCCTCTGCTTTGAAGTACCTCATTGAGGAAGTTTGATTTGCTGACTTGTTTTTGAAGCATAGCATTTATCAAATCACACCATTCTAGCAGGCAGAGCAGCTACCATCTAAGCAAATGTGGAGATGGGGTACAGTAACGGGAGGAAAGATCACAGCTGGTACGTAGTCAAAAAAGAAATCATCTCCCTCATTCCTTTAAAAGGACCTTATGTGTGTAGAATTCAACCACAGGCAAAAACATCAGGAAGATGCCAATTAAAAAAACTGGATCCAATTTATTCAGCAGGCACATGTTTTCAGGAAGGATTAGGAGGGAAAAAATGAAGAGGAAATGAGAAACACCCTTGTCAAGGTCAGATGTAAAGCAGAATGGGTTTGCTTATTTCATATCAGAACGCGGAGGAGAATGGCAGTCCCTAGCAAATTATATCACTTTCTAATCATGTTTGTGGCCCCCCAAACCACAGCCCACAGTCAGGGAGGGAAAGTAACTGTCAGACAAATCTGTCTCATTAAAGAGCCAACATGTGACAGCAAGACACCCACAGATGGTATATTATTAGAGAATTTTTGTTTGCTTTAGGGTTGGTTTGTTGGGGTTTTTTATTTTTAATTTCTCTTTAAAGTTGGCACCTGTGGGCATCTTTCAGCAGGTGACAGGAAATGTAGCCACTCTGTTCAATAAAACACAGCATTTTCTCTCGGCTTGTGTGTCGTCACTCCAAAGAGTCCACTTAATCATGCAAGTTCCAGTACTGAAATGAGGTGTGATGGAAAGTGCCTTCTGCCTCAGTGTTCCCACTAGCACCCCCACTCCCATTTTAACAATTAATCCCATAGATGCCTCAGAAACACAACTCCATATCCTCTTCCTTACTAATTTCAATCAGATGCTGAGAGCACGTAGGAGGAAACAGAATGCTGCATCAAACTCCAGAAAGCTGATTTGTTTAGAGGGAGGTAGACAAAAAATATATCCCGCCGGCAGACAACACATCTTCAAGGGTGAAGACATAGGGAAACATTCAGTAGTTAGTGGAGACCTTTGAAAACTGGGGAAGAGGAAAAGGAGTTCTCTCATTTCACAGAAAATAGAGGAGGAGAAAACAAAAAGCTTAAGTGTCCTAATGACCACAAGATGTTTAGTGAAAAACCCATGTGCAGAACCACCAGTACAGACCAGTGCTTGATGATACTGAGGGACCTTTGGGGACTGGAGATCTTAGGAAAAATCAGACACTTGCTGCTCACAGCTGTATATGAATTTCTCTCTGTCCAGCTGATATTTCTGTGGAATGGGCAAATTGTCAACATTACCTATTGGCTGGTTTTAGCTAGGTACTACCCAACTATAGCATTGGCCATCCTTTTGTGGGTTCAATCATGCCTAGGTCTTTCACTGGCTTTTCTGAATGGAGTGAACATCGTGGTCTGTGAGCTGAACAGGACTGCATTGTGGGAATTGATATTAGTGTATAATTAGGCTAACGTGGTAGGAAAAAAGAGGGGGGAGGGGAAGGAAAGGATTTGCTTTGTGATCAGTGTTTTTCACAGTGAATAGTGGATCCTGTTCTGATTAGACAGTATATGGAGGAGAACTAGGAAATATATGAATTTTACACAACTGAAAAGATATATTCATGTGCTTGGTAGGGTGACAGAAAACTTTAGAAGCATTAGAAATTTAATAACTCATTTCTCAGCATAGTGGTAAGTTTAAAAAAAGAAATCCAGGGAGTATATCTCCCTAAAAAATTAAGGTAAACCTACTTGATGGGCATCTCAAGAAGGAGGGCTGTACTGGACAGAGTCCTTTATACTTTAATTAGAAGTTGGTAAACCTTTTTATTCTCAGTTACACTGCTGCTTTTTTTTTTATAATTTGGCCAAACCAGCAGGTTTCAGGTCCTGCACAAATCAAGAACTGGCTTAAAATCACAAAGCTTGTAATAATATGTTTTATTATTTTTAGTGGTTTTATTTGCTTTCTGAACCACTGGCCTGCAGATGGTTCGTGTTTTCCAGCTTGTGCTTGTGAGATAGAAGGCATGCGTAAACACACACATTGCTTTCACACATAAAAGGCAAGACTGAAGATTTTTTTTGTTACTGCTTTAATCCACTTGCTCAGGCTATGAGGAAGTATACTAAGTCTCCATAATAAACCTGTGTTTTTGTGACAATAAGTGACATCCTTGAACCATTTATCACTAATGACTTTGTTTATGCCTGGTATTGTATACTTGAATAGAAGTTTATTTACATTATAGGAATATAAATTTGCAGTTGCTTTCTTGCTGGGGGTGGGGGGAAGTGAATCAGAGATTAGTAACAGAAGAATTTGATCCTCCTTTGGTTTCCCAAGATTTTACCTTTTTTTTTTTTCCACACTAAATCTTCAACACTGAAATCTATTTAAAATATTGTATATCCTAAGGACACATTGGAAATTTGTATGCCAGCCAAATAGCAACTAATCCCAAGTAATGTCAAATAAGCCCATTTAGTCTAATTTTAAGAACCTTTGTGTTCTTTTGAGGTGAGAGTTCTAAAAAGATTACAAGATTTCAAAAACTGTGTTTTTCAAATGTAAAAGTGTGAGATAGTTGTTTATGGCAAGGCTTGTATAAAATTTACCTAATTATTCTTTACATTCTAACCAAACAAGCCCCCAGTTTTTAGGAAGAAAATATAGCTGTCCTTAATTAGTGCAATTCCTGTTCAATATAATTCTGCGTATACAGGAGACAAGTGGTAAAGTTTAAGGAATAAACCAGAACAAATAGGAAACCTGAGGAAGAATCTGCCTTAAATATTAATATCAGAAGTAGCTTGAATGTTTTCTTCAGAGTGGGCTCTGCTTTTTGCTTGAGTGGCCATCCCCTGGCCTTAGTTTTATAAAGGGTCTTGCATATATAAATGCAAGAACATTACTGTGAAACCTCTACATGCAATTTACAAGCTAATGGAGGCAGGCAATAGCCACTATATAGATCCCAATTCCAGCTTGTTCAAGCCCGTGCTAAAAACCTCCATGGCAAAAACTCCATGCCCAACACAGTGGACTAAAAAGTGTTGTTAGGATGAACTGAAGAAGCCAGGTCAAGTTAAAAAAGCAGTCTTGTCTGATCCCTGTCTTGTTTGTTGGTAATGTGGAGGACCTAGCTGATTTCACCACTTCCTACTCCTGCCACACTGAGTTACGTAAGATCTGTTGTCAGAAGTGATGGTTTGTGTCAAAATTCCTATTGACATCACCTGGTAAGGTTCTGCTGCAACATGAAGAAAGTGAGTACAAAGCATGTCCTAGAGTGCATTTCACTGACTAGGTTATATGGCATAGGAAAAGAAACAATCTAAGCAAAGTAAAATCTGTTGGGCTGTGACTTGGCTTTATACTTTTGCTTAGACAGGAAAAAAACTCTGAAAACTAAGTTGACATTGATTTATTATTTGATCTTTAACTGCTTGCTATCCATATGGAAAAGCATTAGAATTTGACTGTACCTTTAAAATTTATCAGAAAATTTGCCTTGGCCAGTATTTTTACACAGGAAATTTAAAAAATAATGGGAAAAAGTTGTTGAATTCTAACATTTGGACTAGCAGTTATTGTAAATATCACAGCTATGCTAAAATTAGCAGACCTGTCCGGTTTTATGCCATGTAAGAATATGATATTTGAAAGTGGATAATATATTTAGAATTCTACTGTTTTCATCTCTGTCAGATGCTGCTAGGTTCATCCCAAATGCTGGCTTAGTTATGTATCTACAAGCCACTCTGCACAGAGCTTCTTTTTCAGCTTCGCTTCCAAAGGAAATAAGACTTGTGCGGTTGCATTGTCTGTCTATTTTGGAAAGATGATGAAAAGGGGAAAGGCAGACAAACAGGATTTGAGCTTGGAGGCTAATTGCAGCCAAACTTGAGGGAGGAGGTAGAGGCATGCAGCCTTAGAGAAATCAGCAGCCAACTGAAGAGATGCCCCAGTGTGTTTGGCTGGCAGGTAAAAAAGCGTTTGGCAGCAGCTGGGTTTGGCTCCAAGGATGCATGCAGAGGGCAGACATGCAGTGCACACAGTGCTTCAACTCAGCCAAAATGCAGGCTGTCCCCTGCACCACAAAGGACGTCATATGGAGTGCCATGGGATGAGGGACTTCAGAGGAATGTAGAAACTGGAAAATCAGGATTTCTCAGTTCCTGCCAATGCAACACCTTGCATTATTATTTATATGGTTTTTATTTTATTTTATTTTCTTGACTTGACTTTTAATGTTTATTTTTTATTATTATAAAGAGCTAAGTTCTTCTCATAAGCATTGAATAGGGTATGCCCCTGTCCCAAATGAATGCCACCCCCGATACAGTTTCCTTCAAAAACCAAGGCAGGACTAAATTAAACAAAAATTATTCAAGTGTGCTTGATTTTCTATTGTTTAACCTACAAGTCACAGATTTCTTACTTCAGTCTGTCATAAAACAAATGGGAAAAAATGGGATAAGAGGAGACCTTTGGCTGTCTTTCAGATCAGGTTGAAATACACATCTGCATGGCTCCTGAGCCTTCCCAGCTTTTCTTAGTTTATACTGATGTGATTTGAATGCAGTATTTTCTTAAAAGTTTTCAAGCCAAACTCTATTTGCACTTTACTCCAGTCACTTCTAAACTTGTTCAAATCAAGCCAAGAATGTATGTCCAAAGAAAACACATTTTTAAAGCAGAATATGGCAGTGATACTATTTAGATACATATTTCAGTTTTCACACACAAGTAGTCCCACTGAGTTTGAGGCTTTTGCAAAATGAAGTGTTCTGAATAACTCTTTGCACAATTAGGACCAAGAAAAGAGGGACCTCTGGACTCACAGCTCTGTCTTAAGGCCTGTATTTGGCTTTCAGTAGGTCACTTCATCTCTGGTGTCTTAATTTTCCAAACATTAAAATATCGGCTATTTATCATGCCTGATATTAGCAATATGATTATTAGAATAATGTTTAAAATAGCATAATCAACACTGTGGAGGAGAAGGATTACAAGTGCACAGGCATGCTGTGACTCGGAAAACACAAGAAAGGAGGGCAACATGAAATGGGAAAATAAAACCAGGAGAACCATTAAACTGAGTGGAAGATGTTGAAAAGAGCAACCAATGTAAGTGTTAGAAAAAAAAATAAAAGGGAAATATAGCAGAAAGTTTGTTTATCTTGTGAGACAGATTTCTGAAAACCCAAATTTGAGTGACTTCAGGTGGGAGTATGGCTGTATGCTTACTTTCAAGTGTAATTATTTTCCACTAAGTAGTCATTTGCTAGCCACATAAGATAATGCAGTAATCACCAAAAACTATTTGCACAATGACTAGCAGAACTACTGTTTTTCTCAGGTATTTGTCTTTTAGTTTAGGGAAAAAATGATACAGATTTTGGGGAACCTGCAATACAGTTAACCAAATCCAGATATATTGATATTTTACAGAGTGCCTGGTGCATAAAGCAGAAAATGGTAATATATTTATATGAAATACTAGTCCCAGGTTTAATACCTCCCTCACTGTGTATCCCAAATGGAGTTCTACCTTCAGCCTTAGGATTTCTTTTATTACTTTTGTACCCTAAAGAGTCAAGTCAAGAGTCCTCAGACACTGCTGTCCTGCTCCCAGTTTCCCTTCTGATCTGGGTATAGTGTCATGTGTAGCCCAATGATATAAACTGGAACAGCTATTCTACACTTCCATTGAAAAAACCCACTAATTTTTCTTCTGAGGAAAAAATACAGTTTATTTTTCTGCAGCACCCTTGTTGAGATGTCCAGACGTTGTTGATAGTACCTACTAGTTGCTGTAAAAGTTATCTCAAAATCAAAATGGGTAGTTCAAAAGAGAGTAGGAAAAGGTTTTCAGTGCCTTTTGCAGGTGAAGATTCACTTAACCTGTTACTGAACTTCAGCCTTACTGCTGTTCTTGCTGTCATCTTACTGATCAAAAGACTCAAATAGGCTTTTTTTAGAGCAATCCTCCCTTTTTTCCAGGTTGATTCAAAAACTGATGGGAACATTTTCATGGCCGTAAAATACCATCTTGATATTTTTATGGACTTCAAATCATGTCCCATATGGAAAGTAAGGGTTAGGTTTTAAACTTGGTCTTTATTATCTATTGAATTGAGACACTTGGCTAAATGAGGGAATCCACAGGAGTTGCCCCATTTCACAGAGGAGTGGGAGGGATCCCAGTGTAAAGATAGATGGCAACTGTGATAACCTACATTTACAGTTCTCTTACAGGCACTTTCTAGTCAGCCTTTGCAGAAAAATATCCTAAACCTACCACTAATTAGGCAGACACGTCTGGACACCTCTCTGTGCAATATGAGCTAGGGAGCTGCTTTGGCAGGGGGGTTGGACCCGATGATCTCTCGAGGTCCCTTCCAACCCCTACGATTCTGTGATTCTGTGATTCTGTGCATAGTAATAAGCATTGAACTCTTCAAAGAAATCATGCATACTCACAGTTGAAATTTTAGGCCAATTTCCAGTTATGATCATGTTCTTCAGCAACCCAAGGTCAGTTTTGCATGAGATACCTACCAAATCACAACTGAAGAGAGATGGACAAACAAGAGATCAAAGACCTTCCTTACTCACAGGCCCTTGGGACTATCCAGGCCAAGTTATATGGTCAGCTGGGGTACCTCAGCAAAAATGTTCATGGTTACTCATTAGTAAAACACATGCCTGGGTTCCACTTATTTCTTTTGCAATTTGAAGCTTGCACAGGCATGACATAATTCAAGCACCAGAGCCTTTTTACATTAAAACAGAGGGCACCAGAGCTAACCTGCTCTTTCATCTGAGTGTGGAAAGGGAGCCCACAGTGGTGTAACATGCACTGAGGAACAGGGAATATGGATAAATATTACGAACTGTTTAAGCTGGAGTGAATATTGTTGTAACCATCCTGATACATGCCTTCACCCAGCCCTCGGTTAAAGTCTAATGAATAAATTAAAGGGTTTGAGACTTTCCAGGATTTTTGGGTCAAAGGCAATCTGCTGTGCTTGAGAATGTATGTGGATAAGAAGCTATTTATGTGGCTAATCCCTAGAAACGGACTGATCTTTTGTGATGAGCTCTCAGAGTTTCAGTGAAATAAAGTGTGAAGTGGGCTGCAGGAGAAGGGAAGTACTGCAGTCTGTCCTGTCTGAAATCCAAACTGTGATAAGGGTGTGATTTCCCCAGCATGGGATTAAGGTCAGCAGAGCTAGAGTGCTCATTTTAGCAGTGCTTACCTGCAAGCTTTCAGATGGGAAGTATTCAGTGATGGCCTTTGGGACGTAGTAAATCCAGTGGTACCTGTGATATATTAGAAGGGGTGTGGTTAGTAGGTCAAGAGAGGTTCTCTTCCCCCTTACTCTGCCCTGGTGGGACCACATCTGGAGTACTGTGTCCAGTTCTGGGCCTCTCAGTTCAAGAGACAGAGAACTACTTGAAAGAGTCCAGTGCTAGACCACTGGACTGGAACATCTTCCTTATGAGGACAGGCTGAGGGAGCTGGGTCTCTTTGGCCCGGAGGGGACTGAGGGGTGACCTCATTAATTTCTATAAATATGTAAAGGGCAAGAGTCAGGAGGATGGAGCCAGGCTCTTCTCAGTGATGTCCAATAATAGGACAAGGGTTAATGGGTGCAAGCTGGAACACAAGAGGTTCCATGTGAACATAAGGAAAAACATTTTCCCCTGTGAGAGTGACAAAGGATTGGAACAGACTGTCCAGAGAGGTTGTGGACTCTCCTTCTCTGGAGACAGTCAAAACCTATCTGGACATGTTCTTGTGTGACCTAATCTAGGTCTTGGACTAGATGATCATTTGAGGTCCCTTCCAGTCCCTGCCATTCTGTGATTCTGTGACTAAGAAATAAAGATTAAGAAATTAAGAAGATTTCCGCTTCCGTGGGCTTCATGATGCCAGAAGAGGGGAAGAAGCTGTGTGAATATGGACCGAGTATCTCCAATGCATCCACATCAAGGAAATAATTTTCTGAGCTGTAAGGGAAGTCATTCTTGCTTTGCTCATGATGCCTGTGTCATGGAAGACTACACTTCCTGATGCTCTCCAGCTGTAGACTCTGGAAAATGTGTGGCATTACAGGAGCGTCCAAAAGCTGTGATTTTTAGGAAAAAAATTAAACAGAAAAAGAAATGAGTCATGCTTGCTCAATGAGTAGCACTCTCAAAAACATGCAGGAGTCGGGTGGGTAGAGGGAAGCCCAAAGATCAGAAGGTGATTTACTAGAAAGACTTACTGAAAAATCTTCACCTTATAGTGAAAGTGCTACCATATATTTTCCTGTGTGTCATCTTGTCCGTGTTATGGTTTGAGGTTATAAATAGTATCTGGGATTTCCTCATTCTTTAAATTCACATTTTCAGGTGAGTTCAAAAATCCTTTCCACTGGCTGTGGATAATATCAGTATTCTCTTTAAACATTATCTGCTTTTTGGAGTTGAGCTGAATGCAATGCTTCTCTGTGTCTTATCCTTGCTGTCTGTGCAGAGCTATGTTTTCGACTACAAACAAAAAATTGAGCAGACTTTAAATACAGGGACCTGTACAGTAAATTAATAATGTAGGTTCAATATGAATGAAAACTGGTCCAGTAACTAATCTAACTCCTGTGGGGCACACACAGAAAAATCCCACCAAATCCACCCCCTCCAAAAAAAACCAAACACCAAAACAGCTATATTGCTTTTGGGGGAAAAGGAAAATTAAGAAAAAAAAAAAAAAAAGAAAATAAAAGTGTGATGGCAAGGTTTTCAAAGATGATCCCAAAAATTTCATCATGTTTCCTCTGTATATGTATATGTTAAAATCTATATTTTAACAGTGGAAAGCAAGCAAGCACACACCTTTTCAGTTAAAGCAAAAAAAAAGCGTATAAAAAAGGCCAGCATCTAATATGACAAAACAGAGGTATCTGAAAACAACATTTCCCCCTCTTCAAACACCATGTTGCAAAACAGCTGCCCAAAATTCCAGATGTTCCATTCCCTCCCCCAACAGCTTCAATGAAACATGACATGTAAACAATACGGTACACTCTACAGAAATAAAATGGATGAGGAATGTCCAAGAGTGTGGCTGAAGAGCTTTGTCAGGGCATGAAAGGGATGGATGGGAACACCTTCAACCAAAGTTGCTGTTCCTACCCCCTTTTCTCCCTCTCTGCCTGCCAATTTGTATTTCATAACATGACACGTTACAGAAGGTTGTGAACCAGCACGGCGTGGCCTTACCTCATGGCCCTGTGAGAAGACCGAATGCAAAGGCGTAATGTGTGCCTTATTCCCCAAGTGCTGCATGGGTCATAACCTGCTATTGTTGTTTGGTTGTAGTGGTGCCAGATCAGACATTTTTCTTGTCTGGATTCCAGTAATATATCTCACAGCTTGCCTTTTATTTCATTACTTGGCTAGTCCATCTTCTCAGCTTACATTTTCCCCAGTACCGTCCGTCGCTCCGTTGGCTACTAGACTGTTGAAATCTGTTGCAGTCATTCCCCCCATGATGATGTGGGAGACCATAACCCTGTGGCTGGGGAATTACTGTATGTGAATAGTAGGGGGAAAGAATTACACATGCTTTGCGCAGAGCTAACCATTGGCTCACACGTTGTTGCTAGTTCTCCAGAACTTTCCCCTTGCTGTCCCTGCACAATCCTGAAAAAAAACCAAACAAAGTTTTTAAAAAAAAAAAAAAAAAAAAAGAAAGAAGCCAGTGTTTTCCAGGATTCTTTCCTGGTGAAATCACTGTGACTCTAAATGGAAAAGTGAGAGGCTGGGAGAGCACACTTGTAGATTGATCAGATACAATTGCTTGTCCTTGCTTTACTGCTATGGCAGACCTAGACCCATTCTGGTCTTTCTCACAGTCTGGGTTTGTTTCTGTAAAGAAGCTGAAAGAGACTGAATGGTGATGACACACACATCTATTAACCGACTTTGCGTGACATTCAATGCATGTTGCTAGAAAAAGGTGAAACAAAAGGATGAGAAACTTTACCCAAAAAAAAAAAAACCCAGACATCAGACACACAGTTATTTTGTCTTAATTTTTAGATATTTTGTGCTATGGCTTAGGACCACTAGGTTTTTGCATATGATGCCAAACAGTATTAATCTGGAAGAAGATGAGGAAAGGACAGAGCCCCTTTTAAAAAAGCCTTTAATGATGTTATTAAAAAAAAAAAATCCCTTTTGTGATGTTATTGTCACTTCTAGAGGAGTGGAATTCAGTTGGAGTGTGTAAACAATGCTGCCATTGGTCAAGTCTTTCCAGATGGATAGATCTCATGCCAGTCCTCTCTGCAGATACAAACTGCACCCCAGTTGTAGGTATGGCATGAAACACAAGAGATTATCTGTTTCGTGTCTCTTCAATGAGACAAAAATGAAGTCATGTCTTGAAATACAGCTTGATTTCATTTTGTAACATGACCTTTGCTTTTTGGGATAGCAGATAAAGTTTCCAGTAGTTCATCACAGGTCTTACCATTTTTAATTTGTTTCTTTACATTTCATGTATTGGATTCAACAGAGTGAAAGAGAAACTCAGCTTCAGTGGCTCAACACTCTACACAGATACTTATTTTTTTTGCTTCTGGTAAAAGCACTGAGCAATGAGACAGATACACCACAAAGATTCAGTGTCGAGAATCTTTTAAAAAGTATTTGTATTTGCTTCAGCAAGATCCTTCACATCTTAGAGTCTAAGTGATGACATGTCAGGCTGGAAGTCTAGCAGAGGCTGGATGCAGTGCTGGCCATATCAGCTCTCAGGGATAAGAGCAGAGCAGATCTAAATGAAAGTAATTGTTCTGTAGCAGCTTTGGGATCTCCAGAGGAGATGGGAGCAGCAGGTTTGTCGATGTAGAGGTGCAAATTATGTCACTGGGCTTCCAGAAGGAGCTGGGTGATGGCAGGAGAGGCAAAGAGGTTGTGGGGAGACTGACACACATGCTTAACCCCCTTCTGAGCAGCATCATGTTTGCATAGAATACGTTTGTGCAGTAGCCTATCTGTGCACATGAGTACTGGAGACAAGTGCAAAGACGATTCAGATTCCTAAAGGAAAACATAACAATTCAGTCTATGTAGTTTTACTGTTACAAACTGAGCAGCTAATGGAACAGTTTAGGACTGTCTGCCTATATATTTTCTTCTATCTTAATTTGAAGATAGAGATCTCAGTTGAGAAAACAAAATTTAAGAGGTTTTACCAGAGCCTGAAAATAATGTTATTTATAGATAGAATGATTTACATTGATGTGAGAGAGACACTGTTGAAGATTCTGGCCTAGATATTTGTTTCTGGGAAATCTGGAAAAATAAAGAGGCCAACTAGTATCATGTCCAATTCTTTTTATAAATTATTATTGAGATGCATAAGCCAAGATCTCAAAGGCACCGTACAGACACAAAGCTCCTATCCAGGAAAGTTAAAAGTCTAGATAAACAAGACATACAGCTCAATGGAGAAGTAATTTGCTTAAGAATAAAATACATTGGTAGTAAAACACAGAGGAGAAAATCAGCTGTCCTGTCTTACATAAAAGATAGCACTGACTCCCCTGCTTCAAGGTCAAAACCCTCTATTTCTTCTTTGTCACATTGTTGGAAGAGTCTGGAAGAGGATGTTGATCATTTGGAAACAGTTTGGAGGAGGCCAATGAGAACAAATTGGAAAATGTGGCTGATGAGAGGGAGCAACACAAATAGGAGTTATTTAGTCTGCAAGATGGATGATAGGGGGAAATAGAGCAATACCCAAATGTATGAAAGCCCACTGCAAAGAAGAACAGAGTCAGCAGTCCCTTTTACTACAGACAGTGAGAAGTAGGGGTAGGAAGTGAGGGGTAGGAAGACTCAGATTCTGCATGAGAAAGGGCATTCTGGTGGCAAGGATGGAGAATGGTTGTAGGGGCTGGCTGAGCTGGGAGTCACACTTTCTCTACACACTGGAAATATTTAAAAACTCTTTAGGCTATCAGGAATCATGGGTCTTTCTTTGAGGCAGCTGTATATATTAGTTCACTCCTTGAGGTCCTTTCCACCTTACCACCCTTAGTAAGAATAGTTTAGCCTCTTGGATTTTAAACCCCTTTGAGACTCCTAGATAAAACATGCTGTAGAGTAACAACATGTTACTGGTTGCTGGTGTGGTTTTGTGCATACATAATACTATGTATATGTATGACCAGGAGATGGGAAAGTTAGTTCTTCCAGTAACAATATGACAATCACAGAGCTTATCTCATCATCTCCCTTTGTTGCCTGTCTGTGGAAGTCACTTGGTGTCACACCTCACAGTATTTAGAGGGCAATACAAAGGTTGAAACAGAGCGCAACATCCTAGACACAGAGGCAGGGGTTACGTTGTGCACAGCTAATGCAGGCATCTGACATACCTCCCTGTTTCATGATGCACAGAGACCATGGCCAGCACAGCACAGCCAGCACACCTGGGACTTTCTTGCACCATCTTAACATTTCTTCAGAGTATACAAAACTATGGTGCTTGATACTGATGCATTTTCCTCATTGGGTAATTCTTTCCTTCGTGACTAAGATGTCAGTGGCCAGTGTTTCCTCCCATCTTCCTCTCAACACTGCTGTTTTTTCCCCCCCTGCAAAGGCACTCTGTAACTTCTGCTTCACTTCTGCTTGTATAGTTTGGCTTCAGGTATCAACAAAAGCTATCCAGCAGCTCAGGCCTGCTCTTTCGATTAGCTGTGTGGGTGCTGGTTTGTAACACCCAGTCTGCCTAGATTATGCCTTTTGGATCCTGAACATTTTATGCAGGTGGGCTTTCTGCTCTGCACTGAAGGGAATTGCAAGGGATTCTCTGCTTTTTCCAGGAGGGAGAATCAGAGGAGCAAGATGGTCCTAGTCAATACTCTTTATTTCCTCATTCTTGTGGCTGTGTGACAGCTTTTGTCTTAAACTCCTCAAGTTGCACAGCACTAAAGACATACAGGTTCATCTTGGTTTCCACATCTTCTTCCACCGAGGGGTCAGGAGCATGGGAGAAGTCAAAGGCTAATGTCAGGAACGTTTTCAAAGCATCACACACATTAGGTACAGCTGGTGAAGTAAGAGAGGCAAACTGGGGAAGGCAATGGTCTGGTTAGTGCTTTTATCTTATTGATGAAAAATAAACATGGTATATTTCTCTGCTATGGAACACAGTCATTAAAGCAGATTAACCCTTGCAGAGAGATACTCTGCCTGCACAAATCAGCCTTGTTCCTTTCACTTCTGAGGAGTTACACTGATACATGACCGTAAGTTTGCCCCACAAATTATGAGAGTGACCAGGTAATAACATCTTGTTGTACTTCATGCATTCATAGAGCCTAAAACTGCAGCCAGACGCCCAGTCGCAGAAGAATTCATGATGAAAACAGTGTTTCAATGTATAGATGAACTTAACTCGAGCTTCACAGAAAGTGTTATACTGACTAAGAGGAATGTTGCTACAGGTGTCTAGAACAAAGAACAAATAAAAGTTTGTACTCTATGTGGTGTGGAATAAAGCTTGAGAAATATTATACCATTAGGGATATATTTGCCCACTTTGATTCATTAATTTCCCTTTAAGGCGCTTCATTTCCCTTCCCAATCATCTGTCAGTTATTTTTTTGCCACAACACCCCTTGAAGTGTGGAAGTGCTTCAGCTCCAGGTCTGGCTCTTGCCCTCTCTTCTCCTCTGTCTGTGACCTTAGGACTTCAACACTATTTTCTTTCCTGAGTCAGGAAGAAGGGGGCAGCTGGCTAGGACCTTGCACTCATCACTATTTTTCCACCTACAATATGTTTGCTTTTCTTTTCCAGCTGCAGTTTTATCTTGCCTCCCTCAGTCACTCACTCTCTGGCATGTATACTGTGGGCTTAGTTCTCCACTTACTTAGCATGTGCACAACATTGTTAGCTTCAGAGGGGTTTATGGTTTTAATGGAGAAGACATCTTGATTCGGTTCTCGCGCTTGCGGGCACACGTTCTACCAACCTCAGTGGGAGGGAGTTGCCACAGGTCATGAAAAGCCTGTAGAAATTCAAGACATTTGCTGATGTCATGTTGGAATGATTAAAAAAGAAAGAGGAGAAAAAACCCCAAAAAAGCAGACTGGACAAATCTGTCAGCATGGTTGCTGGAAGGGAGAAGGGAGGGGTGAACAGCTGCAATCCCTTCCCTTGCATGGTAAGCAGGCTGTGACAGTATAATTCTTTTATCACTTTCCTTATTGTACACTTTTTTCTTCATCTTCCTGAAGCTGGGCTTAGATTCCTGGCTGGCAAGACAGGAAGCCAGATAAAATCTAGGTGTGATGCATGGATGATCCCAAGGCTTTCTAAAATTAAAAAGAAAGTCCTGCTGTGTGTTGGACTGCATTTCTTTATTTGGTACACTAATTCAGGAGGAGATCGGGTGGGTGAAGAGGAGACTGCCATTCATCACTTTCCATCTGCTGCTGCGCAATTGCAGTTCTGCTAGTTTAGAAGAATTTCTCCACCAAATGGAACATCAAAAGGTGGCTTGAGAAGTCCAGGAATATACTGCAGTTTTAGATAGGTCTCCATTGCAGACTGTTGTTTTCGGACACCAGCACTTAAATTCCTGTAGAAATCCATCCTGCAAGTCGCTACGCACTCTGACCCTAGTCCAGTAAAGCACTTAAACACATGCTTAACTCAGATATGTTGATCTTACTGTGTTTCCTCGCATGCTTAATATGAAGCACATGCTTAATAGCTTTGCTGGAGCAGTCTCAGGATGCTTTGCAGCTTGCACAATGAGACCCATCACTCACACAGATAATCATAAGGATTCAAAAGCCTTCATAAATTAGCAACTAGTGATTTACTATAGCAGCTAATAGCTATTGTTTCTCTTGAAACCAAGGAAAATCAACCCATTTTTGAACAGACTCCTCTTTGTAAGGTCACTTCTTTGGGCTGCAGCTTGTCAAAGCGTTCACTGTTAGCCTCTGTCTAAAAAAGATAACATTAGTCAGTGGCATAGCAGGGTCATGAAACAGACCTCTGCACAGGCAGCAAATGGCCATTTTTACCGTGGGCTGTGTAGGTAGACCTGTCTGCCTTTAATTTACTTCTGGAATTGTCCCGGAACAGCTTTGTGGTTTACAGTGCAGTAGCCAGATGGTATTCCCAGACACGTAAAAGTTATTAATATAAAGTCAGCAAGGATCTGCAGGGAAGCCTCACTGAGTCTATCTGAGCTATGTTCCCAAAGCTGCCGTTCTCCTGCCTGCATACAAGCACACATACATAATTAGGCATCTCATTACATGGGATTCTTTTTATATAATAATCGGAAGGGGGGATGTGTGCATCTAGCTGGGATCCATGCATCTGAATATGCTGGCCCTCTGGCACGTGTTCTGTGCCAGAATCTGCTGCTGTCATCGAGGTGGTTCTGCTCCCTACTCAGACACATTGCTAAATGAAGAAAGGCGTGTTGTAGAAACTTTAGCTGGGCTTAGGGTAATGTGAGAGTAAGAATTATTCAGTAACATTGAACTGGAGCTCTGGCTTTAATCTTCTGCTAAACTTAGTGATGAGGCTTTCAAAGACTCCTAACAGGTATTTGACGTAAGTTAATGTAATTTGTGCTTTTAAGTTGTCCTAGTCCACAGGAATAATTAATATTACCTCATCATCCTTTGGTGCTCAAGCTGCAGTTGTTTAATGTCATAATGTGGCTTTTCATTTAGACCAGTGAGCTTTTTCTCATGTCATGTGCCAGTTGCAGTTGGGGAGCACGGACATGGCACTAGTGCCAGCTTGTTAGGAAGACCAGGGGAAATGCTGGTCCCACACACCTAGTGACTGGAAAAACAGGGGCCCTAATGAGCTGTTAGTTCAGCATGTTAAGCAAGGGGTTGCAGAAGGGTTTCTGCCAGGAAGAGAGCAGATTCTGGAGAGTTTCAATGAGCGATGGAGGGTGGGCTTGTGGGGTGAAGAATTTGTGCCTCTCTGCTAGGTCCTTGAGCAGGCAGGAAGATATTGACAGGACACTTGGACTTCTATCTGGAAAGAACATGTTTCAAAAGGTTTATAAATCTTGTGCTCAGCAACAAAAAAAAAAAGGGGGTAGTGGGAAGGAGTGACTGCAGGAGGCTGCAGCAGGGACAAAAGATAATAAAAAGTGTTTTGTCTATGGGATGCTCTGCAGTCCCTTGTGCTGAAGAAGAAAGCGGTACCATGTAGGACATCAGTGAGTGCTTCCATCCCTCTTCTCACAGACGATTCTGAAGCTCACATAGAGCTGCACTGCCAGCAAGGATCCTCCATTCGATAGGTAACGCTGCCAACTGCCAGCCACAAGCCATCCCATTGGCTGAGTGTTTGTCCATCTGCTTGAAGCTCCTGATGTAGAGATTTCTGCTACCTATGCAGGAGACCTTATGTTTGTTCTCTACTCACAGCCTGTGACCAGAAGGGATGACAGTGTAGCACCAAATATTTTTCTGTGCTGCAGAACTTAGTGAAGCTACTCAGCACCTCATGGTGATGCTGAATTCATACATCCAAATGGGAAGTCATCACTGAATATACATTATTGATGGGAAGCATTTTGTGCTCTGTTTCTGCTTATCATACACGCTTTGTGCAAGTGTGGTATTTAATGTTCATGTTCACATCCCTAGATGTGTATTTTTATTGCGTGCTGTCTCTGGGTTTTAGCAATATATTGCCAGTGAAATACTAGAATGGCTGGGGGAAAAAAAAATAAAGGAATTTCTGTTCTTGCCACACTTACTTGCAATTTTAATTATCCCGTTTTATACCAAAGCAGCAGACTCTCAGTGTCTCCAATGCCCATCATAGTTATACAGACACTAAGAGCAGAGAGATGTGACCGACTGTGTGTCCCATTTATGTCTTATGGAAGAGCCTCATATTAGGAAGTGAGTGCACATGGATATCATCTCAATGTGAATAGAGTTGTGTGGTGGTGACTCTAAGTGAATACTAGGCATGTGTTTAAGACTGAAAATAATGAGCAAGCTTATGACATCTTTTATACCAGTGAATGGATACGAATGGATTTAGAGCAATTCTGTAAACTTGCTTCAGTGTGATTCCAATGTCAACATAGCATAATTTCATCACCATTTTTTCTTTTGCCTTTCTAATTAAAAATATTGCTAAAAAATCAGTATATACAAGATCACATTCAACTGCAAGTGCCAAGTGTGAACCTTATTTGTGAGGGCTTGTAAGGAAACTGGTGAAAAGGGTGTTATTTCCATTGCTTTAAAGAAAACTACTATTCAAGAAAAATATATCTTTAGGAGAAATTGTCAAGCTCTCTATCTACAAGAACACAGATTCTAATTTGCATTATGATTGCCTTAAGCCACTGAATACATATGAAAATTGTTTTACCATTTTTTTTACCAGTATGATCTTACTAGTTGATGGATTAACATAGTGGACTCTTGATCTAAGACTTCTTTAAGAAATGTTTTCTTGTTCTTCCACCAAAATTTCCATTTATACATTTTCATTCTTATTTTCTTTCCCTCTCTAGGCACCACTAGTTAGCTCACTTTACATTTCACATTAGCAATAAGGGAGAAAAAAAAATAAGAGTAGATATTGTGTAAGCTAAAACTTGCAACAAACTTTATGAAATGTCTTCATTCATTGAAATATAATAATTTATTGAAGGAATATTAATGCATTTTATGTATATTTGTAGCACATTACATTACTAATAACATTTTCATTTGTCATACCATTTGTCTATTAATCTTCACTTTACTGGATTTTCTTGTAACAGTTGAACTTTGCATTGATCATGTTGAGCTGAAATAAAATATAAAAAAATAAAGCCTTAGCATTGGAAAATTGTGACTGTAAAAACTTTAGGTATCCTTAAGCATGCATATTTTTTTAATATTTGTCAGTTATGAAGCACAGCACTTCAGGAAACATTTTTGACTCCATCTCCAAAACATCATGGTCTACAACCAAAAGTATTAACATTTGCTTCTTATTTTCATAGGCTTTTGTCACTTAACCACTTCATTGAAACTGGTCTCATGAACTTTCAATCATATCAGCTGTTAAAATGAAAACTCTTAAGTGAAACCAGAAATTTCCCTGACCATGCTGTCCTCCCAGGTGCATTACCTTCTCATGGTCAGAGGTAGCACTCTTAGTGTTCACATCTCTGTTTGCTTTTCCAGCCATGCCAAACTCTGGCACTCCTGAACCATCAGCAGCAAGTTTTCCATGGCATTTGTAAACCTGTGGATGACACAGCATTCGTTTCTTTGCTGATGTTTTGTCTTTGTCTATGCTTGAAGGTAGACACCTGTGGCAGAGCATAAACACTTCCAGCTCAGGAGTGTATGACATCCTGTATATATCTGCACTGGTGGCAGCCTCTGCCTTTTGTCTCACATAATTTTCCCTGAATTCCCACTTAATTCTCCATCCATCTTTGTGCTGCTGGAAATGGGACAATTTCCCCCAAAGGACCTCTCCCAAAGGCACACATTATCTTGGTGGCTGCCTGACCCAAAGCCAAGGCATTATCACTCCATACTCTTTTCCCACTTTTCATGTAGGCTTCTGGATATAAACAGCGAACACCCACATTTCCTTACTCACCTCTTCATCTCTATGTGCTACATGAAGCTGGGTAGAGACACTGAGGTCTCCTCCCTACAGATTGGCAAGAGGACATGTTGTTTTCCTTGCTCATTTTGGGAAATAAAAACTCAAGAATCAGCAGAGGATGGAGTCCAGAAGGGAAGTACCCAGAAATGAGGCAGAGCTTGGGGCAGTGCCCAACCTTTAATCGCTTTTAGCCAATAGGCCAGTTCACACGAAGACTTCTCAGTGTGTTTCTGTGCACATCTCTGCATGAACAGGGCAATGCTGTTATCTCCTCTCACATTTCCCAACTGGACGTATTGCCTCCAACATGACTTACCTCCCCGGCTACCAAGATCAAGAAAGGATCTCTATAAAGATCAATCCCACAGTGCTAACTGCAGAAGCTTACCAAAAGGAAGATACAGGTGACAGGGTTGTCTTTAACTTTCTTCATCACATCACCAGAGATTTAGAAGGAGGATGAGTAGTCTCATCTCATCTCAAGCTAAGCAGAGGAAGAGCAGCTCCAAAGCAGTGTATGACTATTTGCCTTCTGCTAAGCAGCAAGAAGGTAAGTGGTAGTCTATCTGTGTTACATCTTTTCCCATAGTACCCCCAGCCTTCCTTTACAAGTGACCAAAATGGCTTCTTCTAAATGTACATCTTTCCCATTTATCCTAGTGTTTAGTGCAAACTCCTGAAGCTTTCATACACCATAATTCTGACCAAGGTTTGACAGTGTTTCTGTCCTGAACTACTTTATCTGAGGACATCACAGCTCAGGAAAAGAAATTTGAGGCATTTTCTGAGGTACCTGTATTTAAATAGAATTATTGAAGGCTAATCTTTCATGTTTACTTGTTTTGCTTTGTGTTTTATTTGTGTGTGTCTAATACATGTTCCAAGTATAACAGTTTAAGACCCTCTTCTTAGAGACTTCCGTGACCACAGTGAGCTTGTCCCACTGGTATCTCAGGCACCTATTTTTTTCCATAAATTACCCTGCTGATGTCACTAAGATACAGGCACAGAGCTCTTGCTTTCTTGATGCCTGTTGCTACAGCAGTCAAACACTGTCTACTTTCAATGTCTTCATGTTGTGCAGAACTTTACTACTTAAACAACTGAAGAATGAAAATGCACCTTTTCCAAGCAGTTAAAACCCAGACTGTTGCTGTAACTTTTCTGAAACTGTCAGCTCCAGAGGCAATTCAAGCCCTAGATTTAATGAATTGAGCCTCTGGAGATGCCTGGTTGTTTCTACTGATCATAGAGTGAGTCAGGTGGTCACATCAGTGAGCATCTACTCGTCCCAGTTACAGAAGGATGGTGAAAGTCTTAAGAGAGGTGACACTAAACATCTTTGCTTGTATGGAGATTGTTAAGCCACAGTAGAAGGAGCATGTTTCTCAGCCCTCAGTGTAAGTAACCTGTTTAATGAGGATACTTTGCAGTTTTTCTATTTAGGAACTATGCCCACCTACATCTGGGTGGGGAAACACATTTAAATACGCAGTGTCACAGGTCGGCTAGCTACACATCCATGAAAATGACACTTCCTATTTTCCATAGTTCTCTGCTTGGAATGATTATCATTTCAAGGACATAATCACCTCCAGCAATGAGAGGTTTGTCATCCTTGGAGTACTTCTAAAGGCAAATTTTAGCCAAGCAGATATCATATCTCTGGGTTTCTGCTGCTGAATGAGGATATATCTCCCTACAGGGCATGTTTCTGGGTCGCTAAATTATAGCCCAGGCTCTGACTGCTCCTCTGGAAAGATGGTGTCTTCCTGCACACCAGAAAGAGACAGACACTGTTAGCTTTGCTGAAGACTTCTGTTGTAATGTGAGGACAATTGAGAATATCTGAACCTCTTTGGCACACAGGGTTCATCACTTTACTTCTTTGAAAACACAGTGTGGGGGTAAGTCTTTTACAGTAGATCACAGATGCATAATATGCAGAACACAGAGTCATGTCAAAGAACCACTTCTAACAAAGCAGGAGAATTTAATTTCAGCCCTAAGGTCACAGCCAGGGCATGGGTAGGATTTACAGCCCAATTTAGCTGGTGCATAAGTTTGAAGTTAAGACCCACATATAGAAGTCTATCCCTATTAATGTTTGCAGGACAACCTTGCCCATGCACATCCTAACCACGGTTTTTCAAAACCAAACTCATCACAAAAGTAGGTCTCATTTGTAATCCAAATACAACTCAATACCAGTCATGAATTCACCTGACTGACAGCATGACACGGTCCTATGAATTTTTCCAAATATCTCATTACCTTTAAATTATTGATTTTTAAAAAATGCTCTTACATTTGAATTCTATTTTAGTATTAGGTATATGGATTTACATTTATGCTCTTCTAAGTGTATATATACACACACATAGACACTTTTTTGTGTTTTGGTGATGTCAGTAATCAGTAGAAAGTGAAGCTGCAGCAAGGACTGGAGCTGATGAGTATCCCAGGCTGACCTGCTTGTACATTAAAAAGCCATCATTATCCCAGAACCACCATGTGCACACTGGATTAATCTCAAAAGTGAAGAGAACTTGGACAGACAAGAGCCCAAGCACCACCTCCATGAGTTCCCTTTGCCACCCAAATGGACACAGCCATACTGACTGTAGGCTGTGGATGTGGTCTACCTGGATTTCAGTAAAGCCTTTGACACCATTTCTTACAGCATTCTGACTGAGAAACTGGCTGCCACTGGCCTGGACAGGTGGACCCTCAGCTGGGTTAAAAACTGGCTGTATGGCTGAACCCAAAGGGTGGTGGTAAATGGAACAAAATCCAGCTGGAGGCCAGTCACGAGTGGCATCCCCCAGGGCTCAGTCCTGGGTCCAGTCTTGTTCAACATCTTTATCACTGATCTCGACGAAGGGATTGAATGCTCCCTCACTAAGTTTGCAGATGACACTAAGCTGGGAGGAAGTGTTGATCTGCCTGAGGGTAGGGAGGCTCTTCAGAGGGATCTGAACAGATCTGGGGGGACTGGCTGGAGACCTGTCAGGCAGAGAAGGACCTGGGGGTGTTGGTTGACTGCAGACTGAATATGAGTCAGCAGTGTGCCCAGGTGGCCAGGAAACCCAATGGCATCTTGGCTTGTATCAAAAACAGTGTGGCCAGTAGGTCTGGGGAGGTGATTGTGCCCCTGTACTGGGCATTGGTGAGGCCACACCTCGAGTACTGTGTGCAGTTCTGGGCTCCTCACCATAAGAAGGACTTTGAGGTCCTGGAGCGAGTCCAGAGAAGGGCAACTAGGCTGGTGAAGGGGCTGGAGGGCAAATCCTATGAGGAGTGGCTGAGGGAGCTGGGGCTGTTTAGCTTGGAGAAAAGGACGCTGAGGGGAGACCTTATCACTGCCTACAACTACCTGAAGGGAGGTTGTGGAGTGGTGGGCGATGGTCTCTTCAGCCAGGTGACAGGTGATAGGACAAGGGGGAATGGCATGAAGCTGTGCCAGGGCAGGGTCAGGTTAGATGTTAGAAAATAATTTTTTTACTGAAAGAGTTGTCAGTGCCTGGAACAGGCTGCCCAGGGAGGGGGTTGAGTCACCATCCCTGTATGTGTTTAACAGATGAGTAGATCAGGTACTTAGGGATATGGTTTAGCATAGGATGGGAACGGTTGGACTCGATGATCTTAAAGGTCTTTTTCAACCTTGTGATTCTGTGATTCTGTGACAATTTCTTCAGGGATGGAAGAGTAGGCAATCTGAGAGAGTGGCACAAAAGTAATGAGAACATTGGTGAGACTGACCCACATTCCTGAAGCTCCTGGACTTCCCAGCAGGTGCGGTATAGGCATATACAGCAAAGCATGTGAGAGACGAGTCCATCCCAAGCAAATTTCTGAGCCATTAATGAGAAGGTGTTTGGAAAGAGGAAGATGCAATTTAAAGTCTGTCATAAACAGACAGGCAGGTCATTAGGGAACCTTGGAATTAACTTGCAGAGGAATGGTGGTGTAAAGATGTCACTCTTTGCTAGATGTCATCTATGGTGAAGATTTTTTTTGCCATCTTGGGTAAGAAAAAAAAAGAAAGATGTGATTAATTATCTTATATGTGCTAGGTATTCATAGTATTTGTTAAAAGTTCTGGGGCATTTTGTAAAGCCACACCTTAAAGCCAAAACACACGACCATAGAAATGTTGTCTTGAAATGCTAAATTTATTGTATGTCTCCAATTTCATATGATGTCTGCTTCATTTAGCACTGAAAATCCTGTTCCATCCTACATTCATGTTCTCCAAATTCATTCTAGGCATAAACTCAAGCTGATTTCTTTCTCTTCTGCTGGTCACAGGGGCATAGACTCAAAAGAATTGGCTTTGATCTGTTGTGTCCTTCCTAAAGCCTATGCAACCCTTTATACTTCAATGAAAGGGCTGAAAATAGGAAAGAAACTTGAATAAGAAAAATTCTGGTAAAAGAGAAGCAAAGGAAAGCTGAAATCACATGTGAGGTTTTAAGTGTGGTTGTGTTTTGGGATTTTTTGTTTGTTTCAGGAGAGTTTAAAGTAGACAGAGAGAAAAATAGCATTTAAAGTGTGGAAATCTTGTCACTGCTGGAGAAAGAGGTAAAGAAATAAGGAAATAAGGAAAAGATAAACACTGCAATATAGTAGCATAAAACAAGTTAACAGTGTAACAAGGGATTTAAAAAATTACAGAAGAGAAAAGTTATCGACTCAAACCCTTTTTTAACTGACCATAGAATTCAGGCAGGTCATTATGGTGAAGCCCTTCTCCATCACCACCAGCTGGTGTAGCCTTTTTGGACAGCTTATTTTTAGGTAGTGGTGATATCTATGCTGCCCCCAGCCTCTCCATGCCTATGATATACTGAAAATTTACTAACAGTAAGAGTCTCCTTCCCAGGGTTACAAGAAAAGTAACTTTATATGTGGCAAGAAAGGTTAGGTATCTTAGATTCTGTTGGTGGCATAACTTGCCTTTTATGTCATAAAATGCCTTATATTGTCAGGAAAATACATCAAAAAACAGTCCTGAGTTTACTACTTCTTGTCAAGACTTTTCTGATCCATGTTGCTGCTTCCTCTTTTTTAGACACCAAGGTTTTCCTAGACATGGAGTCCACTAGGCTTTAACTAAGTATGTGTTCTGCAACTTGTTTTGTGATTAGATTTACCATCAATATCAAAATCCTTCTCTGCTCATTAACACCAGAAATAACTATTAGTTTAAATCCTTCTTATGAGAATTCTGGGGTTTTTTTCGTGTGTAACTGATTGGTCAAAACTCAGGGAAAAACCTGTCTGCAAGCAGCCTTTCCAGTCTGCACTTTACAAAGCAAAGAATTCCAAGGGAAATATTATATCAGGGGGCCACACTTAATTTGGTTTCTTTCTTTTTTTTTCCCCCAAAATCTCATACAAGAACAATTCTGCATCTGCTCTGGTGAGGAGGACAGTCAATATGGATGACCTTTCTTTGTCAGGTTCATCATTTTAGAAGGACTCAATGCCAGCTCAAGTAGGATTCACCAGCTGTTTTTCAATACTGGGTCAGGAAACACAAGAAGTACTTAAAATATCTTCTGAGTGGAGGGAGCCTTGCATACCTAGGGCACACCAGGTGAAGGAGAGGTGACAATTCACCCCAGGCCAGTGCCTGGGGCTCCTAGGACCTTGTTGAAGAAGTCATCGCCTGTAGGATTTCTTGGCCAGTTTTTAAGTGTCCATTTTAAGACAATGGTGATGACTGGGTCTACTGGCATGTGTTCACTTGTGCACATACGTAGGTTCTTAAAGGTGATTTTATTTGTGTGCAAACACAACCTCTCCATATCTGTTGTAAGCTGTGTACAAGAACAGAAAGGGAAATCCCGGTCACTGAAACAGAAAAGAGCACAGAACTTGTTCTGAACACAAGTGTCATCACTCTTCAGACTATTAAGGATTTAAAACTTTATGGAGCTTTGCAAGACAAGACAATGACACAAACCCTGGCCACCAAACAGAATGTTGCTTCTCATTAACTAAGGACAATAGGATCAAAGATTAAAAGCAAAGCATTTGCCCAGTGTAAGAATGAGTGATTGCATGCTTCCCACTGAAAGACTTTTGAGGAGGTCTGCTTCTCCATAGAAAAGGATTTGAACAGGGTATTTTCCATTAGGGTAGCCATGGTGCTGTGATTCATTTTTGCAATAAGTTAACAAAGGGGACAGAAAAACAGAACTGGTAGCTGTTGTCTGTCTTTGTAAATGCCCAATATTAAGTCCCTTATCACCTTGAATACTCAGAGCTACGTGTGATAAGGCACCACGTGTAGATCGCCAGAACTGGGTAGAAATACAGCACTTGAGAAGAAATGCTTTATTTTCATGCAAACCAACAGAAAGGTGGGAACTTATTTCCCATGTGCCTGAAGCCTTAAATGTGCAAACAGAGCTGGTTTATGCTGCGATGCCTGTAGCAGTTCCTGCCCCAGCTGTCCATCCTCATACGCTACCCCGCTGCTGTGGCAGCTCTGCTGCTTGTGCAAGCAGCTGCACTACCCATGGCAGCACACGGAAACTGGAGCTGGCTCACCTCCATGTGCTGGCCTGTAAACCATGGCAGAGCACTGACTGCTCCATAATCAGCTGTGTTTTCTCTGGGGTGGCTGGATGTCTTTAAAAGAGTGATAGGAGCTATTCTACCCATCCTTGTGCATAAGTCAGACCTGAAGCTGGGCATCATTTGAGGTTTTAGGGCAATTTCACCTTTATGAGTCTT
The DNA here is from genome assembly GCA_020800305.1 of Porphyrio hochstetteri. Classification (NCBI taxonomy): domain Eukaryota; kingdom Metazoa; phylum Chordata; class Aves; order Gruiformes; family Rallidae; genus Porphyrio; species Porphyrio hochstetteri. Next base: position 14,236,303 of record CM036938.1, on the reverse strand, counting down.
GGTTTTTCAGAAATTAGAAGCTTCCACCACACTAACAAGAGGTGAAATTTAAACCTGTGTGGATCCATGGAAAATCTTTACATGTACGAAATTTCACTGAAAATTACTTGGGTGGAGACTTACAGATGTCTTTGAAACTGGAGCTTCGATTCATGAGTTCCCACTGTACTTTCACAGATCATGGATTCAGCTGCAATATGTTAAACTTCATTGGCTAAATATTGCCTTTAAAATGTATTTCTGGCTTTAAAATAAAAATTCGGTTTAAGTTATTTTTTCAACCATTTATCTTCTGTATGTTAGAACAAATATCAACGTTTTACCTATTTCTTTTAGGAAAAGATGTTTCTGAGAATATTTGTAAACTCTATCTGCAGCATGAGACAGTGACTTTTTCTTTTTTTTTAAAGTTTTTAAAAATTGGTTAGACTTCAGCTTAACTTTGGCAACTGAGAAGCAAGTAGATCTGCCAAAGAAAATTCTACTCTCAGCAGCATAAGATAATAACACTCGAGTCAGTGAAACAATATCAAAAATACTTAGAACTTCAGAATCACCAGTAAATGAATTTTTTCTCTGCATTTTATTTCAGTACTGTGATTCATAGTTAGCTGCAGCATGCCCATCAAAATGTCAGGCATCTAAAAATAACTGATGTCAGGCTTCCCTGCTACTATCTTTCATTTAAAAATTGAGCTGACATTCAAAAATCATTCATTAAAAATGAATTGGTGGAATTGGACCAAATAATCTTTCCATTCTACTGATTTCAACATTAGTTCCTCCCTTGTTATTGCATATGATGCTTGTTATTCTTTCTTCACACATCTTTTCAGAAGCTTTAGATTAATTTACTTGCATGTATGATTTCATGGAATCATCTCCAAATTGGTATTACAACTGACTGAAAAATCCCAGATTAATTCTGAAGATGAGTGTGGCTGTTTTGCAGCTAATACTCCACGCACTCCCAAAGAAGCGTTTCCAAGATGTTCTAAATCATGTTGACATTTTTAAATACCTGAACATATAAGAAGAAAGCAATATGCCACCCACCTAAGAAAAAAGGAAAAAATAAAAAGAGAGCAGGCAAGTGTGAGAACTAAAGGCACTAAAAATAAGATCAGAGGAATACTGGGCAGAAGTTTGAAAAGTTACTGCCCTGAACTGTCATCTCCCTTCCTCTGCTGGAAGTTACTGCATTTAGCGTCCACTCAGCAAAAAAGAATGCATGTCTCAGCCAATTCAATACAAAATCCAGTGTCTTATTTTAAAAAGCCCATAAAAATGGATTTTCACTTCTATGCCAGATTTTGTTCTAAAGAAGCTCAGGGTGTGACTTGAATTTCCTTCTGCTGGCATGGTGAGATGGGAAAAGAAGGAGAAAGGACTGCAAAATGTACTGAAGAGGCAAGGGACATTTTCTGGTGCTGTCACTTCTTAAAGACTTGATCATGGTTTGCCATGATGTGCCAGGACTCACCTCGTGTAATTTCAGCAGTGTCTTGCTAAATCTATGGGGGGGTCTCAGCGTATTTTTGCTGCCTGGCAGGATTAATGAACATTCTTGCAAGGTTTATGCCATTTTTTGGATGACTGTGTTCCCAGAAATGTACCCTGGTTGCTGAATTTAGAAGAGATGAGTGATGGTGCAGCTCCAGCTAGGTCAGTGTTAATGTTCATGGAGATGCATACACAACCACTGATGAATATGGTGTTGTCTTCTGGAAAGTGAATGCTCATCAGAAGAAGTGTAGAAGGGTCACTATTATGAAAGTTAAGTCTCCAGGCCTTCTTTTTGCTGAACAATTTCTCAGCCACCTGGGGTGAGTCAAGGAAGCTAGGAAGACTTGATGACCATTCACTGCAACCCTCTGGACAGCTTCCAAATTTTGCTAATGATGTCCAGGGGGGGAATTTCCATTGTCACTTGCTAACAGGAAGTGAAAAGGTCTCCTCCCACCCACAAAAAACCCTTTGAACTTTAAAAGGCAACACATCTGGTGTAAGCACAAGAGCTTTCTCAGTTGGTGTAGGTCAGTGGCTCACAGGCTGCAGCCAGTGAACCCTGTTTCTCTTGGACAGGTGTTTTGGCCAGTGGCTGGGATTAGGAGAGCACATGAGGTTGGAGGGCTGGCTTACTCTTTCAGATGATATCACTTTACATCTTTCAAGCAGCATGGTACTTGGAATCACATGTCTCTTGATGCCTACCCTATTCATGCCTATAGCTGCTGTAATCACCTAAGTGCAGCTCCAGGTAATGCTGGGGTTTTGGCCAGTCATCAGGTACAACAGGTCTTTTTCAATCATCACTGTGCTATGCAGGTCTACCAAAGTTTATAACATCACTGAAGAAGGTGAATAATACATATCAGCAATCCCTTATAAAGAAGAGAACCAGCCATAGCCTTTGCCCCCCAAAAAAGAAGAAAGTTCTAACCTCCTTCTAAGTTGGAAACTACTCAATAAAGTAAATGCTTAAGAATTTCATTCCTTCTCTACTTAATTCCCCTGTCTAGATTTGCTGAATGATAGCTTAATAATTTACTGCCTACTCATTCATGACTTTTTTCCCTAACACTCCATAGTGAAGTATTTATGATCTCCAGACTCTCCTTCCCCCACATCCTTATTAATTTTTACATAAGCTAAAGTTACTAAACCTTTCTCATCATGTCTTTAAGTTGAAGAGAACAGTCAAGCCTGTAGGGCTGGTCTCTGTGAGACTAGCTCCCCTTGCACCATCTGCAATGTTAAGATTTTAGAAAAAAGAGAGAATTTACATTGGTGAACTTCGTCATTTAAAGCTTCATGTTTTGGGGTCGTAAAGCAGTGTGGAGACACAAGCCACGTAAGGTTCACTAAGGGAAAGATGACTACGTGATGAATCAGTATATTGCTTGTCTTGAACAAGGAGACATTGATTAAGAACTCTGAAGAAAGTGCAGAAGTTCATTCCAGTTGAACTGAGCTCAGAATATTTTTGGTCCATTAAAGTTGGGGTTTCTTTCAGGAAAATGTGCTTTGTCAGTGCTTCTGCAGAGGCTAGAAAAAGGAGAATAGTAGAAAAACTCTGGTAATGTCTGGTAATGTTGTGTGGCTGGCACTTAATATTTCATGAGCAGATTCATCCCACTTATTTTATAGAAAATGTATAGGAAGAGTATAATTTGAAATTATCAGTAATTGCCCATCATGTGACTTCTCTGAGTCAATGGTATTTTGCAAATCTTATGAGACATGATATGAACTACCATAAAGCATCTTTATGTGTTTTGCTGCCTACATAAGTGACAGAGTGTTGAGTTTGTTTCCTGACTGATAAACTTCATGTATGTGGGAGTCACAAATAGTAGTGGACAGCGGAAACTTGTTTCCTTACAAGTGTCAGTCCTGGCCACACTTGTAAGTAGAAATCACAATATTTCTATATGAGTAAAGGAAAAAAAAAATTAAAGGCTGCATGGTATCATGGGATTTATGTTATAAATGTGCAATTGTAGAGATTAAAAAATAGCCAGTGATTAAGGCAACAACTTGCTTTGTGAGCAAATCTGATGCAATCACTGTTCCCCCTGTAAGCTTCCTGCATTGTTTCAAGGAAGTTGTTAGCTTCTCCCTGGATCATAAGCTACTTTTAACTTCAGTGGATCCAGGATTCTTCTGTCCTTTGTACACCAGTGTCATCCCTGATGAATAAAATTGTGATAATACAAGTTTTCAACCTCACAAGAAGTTTAGGAGGCAAAATGCTTTAAACACTTGATAAGTGCTTTTATATGCCATGTAAGTACCTACCTTAGAGTATTCAACTAACTCTATCCAGTACAATAAAATAGGGAATTTTCCTGGAACATTAATCATTGATTAGAGTATAAATTAGTTTGAATAAATGTTTTGGCCTCAGTTGTCAGTGAGCAACTGCTCTGGAGTATATGTAAGATTAGACTTTCATTACTTGAGGGTAAGAGACTTTTCTTCTCTGCTTCTCATGCAGATGGCTAACACGAGGCTACAGACACATTAAGTTTGTATGCTGTCTTATTTTGCAACAATCATCTGTAAATTCAAGTCCAGTTCTCCACTTTTGGGTGAGTAGGACTCAAAGATCTTACCTTAAATAAGAGAGTATTCAGAACTCACATAGCTTGGTCAGCTTCTCCTGTGTCGTCCACCACTGTGCATTTCTGTTGGACTCGTGGAGATCGAGACTGAGATGAATGTCAGTGATAAAAAGTTACTTGCTAGACTCAGTGTGACATCTGCTTACATGACTTAAAAAAACTCTCAGGACTGCGTGATTGGGAAGGAGTCATGTGTGGGGAAGTTTACACAGCATGGCCCACATAACTCCTAAGCTCTGTGAGTGTTACCTGTTTTTGGAGGTGCTGCAGTTCAGTTCTTTGAATAAGGAAAGCAAGCACTCTTCAAGCCAACAGCTATAATTTCACATTTTCTATTTGTACACCCAGAGAAGGACAGTTTTGTCTCCTGGACTTTTCATTGTCACGGCACTTTCTTTTTCCCCATCTCTTTCACTTTCCTGTCTGCACTCCCCCAGTCTGGTTTATTTGATTTATTGCAAAGTCACTGGGGAAGCTCAAGTTACAGCTTTGAAGTCAGCAGTGACTTCAGGGTCCTTGGCATGCACACACTTCCCCTGTCTAAGCCACATCAGGCGTTGCCCACTCTCAGAGAGGCCCTTCTTCTGAGTAAGGGAACAGACTTCTGTAGCTCTTGATCTTTACAAATGAACTGTGGCCCATACATCAGTCTCTGGGTTTTCATCTCTCTGCTTTTCTTGTGTTTTCTGGTTTAAGGCATACATGGCTATATTGGTTTCCTTTAAAGTTTTCAAATTGTCAGTGAGAAAAGTTAAAAAAGCCAACCACCAGAACAACCAATAATTGAATTTATGCATGTACATGTTATCTAATTAACATCCTAAGCAATAAGAAAAAGAATTATACTATACAAATCAGTGAATAACATCCTGTTTCTGAGGTTTTGCTTCTGTACAGATGGTCACATTTATTTTCAGATTTGCAAGTGTTACTTTCCAATAACAGTTTTCTTATTCAGCTTCAATGTGAATGTTTTGTTGGACTCTGAAAACAAAATGAAGAAGTGCAACCCTTGCAGAGTGTTTTGATATACAAATAATCAGAGTGAGATTACAATAAATTTGCACTACACTGGACAGCAGGCGCAGAATTACCATCATAACACATTTTTCCTTTGGCAAAGCAGTTGCTTTGGTAATTTTATTTTCTTTTTCCTTTCTATTTACATGCATATTTATATCAGCTGTGGTCAATTTTTTATAAACTTGCTAACAATAACTCATATACAGGACTGTTTTATTGTCGTTTCTGGTCCTGTATGAGGATAAGTTTTCAGACATATAAATATCTACAGGTTATACTTACATACATGAATTCTATCTTACTCCAAAAAAAAAAGGTGGCTTATGTTCTTTTTTACTTGTTTAGAGGAGTTAGAGAGAGAGGAACTGCTTCATAGATTTTCTAACTCATTGGAATTGAACCTGACTATCCTCTTGAAAATTCTTGAACCCTGAAAACAATATTCCAGATTCTTCAACTCTTTGTTACAGCAATCAGGATGTTTTGGATGACAAAATTATCTCTGCTGATGCTCTTCACAAAAGCAGAAGTGCTATTAGTACCACTTTGTTCCAGGTAGTCCAGGCATCATGATACACAAAGCAGCTGTAGCCTTGATTTATAACCAGATTCCAAGCTGGGTCAGAGTCTTGTGCTGAGGAGAGATGGAAAGAGAAGTGCGTCAGGTTGCAAGAAACACACTCTGCTTTCCAAGTATAAATCCTTAACCTTAGTTTAGTTTAATTTAATGACTTCTCTTCAATAAATTGGCGAAGTTATACTACTAAATTGCCTTTCCTCAATGAAAAATATGAAAAATTTGGAAAATGCTTACAAACATGTGGGCTAAGTGTCACCACTCCTAGCCAAATCATCAATGCTTCCTCGAGTATTTGTTTCTTGTGGCATACAAACTGCGTAAGGAATGCCAGAAATAGCAATACCTAATGAGAAGGTTTGAAAGTGCAAAGTCTGAAGGGTGCTTTCCTGCTGTTCAAAGTGCTTAAACTTGATACAGGGCCTTAGAAAACTCTGCTGAATTTAGCAGGCAGTTTTTCCTGAGTCTCAACAACCATGTCTGGCAGGGACTAGCCCACTAGCTTGCTCTGCCTATGGGATACCTGTCCTAAAATGTGCTTCACATATGACCACCTTTCTGGTTACTTGAATCTGCCAGGAAATGGCAGTTAAGAAGTTTGTTGCTGAATAGCTGACATAATGTTGGAGCAAGCATTTGCTCTGCAACGAACGGTGCTCCCCTTAGGTCAACACTTGTCAAAGAGCAGTCACCCTCTGTGGAAAAGTCCAGGTAGTTTAAGTTTAGGAAAAAAGATTGGTTGTTGTGCCCCAGATCATAGAATCATAGAATGGTCTGGGTTGGAAGGCACCCCAAGGATCATAGAGCTCCAACCCCCCTGCCACAGCCAGGCCCACCAACCTCCAGGCCTGGATCTATACAAGGTTGCCCAGCACCCCATTCATCCTGGCCTTGAACACCTCCAGGGATGGGGCATCCACCACCTCTCTGGGCAGCCTGTTCCAGCCCCTCACCACTCTCTCTCTAAAAAACTTCCCTCTAATATCTAATCTAAACCTTCCCCCCCTTTAGCTTTAATCCATTCCCCCTTGTCCTGACATTATCTACCCATTTAAAAAGTTGAATCTCCTCCTGTTTATATGCTCCCTTCAGGTACTGGAAGGCTGCAATGAGGTGCCCCCACAGCCTTCTCTTCTCCAGACTGAACAAGCCCAGCTCCCTCAGCCTCTCTTCGTAGAGGAGGTACTCCAGCCCTCTAATCATCTTTGTGGCCCTCCTCTGAACCCTCTCAACAGTTCAACAACTTTCTTGTATTGCAGGCCCCAGATGTGGACACAGGACTCCAGATGGGGCCTCAGGAGGGCAGAGCAGAGAGGAACAATCCCCTCCCTGTCCCTGCTGGCCACTCCATCTTCTGATGGAGCCCAGAATAGCATTGGCCTTCTGAGCTGCAAGAGCACACTGCTGGCTCATGTCATGTTTCTCATCCACCATGACACCCAGGCCCTTCTCAGATCCTCTTTTCATTTTAAAATAGACATGATGATGCAGGGCAAAATGTGGCTTTGACTTCAGAAGAGCTTTTGTGAAAGAAACCTGCTGAGCCTCTAGTCTCTGGGACAAAAAAAACAGGTTGATGAACACAGACACTTGTACCCATGGCACTCTGGTGTGCGAAGCTATTGCATTGTGAGATGAGCAACTGGAGCCTCTGGGAATCAGTGTCTGAGCCAGTAAGGGATAATCGTGCCTTGTTCCTTTACTTACTGAAATACAGCCCACCTGCCATACTCATTCCCAACTAGTGCAGGAAACAGTGCAATGGGCCATTGTTACCCCACTGCACAACAGTTTGAATGTCCCTGAAAACTTCCTGTGTTTGCTCTACTTTTTATCTTTTTTCAGGATTTGCATAGACAGTGGGGGGACTAGCTAGCATGGCAAGATAAAATGTAGCAAAACTAGGATTAAAAAAAGCATTTGGTGACCAGGGTGTGATGACCAGGCATGATGACTAAGTGTGATACCTTTTGTATGCCTTCAAGGTGGGGTTAATCCTGAAAAACATTATTTTTCTCAAGAACAAGTTACGCGTCTGCTGTGAGTGTCCATCCAGCTCTATAGGTGATATCATGTTGAAAGTCAAAAAAAGATGATTATGTGTCCTCTTTGGCCTTCAAAAGTTATATATTTCTGAACTTGTAGCAAGTGGTTCTATCCTTAAACCAATTTAATTATTTATAATCACCTTCTCAGATGAGCAATATTTGATTATGTGTGAACCCATGTAATGAAACTGTCTCCTGATATGGAGACATTATGTCCAATCTGATGTTGCAATACCCCTTTCTCAGTGCCTTTCAGAGTTGCTATCAAGGGCTGACAGAAAGAAACCTGTAGGCTGCTTTTACTACAGCTGCCCAGCTTGAATCCCTGTGCCAAAAGGCTTGAAGTACAGAAGCTCCTTTTACAGAGGCAAAGCTTGTGGTATTAATGGGAAGTGCAGTAATGCATTTTCAATTCCAAAGCCATCCCAGAGGGAGGAGCTTCAAGGATTAATGGAAAGCAAAACACTTGTTAAAATTTCATTTACAGTACTTCATATCAAGACTTACAAATATAGAAGTTATTTATTATTCCAAGATGTATGATATTTCATTCTCTGAAGTGGTTCTACTCAGAAAATTTGTGTGCTGAGGTAAAAACCAAAGGCTAACAAAGAGATGAAGACCTCTTGATTTAATGAGTTCATCCTCAAGGACTGGGTAGGGCTGAGAAGAGGCAAGAAGAATTGTTCCTTTAGTTGAAAAGAAAGCACTAGTTAGTTCATTGGGCTTAACCTCGCATTTCTTGAGTACTCCAGAGTAGTTCCCCAAGTTAGATGGGTTGGCCAGAAGGAGAACTAAAGCATCACACAACTGAGCTGCCTCTCATTTTCCCTATTGTTTTCATGGGCAATCTCATATCCCATGCAATAGTAGCTAAGAGAACATCTCAAAACATCCCCCAAAGCCCTAACAAATGATCAGAAGACTATTTTCCATAGACTGTTGCCACCTACCCTGATCGGACTTCAGTTTAGTACAGGAAAGTATATATGATTACTGTTTTGTAAAGATTTTTACAAATACTTTTCAACTTGACTCTTTTGGAAGTATACTACTGCTAAATGAGATACGAACAATGCTCTAAATATTCACCAGCCTTCTTTAGACAGTGTCCAAAGGAGAAATCTGTCAAAAATTAATGTTTTCATGCAGATGGAAACAGTTTTATTCTATGAGAAGACGCAGGGGCCCAAGGGCATTCTCAGTAACAGGAAAATTATTTGCAGTTGGTCAGACAAGCTGTCTGACTCAGGTAATCTGCAGTTCATCGGGTCACTTGGTTGAAGCTGAAGTCCAAGATGAGAAATTCTGTTCAGATGAAATGAATTGCAATGACTTTGTGTGCGTGCACATGGGCCTGCCTGTGTGTTTGTGTGTGTGAGAATCTGGGGTTATTTGCTGTACGTGTGCTAAGGCGTCTGCAAAGCTTTTGGACAGCAGCAAAGTGAACTCAAGAACAAAGCAGACATTTCATTCATCAATTTACTTTAAGGGAAAAAATAAAGACAAACTATTTCAGGAAAGAAGACACAGATGTTCTACATTAAAAACCAAGGGAATTGGGAGAAATACTCTTTTAGAGAATTGACCATTGTCCAAATACCTAGCAGACTGATACCGAAATACTTACTGGTGAACCATGTTACCAAATACCTCTACTGAAAGAGGAAGAGAGATGTGCTTATTGTCCCCATTGGTGGTCACCAGTGGCTGTCCAAGTGTTTTCTCATTAGCAAGGCTGGAAGATGAAAGTCTTGCTTTGACTTTGTTTTAATCTGGAAGTAAAAGGAGGAGAAATTTTCTCTGATTTTTTATACCATAGATGTAAACTGCATTTTCCCAGTGGAAACTGAAGCTGTGTTAAGCTCTGTGCCAGCACAAGGTGGTAGATAATCCATGTGCCAAGATTTTACTTCTAAATGAGAATTAACAGCAAAGAGAGGGAAGGAGCTCTGTCCCAATCACTGTTCTCTGACCATCGATCTCTTGGTTATTAACCAGTTCCCTTAGCTACTTTGTGCAGATGGCGAGACAGATAAAAGTGTAAATCCAGCCTAAATATCATATCAGGCTGGGTTGGAAACCTCTGCAAAACCATTGTGAAGCAATCAGCAGAGCTGGCTTCTGCAGCAAAAACGAATGAAATAGCATTCCCTCAACAGCATCATGTGCCAAGCCACAGACCAGGGTTGGTGCTGAGTCCTGCCGCTGCCCTGGTAGCAAATTGTACCCCACTGCTGTGTGTGTGGGAAGAGGGCAAGTCCTCAAGCTTCAGTGACGCTGAGATATTTTTCTCATCTCTCTCTTCTCCAGCCAGGCACTCTCCCTGAACCATTGCCTACAAAAAGGTTCAGCAAATCTGTAGTTAATGCCTACATGTGCTTCTGATTATCTCTTCCTCCCTGCCTCCACTGCAAACTATGTCTTGTGTGCAGCTCAGAGGAAGTAAAGGGCTGTTTTAGGGAGCTGCTGACACTCTCCATTCATCCCTGACTGTAACCAATAAACAATTCCTCTAAGTATATAACTTGTACATAACTTTACTGTGCATTCCTTCCCAAACAAGAGACCAGCAGCAGCAGCAGCAATATTAAAAAATATGGTCACAGCAACAATGGCATCTCTTTAACAATCTCCTCCCATTCCTTATTCCAAAGGCCATAAGAGCTTCAGCCCCTGAGTGCAGACCCCTGGTGGGGGCATCATTTGGGAGTGCAGCCCTGACCCCAAGCACGCATGCTCTACTCGGCTGAGAACAGGCGTTTTGCATGACCACAGCAGTACGACACACTGCTTTCATCTTGTCTTCAAAAATCTTTTGATATCTCTAGAGCTTTGCTTTATTTTCTCATGTGTACCTGTGAAGTCTCCACTCGGCAGTGTGCCAGAGACAGCCTGCTCTCTACTGCATGTTTATAGGAGTCACTGCTACCCAGGAAGACCTGCGAGACACCTAAATCCTGACTAGCAAAAAGTCATTTAAAGACAGAAGCCAAGCAGTATGGTACTGGTGCATAGGTTTTATGCTAGCTCTTTGGGAAAGGACTCCTTCTCTCCAGGAAGCAAAAAGTCAGCTTTAAGAATTAGGCAACATTTACTGAGAAAGCAAGATTGACAAGATATTATCCTGTGCTTAAAACAAGCATTTTGAGAGCTGGCACAACAGTCAGAGGACCAGTGGCAGTGTGTGTGTATGCACAGTATGTTGAATTGCAAAAGTTAAAGGTCACAAATGCCAAAACACTATTTCCAGTCTTTCCCTTCCACAATGCTGGGACCATGAGCTTGTTTTCAGGGAAATAAGTAGCTGGTCCTCATGTTGCAAGACCAGAGTTCAGGAAACTGTGGGAGAGGGACTTTTCCTCAGGGAGCGTAGTGACAGGACAAGGGGCAATGGCTTCAAGCTGAAAGAGGGTGGTTTTAGATTAGATATTAGGAAGAAATTTTTCCCTGTGAGGGCGGTGAGGCCCTGGCACAGGCTGCCCAGAGAAGCTATGGCTGCCCCAGGATCCCTGGCAGTGTTCAAGACCAGGTTGGATGGGGCTTTGGGCAACCTGGGCTAGTGGAGGTTGTCCCTGGCCTTAGAAGTGGGGCTGGAACTAGATGGGCTTTGAGGAGGTCCCTTCCAACCCAAAGCATTCTATGATTCTATGAAACATCCCTCACGAAGAGTCACACTTCATCAGGTGGGATTGCTTGGAGATAGCCTCTGACTAGAGCAGCATATGTTCTCCCAGCTGAATGGAAGATTTCCCAGTGTTAAAAATCACTTATTTGTGCTATAGCAGCATTTTATAATATATTATAAAAATACTTGGAGTCTCAGCCAATGTAAGATGCTCACAGTTTTGTTTCCATGGCTGTGAAGAGACAGCTCTGTGGTGTTTACAGCCTTCATATAAACAAGACAAAGAGCACTGGTCAGAGATCAGCAAGCACTTCTTATAATATGCTGATTGCAATAATTTCACCTAATATTTTGAGCGGAATTATAAGGAATTATATCAATAAGGATTCTTAATCCACATCATTAGTTTTCTCAACAGTATCTTCTACCAACACTACAAGCTGACTGGAAACTTCTGATAATTTTCCTTGAGAGAAAACAGCTGTTGAAGGAAATTGAATTCTTTCTGGTTTTGTTTCTAAAAAAAACCCCACGAAACAGCTGAAGTTTTGTTGTAAAACTGAAATATCCCCAAAAATTGTACTTGTTTACACTGAAAATAAGGTTTGTGAGGCATTTCATTTTTCTCTTATTTATGACAGCAGAGAGGGAAGTCGTTGCATGCAACTTTTACAAAAGCAAGGATTTTTTTAAATCTTTGGCTCTGTTCAGAACTATGTCTGCTGCTTTTCAGAAAACACCCATCTGCAATTAATGTATTCTGTAGTGGTGCTTATGGCCTTTCAGTAGGGAAGAGACAGGGAGAACAGGAGTGATCACAGACTGGACATGCCCTCCTCCCCTGCTCACCTCTGCATTTGCAGTCCTAGCACACAGCACTCAGCCCAGCCTTGCTCTAGCCTTCGCGCCCGCTGGAGCAGAGCTTCCAGACAGCCTCACAAAGGGCCCGCAGCAGCGTATCCCCATCTGCTGTCGATTACTGCACGAGATGTGCCAGCCTGGTATCGTCAGGGGCCTGCACCCTGGTGCTTCTTCTGCTCAACAATAATACCGGTTCATCTCCAAAGCTGGCAGGCACCCAGCCTCCAAGAGGGCTCAGAGGACTATTTCCTCTTTGAAGATGCCGTAGGTCCGATGATGTATATCCTTTGGAAGAGCACTGGAAAACTCGCTGATTTCTGATGGGGAGTCATTACCCATTGGAAGATCGCAGAGTTTATGGCATCATCAAACCACGTCACAACATTAGAGGCCTGAAGATAAAAGGCAAATTGGCCCACATACCTGAGGTCCACATGCAGCTAGTCGATGTATTTTAAAGACCCCACGTACACCACGTGCAAGCCACTGAACATTGGCTGGAGTTATTTGGCAGCAAGGAATGGAAGGAAAAGGAAAAGGAGGATTTCCCGCTTTGGAAAACTCTCTAATTACCAGTTTTGAGCCAAGTTATCAAGGATAGGAAATATTAATATGGGTGAAAAAAATCTTAGAGTGTTGCTTAAACAGTTGCACATACTTGATGGGGAATGGCAGTCCTTCAGAGTTTGAGGAAATGTGTAGTGGTGGCTGATTCTGAGCATGGCTGATAATGAGCTCAACCCTTCTAATTTAAAATCCATGTTGTTTAGGACACTGACCTGTCTGTGCCTCTCAGTCCTGTTTTTGTAGTTGATGAATTGCAAACAATGACTGTCTTTGCATAAAGCAACTGGAAATTGCGCAGAGCCAGATACAAGCAGATTACATCGAGTTTGCTCCTTGAATTCCTGGCTCCCTGTGGTGACCACGGTAGCGCTTGTCAGCAGCACAAATCTAAGGTTCTGCCTAGTTCTGCAGAGCCGAGAGAAAATTAATACTGGAGAGGTCAGGTTACAACAACAAACGAACATTCAAAATCAGTTAAATAGAAGAAGCCAAATCGTTAAGAAAGACGGGCTGCTGTATTTAGTCTGAGGATGACATAAATAGTCAGTGCAGCATCTCATCTGTTAAATGCTGCCTTCATTTACATGGCTACTACAATTCCCTTTTTTCAGCAGTAGGTACTATAGTGTTGGTAGTTTTACTGTAGGCAGACATCTGTCAAATTTAAATACAAAAACCTCTGGTCACCCTCATTGTTGGAGTTGCCACAATCCAGCAGTTTATATATGATAAAGCTAGATTAGGAGACCTCAATTGTAAATTTCCAATAGCCATTCAGTCCTTAGAGCTTGGAAGAATTCAACACCTTCTACTATATCAGCAGAGAACTTCCAAATACAAGCAGTTTCAAAATATTCAGTGCCATAAGGGAAAGTCCAGTTGGCAACGAAGCACAATCTGTGCAGCATGATTCTCCAGCAACTCATGCTCATCTCATTTTTAGTATTTGTATTTCCAGTCATGTCCAACTTCTCTCAATTTTTAACCTTGTGCTGTTACCAGGTGCAGAATCTCTGTTCTGAGGCAATGTGAAGTAACTAGCTTGTAAGCACTGGAGCATATCTCCAGTAGCCTTCTTTCAGGTGATTTCTCTTTTGCATATTTTGACTTTTTGCCTAAACCCTATCAACTACTGTGCAGCTCATGCTCTGTGAAATACTAGCATCTACATGCAAGACAGGTATTTTGCATGATCTGTCTGCAGGAAAACCTAAATGTAAGCATAAACCCAGTTAGACACACAAAACTCCAGGTGACAAAGAACCCTTGACAAATAAAATGTGATCTTTGCCAAGTTTTTCTGGGTTTGTGGATGCTCATAACAACCCGTTCATTGATGACTTCCCTCCATTCAAGGGACAGGGGGAAGAGGCAAACTGGGTTGCTCCTTTTCCTTTAAAGAGGGAATGAGTTGGCCTTTTTTTTTTTGCCTCCATGTACTACCTCTTTCCATCAAACCTGGAGGAATTGAGAGATATCCTCTAATTCAGCTGAGGATATATGACAGGCTTTAAAGCTGCTGTGTGAAAGAAAGAGTCATCTAACTGTTCCCATCATGCACAGAGCAAAAGTATGTGATTGCTTACACTCAAACAAACACACAGGATATTTCTTGTTGAGGATGACTTTTACTTGTGCCAGGGTTGAAACATTGGAAAATGAAACTGGGATTATCTCTGCCAACGAGACTTGTACACCATGGAAACAGTATTGCCCCTGCACACTTTTTAATAGAAATTAAGTGCACACAGGAAAATATTTCCTATAATACTTAATAGTACAACACTTAGCTCTTGGCCCTCATAATTCATGTCTGACATTGTGGTTTTTAGGCAGCAGTAAGAGCTGAGGATATAGTACAACAAAGGTTCCTTCAAGCACTCAGATCTTAAAACAAATTCACTTTGACTGTCTCCAGCTCCCCATTGTATTAGTAAATATCTTAAGCCCAGATCTGGCAAAGGATTTAGGAACAAGCTTAAAGAAAAGGGTATGTTTACTTCCAAATATCCTCAGTGCTTTTTAAACCTAACATATTTACTATTTAGTATAGGCATGAAGCTTCCATCAACGAGGGGTTTGTAACTTTCTCTAAAACCTTCTGGAGCCAACAGAAGGAGTTACGTTGACATCCTTGGTTTCAAACCAGACCCTTAAAGAGTGAGTTTGCTACTTCAGTGTGGAAATTTGCCAGAAGGAGACGTCAAACTGCATAACAAGCAAATTGCAAGCGTCAAACAAATATTTAGTATGAGTGATTTGCGTGGGTCTAATCAGGGGTATGTTTCAACAAGCATGGTGGACCAGATCCTCATCTGTTTTTTATCAGACAGACTCCATGAACTTGAGAGTAGCTATTCATAACCAGGATAGCCAAAGAACTACTCTATTATGTGTAATATTTCTGCTAGAATGAATTATACTCGTGACACTCCCTAGCCAACTAATCAATGGAAAACTCTTTTAGTGTGTAAATATGGACAGCTATCCATGGCTATCCATATGGCTATCATCCATAACTGTGTGTAAATATGCACAGCTCAGTACTCTAGAACAACCAACATCCCTGAGGTACTCTTGACAACCTGGGGTTGGGGTGGGAGTAAGATTTAAAAAGCACTTGTCTGCTGGACTTTGCTGTCCTCAAGGTTCTCGGAGGTGGACCTAGACCAGACCCCAGAATTTCTGAAAACCCAGTCGTCACATCCTGCAAATCAATAAAGAGATTACACTTTCCTATAGAGACAATCCACTAGAGTGCAGGCTTTATCTGCAACTAGAAGAAAAGAAACATACAGGACTTATTTCTGCTCCCCAGTTATGTGTAGAGCAGCCACTAATTGCTGAATGACCCTACCTCCACAGCAGAGAGGACTGAGGCACAGCATGCTGCTAGTTTCAGGGACATGCTGCTGTTGGCAGGTTGTGTGGCTGTGTGTGTGGCTGTGTGTATGTCTGCAGGCAGAGATACAGACTTGGTACCCAGTTCACAGATCTACATCCCTCTCCCACAATGTCCTCTCTGGTTTGAAAATATTGTATGTTCTGCAACATGGAGCAGAATTTTTAAAGGGTCTATCTCTTGGTCCAGCTCATTCCTAATTCCCCCTGTCTTTATCCCCTTTGCCAGAGATCATGTGGGAGAGACTGTTTGCTACAGGTGTTGAAAGTTTGAATTATTATTAAAGCTTGTGAATATTTTTTGTCCAAAACCATCTTTGAGAAATGCAGCTTTGCCAAAATTCTTTCTTCTATGAGGGGACATAAAATTCAGGAAAATTTTCCTATTTCCTATTTTAGAAAAAGATAATTACATATTTCTCTTAACTTTAAAAAAAAAAAAAAAGAAAAATCAGCTTTTCATCTTTGTTCTTGTTTTCCTTCCTCTTTTTAAATAGACTCTTCTCAGAAACTGAGGAAAGAGCATTGAAAACCAAGGAGAGGTATGGGGGTCAACAGGGAAAATTTCCCATTCTCTTCTCTTACTTTCCTCTCCCCTCTATTTTCTTCTGACCTCCATCCTTTCATGAGAAAAGTGGCACAGCCTCTTACGTGTTTTTAATTTCAGTTGGCTATAAAGAAGTGAGTGCAGGACCCTTCCTGTGTCCCTGCCCAAATGTGCAGGACCAGACAGCACAGCTGTGCTGCAACCCCTCTGCTTCCACTACAGTACAGACCTGGGGGTGCCAATGCCCCTGGCACCCCATGTCCCTTCCAGGCACATCAGGATGTCACTTGCCCAAGCTCATCCTCAGCCACAGCTAGTTTGCTGCAGAAAGGGGCCATGAGCATTATTCTCACTATTCCTCATCCAGGCAGAGGAAGGTTCCTGAATTATACCCATAGGGTTTTATGTAATCCCATCAGGTACGTACATGGGGTAGCTTGCTCCTGTTCCTGATGTCCTTGAGAGAAGGATGACTAGTTTTGGATTCTATGCCCATGAGTAGGACTTGCAGGTCCACCAGACTCTTGTGTATGGCAATTAGTAGCCCCAGAGAGGATGTAATGTCCTGTGGAGCAAAATATTATGTTTTACCTACAGTGTTTTCCTGCCATGGTAAAGTTCAGGTGACCAGGGAGTCTAATTTAATAGCTCATAGTGATGAAATCTCATTTTTCAAATGGCAATGAACGAAGTACAAACAGCCATGGGTGGAGTACTCGAACAGGGCACAGTGACATGTCAGTTACCTCTATGCTTATCATAGACTATCATTATGAGCCTGCTGTGTAATTACAAAGTAATTTCATTTCATAGCTATTTCTGAGGGCTAAGGAAACTAAAAAAAAACAGGGAGTATCATCATCAGATCGAATTGGCAAAGATGCTCGTTCTAACCCCAAAAAGGAATAGCGTGTATGAAGGCTGTATCCACTGGCTTGTGGGTTTTTTCTCCTTTCTTTTCATGCACCGAATGTACACATGTACTAACCATCAGTCAGCTGCTTGGGTTTTCTTTGTTTCTTTACATCCCAAAGTGCTTGCTCTGGATCCAAGAGGCCACACTGGTGAGGAAGGGGTTACTTTTCAAGAAAGAGTCATGTGGTTACAGATACAGGGTTAATAAATTACTTGCATCTAGCTTATTGGTATAATTAATTTCTCAACTGTTTTTCTCCTGCAACACTTTAGTGGATGCAGATGGTATCACTTGCACATCAGTCCACTGATCCATGTGAGTTTGAAGCTCAGTGGATGGTAGCACTTAGACATGTAGCAGACCAATTTGTGGGTGTGGAGCTGGCAGCTAGATGTGAAGTGCTACCATTTGGCAGTCATCTCATGGAAACCCCATTATTAACAAGCATGAGTGCACATCTGTTGTGTTGGGAACCATTCTTGGAGCCCTTTGCTAATTTCACGCCTTGATTCTTTGAAATGATCAAGGTGGCATTCCCGTTTCATCAAGACTAGTCTCCATTTGGTGGTGTCACTGCCCATTTCAGTCCTGGTCAATAGATTTTAAAAAGTTCCTGAGAAAGTGTCATTACTTTCAGATTTAACAAAATCCATTCCCTCACTAACATTCATCGACCACACCTGTTTATTGTATTTCTCAATTTCCTCCTAGATTTCTGTCATCCGGTTTCCAGAGCCATAGCTTTATGTCTGATTGTCATTTATTCTTGTTTGCTGTCTTTCCACATAGCTACTGGACTCGAATGGCTCTTCTTTGCAGTGATGGTCTAACATGAAATCAAGAGTGTTTCTGTTTGGACTGGCAACAGTGCTTGGCAACACTTTTTCTGAGGTCCAGTTTGGACTAGACCTTTCTGCTCCAATCTCCATCTTTCAACTCCTTGACACAAGGCAGGGAGAAAAGCTGCTTCTGCTGATGGAAAAGAATGTCACAGGAATGGACTTTGCCAAAATAAATTATTTTCTGTCTGTCTTTCATAATTAAATTTGTACATCACAAATATGACTTAGAGCTGTCTTAGGGCTGTTTTAAATAACTTTTGTGTTGCGTTCAGGCCTCAGGTACTCACAGTGTTCGGAAGAGAGTATATTGAAAATTGCTTTTGAACACCTCTAATTGCATTTAGGCACAGCTGAGGGCCTGCCAGAAAAAGTAACTTAAAATTTACCTCTGATTCTAGTGAAATTGACAATAAGATTATGCTTTCCTGCTGTTTCTAGAGAAGTTCCCATGGTTACAATATGCACAAAGATATCTATTTGTATGATTTCTTTCTACATTTGGATATGGGAAAAATATTTTCAAAGAATGAGATATAAAGACTACATGTTACTTTTTTTTGGTTTTATCATAAATGCAATAATGTTAAGGTCAATCTATCTAACAACCTTTTAAACTGTATCTTGTGACAGGAATTCCATAAAACATCCAGTAGCTGTTTTTCAAATTTGGACTCCAGTGCCATTTTCTGTATTTCTGCTATGCAGCCTTATACTGAGGGTCAAAAAAGGATACCATTTTTATGTCTGCTGTGAAGACAAATTGGATGGATGGCTCTCCAAACCACCCTAGCTGAGCACGGGTGGCTGAGCAGAGAAAGCACCGTGGCCCAGGGATGCACCAAGGGACTTGCTCTGGGCTGTGCATTCTGCACAGGATCAAAGAGGCTGCATGTCTCTCCCTGCTCACCCTCACTGGAGGTCCCACCACAATGCTGGGGGTGGCACATACCACCAGCAGATGTGGCCTGAACCTGACAAGCCTGCTGTAAATGCTGTGCACAGACCAGCAGGGACAAACCTTGGGAGAAAAGGGGCAAAATTGCCCACTGCTGGGAAGGTAGTGGAGAGGGTTGGGGAACAGAGAAGGGAGAAGGCAGAGAGGGAAAGCAATTGGATGTCTTTTTATCTTGCTCCTTCAAATGGAAGACGTTTGCTCTGTGCTCCCTCCTGCAACATAAGAGAGGCTGCCAAGGTGCTGAAAGGGAAGAGGGAGGCAGAGACATAAAAGCCGTAGGGGCATTTGAACAAGAAAATGCAGACCAAAGAGGGAAAACCTGGAACTGTTTCAAAGAAAACCTCCCCCTCACAAAAAGGAGCCTGCCAATGAGTCTAAGCATGCTCTGTAATTTACTGTAGCTCCTATCCTCTAATTTAGCCACTAGGTGTGTTTGTGCAGAAATATGGAACTTAGAGCAAATCCAGAGCTTGTCAGGAAGTGAAACCAAGCATGTGTTTCTTGGGATCCTTTGTCTGGTTGAAGTACGTGCTCTTGGCTACTAGAAAAAGGAAAAAAAACCCCAAAAAACCCAAAACCAAACCCCAACAAAAAAAGAAAATAAGTCTTTTTTTCTTCAGAGCTCCTCACTCATTAGTGAGCTGTGTTGGAAGTGTTAATGTATTGCCGTTTCAGAACTTTGATCGGGAGCTGCCATCACACTGTAGCAATTTAACTGCCAGAAAATCTAGGGGAGAAAAGCCACTTTCAAATTTAGAAATAGTCACAGGGGTATACAAATGCACCTATGGGTACAAAAACATTGTTTGTTCTAAGATTTGCATTCATTTACTTTTTTGGTTTTTTGTCTTGGGGTTTTTTGGGGTTTATTTTTTTTTTGTTCTTTCATGGTAATTCATAGACTTCTGCATTGATACTAGTATTTATGGTGCAGACAGCATCTGGAGACCAGTGAGGGTAAAGGCCTGATTATCCTGCTTCTCTGCCTGCAACCAGGAACGAGAGCATTGCAGCGGTGTGTGTTGGGGTGAATGCCAAGGGGTCCTCTGGCCTTGCACAGACCTTTCAAGGTTCAGCAGCATTTTCAATCAGCAGAGGTGTTAGTCTTCGGCTGCTGTCAGGGATTATTTGTTTAAAGCCAGTGCCCTGGGGTCTCTTTCATGGGCTAGATCCACACCATGTGCAATGCTGGATGAAACACATAGTAAAAATCAAGGTCAAGAGGTAAAAACGGAAGTACGAGGTAATAAGCCACAAATGGACACAAACAGGGGAAGACTGGAAAACAGCAAGACCACATCAGTCAGGGTAATAAGCCGTGCTTTTGGCACTGATACCTAATTCCCTCTCAGTTTCCCAGTTCTACCCCTCTCAGTGCCGTTTCCTTAAGAGGTCAACTTCTTCACCTAAGGTGACTCCTTCTCACGACATTTCACCTGCAGGTGTTGCTGGTGCTTTCCATGTGGAAATGAACACACAGAGCCTTTAAAATAAGGTCACACTAGTCATCAGAGGTGTGAATTATCAGAGTGTTAAATGTGGTTCATTAGAGCTCACACCTGGTTTAAAGAGGTCATTCCTGAATCAGATACAAGCTTTGAATTGGCTTTGGGGCAGTTTGGGTAGGAGTGCCATAGGGGCTTTTCACGTGCCTGTGCACACAGTCATGGGGTTTTTAATTTGTAATAGATGTTTTGTTTTGTTGGTGTTAGAGCTATTCTGTGACTTGCTATGTGCCTGGTGGTTGTGAGGGGATGACATTAAATGCTGCAGCTTGTGAGAGGTTTCAAAGAATTTAAATCCAAAGCTTTTTGAGGGGCTATCTGTTCAGTATATCAGATTAGACAAAAATGGGTAGGTAATTGTTAATATAGTTAATGTATTAGCCCAGAGTTGATTGTTAATAGTATAGGGTTTATAGACTGCAGTCTATACTTAGCGTACTTAATATATGTCTATAGTTAATAAATAACCACTATGGTTACAGTATCTATTAATGCCACAAGAACATCTGCAAACAGTAAAGCAATTTATATCATGCTTGTAAAAACAGTCATTTCCCTAATGTCTGGACCAAGTGCAGTCACGAGTCACCTAATGGTCTGGAATGGGGATATATACTGTACGCTCCAATACACAAGCTTGTGAAGAGGACAAGTGAATGAAAACCTGATTTACTTCCCCTAGAAACCTATTTCTGAACATCGTGCCTAATTGTCAAAACCTCTCAACATGCTGAAAGGCGATTAGCTGCTGTTGGGTGCGTCCTGAAAATCTGTGATGACCTCCTGGCCATCAAAGCCATTAATACATATTTAAGAGCATGGGGTCACTTCTCTGGGCTTTTGATCAGTTTTGTGGGTGGAGTGGAGATTGCTGCAACATGATGGATGATCCCGAGCTCCCACGGTGGGGACAAACCTGGCAAACATTATGGTCAGGGGGTTAGGGTCTGAGCATGGTCATTAAATTGTAAAATTATAAGTACTTCCATGCCAGCAGCAGAGACTAATAGCAAAAATGTGACACTGTTAGCTTTGTTTCTGCCTCTGTGAGTGTGGAGAGACAAAAGGGAGAAAAAGGATTTATGCCCTGCTGAAGGCATAATCAGCACTAGTGCATCCAAGCAAACAGAAGTGAGCAGCAGAATTACTGCTCTGGTTTTCATATCCATGCTTCTAAACAAGCCATCTGAGGGTCTGTTTGCTGAGGATCTAATGCCAAGATGGTATTGTCACAATAATAAGCAGGTATTCCAGCCTAAACATGCATGTCTAACAGGAAACAAGCATGTCTCCTATGTGATACGTGGAATACAGTCTGGGAGAAACGGTCCCCCACTATGATAACTGCACATCAGGTGACTTGAGTGAGTACAGCCTCCCTACCAGTGCTCCCATGTTGTCATGTTGGTCTGAGGATTTTCTACAGGGCTCCAGATCACACACTGTTTTACTTCACCAAGATCAGGGGACTTTGCAGCCTGCTATGAAACCAAGCTCCATGAGTTTTCTGAATGTAGGTCCCATCCTCATTAGAGGGAATGTTCCAGTTTCCCTCCATTCTGGCTGAATTTCCCCTCTAACCTGTAGGCTTACAAAAGCAGGATGACATGAAATATTTTTGAGGGAATTATTCCTGGCTGTCATAGAGCTAAGGTGTCTAGTCCATCTTTTGGTGTGCTTGGCATTTGCCTCCACCTTCACTGTGTCTGATATTTGGAGGGGTGTGTGTGCCAATGTACTTGCTTCCCTGTAACTTGCCACGTGCAGACAGCCCTTTTTCCATCTCACATTTCACATCTTATGGAAAGTGGGATTCTGGCTGGTTTGCAGCTGGTCAGCATACAGTAGCTGCTTGTTGGAGTTGTTCAAGGCAAACATGCTCCTACTTTATGCACAATTCTCCAGTGTAACACCTACAACCCAGGCCAGAACATCCTGGTACGTAGCTCAGCTGCCCCTGTACTCTGACCAATAAAGGTCATTTAGAATAATGGTGGCTATAGCTAAGGCTTGGATGAGGGTTAATATTTGATCTGGAAGAGGAAAGAAGCATCTATCAACCTCAGCACCGATGTCATCCCAGTGAAGACCACCTCACTAGGGGTTGGTGAGAGGATGACTTTTGGCAGGTGTTAACAAAGATAATCTGGGTATACTTATGAGGAGGGTTCATAGGGACAGATGAAGTGTGGCTGGAGTTAGAGTCTGTCTTTTTTGTCAAGAAAAGCAAGGTCCCGAGATACATCACTCTTCTCAAAGCCAATTTTAGGTGTCTCACCTTTCCTTCAAGACTCCGGGCTCAAATACAGAACACTGATCGCACTGAGACCCTCTTATCGGTATCACACCCACCCACCCATCCAGAACAGCAAAGCCCAGTTCTCTATGTGTCCCAGTCTAGCTACCCTTCACTACGAGTTCTCAAGGAACTTCCCACTGTTGGCACCTTCCCCATGTTTCCTGGGGACTTGATTTACATTGAGTTTCAAACTAAGCACATTGACATCAAAGCAACGGAAATCAGGCCCCAGTAAGTGGTTTATAAATGCAGTCTAAGTGTTTTGAATCAAAATAGTTCTTTCAGTAAAGCTGGAGGGTTATGTCTGTCGTCCTTATCATTGTTAGTTTCTGTCTCAAAAACACTGAAAAGTCACTGACATTGAATCCACTCTGGGGATCATTAGAAAAAAAGCTTCCATTCCTGAATTAAACCCTTGCCAGTAGGTTTTTCCCATTCTTTCTTACATTATATTAGTTGAAAAGGATAGTAATCTAAATGAGAAAAGTATGTATGGGTTATCTCAGAAAAACATCCCATGGGTTGTGTTGTATGCCATTAGGGCAAGGATCCTCAGCTCATGTATGCTTTTCTCATCCCAGATGGAGAAGACAAGGCTCACTCTGCACAATCTTTACAAACATCCCTGGGACCATTTTCAACCCACTGGACAAAGAACTTATGCAGAGACATCCAGTGAGGACCAGATGTCTGACTCACAAAGTACTTAACTGAAATGAGGAGGATAGATGAGTTCATTGGATATTTCTTTTAGCAAATGTGCTCATATCTCTAAGCTGGCAATGACTACATTTCCTTTCAACTCTGGAAGAACAGCGTCTTTTTGTAGTACTGATGCATCTATTGGCTGCACTGGATAGCATAAAACAAACATGATGTTACAAGGAAGGAGAAAGGAAAATCCAATAGCTTTTGAAATAAGCCTTTTGTGTTAGTGGGCATCTGAAACTTCTTGGAGCACATGTGTATAAACACAGCACTGAAAAATAAATAAGGCTTGAAAAAACATTTTGTATTAGAACTCATGCAAAAAGCAGAATTATTTAAAACTCAGTCTTTATCTGGGTTTGACTTGTACAAATGGATCTTGGATATCTGATCAGCTGGACTAAAACCAGCATTGCTGTAGTATAGGAGCTGACACACTGAGGTGTACAAGGGAAGTGCTGCAATGCAAAGAAATCTTATCTTTGGCTTTCATCTGCCTGAAATGGCCGTGTAGGTGCAGTGATGTCATCCTGTTGATATGGCCAGGAATGGAAGGAAAAAAAATTCCCGAAGGAAAAAAAATTCCCAAATGAAAACTTTAAGACTTGCATAAGCTGAGGCAAAAAAGGAAGCCCAAAATCACAAATGTGCTTCTGCCTCTGTTTCCCATTGAAAATCTGTCCTGGTTTCAGCTGAAATAGAGTTAATTTTCTTCATAGCAGCTACTGTGGAGCCATGGTTTGGATTTGTGCTGGAAGCAGTGTAGGCAACACAGAGATGTTTTTGTTCCTGCCAAGCAAGGCTTGCACAGATCCAAGGCCTTTTCTGCTTCTCACCCCACCACACCAGCCAGTGGGGACACAAGGAGTTGGGAGGGGACACAGCCAGCACAGCCAACCCAAGCTGATCACAAGGATATCCCAGACCATACGATGTCATACTCACTACATAAAGCTGGAGGAAGAGGAAGGAAGGAAGGAGGGGACATTCAGAGTGATGGTGTTTGTCTTCACTAGTTACATTACACATGATGGAGCCCTGCTTTCCTGGAGATGGCTGAACACCTGCCTGCCCATGGGAAGCAGGGCATTAATTCCTCGTCTTACTTGGCTTGCACATGTGGCTTTTTCTTTACTTATTAAACTGTCTTTATGTCAACCCAGGAGTTTTCTCACTTTCAGTCTTCTGATTCTCTTCCCCATCCTGGTGGGGATGGGATAGCAAGAGAGCAGCCACATGGCGCTTAGATTCTAGCTGGAGCTAAACTATGACAAAGCCTTAGGAGCTGGGCATCAAGGCTTACTTGATAAATATGAGTTCAAATGCAGAAGATCATGCTTGCAGCAGATGTCTGGGAAGCTGAACATGTGCAACAGGGTGCTTCCTCCAGGGCTGCACAGAAACCTGAGCTCCATTTCACAGAAAGATGTGGGACAACAATGGTATTTATTTTACAGTCTTACCCAGAATGGAGATTTTCCCAAATCCTATGCCAGCAGAAGTCTCTTCCATTGAGGGACATTATTTTCATCCCAAGCGGAAAGATGAGATCTACTCTTCCCCACATTAATGACTACACCAGGGCAAGTTTTGTTTCACTCTAGCAAACAAACCTATGTAAAGAGTCACAACAGGAAATCCTTAGTTCTGATCCAGAACTAAATTTCCTACATATCTGTTCTCAAAATACCATATACTTGTTAAATCCTCTTATTCAGCTTCAGTTTCTCTTCATAATATTTTTTATACTTTTACAGGATTTTTCCTTGAACTTGATTCATAGGAGACCCTTCAACCTGAAAAGAATGAAAAAAAAAATCCCCTCAGTCATCAAAAATCTTCCTTTGAGCAATGTTGCTACAAAAAAAAAAAAATCACTGTTGGTTTTCTTTTTAACATCTATAGGCAATACCACAACCTTTTCACTGTGGTTAAAAACAGTCAGTAAACTGTACCTCACTGATGAAGTAAGTGAAACTGTATAAATATTCTGCAAATTACTCTTCACAATGAGACATCTGTCTAAGCAAAAGCTTATGTTATTGTCCAGACAATATAGAGAACTTTCTAGCTCTGACCTTAGAGAAGACATATTGCATAGCTCAAATCCAAACATGAGCGGGCTAAGTGTAGTAAATGCAAGTAAACCAGGGGTGCCTTCCTTTCATTAGACTTTCTCTCTGACCTCTGGATGACAAGGGCATAGGAAAAGGAAGCAATTTTTCTTCTGTCCTGGGGGAAGGAACATTTGAAAGAGATTTCCTGTGACTGGACTATATCACCTCTCTGGTGCCTGATCTGAAAATCTGCAAGACCACCTTTTCTTAGCATCCATCACAAGCACTTATTTGCTTTTCCCCATGAAGTAACTTGTGTCAGATTCAGAAAATCTTGAAGTGAATATTGCATGTAGTTGCATGGGATCAGTCAAAATATTTCAGCTTTTCAGAAAAATGAAATGGCTTACTGGGACAAGTGTCCCAGTAAGTCAATCCTTTTGATATCATGAAGTTTTAAACTATTTCCCATCTTTCTCTTGACAGGGACTGTAAAGGTCACTGAATACAGTTCAATACCATATCCTGTGAGCATTTGGTTGAAAATTTGAGAAGAGGATGCTTTTTCTATCCTGTGATAGGTTTAGCAATATATTTAACACCTCAGTTTGTGTCACTTTAAGTTGTCATGCACATCACACAAATAACATTTCCTGTGTACATCCAATCCTTTTGAGCTGCAGCCTGTTTAATTACATCAAGGTCATACGTCAAACTCTTTGTTCTGAGAGTCACAGCTTCCAAGGGTGCAGTTGGCTATGGCCAGCAAGCCAGAAGTCACTGTTGCACTTCTCTGGACCTCTCTGTGATGGTATCCACCTAAGGACTGTTAATGTTTCCAAAGTTCTTACCCCAAAGTCTTCCTGATTTGCAGCAGAGCTTTCCTTTTGTTCTAACTGGATGAACAGGATTCCACAGCCTTCTTTCTTTTCCTTTTCAATTTGTGCAAGCTCCTGTACTGAAAGAAAGCACCCGCCAAGAGTAGAATGGTTTAAATAAGTGGCTAAAATAAACATTATTATGTTATATAAAGACCCTCTTGCATGAAAAGTAAGGCACTGAAGGAGAATTGAAGGTACATGTGTGGGAGAGCAATTGTCCTCTACACTAAGCAACTGACCAAAAATATGCTGCTGAAATCTTTTAGATTTGGGGGTCTCAGATATTATGAGATTTATTCTGAGGCTAGGGTTCAGAACCTGGTTAGTTGTCTTACTCAGAGAAACAGACATGTCTTACATTTATAGGCGATGTCAGATTTTGGCTAGTATCAAGGTAGAACTTGGGATCAATATTAGGGTCTCAGGGAGGGAAACCAGTGAAGAAATAAAAAGTAGTATGTTCACAGGGGTTCTTTTTTTTTTTTTTTTTTCTCCTTTGTGCAAATTTGGAATGTTAAGTTGGAAGTTTCACAGAGTTAGGAGCCCTGGTATGAAAACTGCAACTACAACATGGATTCTAGCTCTAGTGAGGGATGAGTCTGGGTCATATAGATGGGATACAGGGGAAAGAAGGACTCAAAAGGAGTTTTCATTTGGGACTGTTGCTTGGATGTGTACAAAGAGTACATTAACATTTTTAATTTCATTTTGTCACAAGTTCCTAGAACTACTTTTAGGAGTTAAGTAGATAGGGAAAACTAGAAGTGAGAAGAAATGGAGAATTCAGGGAGGATCAGCTGTGCTGTGCTGAGAGCTGGCAGATGCCTGTGTCTTTGTTCAGAAAAACACTGGTGTTACAGGACAATGACCAAGCATCTGAATGGGATTTAGGTGGCTAGAAAGGCATGGTAGCCTCTGATGAGGATGTTCAGGACAAGTTTTCATCTGGGAGGAAATAGGTATCACTTACAGGGATGCTTTTATTTCGTCCATTTTTAGTGATCCATAAGCTAATTCTGGGGTTATAATTAGGATTCATGCTTTGAGAAATTGTAGAACTGAGGTGACAAGGGTGTTTAGTGTAACCCACCAGTTACTTTTTTATCCTTCATGTGTATACTGGGATTAGGGTCAAGAAAGGGACACTAAAATTTAAAGCCAAAAAAAGGGGCTTAAAATTGACAGATAATCTTGCTTTTGGACTGGTAGCAGTAATATTTGGTTCCAGAATTACTTTAAAATCTGAGTTTTATGTGTGCTGCATGAATTGGATTGAGAATAGCATTAGGTGTTCTTTCAGGTAAATAACTGGATAGAAGAGGAAATTCAAAATAGGTCACCAGATATGTTAAAGGTTAGTATTATCATTATTCCCAAGATATTTGGACTTGAGGTTCATAGGTATCTGTGGCCTTGTGTTTAGACGTAGAGTATTGCTAATGTAAGAATTAGCAGTACCATGGAAGAAAACACAGAGGAAGTGTTAAGTTCTGCTTTAATGTCACTGAGATAGTGTTTCAGTTCCTAAAAATCTTCAGCACAGGTTGAAGTTGGGTTTCACAGAGGTCTCCAGATCTAAAACTGTAGCTAAAACAAGGGCTATGATTAAGGTTGAAGTTCAAGCTGAGAGAAAAAATTGTGGGAAAAAAAGGCTGAAAAAAGCCTAGTAGCCTAACTTAGTATCTTCTGTGGCTTGCTGCAGTTTCTTTAGATCTTAGGTTTGTGGGTTGGGTGAGGCTGTATCCTAGAATATTTGTGATACTCTGTTAGGAAAAGGAAAAGGAGAAAATGAAGGATAACAAAAGCCAAAATCAGAAAACATGAAGAGAAAATATCAAGCAGTTTGTAGGCAGTGCTTGAACCTGGTTTCATGGCTTTTCTTGTTGCATTCTCCAACTCTGATGCCTAACCCTGACTACCAACAGCCCTCCCAGTAGCCGCATAGATCTCCCCATCCTTTCTGGTGCTAGTAGTTCAGGCAGGTACAGCCCTGAGCTCTGCTGAGGAGGAGGCACAGGGGAGCCAGGGAAGGGGAATTGTACTGGGGTCACATGCCATCCCAAGAGCAGGGATGTCTCTGAGGTCACCATCAACTGCAGCTCAAAACATGCCTTGAGATGGGTCTCTGCTGCCCTAAGTCATGCTCACAGCACTGGCTCCTTCTATGGCTTCTCCAGATCTCCAGGTTACCCCAGTCCAGATCCTAGCTATATTTTTAATTCCAGTTTCAGTAGCACCCACTGACTCCAATGACTAATTCAGCTTCTGCTGAATGCTGGGACCACCTGTGCTTTTAGGCTGTCTGTCTGTCCTGAATGTATTCATTACTAGTGCAGCCCTCAAGTCTGGACCCTGCTGCCAGCCAGTCTTAAACATAACCAAGTTACCCCCACAAACATCTGGCCTAAAAGCAGTAAATAAACCCAGATAAGAAGTTAACAGCAAAGTATGATGGTATCCATGCTGAACCTCCTTATAAAGATGGCTTATGGGTCTCTCTTGCCCCTGACTGTAAGCACCTCCTAATCGTCAGCTTAGCTCTGCCCTGCTGTGCCTGGAGACCCTCGGGAAGCCAGGAGAGCTGGTCTTGCACCACAGCCTTGGGAAGGTAGCAGCCTGCAGTGTGCACAATTTGTGATTTCTCCTCTCTTTCCCATCACCAT
The DNA here is from genome assembly GCA_020800305.1 of Porphyrio hochstetteri. NCBI lineage: Eukaryota > Metazoa > Chordata > Aves > Gruiformes > Rallidae > Porphyrio > Porphyrio hochstetteri. The sequence goes on along the minus strand of CM036938.1, from coordinate 14,207,198 downwards.
GTAGCCTTAACTGTAACTTGCACACTAAATGAGCCTCTTGATCTCCAAATATTTGCGGACTGAAAGTAGTAAGGGGACTGGCTTTTGTGTATTCCTTAATTTAGCCTAATGATTAATATTTTATTTTGATTTCTGACCCTAGATGTAAATTAGCTTGCCCAGCATTAAAGATATGTAAAAAGACCCAAAGACAAGTGCTGAAGGAGCTTTTAATTTAATTAAATGTCCTCTTAAGTGTGATACTGATGACACTTAGCACTTTTATCACAGCCTCAAACCAACACATAATTCTCATACTACCCTTAGATACAGCTTTAGTCTCAAGACAGCTGGGATTCTCAAGCCTAAAATTACAACAGAGCCATTTGGACATCGGTTTTCAAATTCTCATTGCAGACGACTTACCACCTTTTCATTGCCAGAGCCTTTTAATAAGCAGAACAACATTCTGAACCCCAGAGTTAATTTAACATAAACAAAGAATTCAATATGTAAAATGGGTTTAAAACAAATGCTGGGAAAAGCACCCCACTGTGCCTGGTGGCCCATTTCTCCTAATCAGAAACCTACTTGAAACTGAATGCTGGTTAGGGATCCAAGCTCTGCCAAACGAATGACAGATTTAAAACTAAAACTGAGACCCATGTTGTTATCAGGCACAAATTTTCCACTTTAAGCATCTTCATGCTTTATGGAAACATTATCCCCTATCAGGGTCTTATAACATAAGAAAACAGTTTAAATATTCCAAACATTCTTGTTGGAAACAGCCCCCAGGACAGAATTAGTATTTCTTTGCAGTGTAAGGATTTCTGAAAAGCAGAACTCTAATCTAAGGATTTTGTTACATCTTCTGCATTTTAATGATCTCTAGAATATGTTTAAAAATTAATATATACACCTGTTTTGCAAAGAGCCATCTTTTTTTTTATATATATATATTGTGTGTTTTGAAATGTACAGGTAATGTAATTTGGGGATTTCCTGGAAGAAGAAGCTATTTCTCATACTACATTTAGACATGTAACCTGGGAGCTTGAAAAAAGGTAAGCATGTACTAAAGCCCTTGCATCTGCAAGATCTCCATTTCATCTTTTTTATTTGACACCTATGAGAACTCAAATTTCTCACAGACTGAACGCTAGTTGTAACATGAAGGTTAGCCTCCATATCACCAAACATCTAAAATCCTTTTAAAAAGAGAGAAAAGAGAGTGGCGCCCATACTGAGATGACACCTAAGCCTCAGCCTACTACACTGGGAACACCAATTAACATGGTAGACCACTGAGCACAGCATTACCTTACCAAAAACCAGAGGGCAATGATGTGCCATGCTGTAGTTGACCAGCCACCATTCCTATCAGGACAAAAGGATGTTAAATGTTACCCTTACTTTTGCCATAGCTGCCTGAGATATTCATCTTGGACACCGACCAAAAGATGAGAAAGGGGGATATAGGAGTCATAGAATCATAGAACCATAGAATCTCCTGAGCTGGAAGGGACCCATAAGGATCATCGAGTCCAACTCCTGTCTCCACACAGGAACAGCCGAGTCAGAGACTGGATAAAGTCTCATCCACATCCTGGAGAACCCTGAACCTCTGCAGGACTCATGCAGGTCCTGCAGAATATCAGAATGGCTGGGCTTGGCAACAAAAGAGGTCAGTGCCCTAAAGCTGCATCCTCACAGCAGAAAACTGAATGGTGCCTGGTGGCAGAGCCTATTATTACTATCTGGTGTTTAGTACTGAGGGTGACTCTAAAAAAATATTGAAATCTCTCTCTTTACTCATGCCCCTGTGTGTACTCAAAGAGGTTTTTGCTGATGGACCACTACTGCAAAGATACTGCAGAGTAGATTCAGAGTATTCTTGGTTATTCTCTTGTAATGCTGAATTTCTGTATTTACCAATTCTTTTCCTTTGTTTGGGGTTGTCTGCTTCTTCAAAGGCTTAGCTCAAGCCATATCATCTTTGAAATGACAGGCTGGATCCCAAGAACAATCCTATCTTGGATAATGAGGTTGGATATTAAGAAAAAATTCTTCATTATGAGAGTGGTGGATCACTGGCACAGGTTGACCAGAGAGGTGTTGGAGGCCCCATCCCTGGAGGTATTCAAGGTCAGGCTTGATGGGTCTCTCTGAGTGACCTGATCTAGTGAAGATGTCCCTGCTTACTGCAGGGTTGAACTAGATGACGTTTAGTGGTCCCTTCCAACCCAACACAATCTGTCATTCTATGATTCTATGATTCTATGATAGTGGGCTTGTATGATTTTAGAGAGCAGGAGAGGCAAGGCTGGGACTTGCAACATAAGAGAAGGTCTTTCTCAAGTGCAAAAAGCCTGTAAAGAGCGGGATTTCTTTTCTGAACATGTGTCACAAGGGGAGGATTACAGCTGATTGTGGATACCTGAGACCCGGGATGGGTGAACACAGACAGCAATTGTCATTTGCCAAGAAGCTTTTAAGCCTTTGAGGGGGTTAAAGGCAACTCAAAAAGCCAAGCCTGCAAGTTGTACCACCAGGAGAGGTGCAGAAGATGAGGGGAAGGAGCAGGACCAGGCAGTAGGAGGTTGCTCAGCCCCTGTGCTCCTTGCTCCCATTCCCATCCAACAAAAATGGTGTGTCCACCACTGGGCCCCATGTGATGGCCAGGTCGTGTACCCCTCTGGCAGGGGAGTCCCATGCTGTGGGCTACTGCCGTGGGTGATGCATACTGTGAGCACACACTCTCTTCATCCCTGTAACAAACCACATTCCCGGCTGGATTACTCATACTCCACTGGCTGCTGGTTTTCTTCATGTGCACTCATTTGCAAGCTGTTAAACAAGAGACACAAAGCTGTCTGTAAAATTGGGTCACGTGTGTTGCCTTGTCAAGCCATTGGGCTTGCCAAAGCCAGGATTTTCGTGCCATCACAATGGAGTTTTTAAAGCTTTATCCATGACAACAAAAAAAACCCCAAAACTCAACAAAACAAACAAAAGAAAAAAAGAAAAAAGATATAAAGAGGAAAAGGGGGGAAGGAGGGGGAATTAACCCATCCCCCCACCCTAAACCTATGATACCAAGTAGGAAGGATGAAGTTAGTATATACAAACATATCCTGTGTCAATTCTGTGAAATACTGAAGTACTGTCCTTCAACATGACATTTAATTTCCAACACAAGCAGATGTCTCTTACAATGCTTAACTCCCTTCTCATCCAGCTAAGCTGCATGTGGAAAGAAAAGTTCATTTTATACAGATTATTATTTTTGACCAGTGGTGTCTCTCCCTTTCATCTTCAGTTCATCATGAACTGAACCCTGGGATCAGAGAACAGATAAACGTTGACTCAAAACAGATGCCAAACTGCTGCTGACATTCACCCAGGACTTCAGGCTCAGGACATCCAGCACCTCGTCTGGTCCATGTACTGTGAGTCCTTCCAGAGCCTGGGACTCTGGCTGCCTCTGGGGAAAAACAGCTTGTGTTCTGAGGGGTGAGAAAGGGTGTGGGGTGAGGTATTCACAAAGACAGGCCCATCATAAAGGCAAGCCAAGGAACACAGACTTATAAAAAGGATGTTGATGGAACATTTCTGTTAAAAAACAAAAGTTTATGCCATGACAGTACCCTGAGAGCAGGGCAAAGCCAGGAAATTTGTCTGTGAGCACTACTGGGAGACTAGGGAAGTGCCTTGTAGTGGGCAAAAGAGGGGATGTGGGGCAAGGCAGAGGTTGTCCTGAGCCACCCCTGTGAGAATTCACCACCTCAAGGAAGTGATGGTCCCACCACCCTGTGAATGGTTCTAAATTTCACTAGATTTTGTTGGAAAATTATCTTTTAACCAAATAGAAAATCTTAAACAAATAGGAAAGCTTTTTCTTTCCACTTTGGGTTGCTGATGTCCTGCACCAGGAGATTGTAAGACAAGCGGTCTGGTGGGAGCCTTGGGTCTTGACAGCAGGAACAGCACTGTTTTTCCTACCTAATCCAGGGTGAGGGCAGGCAGTAAAACTCTCCATCTGCTTTTCTCTGAACTGTGATATGCAGCCTCTGTGCTGATTGTGCATAACATCACAAAATCACTTTTAAGAGTGGCGGTTCAGAGCCTTTGCAAAGCCAGATGTGTGCCTGCTGTAATGCACTGAAGGGTCTCTTGTTTTCTGCCTGGCTGTTGACCCTTCTGCAGCACAACCAGAACAGGAATACCAGCTAGAAACAGGTGAGGTCATGAGTGATTTATTCTTCCTTTTTGTGGCACTGCATCCTGGCCGCTCGGACCAGGGAGGGAGCATGCTGACAAGGCCTCCATCATGAGCCTCCATTCTGGAGACCCATAGCTGGCAGTTTCATATGAACTTCAGCCAGATGACATCTGAAACCTGAGAGGATGTTTGCATAATATCGATGAGAAATTCAGCCACAGGGAAACTGAAGGTCTAGCTTGAATACAAACTCTGCATGTGAGACCCTTCACTGGCATTATCTGATAACCAGGCAAAACCAGTGTCATCGGTTTCTTTACACTTCTGCTGGAGGAGTGTGGGCCAGTGTTCAACCCAGAGAGGCAAAGCTGCTCTGGAGCAGGCAGTGCACCCCAAGCAGTGGATTAATATTCTGCTCTGCGTGTCATTTTAATCAGCCTTAAGGTTTTTGGCCTTCACTCTATCCTCCAGATTTATTTGTTCTTTTGTGAGGTAGGAACACTAGTTCTAACTGCAGATCCATGTAGTACGACACTTTGTGTACCTTATTAGCTCCAGTTTTTTGGACATAATGTTAGTTTCAGCTACTGCAGCTCTGTCCCCATTGTTTGTGGTGAAGTTACACCAGGATTGAACTTGAGTCAGTGGTTTTTTGTAGTATCTCTAATATTCCTGTATTATTTGGACAGCTGGGCTGCAGGGACACTACTAGATGTTTCATTTTCTCGTTTGTAATGATTCCCTACCTTTCCCTTGCTAAGCAGAACTCTGGGGTTAAAAGGCTCTCTTAGGCTTTGCGTCCTGCCCCTTCTACCTGTCCCCCAGAGATTTTGTGAGGAGGAGAAGCAGCAAGGTGCTGCCACTGCATGCCTCCACTCCAGGATCCCTGCTATTGTCCTGGTTCACCAGGCAGACCATACTTCTGGCTCTGACACTGCAGTGTGCAACCCTGGGAGAGTCACACGCTCCTTGGTGGTGTTATTTAATTCCTGTTTTGCAAAACTGGGCTTCCAATAGCCTTGATGCTAGTTAATAAAAATGTTTAAAGGTTCCTCTTGTTGGATGTACTATCCCACAGCTACTCCTTCTCCCAAGAGAAGCATTTCCTTATCTTCAGTATCTGTAACAGGGGTCATCTTCCCCTGCTGCCAAATAATCCCCTCTGTTTTCTAGGAATGGAGGAGTCCAGAGGAAGCGTTTGTGTATTTCTTAGAAATCTGATAACTGGATTAACTTCTAAACATGAAAGTACATAAGACCTTATATATCATTGTTGAGTATCTCATGGATGTTAAGCACAACTGCTGACCCCAACTGTCTAAGTATTTAAAGGGTTACATATGGGGCATGACCTTTCTTGGGAGCAGTTGTGCAGGTTGCCTTGCAGTTCCCGTGTTGCTTATTGAAATTCTGAATGTGTAACTAAAATACAGCAATAGATTCTTGAAGAAAAGATGGTATTATCTTATATGAGTCTAGAACAGTCTCATGAACATAGCTAAAACACCTCGGCAAGCAAGAAGACCTGTGCCTGAATGTTTACCATTACAGAATCACAGAATCACAGAACATTAGGAGTTGGAAGGGACCTCAGAAGGTCATCTATCCCAATCCCCCTGCCAGAGCAGGATCATCTAGACTAAATCACACAGGAATGCATACATGCAGGGTTTGAATGTCTCCAGAGAAGGAGTCTCCACAACCTCTCTGGGCAGCCTGTCCCAGTGCTCCGTCACCCTCACAGTGAAAAAGTTCCTCCTTATATTCACATGGAACTTCCTCTGCTCCAGCTTGCACCCATTGCTCTTTGTCCTGTTGCTGCCCATCACTGAGAAGAGCGTGGCTCCATCCTCCTGACTCTCACCCTTTACATCTTTATAAACATTAATAAAGTCACCCCTCAGTCTCCTTTTCTTCAAGATAAAGAGGTAACATACATCACATGCATCTTAAATATCGCATACATCTTTTTTTCTTGTTTGGAGCAAAAGCCTGACTACATGAGTGCATAAACACACACACATATACACACCCAAATATTTAATGCTATTTCATCCTGAAATAATAGCAAGCATGCTATTTATGTCCATGGGAAGTTGATGAAACCTGCTATTGGGAAGAAGAAGAAATTCTTTACAAGTAGAAAAAGTAAGGTGTTCTTGTTTGTTTCACTCCTGATTTGGGTTCTTTGTGAATGTGATATCTGAGGTAATAAGCTCTGTGCCACAGTAGAAATGTCTGTCACTTCAACTTAGGGGATATACCTGTATGTCTGGGTGTATCTGAAATATGCTCGTTTGCAGACAGATTTTGCGTCACAGAGAACAACAGCAAAACTTCAGTTAATAGAAGCAGGAGCAGGATCAGACAGTGGTATCTTAGTATTTTGTGATTTACAGTATGCAGGGTCTGAAAGAAAGTAACTCTTCATTACTGCTGTGAATCTGGACATCATGCAGACAGCGAAGGCTTGAAACTGCAGACATCTTCTCATGTTTAAACACTGGTCATGGACAGTCATTCCAGACAAAATGCAGCCTTTTTAGGAGAAGATTGGAGAAAAATGGTTTTGTCTGAATTTTGTCCTTTGGTCCCCAGAGGATGATTCTGAATGGCTATGAGTTTTAGGATCTTCTTCCAAAACTGGTCCGGAAAAAGGTTGATCATCAGTTGTTTGGATCTGATAGCATTTGTCTGGCATTGCATACATTCTTGGGCAGCTGACAAAATGCCATGGCTCAAAATAGAAATTAAATGGCCTGATGATATGGTCTGTTCCCCGTAACTTCTTTTGCAGTGCAGTCAGTGGTAACCCTGGAGAAACCTACTGAAACCAACTTGTTGACCTGTGTACCTCTCCTACAGACAGTTTACATTCAGGACTCTGATCCGTCTCTAGATTATACTCCTCTTAGTAGGACAGTTTACTTACAAAACCAGAAAAAAACTGTCTTTGGGGAGATTCAATGTGACTTTCCGAGCCAGGTTTCCTGAAGCTGCAGAATGATGATGATGCATAAAGTATTCCTGTCCATTATTAAGCTCGTATGTGATCTCTGATCCCCTGCTCACTTCTCTTACAAGAGAGAGCTGGATGTGGGTGTGTTTGCAGAGCTCAGACACTTGAGCCTGACTGATCCGTGCCCTGGGGAGGCGGTCAGGAGCCTCCCAAGGCATCTGGAGCTTCCAGGGAGGAAAAATACCAAACCTCTGTAACAACAGAAGAAAGAATTGTTTTTCCTCAGCTGTTCTTTAGCTTATTTACTATCTTCAGATTATTTACTATCTACAAGGGCAGAAAACTTCCTTTTTCCTTGTTTTTCTTATGTTGCAAATTCTCGCACTGGTTTTTTCTCCTTGGTCACTTTTTTACTCACAGACTTGGCAGATTTATGCCTGTAGATTATTAAGACTGATATGTATACTTCTGAAAACTGCCCATGTCAAACATAAGAAATAATATACAAAAAATGAACATGTAGACATAAAAGAGCCATTATGTTTTTCCATTTTGAAAACAATATTTAAGGAACTTTTTAAACTCAGTTTTGAAAAAGGATTCTCCCATCTCCAATGCCAAAATTCAAGACAGCCATCCGTAGAGTCTGTATATTATGTTTGAAAGATCTTCTTTTTCATGAAGACAAAAAGCAAATTAAGGTTCTTCCCTTTGGCTGTTCACTGCTTTCCCATATATATAAAATACATGCATGATGTTCAACTGGCTGGCTCTTTCACAAAATCATGTGTGTTTGGATCTGCTTCTGTTAAGTATGTGTTACCTCAGAGTGACTGCACTGATGATTAACAGTGCATAGTTTACTGTGGGGGGAGAATGTTATATTTCTTAGACAAATTGATCCACTACTGACCAAAAAACAATTTGGGTGATAGGCAAACAAGACTTTTTGTATAAATGAAACAGGAACAACATGATAAATGTTTGTGGAAATTAATTTAATCAGCTCATTTCCATAATTAAATACATTTGTGTCTGTGGCACAGGGTGATGTCAACAAGGTTATAAGACTCCTAATACCCAGGAGGGAACACAGAAAGAGAAAGAATTAGCTTTTGCCTCTAGACAGTAATTTCTAAAATGGGGAAGACTGTATTTTGTCAATAATTTTAATACAGCCTAACAAAGACAAATAGAACAATGTGCATTCTCCCTGGGTCACTCCAGTGGCTTCTGTGCTCTAACACACATCTGTTTTAAAAGGGAAGCTGAAAAAACACAACTCAATCACATAATGTCTCAGGATAGATCATGTAGGTAGGAAATGGATCATTAGTCACCATTATTCGATGATCTTTGCAGGATACTCCTTCCCCTTCTGCAGGCAGGCTGCAGGTTTCGTAAGGCACGTTCAGTGCTGCACCAGCCCGGGACGGCGTTCCTGCAGGATAATCAGAGCCAGCTGCTTGCCTACAAAAAAGGACAGAAGGAAGAGGTCATTAGAGTTTTGCAGCCAGACGAGACAGGGACTGCCTTGAGAGCCATATTTACCTCCTATTTGTCATTAAAATTACTGTGTGCTTTTTTTTTTCCTTTTTTTTTTTCCTAAAAAAGGATGTAAAAGGTCTAGTGGCCTTATTTCTTTGCAGAGTGAGTGCATTTCTGCCCTTTTTGGGAAAGAGCAATGGGGTTTTTTCCCATCCAGGAAAGCAAGGTAGTTGAACTTCACTGTCAGAGAGCTGATTTTATGCCAGTCCAAGGAGGACTTGGAGGAGGGGTTAATGGTGAGAGAAGACACTTCAAACTAAACAGATGCATTTGGGTAACAAATCCCTCAAATTTCTTACATGGAGCTGAGGAGGCCTTGGCAGCTACAGGCACTGGCTTCTTCACTTTGTGAAAGGCAAAGCCAAACAAAAGCCACAGGATAATTAGAAAATATTACCTTTGTTGTTCTGGAGACATCTAAGGGTGCTTAGTTCAGCAAAGAAAATGTACAATGGCACATAAGCCTTCAAAGAGGCTGCAGGTAGTACAACAAATAGTTGTTTTGTGCATGTGGTAAAGAGTGAGATGGGAGGAAATAATTATGATCTTCATTGAAAAGCTTGAGAGGTGAAGCCTGCCCAGGAGACAGAGCAGAGGATATACAGCAAAGCTGTTGGAGAGAGGTTCTCTGAGGCAGTAGGAGGGAAACTGCAGTTTCACCACCTCATCAGAAAGGAACTGTGATGCTGTGACATTTTCCTGCAGTGACTCCTTTGGATTGCAGGGGTCAGTAGTAGTTTAGGGCCAGGTAGTTTAGAGCAAGTGAAGATGCAGTTGTTTGGGCTGAAAAAATCCATGTCTTGGAAAGCTGGGGAGAGACTAAGGGTCTGAAGAGAGAGGGGAGAAATAGCCAAGGATAGAGGCAACCTGAGATGCAGCTGGGAAACTGGAGGAGGTAGAAGTGGTCTGCATTGCCTTGCCTGTACAGAGGAGAGCACAATGAACTCCATGCAGCTCTTGAACACCAGGTTGGATTCCTTTTGGTCAGGTCTGGATCAAATCCAGTCCAGTAGACTGTCTCAGAGCTGGAGAATGAATGCTTGTCTGGCTCTAGGGCCACAAACTCATGGTTAACATCATGGAACATGGGCAGCTGCCCACAGAATGAACCATGATATTTTACAGAGGTGGTCTGGTGTTGCATTACATCCTGCCAGTCACTCTGTGAAGATGACTTGTTGCTTCAGCTACTGAATACAGTGGCCTCTTACTTTTTTTCAGCTGTTTACCTCGTGTGCTTACAAGTAACTCCAGGTTTTAATGAACTATTACTAATGTGCAAATTTCTTGAAACACCCGTTCTATTATCAAACCCCTTAAGATTCTGACATCTATTCAGAAATCTCACAAAATTCACAGACAAAACTTTCAGTGATGTGGAACTGTAATTGAATTGAATGTGGCTGATATGTTCAAAAACCTTCATGATTGGTGTTTTCAGCAAGTTCAATCAGCAATTATTTCAGCCTTATGACTCCTACCCGAGCAGGCGTCTGATGAATTTCACCTCAAATTCAGCTTTAAACAAGCACAAAATCTCATGGGAAAGCTTTGTGAACACCAAGCCACGCCTATTTCTTTTTTCATCTCAGCAATGCAAGGAGTAGTTAATGCTTTAAGAGCATGAGCTATGTCTTTTGACAGTGGGCCTGTGTTTGACCCAAGTCAGAAGGTTGCTTCTGAACTTCAGCAAAAGCATTCATCAATTTTAGATTCTACAGCATCTGAAAGTCAGGAATTTTTTATATTGTCTCTGGTTTTCCTTTAAACATTTCTTACTTACCTAAACTGCACATTTTTCATAGCATCATGGAATGTTTTGGGTTGGAAGGAACCTCAAAGCCCATCTAGTTCCAGCCCCCTGTGCCAAGGGCAGGGAGAACCTCCATTAGACCAGCTTGCCCAGAGCCCCATCCAGCCTGGCCTTGAACACTGCCATGGATCTAGGGGCAGCCACAGCTTCTCTGGGCAGCCTGTGCCAGGGCCTCAACACCCCAAGAGTGAGGAATTTTTTCCTTGTACCTCATGTAAATCTCTCCTCTTTTAGTTTAAACCCATTACCCCTTGTCCTGTGACTTCATGTCTTTGTAAACAGCCCTACAGATTTCTTTGTAAACTCCTTTAGGTACTGGAAGGTTGCTGCTATGAGCAGCTCTCCCTAGAGCCTTCTCTTCTCCGGACTGAACTAGACCAACTTTAACAGCCTCTTTTTGCAGGAGAGGTGTTCCAGCCCTCTAATCATCTTTGTGGTTTCCTCTGGACTTGCTCTAACAGCTCCATGTCCTTCTTGTACTTGAGACCCCAGAGCTGGACCCAGTACCGCAAATGAGGCTGCAGTTGGCTTTCTGGGCTGCAAGCACACATTTCCTGGTGATATTGAGCTTTTCATCAATCAACACCCACAAGTCCTTCTTCTCTGGGCTGCTCTCAATCCACTTGTTGCCCAGCCTGTAGTTATGCTTGGGATGCACTAAACCATGTGCAGGACCTTGAACCTGGCATTGTTGAACTTGATGATGTTCACAGGGGCCCCCCTCTCAAGCCTGTTACGGTCCCTGTGGGTGGCATCCCTTCCCTCCAGCATGTTGACCGCACCACACAGCTTGGTGTCATCGGCAAACTTGCTGAGGGTGCACTCGATCCCACTGTCCATGTTGCCGACAAAGATGTTAAACATCTGTTAGATGTTAATCATTTATATCACTCTGTAAATGAAATGTGTAATGGTTTAGAAGTTCTCTGTTGCCTGTGTGTGCTTCACATGTAGGATGGCAGTTGGTTAGCAGAGATGAAATCTGTGCAGGTCTTTGAAAGAATAATTTCATACTTATTAAAAAGGCAAAAGATTCTTTAGGAATAGAAGGGCAGAGGTTTGCAAATATTATCTGCAATATAAGCAAAGAGTGAATCAAATCAACTACTAATATTGCTAGATGGCCCAAATATCTTTTTAATATTATTATAATTAATATTATTGGGCTCTGTCCATAGCATCCCTGCAACAGATCATGAAACCACAGGCAATGATATCAAACTGGAGTATAGGGGTTTACAAAGTGCTTACAGACAGAAGTAGGTTAGTGGAAACTGTGGTTGAAGAGACAGAAGATGCTGATAAGGGACTTACATGTTACTACTGGATTAATGATACTGTCAAGGAATAGGAGACTGGACATGAGTAATGCCTAATGAAATAATTGAAAATATCTGCCTGGCCAACTAATGCAGGTCATGCCAAGTTTATTTTCTGCTCTGCCTTGCCACACCTCTCTTCATCTGAAGAAAATACGGAGACTATCTCTGTCAACCTAAAATATCTATTCTAGCAGCACATTGAAGCTGAATGTGTATGTTCATGAGAGAAAAAGTCTTCAACCTGCTCTCACTTCTATGGCATGTCCCACTATAGGAGATCCCTTGGGTACTTGGTGATGTTGGAAGCACACTGCTCTACAAGGGCAGAACAATCATGGTAATGTGCAATCCTCCTCTGAGAGACACCAAGATAAACCTGATAAGTTTGCCTGGTAGCTCTCAAGGAAGGAAAAAAAAAAAGAAAATATTCGAAGTGGAAAACAGGAATTTCAGAAGTGTCTCAAAGCATGTTCCAACTATGATGGAAGTTTTAGAAGGGAATGAATGAAAATAACTGTTTTAGTATTCTTTAGATGGTCTGCATTATTTCAGAAGGGGTACATTGAAAGTGTTACTTTTAATTTAAAAAAACCCATGATACAGAGAAAGAAAACCAAGACTTAGACCATCAACAAAAATGGAAAAATAAAGGGAGGAGGGAGTGAGACTGGCTTAAGTTTAATATACAGGATAACCCAGGGCTTGCTTGCGTTCATGGAAGGCTGAGCATAAGATAACGTAATGTGTGTAATAACTGTTCAAAGTTTTGTAAAATAGTGGGTTTGGAATAAAAAAATAATGTTAAGCTTAGAAATGCACTAAAACCTTGGAGATCACACGTCTATACGCTTCATGGAATCACAGAATCAAAAGGCTGGAAAAGACCTTTAAGATCATCAAATACAACTGTTCCCATCCTAAGCTAAACGATATGCCTAAGTACTTCATCTACCCTTTTTTAAGCACAGCCAGGGAAGGTGACTCAACCCCTCCCTGGGCAGCCTGTTCCAGGCACTGACAACTCTTTCACTAAAAAATGTTTTTCTAACATCCAATCTAAACCTGCCCTGGCACAGCTTCATGCCATTCCCCCTTGTCCTATCACCTGTCACCTGGTTGAAGAGACCATCGCCCACCTCTCTACAACTTCCCTTCAGGTAGTTGTAGGTGGTGATAAGGTCTCCCCTCAACCTCCTCTTCTCCAGGCTAAACAGCCCCAGCTCCCTCAGCTGCTCCTCATAGGATTTGCCCTCCAGCCCCTTCACCAGCCTGGTTGCCCTTCTCTGGACACACTCAAGGACCTCAAAGTCTTTCTGGTGAGGAGCCCAGAACTGGACACAGTACTCGAGGTGTGGCCTCACCAATGCCCAGTACAGGGGCACAATCGCTTCCCCAGACCTACTGGCCACACTGTTTTTGATACAAGCCAGGATGCCATTGGCCTTCTTGGCCTCCTGAGCACACTGCTGACTCATATTCAGTCTGCAGTCAACCAACACCCCCAGGTCCTTCTCTGCCTGACAGCTCTCCAGCCAGTCTCCCCCAAGCCTGTAGCGCTGCATGGGGTTGTTATGTCCCATGTGCAGCACTCTACACTTGGCCTTGTTAAACTTCATCCCATTGGACTCAGCCCATGGGTCCAGTCTGTTCAGATCCCTCTGAAGAGCCTCCCTACCCTCAGGCAGATCAACACTTCCTCCTAGTTTAGTGTCATCTGCAAACTTAGTGAGGGAGCATTCAATCCCTTCATCGAGATCATTGATAAAGATGTTGGACAAGACTGGACCCAGGACTGAGCCCTGGGGGACGCCACTCGTGACTGGCCTCCAGCTGGATTTTGTTTCATTCACCACCACCCTTTGGGCTCGGCCATCCAGCCAGTTTTTAACCCAGCTGAGGGTCCACCTGTCCAGGCCAGTGGCAGCCAGTTTCTCAGTCAGAATGCTGTGAGAAACGGTGTCAAAGGCTTAACTTTACACTTGTATTACTGAACACAACAGATTCTTTTTCAAATTTGGGCCCCTCTGTACCCCAAGTGCCCAGAAATATTTTTCATGTTTTTTCTGTTACTGACAGCTTAAACCCTGCTTAAGTCTTTTGCTTTTTTGTCCCTTAGACTATTGCTGCTGACTTCCTTGTGACTGGCAGGGATGTCACACTTCCAGATCTACAGGTAACAGCTCCCCTTGCCCTGCTAGTCACCCATTCAAATGCATCATTTCATAAATGGATGATGGGGTGGTGGTCCTCCTCTCAGCTGGCTCATGACCTTTCTGCAGCCAACAGATGTTATTCCACCTACCAGCGTATGAAGGATGTGATTTTGTGCTGTGTCTGTGGAGTTAAAACATCTGATCCTTTTTAACAAGGGTCTTGATAAATCCAGTGGAACGGGGAGACCCTTTCTTCTCCATCTCACACAGAAGCCTTTGGTGTATCTGGAGTGACTATTTATCTCTCTGCTCAGGAATAGTTGGTTCACAGGATCAGATCTCCCTGTGTCTGATGGTAGTTTCCCACTCAATCAAAGGCATTTTTGGCACGGTGACCAAAGGAAAATGACAGCCCAGGTGTACCCAGAACCCAAGGTGGACATGGAACAAACTCTCTGCAAATTATGTTGCTCTTTATGATGTAAAGCCCTGGGAATGGGCTTTAGAAATAAAATTGCAATTACAAGTTGCTACAGTCTCCTAAAGGCTGGTGCCTTGTGACTGGGGCCTTAGTGCTGGATGGTGGACTTGCCATTCACATAGCTTCTCCCACAAAAGCACTGGCTGCCAACAAGGCATACCTTTCCTGGTGGCAGTTTGGTCTCAGCCTCACCCCCACACCTACTTTTCTTTCATTAGTGCTGAAGTGACATGGGTAGATTGTGCAACAGGCTGCTCCCTTGGCCAGGAGCCCACACATCACATCACTTAGCCAAGGCTCATGTGGACAGGTACCTCTCCAGCCATTTTTACACTGAAACAGAGAGGAACCAACTCTTACATCATGCTAGGAGTCTGGAAAACATCTCTTCCCTTCTCCCCATTAATTACTTGGAAGGAGACATGCTGCAGCTAATAGCTTGAGGCAATTCACCTGATTCTCAGCTGGCCTACAGTCATTGTGACTGTGGAGGCTGGAAGATCCATGTTAGAAAGTAAAAGCTGTAAAGGAATATTTCATGATATTATTTATGTAGAAGGTTGCATCAATACTTGATGGTGCAGAATGACACCAGATCATGGCATCAGGAACCCTCAACATTGCAGGAAAAGAAGCCAGGCTTTCAGGCTGGGTGACCTAAATTAAAGCATCTTTGAAGACTGACCCCACAAAATATATTCTGTGCAAAGTGAGCTGTTACAGGAATGCCCTGTAACTTCATGGAAAGGACCCTCTTAACCCTGAGTGACTACAGACAAGGACACTAGAAAGCAGGTAAAATGGACAGCATAATAATGTCCAGCAGATATCAGCTTATGTGTTCCCTTGGTCTCCCCAGGTTTTTCTAGTGTCAGAATCACCCCATCCAACATGCTGCAGTAGTCATAATTCTGAAACACCCGAAATCCTAAATGAGAGCCTCAGGATGGCTGGATTCAACTTAAGAGAAAACACACTGAACAGCTTTTGGTAGTGGCTTCCCTTCTTTTTATTTTACAACCCTGTAGCCATTGCTTTACTTGCATTTATAAGCTTTTTTCCACCACTGTGATCTGGAAAAATGCATTTCCTGGAGCTTCATTCATGTTCATTCATTCAGTGCAGCCTCAAGCAAACAGCTGAATGAGACACAGGATGAGCAAGAGAAAGAACTATTTGATGGAAAAAATACAGAAAAAAAGCACCCCAACATTGTCAAATTGATATTTCTCTTTCCATTTTCAATCTGAATTTTGGAGCAAATTTATTAACCACTTTTGCCCACTGTTGCATGTCATTATGAAGGCTGCAGTGGCAGCAGCGATATGTGATCTTGTGCTCCAGTATCGTGCTCCATAAAAGGTGGCAAGTTTGCCTTTTGTAATGATGGGCAATCAGCACAGAGTCACAGTATCAGACTGTATTTTTGGTGAAATGACACCAACTTAACCAAATCCATTTCTTACTGTGTTAAAACAGGTATAACACCTTTGTGAGATATTTAACTTTTCCGAAGAGTGGTTCAAATGGATTTGCATCTAAAACAAGCCCTAAAATGTTTGCTGTCTTGGTTGGGATTCGTTGTTTTAGGATGTGATCCAGGAACTGGTGAACTTTCCAAAAACACTTTTTATTTGCTGTATTGAGTTTTGATCAAAAAGTTGCAGGACTGGCATGAGATTGATATCTCCTGATTTTTGGTGCCCCTTTTAGTTTGTATGCAGCATGAGACAGATGCTGAAACATGCTCTAGCTGCCTGTGCAAAACTAAGGGACATTTTTTGGAATGTTGAAATTGGTGGTAAATTCCTCTGAAATCTTTGGCTTATACAAGGACTAGCATGATTATTTTATTACTCAATGCCAGGTTTGCTATTCTCTTAGACCATTTGATCTTAATGAGATCCACATTGCTAAGCCCCCATGCAGTCTGTAGGGAATATATACAACCTTGAATGTTTATTTAATGTTGCTTACTTCGAGACCACTTAGGATAAAGAGACAGAAGAAGGCTTGGTTCCTGCATGTGCAAAAGTAAGGGCAGATACAAGCTGTGTCAGGAAATTAGGGGCACACTTGGAATTAATTAGTTTCTGTATTGCTTTGAGAATATTATATGCTGGGCTTGAGGAGTGCTGCTGATGTCATCTGCCATGAAAGCACAGCTGGAGCGCAGCATGAAGGCAGCAAATCCCTGAGACAGAATCACACTCGGTATTTCAGCCGCAGCCATGTGCAGTTTTCTGGGAACTGATGCTGTCTTACAGACAAGAAAGTCAGTTTGGAAGCAGAGCCTTAGACCCGTCCCCATAGGCAGGAGGGATTCCTGCCCAGAGGCAGGGTGGTCTTCAGAGTTGGTGTGGCACAGCCATCCACTGGCTCCCTCACACTTGGCCAAGCCACCATCACTTGGGTCTGTCTGCACTTGCACACTGACCTCTGCATAAAAAATGATTAATTCTTCTTGCATCAGGGTTATGGAGATGTTACTGCCCAGCTGACTGAGGTGGTCTCTGTAAAGCACCTGAAGTAGGTGCAGATCAGGTGCAGAAGAGCCTGGCAGAAGACAAGTAGGTGAGAAATGGGAGGCCTAGTTTAGGGACAGGAAGAGAAGGCTTTGACTGAAATTATGTCACACCAAGTTCTGCAGATTACCTTGAACCACAGGCTGGGAACTGAGCTCCAAGTTGTGGCCAAATCTGCCCTCAGCACCTAAATACTGATCCAAGCACCCCCTCTGTTAGGGTCTCCACTCCTAACCAAGTAGTGGAGACCTGTTTGAAATGAAGGCAAGCTGTACTCTGATTTTCCTGATGTCATAGTTTAAAACCTTTAAAAAGAAAAAAAGGGACCGGTTTTAGGTCAGGCAGAGCACACTGTAAATCAGAGGTAAATATGCTCTACATACCTTTAAATTACAACTGTAAAGTGCAGATCACTTTTCCACGGTGCTGCCTCACATCTTGTTGACCAACAGCATACATCTTTCCACTGGCTCCCTCCTGTTGTGACACTGCTGTTTCCCGGTTCATTGCCATGTGAATCCCATCTGTGTCAGACAGGATTTCTTCTAACCCTGGCACAAACACAAAGTTCTTGCCCAGGAGTGGGGGCAATTTCCTCCTGCTTCAGTCCTTTTGTCTTCTGTAACTTGGAGCAAGCATTGCTAATAGCAAGATGCTGTTAAATTCACAATATTGCAGATGTCTTTACTTGCATGGACAAAGTTAGCTTCCCCTTTCCCCATTCTTAAGTAGAAGAGCAGCATTTCATCTGCATTTACAGCTCAGCAGATGCTATGTCATCTTTCAGCTGAAATTTGGCTGCACTGTGAATTGTTTTGCTCTCTTTCCTTTCCCGCGCAGCTGGAAACGAATCCTTCTCCAGGGCTTTTTGGGACAGGGTGAAAAGTGGAGAGAGAGGAAAAAAAAGGAAAAAAGACAAAACTAAAACAAACTGGCAGGAAAAACGCTTGTTCTAGATAAAGTGAAATAAATTGAAGTTAAGCAAGGCAGTGTCACCTCTTCAGGGGTAAGCTGACACGTGTCAACAATGGATGGACAGGACAGCAGCTAAAAGCAGGGGGTACCACTATGTAGAAATGATCAGCAGTCTAGGAAGAAGGGGAATGACTGATGGCCAATGGTTTGGGCACAGATTTGTGAAATGCAGAGGTACTTTCAGGGCCCTCAACTGTATGGACAGAGGAGATAAAGTGCCCTGGAGTTACATATAAACTATGTCTGACCCCTCGTTTGCATTCATTAGATGTGGTGAAGCTGTGTCTGGGTGTAGGGGTGCAATCACTTTCCTCCTTCCTTGGGAACAGAGAAGAAATTACAGCCCTTGCAAGGCATTTGAATCAACTGCAAATGATGGGAGTACACCACTTGAAGTGAAGCTGAGATGCAAACAATGCAGAACATGACTCAGACCCATGTTTCCACCCTGTCACCACCATAAGGGCTGCAGGAAAGCTCTGCAGGCAGTGGTAGAAGGTCACCTTCTCCCCTGCATTTCATGACTCTTGCAGAGGAAGAAAGGTCAGACTATGAAGCCAGAGAGGTTTTGTTGGGGTTTTGCTTTTGGAAAGTATGCTGTGGGCTTCTGCTGGGCTTGAAGTTTTTCCACAAGTCATGTCAACATCTTGCGTGCTTCCACCAAGCTGCTCATTCCAGACCCCAGCTTGAACACGTATTCTGCTACCAGTTCAGGAAACCCAAAGCTTCCTACAAAGACTTGAAACCTACAAGAAGCAGAAGCCAAGCCAGAAAGATGTGAACACTGGCCTAATTACGCTGAAGCTGTTTAGAGTAATGCTAAGTGACACCACTTGTGAAGCTTCATGAAGATTAACCACCCACCTCCTAATTGCTTTGAAATTCTTCATTCTCCCTGCAACAAAATTCACCTCTGATAGAAAGAATTGTGAGGACCCACAAAGAAGGAAAGGCAGGCTGATTGGGGTTTCTTGTTAAACAACAAAATGGGGAAAACCTGTCCTTTGTGCAAGGCAGCATATAGTAATTAACAGGAAATCCCTAAAGTTCTAGAGAGCCTAAAAACACCAGCTGAGACTTTCAGATACATTACCATGGCATATTCTTCTCTTTGGCAGCATACTAGCATTCTTATCAGTACTAACAGTATCATATATGTAAATAGGCATAATGTTGATTTGATGATAAACAGGAAAGTGCATTACGGCTGTTTGCTCGTCAAGCAGCTCTTTAGATTGGGGTAATTTTCCTTGCAGTGAATACTTGCTCTTTCATCATACACTCTTTCTCTGAGTGTATGACACTTCCTAAGCCATTTGAGGAAGGATTGCATCGCAAAAGAAAAGCAAGAGTATGAGCAAGAGTTAAACATAAAAGCTCAGTCTAGAAGGGCTGTATATTGCCCTGTCTCTAATGCTGGGGCCATTTAGAGTGCTGAAGGGAGAATTCAAAAATTTGTAAATCAGAAGCTTTAAATCCTTCTTATTTAGATGTTCAAAAAAGGATCTAAATTGATTTAATATTGTTTACTTAAAAACAGTCACTAAGCTCTGTATGTAGACAAGACCTACAAAAAGGAGAGAAGAAAGAATATGAGTTGTAAATATTAGTCTTTAATTAGATTTCCCCCAGTACAAAAACTTTTAGTGGTCAAATACAAGTAGGATTCAGAGAGACCTTGAAAGGGACTGAGATTCTCACTTCAGCTGTCTAGGCTACAGGGATGTATCGCACTCCACAATGCTTTCTTGTCCTTCATTAAAGAATATGCCCCACTCCATCCCACTGTGCTCTTTGATCCTCCCAAATGAGCCATCTACCACTGCCATAGCATTTTAGTATCTTGCCCCACTTACTTCAGTATTCCTATAGCCAGTTCTGCCCAAGCACCTCAATGTGAATGGCAGTGGGAAAACCCTCACAAATAGGACAAGGCAAGGAAGAGAGCTGCAGAGACCTCCCAGCACCTGCAGTTTTGCATCTATAGGTGATCTCTTCATCCTGGTGTACTGGTGCCCTTAAGGGTTTTCTTAAAGTTTCTTCTCTTTCTAGCAGCCCTATTGACTCGTGTTGTCTGACTTCACAGCATCACTCATAGTTTCATCTACCTTCTTGTTATTTTTTTCCTGAACAGCTTTCCTTCCTTTTTTTCACAGAGCTCTCAAACAAACCACTGTCTCCCATTCACAAGCACACCAACATACCCACAAACCCATACAGTCACATGAAGATAATCATAACTTAGGAGAAAACCTGGCAACCACCGGCAAGCCTGTGACAGCTGTCTCCTGAATGTCACCCCAGTAGGAAGGGATGGGTACTTTTTTCAGACACTCATGTGTGACTGACCCACCTCTTTTTTAGGGCCAGAAAGAAAAAAATTTACACTCCACTGCAGAATGTAAAAGTGGAACCACAGGATGGGGGTTATTTTTATTCTTTCCCCATCGTGTTAAAATCCTCACTGTGATTCAATCAACTGTATTTGCAAGAGTGCTTCAGAGTTACAATTCCATGGGCTACTTCAGTTCTTGTATTGTCACCCAAAACAGTGGGTTTACAGGTGAAACTGTGCAGTAGTCACAGAAGCAGAAAAAAGTCACATCGTGTGTGTGTGTGTGTGTGCAAGGAAGTATTTTTCTGGCAGCAATGTGTTTCCAGTTTGTGGTGTCTGTAGGACTGCCACTGGGTTGGTTTCCAGTAGAGGGCAGAAATCCACATGAGGTTCATCAAGCCCAAATTTTATGGACTTAGGTTTAGCCAGAACTGCTCAACAGAGATGGACGCAGATCAAGGTTTTGCATCCAAAGGAGACTTGAGAGAGTTCAGTGCTGTGTATGAAGCTAAATCCTGAGTTCCCTGCAGCAGCAGTGATCTAATGTAAAATCCTGCATCCTAACACCACCAGCTTTTGGGGATATCAGGGTCCCAGTTTGAACTTGACCCATGTCATCCAAGCCTCTCTCAGCTACATGGTTTCCCATTTCCAGAGATGTGAAAAGCCATTCTTTTTCAAAGCACATTTCTCATTACACTTAACATT
This sequence comes from Porphyrio hochstetteri, assembly GCA_020800305.1. Classification (NCBI taxonomy): domain Eukaryota; kingdom Metazoa; phylum Chordata; class Aves; order Gruiformes; family Rallidae; genus Porphyrio; species Porphyrio hochstetteri. Next base: position 14,186,175 of record CM036938.1, on the reverse strand, counting down.
TTAACATTTTTTTAATTTCTTATACAACGCCAAGATATGGTCTGCATAGCCTGCTGTTCAATGCCATCTTTGAGTGCTACAGTAGTGATAGCATCTAGATCATGGCAAGACTCAGGAAAGGAAGAAGGAATTATATTTTGGAAAATGGTGTCTGTCCAAAGCAGGTGATACAGCGGAACAAACTTTTTCCATACAAAAAACACCTCCCACAAAGTGAAGTTAAAATACCTATGTGAGAAACTCTAGTTTGGGAATGAGCTGCATTTTGAAACATCTCTTTTTCCTTTCCCCAAGTGATTTTTTTCCCATCTATCTTTGTCACCATCTCATGCCTTCTGGGGCTGACCCTGTCAGCCTTGCATCAAAAGGATAAAAAATCCCCATAGAAGATGCTACCCCTACTACTACTCCTGAGGATGCTGATCCTCATACGATCACCCTGTTCCCTGAAGAACTTTTCTGCTATAATCTGGTTGAAAAATATACTCAAAGCATTGACCTCAGGAAACATGTTTTTATGAGTAATATATATTCCTAAAAATTATCATAATTTTCTAAAAGTTTGGTTGTGGTTCTTAATATTGTGTGTAATCTAGAGTCCCTGTGGCCCTTGGTTTTACCTTCCATTTGACCTTAGCCTTGCAGGCTTCCTTTCACAAGAGTACTCTCTTGTTCTGGCTTGGCAAAACATAGAGTGAAAGACAAAGCAACACATTTGCAACTTTAATTTGGTGAAAGTCTTAACCACATGCATTTAGCTCTGGTAATGGTGGCTAATGAGAAAATCATTAGCTGAACAGTTTTAGCAGCTGAGGCAAGAAAATGCCTTCAGCCAGAAAGAAAAAAAGAAAAAAGAGAGAGAAAAAGCCAAAATGTAGCTTAGTTTCTAAAAAAAAAGAAAATAAAAAAAGAAAATAACATTTTTCTGTTCCAGAACATACACTGGCTTTCCTGGGGGAAATCAGGAGGAAGCATCACACCCCTCAATAAAAATTCTCATTTCTTTATATATACAATAACTATTCATTCCTTGCACACATAGAACTACTTGCTGAGTAGCAACAGCAGCCACTACCCTCACATATAAAGAGGGGAACCATGGTTCAACAAGACACCTCAGAAGGAAGACTGTAATAGAGGTTGTCCTTCAGTTGTGATTCTACAGCCAGAAGTTGCTATCCAACAAGCTTGATTGGAAGTGAGGCTAAAACTGAGCTTGTCTCTTCTGAAATATTTTGCTGACCTGTGGCCCTGGGTTCAGCTGGGTTTTGGAAATGACACAATGGGGCACGGAAGGCACTGCTCCCTCACACTGCACACCCTCCACCCTCAGTTTATAGCTCTCAGCAGCTGCAGCCTCAAGTTTTACCAGCCAAATTGCTGCTCCTCCCACCAGTCAGGCAGTCAGAAGTGGATGTAAAGGAACAGTTTGCCCATAGGGACTTATCTTTTTATTCTACTGGTTTGTACAGTTGACATCAAGTGTTCAGGGCTGCAGATGCAAGTGTGCCTGGCCTGAGATGAGTGACCACACAAGCAACACTGATAGAGAAAGTGATAACTTATGTGACCTGAGCACTTGAGGGCTCAGATGCACAAAGCTGCCTTGTGTGGTGCAAAGTTTCACACTGCAGTGTAGCTCTGTGTGTGGTAAGTCCACAGTAGCCTCACAATAACCACAAGCAATTGCTTGGTCATACCTCGTTTTGCAAATGAAAGCCATTTTTGTTCTCTGGTGTGTGTGTAAGCACATGCAATATTAGGTGATTTGCTAGATGATGCTAGCACATTTTGAAATTTGAAATAGGCTGTAGACTCCTAGAAAAAGCACAAAATCAATGGGATGTGGCTAAAGGAGACAGTTGCATGATGATACTGCTATCTACTGGACTCAAAGCTTTACTTCCTTCCTCTTGTGGTGGCAATACATTAGATCGTACATGCTTAATAACCTATGCATAACTGTTTACCTCCCTGTTTGACAACATATGCCAAAAACAGCCTGTTCAAAATTCACACTTGAGTCCTGCCTCCTTCCCCCCATCATCCCTTCTTCTTCTCTCTCTCTCTCTCTGCTGATGTATTTCACCCATCCTCTGGGCCTTCTCCTCTACATGAGTCTGCATCCATGGCAGCACCCGAGAAGGGAGTCAACTAGGGTTTACTCCTACCTGGCTCTAGGAGTCTCCCAGCACAAGTTATAGGCAGAAGAGCATCTTGTTGTTTCAGGGTGGCAGAAGCAAGAGACAGCACTCACTTTAGTTGTGAGCAACTGCCTCCCAGGTCAATTAGTTCTGTGGTAATGACAGTTGTAAGGGTGAGCTGGAGTGCTGGAGTGATCTTTAGTAGGGACAGGCTTGACAACAGCAACCTCAAGATGTCTGAAATACACCAGGGATCCTCTAATGGCATTCAGGAATGCCTTTATCCTCAGTTACCAGCTACAACTGGAAAGGCATATGATTTTAATTTTAGCTGGCTCTCCAGCATTTCAGATAGATATTTACAGCAGTATAGACTGACGTATCAGCTCTGCAGGACAACAGCTCATTGAAGTACCCCACAGCATTAAAAAAAATCTAACTGCCACAGTGCAGGACCTACCAAATGACACTTGATGGAATAGACAGAAAAGACCACAGAATGGCTTTGTGCTTAGCATATGTGCTCTCAAAAATGTTTTACTGGATGTGTAAGTGGATTTGTGCCTCTTTTCCAAGCAGCCAGTGAAGGTAACTGCTGGGCTAGGCATCTACAAGTCTTTATTTTAAAAAAATACATGAGCTGCTTTTCCTCTGATCAGTTTTGGGGGTTTTTTCCTCTTATATAGATATTTTATTTCTCTGTTTGTCTGTTTTTCTTGATTTATTTTCTGTTTTAACAGGTGTCCTTGCAGAGTTGCCATAGGATGTGAACAGCATTTGTTATCCTGAAGGAGACAGATGAATTAATTTTCACATTTCTTGTGGCCAAAGAAATGATAGGTTATGTTGAGGAAGGTTTTTGAGTACAGCGAGTGAATTGGTAGGATTAAGAGGAGAATCCCAGCTTGGAACGAATTAGTCCTATTGCATTAGCAGAAGAACTATGGTGATGTGTCAGAAGGCTTAGAGAAAACCCCAGGGACAGTTTGGCATTGGAATAGATCTTGGTGTCCAGAGCAGCAAGGTTACCAAATGCTTTGTGAATTAGTCCTGTTAGTCAGGAGTAAGGCGTGGAAGGGAAAGAGTCTAAGCAGTCGTTTTTCAGATTTTATTTTATTTTGCTTTTTTAACTGTCTGCATTTTGCCTATATAGCCAAAAGCTACAAAGCCAAAGAAGATTGTTTTTAAATAATGTGTTGAAAGCACCGGTCAGGTCCCTCACTGTAGGGGCTTCCAGCCTTTCAGTTAACGCTGCTGCATCTGACCATAAATAGGCTATGGCTTGCTTGTTAGGGGATAAACTTTCTTGTTTTCTAAATAAATTTTATATGCTCCAAACCTGACAGTGGAGGAGACACTTCAGAGTTTCAGGGAGAAGAAGAGGCCCAGTCTGAAAGCTCACACTAGGGCCAGATGGTATGTGACTTTGCCTCTCGCTGCTATCTTGTCATTTGGAAAGACATTTAGTTATCTTTAAGCATTTTAATGTGAAGAATATCTTGAAACTGTGACAGAAAAAAACCACAACACGTAGCAGGAGGAAACTTGGTTCATGCATCCTTTTAGTAGCCCTGTGTTTTGTAAAAAAGTAAAGCAAACAGGGATAAGGGGGTTTTATTGATCTTGAATTGCAACGAGCTCCTCTTCTTACCCAAAGTCGGTCTTGCCAGTGCACAGTTCTTTCTTACATCATGCATGTACCTGTAAAGAAGAGGAGAAAAGTATCTATCAATCAACCCTGTGATAATTTCTCAACAGACTACCATCCCATCCCAACCCAGACTTGGTCACTGCACCAAACCTGACCTTACTCATGGTCGGTTGCTGCATGCTGTTTCAGTGTTCCTGACTCTCCGTGAAGTACCTAGAGAAGCTGACATAGGGACTGTACACTGGCAAGGGGCTCACCTATGTTATAGGATTGTCAGTGCAGGTTTTTATTCCCCCAGCACTCCTCCTGCCTGTGCAAAAGGAGCAGTGCATGAGGCATTGTGATATGAGAGGCATTGTAGGCATAAAAGCACTCAGTCCCTGCAGCGAGAGAGGTTGCAGCATTTCAGACATGTCAGGTGAGCTGAAAATCTTACGGGAAATCTTACCTCATAGAGACTGAAATAAGTAAATACATGAATGTCTGCAATTTGCTTAGATATGTGCAGAACCTAAAGTCATATGACTACCTAAAAAGCAGGAGGAAAAGCAACAAAACACTCTTTGAAATGTGACATCACTTCTTAGATCAGTGGTGTGACTCCACGAGAGGCTCATGCTTTTCTTTTGTCTGAATGTGGAGGTTGCAAATGTCCTGCCTCATGCACATGTGTGCCTTCAGGAACATGCTGGTGTTCCCAGGAATGCTGTGACTTGCCCAGTAGAGCTTGGGATGGGGAGGGGAGGCTGCAGCCCACTCCCAGGAAACCCATTCATCAGGCAGCATTTAAGTACATCAGAGATGCCGGAGGATTTGCTTCCTGGCAGTACTGAGTTACTTTCACTTCACATTTAAGCAAATTTACTTTCCCAAAGTGCTGCTGGAAAAGTCAACAGAGGTGTCAGGGGTTGTGTTAGCTTACGCTCTTTCAAAGCATTATTTGGCACAGCACAGCACTGAGCAGATAGTTGCCCCCCTTAGCCCTATAGTACTGAATGTCAAACAGGAAAAGAGGCTGACTGCATACAGTTTTCTGTTTGCCATACTGGAAATGCTTCGGTCGAGATAATGCGCTCAGTGGTTAAATTGCTGTGCTAGCTGAACATCAACCATGCTAAAAAACCCAAAGAGAAACTGACTTTAAGCTTTCACGACTCAGAAGTGATGATTTAAGCTACAGAAATCATAGAATCATAGAATGTCTTGGGTTGGAAGGGACTTTTAAAGGTCATCTAGTCCAACCCCCTTGCAGTAAGCAGATCTTCACTAGGTCAGGTCACTCAGATCAAAATTCAGATTCAATTATGTGAAAGAGATTATCCTTAAAAACCAGGTTCTCAGCAAACATCAAGAAGATAAAAATTTTACGCATAATAACACAGTAACAATTAACAGAAACCACAGGATGTGAAAATAAGAACAGAAAAGATATAGAATCATAGACTGTGTTGGGTTGGAATGGACCTTTAAAGGTCATCTAGTCCAACCCCCCTGGAGTAAGCAGGGACATCTTCACTGGATCAGGTCACTCAGAGCCCCTTCAAGCCTAACCTTGGATGTCTCCAGGGATGGTCTCCACCCCACTGTCAATATCATTAATAAAGGTATTAAACAGCACCAGTCCCAGCACAGACCCTTGAGGAACACTGTTTGTCATTTGGTACCAAGTGAGACGATGAAATGAAGGTACAATCAGCACCAGATCCAGAGGTATCTTTGCAGTCTTCATGATAATGAGTCATTCTGTGCATGGTGCTGACTGTGGAACAGGATCCTGCAGTAGTTCATGGATGGATTGTCAAAGGAGATCACTGGGTAAAAAGCAGTAAAATTACTTGAAGAAGTTGCTCTTTTAGGGTCCTTCCTCCATGCCTTGTCACAAAACTGCAGGCAGAGTACCACCGAGGTCCGTTTTGATGGCTGCGCTTAAAGGCACCCAAAGGAGTTCATTTGTCCAAGACAGGACACATCTAAATGTAGAAGACTGAAAAATTACTTTAGCTGGCACAAATTTCTTTTGTAACCATGGGAAAGGAACTCAACTCTCAATGTAACAGTGTAGGATCTCAAAAGTATCCATGAGGATAAATCCACTGGATACTCAGGTGCTGTAGTAGAAGAAATGCAAAGCAGTGAGTCACAACATGAATGGCCATCACCCACAAGAACAATGCCACCAAAGCATGGCAGGTCTGGATGAAAGTGAAGTGGCAGGTGGGAAGCAAATTCCAGTGTAGTTTTAGGCATAGTAACCCCTGAAGATGTTAACAAGAAGATTTAGAAAACCCGTTCCATCCGTTACCTCCACAAGAGCAGTGCTTATGCCCAAAGCAATATGTGTGCAAAGTAGAGGCTGTACAGTGATGTTAGACTGTATACCAAAGACTGTATTGATGAGGTTTCTCTGGGGGAAAATGAGGATTATTGTTCCACAGTGTACGTAAATAGCACCCAAAAGGCTGAGGCTTGGAAACATAGGAATGAGAAGAGCTGCCCAATTACAACTGACCACAGAACAAAATTATACAAGAGACGATAAGCAGAAAACACAAAAACTGTGGTAAACGTGGGCCCATCCTTCCCAAGGGGAAAAATAGAAAGCAAAAAAAAAAAAAGCTACACATTAAATACAGCCACTTGTGATAACACAAATCAATAATAGTGATTAGACAATGAAAAGCTTCCTCTCATCTGGAAAAATCGTCTCTGTCCTCGGGCTCACTGCCTGCTGAGCTTCTCACCACCACGTACACCAAGACCCCTTTCCTTTCAGCAAAGGGGAAAGATATGGCTGTAAAAGAATAGTGATCTTTCTTAATATCTAAAAGCTTCTAGGCATTTAATTACTAAGACTCTTTTCCTTCTGATATAAAATTTCCTGGATATTTTATCACTAATTATCAGTGTTCAGTAACTGTATTCATTCTGTTGTATTCTTCAACTTTCTTTTTTAGTGAAGAACTCTCAAAGTCAGTTCTTTAGAAGCAAATCACAGAGTATGTTTGGGACAAGTGACATTGGGTTTCTCAGCAAAGTAATGAGGGTGCCATTACATAGGGCATCACTGGAATTAAGATTAGTTGGCAATTCATGAAGGTTGGGGCTGTAAAGCCGTAATTGTGCCACTGCAAAGCAGATCCACGTTAAGTTTATGAGAGCAGCCCCTGGTTTTTACATGAAAAAAATCACAGATTTTTTTCCATACTGTATCCCTGGCTCTAAAGCAAGCATAGATTTAGGAACAGAGTTCAGGAAGCAGCAATCAGCATGCCACTCAGGAGACTGCACAGAATGAGCTCAGAAGAGTAACTCTGAGGTCTTATGATTATAAAATTAGGAACAGTACTAGGAACTCCATTTGAAAGGTTCAGCATTAAGTTTAATGCTCTAGCAGAAGAGAGTAGGCCAAATAAATGTAGTGCAAAGCTGCTCAATTTCAAGAAAGGAAATGCAGAAAATGAAGCAAACTATAAAGCAAATAAAAACATCTAAAGTATGAAAAATACTACAAGCAGGCAGGGAACTTTTAAAAAAATACTGACAATGTTGTGTTAGAAGCCAAAATAAATTGTGTACCACAGTTCAAAAAGAAAACAAAGCAAACCAAGCCTTTCATAGTTAACAGTCTACAGAAATTAAGGAGCATAGGCATATAAAAAATTTAGAAGTTGTATTAAAGCAGAAGCAGAATAACAACAGTAAGGATGTCATGGGAAGGCAGACTGAGGTTAAGGGTTTGGGATGAGAGATAAAAGAGATCTATAGAGAAGAAGTTACTCTGCCGAATTCATTTGGTTGAGTAGTCCTCAAGCTACAGTTAGGGTAAGTTGTTTATTGGTATCAAAGGTCTGAATTTGTGTTTCCATTTGAGTTATAAAAAAATAAATAAGTAATACTAAGAAAGCGACAAGGTTAAGCTGTGGTAGCTTCCAGGATGGAGTATTTATGTCTGGGAATGAGCTATTTGACATGAGGGGTTCAGGAGAGTAAGAACTCACAAAGCAGCAAAATTGTCTTTTTTAAAATATACTGGGGAACACATGGATTTCTGTGGAGCACCCCATGGACATACTTCATGATCACCATAACGATTTACCCACACAGCTTTCCTAGGACTTGAAGCAGTCAGAGGAATGGCAGTGCCCAACTCCACAAGGACAGAACTTTCCCTTAATGAAGTGCATCCTCAATAGTGTGAAAATACTACACAGCTTCATAATGGAAAAAAAGGGCAAAATTCCCAAAAGACCTGGCTCTAGTATTTGCTTTGCCTTTCCTGAAGCTGTCTTTTCACTCCAAAGCAAACATGATTAAGATGGTTACACTGTGTCCGCACTCAATTTGCACAGCAAAATGCTTTCAATTAGCCTCTACCTATCTGCGACAGCAAAAAGTCACCTTAGCTTTACATTTAGCTAAGACATGAAAGCTCTGTTGCACCTCTCTGAAATCCAACCTTGTTATTTTTATAAGCTAAATGAAAGGAAAATGGAGTTATCAGTAACTTCCAGGGCAGTTGTAGGTATACTAGAAGATGGAAGGGTATACTAGGTCATGCTTACAAGCTCATCATTTACATTATGGTATGTGCAAGTGAAGAATCCTCATCTTTAAACAGAGGTAAATCTGGACAGGCCACAGATTCCAGCATGCCATCTTTCAAAAGACTTCTATTTTGACCCAAAAGTTCTTATCTAGGCTTTGCATTTCTTCTGTACTTGTTTCCCAACCTCTTCATTACAGTGTGACTGCAACAACCTATAGAGATCCTTCTTGAAAGCACTGGTATCAAACAAGCAGACCTCAACTTTCTACTGGATTTACATACTCTCAATAGCTCTGCAAACAACTATGTCCTTTACCATGTGATACTCTATATTTTTTAATTCCTGAAGCCCTTGCTTTCTCTCATTGTTCACTCGAGAATAAAGTGGACCTTTTCACCCCATATTAACATCAGCATCCTGAAACTGACACATTCTTTTTAATCAAATGCCTAGAATTTCTGTTGAAAATTATTCTCTTCTTACTGCATGAGAAATGTGAGTTGGATCTTTAAAGCAATTGCTATTGAGGGAAAACTTCAAACTAGAGATTAGGATGGAGGAAACAGCTCCCATTTAAGGAAGAGCACCCCTGACAGTTTACCTCAGTATCCACTTGAATTCAGACTAATCCAAAGGGGTGTCAGCTTTGTACAAGCTACTTCTGTTGAAGTGGTTTGTGTCAAACATACACATCAAGAGAATTTGAACAGAGCAGATATTTATTTTCTAAAAACAAAACCCAAAAAACCCCACCTGTTTTTGTCAAGTGTTTTTGCAAAGTGCCTGGGACTCTGGCTATAAACCTTTAGGCATAAACAGGGAGCAAAGAAACATTCTAGAATATTCTTGTCATGTATATGGATGTGGATTTTGAGTGAGTGTATGGGTGAGGTTGTTATTAACAGGTTCCTCAGCACGTTCTCACTCAAGTATTTCTTAAAGTCTGCAATTACATGCTCCTAGCATATATCAGACTGTGCAAGACTTCAATTTTGGAGGAAAAGGACCCAGGGAAATAAAGAAGGATTTGCATTTTTAATAGGAAGAAGAAACAAAATGGAGAGAGAGATCCAATGCTGGAGATCTGGAATTCTCCCAGAATTTTCTGAATCTTTTGAGTAGCTTCAAGATGGACATATGCAGAAAGAAAGGGAGTTGTTTCCATTAGATAGGAGCACTTTGTGCTTCCAGCCAAATTAACTTCCAGAAAGATCCCAAGAAGGAAAGATATGCATATAACATCCCTAACCCAGTTCCACAGACCTAAAGGATCCATTAAGCTTCTGGATGCTTTAGTGCTTTTTCAAACACAACTCGAAAGTGTTGATGCTGCAGATAACTCCAGGACATACATAAATCTGTGCTGAAGTCATAGGGAAACCTGCCACATTCACCTGTCATAAAACTGCTCTATGCCCTTGCTGAACTATGCAGCAGCAAGACATTAAACGGCATGAAAAGTACTTGTGGAACCATGATTTATTACACTCATTACCTCTGACCTGCTCATAATTTAGTGCTGAAGGCATACAGCTCACTCTAGTCATGACACTTCCATGTGACACGAGTCTTCCCTGCTCTGTGTTTTATTTGCATATGTCTCTGACTTCCCCAGTACTTAAAAAATGCCACTGACCAGATGCATAATATCAGGATAACATGGTTTCTACAAGACACCTATTTCCCTACAAAGGAATCAGAGTCTGAAGATTACCCCATCCTTTCTTTGCTGAGAGTGTAGCTTTACTCTGGGTCATGAAAAATGTGCCATCTCCATCCCCCTATTCTGTTCCCAGACATGACTGAATTTCAAGTCATGTCAAATGCTCTAGCATCTAGGGTTTGGAGGGGGTTTTTTCCCTTTTTTTTTTTTCCTTCTTTTTTTTCATCTTTTTTTTCTTCTTTTCTTTTTGGCTTTCATTCTAGCCAGCACTCAAGAGCCACCCGGGGTAACTGAGAAGATCCCATCTTCAATTACTTTCTCTACTTTGCTTCACAATAGAAGCAGTGTACATTAGCCAACATTTTGTTACTTTGCTCATGAAATCAATCACATTCATACCAAACTGTATGCATCATTGAGACAAACAATATCCAGAGAAACAGACTTCTAACTTCTCTGCGCATTAAAATATGTGGGCTTGTTTTCCTCTTCTCACTTCTGAGAATCCTAAGACAATTTTGGCTAACACGCATGCTCTTTAAAATATTATCCTTAGTTGATGAAAGGAAGAAAAAGGTATGGCTTCTCTGCTGGAGGAACATGACACACATCATAAAGAAGGACATTCAGAACTCTGCTGGGTACAGTGGTTCTTCATGCTAAGGACTGACAGCCTCTTTCTAACCTTCCTAGTTTATAACTGAGTATAGAAAATATTGCTAAGGCACTTGGGCAGTTTTCACATTTTCCTGGTGTCTGGGAATCCTGTTTCAATCCAGTCATGGCACAAAGTTTCCTCATGAAACTGTGTTGTGCAGAAGCAGCTGAGGTCATGTGAGTACACAAGAAATAGTTATGCATGCATGCAAGAGGCAAAGCTTTGCTCTTTGAGCTGAAGTTCAAGGAAGAAAGAAAGAAATGGCTTGCTTCTTCAGGCGTGGGATGAGCCAAAAGACATACAATAATTCCGTGTGCACATTATATCCAGTATGGAGTCATGACTAGCAAAGAGTGGGGACTCCCGTGGTGCTGTTTGCATGAAAGACAAGCAGAAGGATCTTTACATGGCTTCAGCTTGCAATCTTGAAGGAGGTTTTCCTTTAAGAAACTGGATGTTGAAAGAAACAAGGAGAGGCTGAGCAATTCAAAGTATATTGTGCTTTAAACAAGAGTTTCCTTCTGCTACTGACTGATTGAATGCAATGGTTAAATATGACTACCCAACTGCTTGGGGTTCTAAGAACTGCAAGTATTTAATTAAGTTTGGGATAATCAGTTATACAGCTGCCAACGTAGAAGTGATAATTAGCAAAAAGCAGTGGGGCAAGTCAGAAGTTCCCTTTCTTTCACTCTCTGCTGCATAAACTTCCTCAAACTGACAAAACTCAAGGCCAGGGAAACACTCATTAGAAAACTTGCCTGCCTCTCCTTGTGACATCGTGTTTGTCCCACTAAAGCTAACCTGTGGCTTACAGCTGCTGGCAGTGCAAACAGTCGAAATGGCAGCTCTGCCTGTTGCTTCAGTGTCAGCAGAGTCTGTACTCCCTGGCACAACCCCACTCTTCCTGCAGACTGCTGTCTGTATCACAACAAGCTGACAGAAGAAAAATACCCCTCACAGCAGAACCACACCCCTCCCACACCAAGTCCACATGTTCACCACGTGTTTTCCTGCCTCACCCTTTGAAGACTCTACTGGGAACATCTGTAAATGTTTTCTGTCCACACTGGAGGAGGCAACGGAGTCGAGTCTCACATCCCTGAGTCAAACTCTGCAAACTCTGTGAGAATCTCAACCCGCTACTGCCTCGGACAGCCCATGGTACGCAGCAAAAGGGTTGAGATAACCTTAACCCAAAACGATGGGCCTCATTACAGATGCCACTTGGTAAGGGGATAACTACCCAGGTGCACTGAAGTGACTGGAAAATGAGTATGAGAAGCTGAGCAGGACATCTGTTCTGGGCAATTACCAAAAAGTCACTCAGAAATGCTACCTTGCAAAATGCATAGAAAAAGGAGTGGGAAGGATGCAAAAGGAGTCCATCCATCCATACTCCTTAGAGTAGCTGTCTGAATGGCAGAGGAGAGGCTGAAGAGCCACCATGAAGGTATGGCAGCTCACTTGCCAGTTACTTGTGGTGAAGATACCAGGGAAGAGTGTTTATGGGAGTGTCCTCCAGGAGAAGGAGCAAACTCCCACTGTTTCTGATGGATCAACGAAGATGACACGGTCACCTAACAGTAGCTGCAATTTAACTATCTTTTGGATCTAGTAATATTTTTTTTTACCACAAAATGAGTCTGCCATGTGAATAAGGAGGAGTTACAGGACTCCCCACAAAGGTAGTAACATGGACTGCGCTACTGCCATGAGATAAATACATACAGCCAGGTGTTAGGTGCAGAGAGAAAAAAAGACAGCAAGGAGGCTACCCTTCATTCTGGCCATGTGCAGTCCAGTCAGCTTGAAGTTTCACACCCTTCAGGGAACTATGATGTGTGTTGAGCACATGAAACAGGTATGATCACCAAGACACAAAGTATAGAAATTTTAGTATGGTTATTTTTATCTCCTCAAAAGAAAAATCTGTGTAGGGTGCATGAAATCTAAGCAGCCATGCAAACATCTAGCCTTTCTTTCTTTTTGTGAGAACTTCTCAGAAGTTGGACATTGTGGTATCTTGTGGGAATGAGCTGTACCTAGGGACATTTAAGCTATCAAGAGCACAGAGGTTGTGTCTCCTCATAAACAAACTGGTGCTTAGTGTGAGAACTTGTCATTTTAGCTATGCTTTCTCCTTACCATCTGGTTCTGTCTCTTTTGAAGATGAGGTCAGGTATCTGTCCTCCGGGGGAAAATTCTTCTTAAAGGTTTCTCCTACATGTTCTCCTTTACATGTACCTCTGGGAGACTTCTACATTAAGCTGAGTGGATACTGCAGATATCTATCATCTATCTGGATTTTTGCTAGGCCTTTGACATGGACCCCCACAACATCCTTCCCTAAATTGTGGAGATACGGATTTGATGGGTGGAATGTTCAGTGGATAAGGAATTGGCTGCACTCACATCGAGAGAGTGGTGGTCAATGGCTCAAAGTCTATATGGAATACAGTGACAAACAATGTTCCTCAAGGGTCTGTGCTGGGACCAGTGCTGTTTAATACCTTTATTAATTATATTGACAGTGGGATTGAGTGTACCCTCAGCAAGTTTGCTGATGACACCGAGCTGAGTGGTGAGGTTAGTGTGCCGGAGGGATGGGATGCCATCCAGAGGGACCTGGGCAGGCTGGAGAAGTGGGCCCAGGTGAACCTCGTGAGGTTCAACAGAGCCAAGTGCAGGGTCCCACACCTGGGTCGGGACAGTCCCCATTATCCATAGAGGTTAGGAGATGATGTGCTGGAAAGCAGCCCTGAGGAAAAGGACTTGAGAGTACTTGTGGATGAGAAGCTGAACATGAGCCACCAATGTGCATCTGCAGCCCAGAAGCCAACTGCATCCTGGGCTGCATCATAAGAAGTGTGTCCAGCAGATTGAGAGAGGTGATTCTGCCCCTCTGCTCTGCTCTGGTGAGACCTCACCTGGAGTACTGTGTCCAGCTTTGGAGCCCTCAACACAAGAAGGACATGGACCTGTTGGAGTGTGTCCAGAGGTGGGCCACAAAAATGATCAAAGGGCAGGAGCACCTCTCCTATGAAGACAGGCTGAGAGAGTTGAGCTTGTTCAGCTTGGAAAAGAGAAGACTCTGGGGGGATCTTATAGCGGCCTTCCAGTACCTGAAAGGTGCCTATAAAAAATTTAGGAAGAACTGTTCATGAGGGCATGTAGCAGTAGAACAAGGGGTGATGGTTTTGAACTAGAAAAGGGGAGATTTAGGTTGGATATTAGGAAAACGTTCTTCAATATGAGGGTCATGGGTCACTGGCACAGGTTGCCCAGAGAGCTGGTGGAGGCCCCATCCCTGGAGATATTCATGGTCAGGTTTGAAGGGGCTCTGAGTGTCCAGTGAAGATGTCCCTGCTCACTGCTGGGGGGTTGAACTAGAAGACCTTTAAAGGTCCATTCCAACCCAACACAGTCTATGATTCCATATCTTTTCTGTTCTTATTTTCATATCTTGTGGTTTCTGTTAATTGTTACTGTGTTATTATGTGTAAAATTTTTATCTTCTTGATGTTTGCTAAGAACCTGGTTTTAAAGATAATCTCTTTCACATAATTGAATCTGAGCTTTGCTTGATCTATGTTTTCCTTACAAGCATTCTGATTTCATTTTTCACTCCTTGAAGGCATTGTTCAGTTGTGTATCAGCAATGAAGTCTCTGTCATCTATTGCCAATCTACAGTCACAAGGATTTGTATTGCACACATTCATGGTCATTGCATGAATAGTCCATGGAAGAGAAATGCAACCACATTTCATAGGAGTGATCATGCCAAATCACTACTTACTCCTTCTCTGATACAGCATTTCACTTTTTTAAAAAATTATTCTTATTAATAACAACTGCCAAGCTTGTCCAGGATGAAAAGATACCCAATAGGAAAGATTTCTTCAAGATATTTTGGGAGCTTTAAAATCCAGTGATTTTTTTTGCATACATATACAATGAGCTTAGTGGATATATTGTATCTGGTTTATATGGGGCTATATTCAAACTGTTCCCAGAACTTTCCATTCACTGCTCCTTCTATCTGATGTGGTGTAGAACTTTCAGAAAACTTTTCATATTAAATACAGCTCACAATTCGTTTCCAGACATCATGGGTCCTGCAATCCCATTTTGGGGCAATTTGACAAAAATTTTGTGTTTCCAGAGTGCTGAAGGAATCTTTTTTTCTTTCTGAGGCATTGTTGCTGGGCTCTGCCATGGCTTCTTTTAAGTGGTGGAAGTTCACATATCCTTAGCATTACTGCTAGGACTCTTTTGACTGCTGCTGTATTGTTTTTCATCTTCTCAATTGCAGCTTGTATTTCTGACATTTCTATTGGAGTGATATTAATGGTATCTTGGCTAAGTTCCCACATTTCATCAGATGTTGTATTAAGGTGGAACCAACTCTATTTGTAAGTTCTTGGACTTTTACTTTTTTTTTTAATCTTTTCTGTGTTGTTCCACCCAAACCTGAGGATGTTTTCCATCTTTGCTTTCAATTGGCCTGTTTCTTCTTTTGCAGATTGTCACTTGGCAGAAGGCTCTGCATTTCCCCACTTTAGAGTTTCTGCTTCAGTCATTAGGTCTTCACTTATCTTTTTTTTTTTTTAATTGCTTTTCCTTGCTTTGACTTGTTTCCTTGGGCACTTCTCCCCACCGCCAGTTTTTCAGCAAGCTTTGCAAGAGTTTTCATTGTGGTGCTTTCCTCTCCTGTGAAGTTTTCCATGTCTCTCAGCTACTCCACTTCTTGCTCACTGGGTTGATATCTAGTTGTTCCACATGGAGCTTGAATTGTGTTGTCTCAGGATAATGTCAGTTATTCTTCCAGTGTGCCTTCTCTCCTTCCTCTCACTTCCATTCCTCAGTAAAAGCAGGAGCTTCTCTCAGCACCGTCTTTCTTTTCTAGTACATGCTCTGCCTTATCTTACTGCCTACTCTGCATTTTCCACAGTGTTTTCCCCCAGTCTCTAAAGGTTTCGATCCTGTTTTAGCAGAAAAGTTGGGGTCATGAAGGTGTCTCCAAACAGTCTAAGGAGCTGGTTAACACAGCACAGATCTGCTGGCACCTGCTTTCTCATTGTGCCAAGCATATTAACCTAGCCAGCAGCTCAAACAGCCATCCAGCCATACAGTGGGCTGGGGGGGAGAATCTGGGAAAAAAAATTTCATGGGCTGAAATAAAGACAGTTTAATATGGCACAAAAGCAAGAGATTAATAATAATAGTGATAAACAAATAAGCAAAACAAGTGATGCACAGCACAACTGCTAAGCACCCACAGACCACCAATGCCCAGCTAGTTCCTGAGCCCTGGTCTGAACCCCCAGGCAGCTCCCCCACTTATATACAAAGCATGAGGTATGGAATATCTCTTTAGCCAGGTTGGGTCATCTGTCCTGGTTGTGTCCCCTCCCAGCTTCTTGTGCATCTCCATCCTCCTGTCTGGCGGGGCCAGTCTGGGAAGCTGAAAAATCCTTGACTTGGTGCAAACATTGCCTAGCAATCACCAAAACATCCATGCATTATCAACATTCTCATCCTACATCCAAACCACAGCACTATACCTGCTACTTGGAATTAAATTTGACTCTACTCCAGCCAAAACCAGAACATCTTTATACTGTAGTGACAAGAAGGTGTAACTTAGAATAAGTCTGAATGTCGATACTTGAAGCATCTGATCAAGCATTTTCCACAGCTGTGTCCTGTGGAGATATTTCTTGAGGCTAGTTTCGGAATGACCTGTGCATATGCAATCCTCACACAGTTACAGATGGTTAGTGTGCTGCTTCCAGACCCCTTCAGCTGTATTTTGAAAGACCAAAAGGAGCAAGGGGATCTAACGCTCAAGGGGTTTTTTTCTGATTCTTTATTGAAGAAGCCTAGCTGCAGTGTTAGACCTGCTCTCCCTACCACGCAAAACTGCTTAAAATAAAATCACGTATTTCTGAGAACTGACTGCTTCTCTTATTGTGACCGTAGGAACAACAGAGCAACATGATCTCCTTTGTCACAGAAATTATAATGCCTTCTGGCTGAAGGACGGGAGTTCTGTTTCTGCTTAATGCATCTTCCTGCCAACTTTGTGCTGAGTAGTGTCTTGCTCGGCAGATTCTGCTCTTGAAACCAAAAGAGGAACCTTAGAATGAGGAAGGGCAAAAGGATTGGTCCCAGTGTTATATATAAATTCCTAAAGCTTTTGCTCAAAGTGCTGGACAATCTGTGCAAACCTTTAAAAAAAAAAGGAAAAAAAGATTAAAAAACCTCAACCAACTACCACACCAGAAACCAGAAACCAGAGCATTAGGAATCTGTTCCATTAGGAACTCAGCAGGAAGGTGAAAAGTTTAAACAACTGAAAAACAGAGTAATAGACAACAGTTGGAGATTGTGGTGCAGATGCATATGTACAAAAATATTAATGGAGTACGATGTCAAAGACATAACACCTCTAGGTCAGCCATATGTAACGGGCACAGTTCCAGGGGAATAAACCAAACTTCACCCACTTAAACTGTGAATTCATCTCCACGCATATCTGTACACAGAATCTGGGCTTGAGAAAGGAGGGATGTTACTTGTGCATGTGTTAATATATATCAAACATAAAACCTTCAGGTTTCTTTTTTAAGGCACATTTTTATTCCCTTTAATCAGAGCTGAACAAATTTTTCACAAGTCTAGTTTCTTCGTTCTGGCACTTGGGAGCCCTGGAGTCCTGTTTTCAATTCTTAACTCTGACAGCAATTAGACACACAACTTTGAGCAAATCACTAAAACCCTCATTTCTTAATGGGGAGTATTACTCTTCCTCCCCTCCTGCTCTCTGCAGGACTTGCTTATTTATATTGCAAGCTATAGAGACCCTGAATAACTGTTCTAGTGTACGTCTGGCACAATGCAGACCTGATCCTGATGGGTGGAGACTGGGAGGCAGGAGAGAGAATAGGAGGTGCTGCTGCAGTAGAAATAATTTCCAGACCCATCAACGAAGGACTAGGATTCAGTGAAGGGTAAGTGAGCAAGTGAGCAAGTGAGCAAGAAACAAGCACTTGAGTAGCTGTAAGTCACAAGAGCTTCTACATAACCTATTGCTCACTTCAGCATGAAGCAAGTTCCACACAATTTAAGACACAAACCCTTTAACACTGTTATGGCTTGTTTTTATTTGTGCATTTATTTGTTGTAAAGGATTAATGGCTTCCCCACCAGTGCTGGTGATGCTTTGTTCTGGCAAGGTTAGTCCTAGTTGATTCTGTCCCCTTCACACCTTCAAAGCCACAAGAATGTGGTCTTGTCTGTAAAAAGTCCTGAAGAACTTATTACAGGTGATAATCAGTATGACAGAGATGTTAATCAGACTTAGCTTGGAAGTCTTGTACACAGCCTAAACTGACTGGCATTTTTAAGTAGGCACAAATGAAAAAAAGAAAGACAAAGGAGGTCCGTGACCATATGTAATTTTTGTGTATGCACCTTTCTGATTCAAGCAGTCACCTCATTCTTTGAATGCCAGCCCACCTCTTTTCACTGAAAGGCTCAGGTACACTATTCATGTGTTAATCAAAGCCTAAAATCAGTCATGGCTACAGGAAAAAACCATGGGTTTTGCTGCAGGCAGGAGAGATGGGAAGTTCTCTCTCAAATTTATGCCATCACTGATGATGCTTTACAAATATGAACAAGAAATATGCTTCCTTTTAAAACACTCATCATAGGAGATGGATTTCTGAAAGAAAGAAACCCAAAGCAAACAAGCAAACAAAAAAAACCCCAAAACCCAAAACCCAAAATGCAAACCAAAACCACTCATCTGCACTGTCCCCTTAGTCCTGCAGCACATAGATGGCTGTAAGATGAAGGCAGCCACAGCCCTTGGACTAAACGGAAATTTTGTCTGTTCTCCAGATAATGCAGTTTGCAAGAGGAAACAATGAAACCCATGGGATAATACTGCAGACAAAAGGCTTTTTATTATTATTGTATTATGCTAGCTATTTGTTCTTGCAAAATTCAGTTTCTTCTAAATCTCTGCTTTATAGCCTTCCAAGATTTCTGCTGCACTCCTGGTGCTTTTTCCCTGTGTAGTTTCATCAAGCAGACGTCCTTAGCACCTTTTCTCTGAAAGGCAGCAGCCAAAGCAGCAACGACAGAGTTAGAAGAGGGTTCAATAACTAGATTTGCATCTTTGGTGCTCCCAGTCCCCAGCCCGAAGCTATCCATATCTCACATGCTTTGTGCACAAGAGGAGGAGGAATGTTTAAAGTTAGGCTGTTTTCAGATTTGCTGCAGGGTAGCAGGGGGACTTTATGGGTTACAGCTGTGCTTATTTGATGGTTTCCTGGCTTTTTACAGTTCTGCCGCCCGCGAGCTGTCAAGTCTGCCATTGCACAGCGGTGGGTGGAGCTTTTACAGAGTGGCTCCAAGCTGTGACATGATTTTAAAATCCTGGCACGGGCTTCGTTTTGTTGTTGGCAACAAAATGGGCAGTCCTTTGTCACAGGGGGCCCTATTTCACCCACTTGTCCCATGCCTCTGCTCTGCATGCACTGCCTTCTGCACCCCGGAAAGTCAGGCATGACATTCCCACTGCCAGTTAGCAAAGCGAGGCAAGTCTTGTGGCTGTGATGTCATCAGAGCTCTAATTCATGTCTGTGACATAAGGGCACTCAAATGCAAGTTTACACAGAGCCTACATGAAGCCAAGACAATGTCTGCATCAATAAGAGGGGGTAGCAAAGCACGTAGTTGGTAGTAATGATATTCAATTCTAAAGTAGTCTTTACGTCATTCAGAACTCAAACCCAGGAGTCATATGCCTCCAACAGCCCGGGATGCATGGGGTGGCAGGATATCAACTTTTTTTCTCTTCTTTTTTTTTTTTTCCCTTTAAGTATAACACTTGTGGTTTCTGCTTAAAACTGACATTGCACTCCTCTAGAGACTGTCAAAACCCAGTCTCCACCCTAAAGAGTCCTGTACCCCACTCCCTGAGGGACTCTGTTCTCAGTTTCACCCTCCTTGAAACCTCTGACACTGAGCCCCTTCAGAAATCTTGGGAGCTTGTCTGAATTTCAGCAGGTGCCCAGCTTACAGATGGACCACAGTGATGCACATGCCACCCCCTACCCCCACTTCTCCTCCCTCTACCTTGTCTCCATCACTCCTAGTTGATGGATGTTTCTAAGAATGGTTTTTGGTTTTCTTTTTAGAAGACAGATGCTTTCTTTTTTTCAGGTGACCCCTCATTATCCACCTGAAGACAATCCTGCTCCAGACTAAATCCACGTGTGGGTGGAAGAGAAGCAAGTTTACTGTTCTCGGTAGACTTTGGGAGGCAGAGTGGAAACTAGAATGGCATGGGAGATGGAGAGACATATCCTTATCATGCCAAGGATGTTGAAAGGAGCTCTTCCTGCTCTGTACTCTGAGACACAATCTGCTGTTTCTTGTACCCCGAGTCTTCTCATACTTCCAGCAATGTAAAGCAAATAAATTATTGGCGTAACAAAGCCCAAGCTCCTGACTCAGTAGGAAGCAGAATGGGGAAGTCCTGCTGCCTTTTATTCTTAAACTTCATCCCAAGGAGCACGGGTATTTGTTCTGCTGAATGAGCAGTGTAAGAAGACTTGCAATTTGAGGAGCAGCATTGAGCACAATCCCTGCTTGACTGACTGGCCAACAGAGCATCTGGAAACCACCCGCCCTGAGTCACAAGGAGTGCATTGCTCCAGGCTTCCCAGGAATGTACTAAAATACAGGGGTGTATTCCTATTTTGAAAATGAGGGATTTTATTGTGTTCTTTCAAGTGCTACGAGAACGACAGCCGAGCTACATAGGCATGCAGACAGTCGTGTAGACCACTTCATGTAAAGCCACTTAAGTTATGTTATCCCTTTCCTGAAACTAAGAACTTGATTTTGACCTCAACCATTAACTCATCATTGCCCTACACGTCCTGCACATTTTGGGACCCTGACTGATTTCTGGAGTTCATGGCAGCTATGCATGTTACTTGGGAAATGGCTTAATGGATGTCTTCTTGTTAGCTATTAGGTCTCCACAAAAAGTAATCTTTCAGTTTCAAATGTAAATAAAAGCTTGGCTGAATCACAGTAGTGATGAAGAACAGGTCACAGTTCAAAAGGCAAAAGAGGCCAACAGGGTCTAGAATTGTTTGGCTGAGAATATGTTCTTTAATGCAACAAATGCAAAAGTTATCATACCAAAATTCATGAATGTATAATAAACTGCTGCATTCAAACGGCTTACTTAGCACAGGTTTATTTAAAATGTAGAAACTATGTATGATACTGGATGTCTCTCTTTTTTTAAGCACTCTGACTCAGGATTTTTCAGATTTCTAACACAAAAGGTATCTTCACTTACTCAGTGCTTATGGGGCCACATAAATTCGCCTTAACTAAATTGCAAGATCTACTGCCAGACACCTGTGTTGAACCTTGGCTGAGAAGAACCCTGGGTGAGGAGTGGATTTCAATTGGCTCATAATCCTCAGTTGTGCCTTGCAGAGAGATTGATTCTTGGAATTCACATAGAGGGAATCCTTCTTTCTTGTCATTGCAATCTGGTATTTTCAAAAACATGTGCTTCTACTGTGTGTCAGAAAGCCAGGTATACTGATGGATCTGTGACCATAAAGCAAGTTCCTCAAAAATGGTACCCAGCAGATTTTGTCTGAAAAGGAGGTGGGTATCTGGTCTTTTTCAGGCCATGAATCTTGTGCTGTTGATGCCAGCTGAATGGAAAAAGGCGGAGTGGCACTTCTGTTTCCACTGATTCAAGTATTACGCCATCTGAGTCAGGAGTCATTTTGATGACCAGGAGGCTGTGTCAAACCTGCGGCTTTAAGAAGTTCTTTCCAACTAGCAACAAATCTGTGGCCTTCAGCAGAAAAAAAAAATCTGAGCAGGCCAGATTTTTAAAGGCTCTACTTTTAAGTAGCTCAAGTATGGGGCAGAGAACGCTTGCAATTCAGCACGAAGTCTCCCAGCATATAAAGTTGAACAGCCTTGCCCCCCTGACCTACTTCTTCCTTCTCAACCCCAACGATTTACAATTTTCCTAAGAGTTTTTGCTGAGAAGGAACAAAAAGCAAATAGTTTCAGTCTATCTGTGTAAGCTGTAGGTGCTAAAGACCAAATCCGTGGTATTCTAATAATGTGCTTTTTCTAACTTGCACTTCCTGCAGGACTAAGGCTTCTGCAGTTCCTGTTAATGTTCACAGGGTGCATGGAACTACGTCAAAGAAAGAAAAAGTATTTGTTTTCAGCTTTCATGCACAGTTGGTAAGATGGAGACTGAATTTTGGCTCAGTGTCTTCTGTGAACAGGTTCCAGGACACTTTGAATAGATCAGTCTCAGGTGCTATACTTAGAGGTTTTTTATTGCTTCTTATTGTGGCATCCACCTAATAATATATTTGAATGGTGTAATTTCCTTTTCGTAACTTATAGTATCAAACAATAAAAAACCCACAGTTTTTATAAATTGCCATTATTCAAGTAATTTTGAGCTCAAACATTCAATTGTAGGTCAGTCTCCTAACTCCTATGGAGAAAACTTTAGTGCCTATTTTAATCACTCACTGTTAAATTTCCGATAGCTAATTCATTCCCTAAAGTAGTGGGCACCTTCATCTATGCTACTGTGTTTAATGTCAGTAGTAGGCAAAACCATACAGCACAGCCTGTTTCTAATTACACTCTCCTGTTTCCTTCTAATGAACAAAAAATCTCCATTTTATGCATTGCCTGTTAACCTCTGGAAAGGTCAGAGCCTCACCCCGTAGTACAGCACACTTTATTCCCTTCCATCTAACACAGTTGTTGCATTTTGGAAGGCAGGATGTTTCTTACCCAGGCTGATGCAGAATCAGGCTGGACCTTTTCATTCAACTAATATATTTGAAGGCTCAGGGAAAAATAATTAAGTCTGACCTTCAGATTAATAATGATCACAGACATTACCTTACCTAATCATCCTTTGTGTGCAAAAGTGATGACTGATAAAGCATGTTTTCCATAAAAACATGTTCTTTGCTTGAAGGTCTTATGCCATGATAGGCGTTGAATTCGGGTGTTGCTAGTCATGAACAATCAGCCATCCATTTATTCCATTAAGAAAACCATAGAAACCATTCCTATCAGACAGCTTTATTCTGTCATGGACCAAGAAACCCAGTTCTGTCTCAGGAAATTTTAACCAAGTTAATTTACTGCCAGTTAACAAGCTTCTGTTTACCAATTCTGGTACTGAGAAATAGAAACAAGTAAACAAACACTTGGAGAAAAATCTCAGCTTTGCTCCTGACATGTCTCCTCCTGCCTTTTTGCTCTCTTTGCCACACTCAGCCCATTCGGTGATGTGGCGTGTGACACAGGGGACTGGATTGATGCATTGTTCTTCCTTTACTTTTACTCTTCTTGTTTCTGATTCCACTGCCCCAGCATGGGGACCTACACAGGCCAGTGCTCCCTCAGAGCTGCATGCCCTCTTGAGGTGCCTTGTTGCCCAGGTTTGGGCCACTCTTTGCCTTAATTTGGGGGGCTTTTCCCTCCTGAAAGAGAAAAATAAAACCTGATGTGGCCTGATGTTTTGTTTACAGCACAGCCCAAAAGCCAGAGCTGGAACTATTTCTGGTTTTTCTTGGTGTTGAGGAGCTCACCATGAGGGCGAACACCTCTCCAAAGACTTACCATGGAAATGTCTCTGAAAAACCACAGTCCAAGCCAGCCAACTTCTGGCAGCTACTCAAAAAAGGGGATGTGACATCAGGAAAGGTGTGCTCGTCTGCTAAAAATGCAGAGTTAGGCTTTCATCAGGCTTAAAGTGGCATTAAACTCATAGCTTTCTACTTGGTTTTCATTGTAGCACTTACTCCTCCTGTCCTGTGAAAGCCACACAAGGCCATTTGCAAACAAATCCTGCAAATAATACGTGTCACCTCGTAAACACAAGCAGTGATTCAACCCTAAATGGCAACAGATAGTAGAAGGTAACCGGGCCTTCAATTATTAACTAAGGAGGCTGTGCTGACCCCAGGCCTTTCCTCTGTACTTGTATGGGGTGGAAGAGACATTTCACTGAGTGTGCAGCATCGGCCGGGTCAGAAAGCTGTGTTGTGGCAGCCTGCCAGCCAGCAGAGCACCCGTGAGGTGCAGCACCTGGGTTTCTGTGGACTTTGCTCCTGTGGAGATGGAAGAAGCCTTGAGATGTCTCAATCTCCTCTCTGGGAACTGCATCTAAAACTACATGTCTCTTTCCCTCTGGGATGCCCCGGAGTGTCCTCTTCCCCTGTGTCGGAAAGACAAAGAGGGGTTTCCCACAGCTCCTCTGTGCACCCAACGCCTGCAGGCCAGGTCATAGATACCCCACAGTGTCCCAAGTGGAATAAAAACCAAGGTGAATCCTATCCTTACAGTCCAGTTTGCAGGCTGGAGGTCAGGCTCTGCTGACAGAGTGCTGAAGTCTGTGAGGAGCAAACATCACAGAGCATCCCAGGGAAAACTAGTGTCCTGCTGAGGAAAAGGCGTGCCTGGAGAAAAGGGCTGCCAGCTCTGCTACCTGCTATCCCTGCCTCTGCCCATCACAGCTTGTCTTTGTACTCCCATGTTCATGCTAAGGAGTGTGGGCATGAAAATCTCCCTCTGCTTCTTTCTCAGTGGGGCCCTGCCACAAAAAATCTCTATCATAGCCAGTCCCCAAACAAGGAGAAGTTTGTGGGACCTTGTTGAAAAAGGGGGTCCAGGGGCCCCAGGGCACAGAAGAAAGCAGAACACGTTCCCAGTCTGCATCCACACCCCTCTACTTTCCTTCTTTCCCCCACTGTTTTATTTAATTTTATTGTTTAGCTTGCGTAGCAACTGCAACCTTAAAAGCACTGAAATGGATGTAAAAGAAGAAATAAGAGACGTGGCTTCACTTCTGGCAGAGGGAGTGGAGCCTTTCCAGCATCTCAAAGGTAGAGGTGCAGCAGAAGCCCAGCTTTGGTAGGAAGCCTTTTCTCCTAACCTAATATTTAGGGTTTGTTCTGGGGGATTTTTTTGGTTTTTTTTTTTTTGCAGGCTTCCAGTTTGCAAGGTCTGTTCAGTCATGGGGATCAGAGATGTTTAGCACCGAACTACTCCATATCTATCAGTGACAAAGGGTGGCTGCAGGGCTGCAGTGGAGAATCATCCAGTGTTGGAGTTGTGTGTCGGGGCTCACAGCTAGTTTACAGAGGAGGAGTGTAAGCCAGAAAAATAAGTGTGCCTGTGATAACATACACAGGAAGTGGGTTCCTAGGCTGCTCATTAATTAAACCTGGACATTGGGAAGATCATTCCAATAGGAATTATATTTAATGAAGGAGGCGTGTCACAGAATCACAGAATCACAGAATAACAAGGTTGGAAAAGACCTTTAAGATCATCAAGTCCAACCATTCACATCCTAAACTAAACAATATCCCTAAGTATTTAATCTACCCTTTTTTTGAACACATCCAGGGAAGGTGACTCAACCCCCTCCCTGGGCAGCCTGTTCCAGGCCGTCACAACTCTTTCAGTAAAAATTTTTTCCTAACATCCAATCTAAACCTGCCCTGGCACAGCTTCATGTCATTCCCCCTTGTCCTATCACTTGTCACCTGGCCTCAAAGTGTCCTTTGAGGGAACATTGTATGTCCCTGTGCCTGACATTGTTCCTGTATTTTCTCGTGTCTGGAAGGAATCTCTCCCTACATACATACATTTTTGGGGGTTGGGATTTTTTTTTGTCCAGCATATTCACCACTGGAAAACCCCATTGACTCTAATGGAGCATCACCTGGAACGAATTTTCCTGTGCCTTAGAAAAATATAATGTGTGTGGGTCCTGCATACATTATTTAAATGGCAACACTAAGAAAACAGCATGAAATGTATTCATCAGCCTAACTGCCAGAGGTGTTGCACACCTGTGGGTCCTATTTGAGGCCAGTGGAAAGTGGAAGCTGAGAGGCATCTCTCCTCTTTTGAATTCTGAGAACTGAATAATTTATCAGGAGGTTATTGAAGGTTTTTAATGGTGCAATCAAATCATTATAAGCAAAAAGCTACAAAATCACATTCAGAACAATGAAAGCATCAGTTCGTTAATGGAACAGTTCCAGCCATATGGCATTCATATGTTCTGCATCAGGGTTGTTATTGTGCAGACATAAACGACCCAATCTTAACTAAAAATATCCAAATTTTTTACCATCCAGCTAGTATGATAGGTCTCATATTGTGTTTTGGAAGTAACTTTTTTTTCAGTTTTGTTCGATTAAAGCTTCAGTTCCACTCCCCTCTGCCTTTGAGGACATACATCCCTATCCCACTGCGGACACAGCACCTCTTGGAAAAGATTCAGTGGTTCATGGTGCCAAAGCTCTCAAAAAGAGGGAAGGGGCAAATTATATTTCAGTGAAAGTAACGACACATAGACGATAATGAAATACTGTTGCTCAACTGAAATGTAATTCCAATGTAAGACCAAGTGGTTCACTTGCCATTATTATTTTTTTGTTTCTGGATCACTCCAGAAACTCTTCAGAGATCTGACATTTAAACCAACCAAACTGATGTGCGAAGTTATATATGGTACAGGGGTATAACATCAGGCTTTTTCCAAGCAATACTTTTTTAAAAATCCTGTAAAGGGATATGGCATTCTATTTATTGGTAGAAATATATCATTCAGTTCCAGGTGAAAGGGCACAGACAGGATAGATTATGCACTGTAGATGCCATCTTAACTAACAGTCTCTGCTGTGGCTGGATTTTACATTTGATGGACCTCACAGCTAAAGCCAGAAGGGCAGGTGCTGGAGAGGTGTAAAGTAGTGCACCCATCAGCCGCTGCTGCTGCACTGGCTGCACAAAAAGCTGTCCTTTCTCTCCCTATATCCTCATGAGAACGGAGATTGCAGTCCTTTCATGGGAGACCAGGGCCCTATGCTTGATGAAGAGACAAATCAGAACAAGATTCACTGTCCAGTCTTTCCTCAACACCCTGCAAAAAAATGCGGTTTCTTAGAGAACCTGGGAAACAAAAGTTTTGATGGAGCAGCAGTGTCCAGCATCTACTTAGGCTTTTAGGCATCTTATGTACATGCACAGCTTCCCCAACCTCAGTGAGCCAGTGGTGGAGCCAGTCCCAGACTTCATCCCAGGCACACCTTGGAGCCAAAGGAAAGATGCCATGTGGAGCTGTTCAACACTGCTGCTCTCCCACAGGAGACACATGTCCCCAGCCTCCGACTACAGCTTTGAGTGGAACCTGCAGCCATCACCGTTTCTGTCCTTACCCCAAAAGTCACAGCACCCCCTCACTGCCTCACCTCTCCTGTGGCAGTGAAGCCATGACAGTCAGCTCCCCAACCTTCCCTCCTGCACCTGTGCCACCACCCAACAAGCAGCTTATGCACAACCACACAACCACAACTCTTTCGTGCTCCAGCACCTGATGCTGTATGGGTTGTAAGATCAACAGTAGGAGCTGAGGCTTATGGTCTGGTGTGAGTTTACTGGATTTGCCACTAACACATCGGACTCTATTGCATCCCTGACAGTAACTTGCCAGAGCATCTTACAAACCCCAATGCATCCATCTCAGAGAAACCTGGACAAGCACCAGGACTAACCCAAAAGCCCCTTTCACAAAAAGGCAACGCACTGGTCACTTGGACAGATGTTGCTCTCGTTTCTGGCATTAGACTTCTCCAAAGAGCCTGACCTGACCCAGATCTTGCCACAGAGTCTGCAAGGAACAACTATCTCTGCTTTTGTGGGTACATCCTTAGACCACAATATGCCCAGGTACCCATGGGCACCATTTTCCTTCAACCATGGCCTTGCAGCCCTGCTATTAGGGGCAGAAAGCAATGAAAAGCCAAAGCTTGGCTGTCAGGAGTGGTATGGTGATGTTCGCTTTTCAGCAAACAGCTAGGCTGCAGAAGGAATACGATGAGCTCAGGTCTGAGCTGCATGAGGCCAAGCCAGGAAGAGAGAGCCTTTATGGAAAAAGCTGCTTTCTGCCTTGAGAGCTTTCCAGGTTTCAGAGGAGTTTATGATTCGTAAGACGACGTGCCGCTGCTGCTGTAAATATATAGCAGGAGGCCAGAGGAGACTGAATGAGGGCAGAAGCCCTGCAGTGGAACAAAGATGTCGTGGCTTTACGGATAGGGCTGCTTTCTTTCGGTGGGGCTTCTGACGTGTCTGAAGTTGCTCCGGAGAACAGCGTGTTTTCTGACTGTGGGTAATGTTGTTATTTGCTGAGATTTCTCTGAATCCAGTTCAGAACAGATCAGACCACCTAAGCACTGGGCTTCGTATAGTCCGTATGTAAGAAATGAGCAAAAATGCACGTTCCTGAGAGCGCGTTATCCTGTGTGTGTTGCTGGAGCAGTTCTTCACAAGGTAACGCATGCTTCAGCAGTGCACTACGGATGGCAGGGTGGTGGTGTTTTAGGAAGGTGAAACAGACTTAAAAGCTGATCAACAAAAAGCATTCACTGGAAATATTTTTCAAGTCCTCTTAAGTATTCCTTTCTTACATAATGCTGAAGCTTGCCTTTCTGCCCTTACCCCCTCCCCCCCCAAGATACTATTAATTGTAGTTTTATCTACTACTTCCTTCAAAGCATCCACTGCAATGAAAGATTCAGCACATGACTGACCATTCTTAGAACACCACCCCAGTATGCTGGATGGAGAAGTCACAGAGCGAAGCGGTATCTTAACTGTAAATTCCCTGATTTTTTGAATTTTTTAATTAAAAACACCAGAGGTACTTTCCAGGCCCAGACTGAGGAGGAATTAGATGTCTAACTTTTCTGGGTCTGTATGACTAATCTTGCAGACAGTTGAAATTGTAAGAATGCTGAGAATTAAATATAAATATATCAGTGTGTGTACATGTTAAGCGTACTTATGATTTGAATCAATTCACAAAATTGAATGCAGGGAACTTACGTGGTTTGTTCTGGAAACAGATGTTTTTTCCAGACTGAAGGATGTGAACTACTTCCCCATCTAATGCGATTCAGTATGTCTGTGTGTGATTACATAAACACGTTTCAGACCGCGGAGCAGCACAGCCAAGTCTCATAGAAGTTACATTCATTAAACTTCATCAGACCACGTGATCTCCCTTGGACCTCCAATATTTGCCTGTTTCTAAGATTTACTGAAGATTCCCTCTATTTTCTAGTTCAAGCAGGAGAGGGGGACTGAGAATTAATTGTATCAGCCTTGAACAAAAGACAAGCCAATGTTTCAGGGCTGAGCAAGCACGTCTGAAGTCACCAACAGAAAACAAGACAATTCAAAAAACTTGACACTTTAACTACATCAGTTCACTGAAGGTGGACTCGGGAATTTTTTTTTAAAATGTGTGTCATCATTTTGCCTTCATATAATTCCATCACGTGCACAGATCAGCCTTTCCCCATGAGCGCAGGACTGCTATTTTCCTTCAAGCATCAGCAGCTAGAGTCATTACTGAGGACGTCCTAACCAGCAAATCTGAGTAACCATACTAGCTGAGATGTTTTCATCCCAATTTGCAGATGCATTTCCTACCACATGTTCTCATACCTGCACCATCCCACTGAAGCATGGTCCTGCATGCTTGGGGTGGTAGGTATTGATGCAGAGATGTAAGTCGTGTCAGCTCATCCTTTACTTGAAGCTTTGATTATTTTTAAGTTAATCTTGGTTGTTACAGTGGTATCTGAGCAACCAGCTGAGCATGGGACAGGAATTGTAGACATGTGCAGGGAGTTCCTGTTCCAAAAAGCTGAGCAAAATCTGGTTTATAATGAAGCTATAAGATAAACATATTGCCACAGCACTGGAAAATCATTTCTACATTCTGATGACCTGCATTTCTACCAGTGGGTCGTGCAAGTCATCCCATTTCTATCACCAGGGGAGGACACGTGCAGCTTGAACAGACTGCTGCAAGGCTGCAGTTGACACCCAACCTGGATACAGCCTCTGCATAGATGGTCAGCTATTAAGACCTGTTACAGTATTGTGCATATGAGAGCTTGTACTATGTGTATAAGAGCTTGTACTATGCGTATAAGAGCAGGTATTAGGGCTTGTAACAGGATACGCTTCATGGTCACCCTTTGAAACACTCGGTAGCTAGCTTTGAAAACAAGTAGAAGATTAAATCAAGTATTTTCCAAGGATAACAGACTATGGAATACTTTACAAGTCTTTTCAGCACATTGAAGCCTAGTCCCCATGCTGTATCACAGTGCAGAGAACAAAACAAGGTCCAGTGTTGTGTGGGGACAAAAATAGGTCTTCTTGAAATACATATATGTACACATACATAATGATGCTTGATGCACACAAAAAAAGCATTTGTCTGCTTCTGAAAAGGAGCTCCTAACCAGCCATTGCATCAAAAGATCTGCTCATACAGGTAGTGAGAACTTCCAGTAACAGTATCTGTGATACATCAGATCTTGTCAGTAGCTATGGAAGCCAGTGTCATCATTGTGTTGATGGCACACATGCCACTATCTGACTTGAGGAGAGCTATGTCTGCTGCTTTCTGGCTCCGTGAGAAACAAAAGCACTTTAAATGGGCTAAGTCTCTCATTATGGGTTTTCATACTGCTGGAGATATCGATGGCTCAGATAGCTGTATGTAATCACTCCCGAAATCTCCCTGTGGGGGTTAGAAATGCCGCTTCAGCCACCGGACGCTGACATGCAGCATACCCTGCCTTTTCACTGGAGGCATGCACATGCGAAAGCGGCCTCTAGATGCTACTGCAATCCAACCAAATCAGACCATTACACAGTCAAAACTGACGGGATGGGGGGAAAGAAGAAGTAATTTGAATCTGGGTTTGTGTAATAAAATAGCTCTTTCTACGCCTGGAAAAGTGTCTGTTGTGCAGCCCTGCCCCTTCCCAGCTCTAAGGGATTGGCGAACCGACAGACTGACCCTTCGCGTAACCGGGGCTCCCGGACGGTTCTTGCCGACACCGGCAGGAGGTCCGAAGGCTCTCGCAGGAGGAGCCGCTCGGTTGCTCCAAACACATCTGCACGCCGGCGCCAAGCAGCCTTTGCCCGAAGCCCCGCAGCCCTCACTGTAGGTAGCCTTCGCGGCCGGCCAAGCTCCGCTGTGAAGAGCGGGTGACTTGCGAGCCCCTCAGCCGAGCAGAGAGCTGAGATGCTGCCGCTCCCTGCGCGCCGCCCCGCTCCCCGCCTTCCCCCGCCGGGGGCCGCCGCCGGGGCAGGAGCGGGGTCCGGCGGGGCGGGGCGCCGCGGGCCGCACCTGGGCCCCCGCCCGGCGGAGGCGGGCGGAGCGGAGGCGGAGGGAGCCCGTCCCGTCCCTCCCCGTCACTCCCTCCCCCCCCGCCTCCCATCCCTCCCAACCCTCCCTCTGTGCGCGCCGGCGGCGGCGCCGCGCTCCCTCCAGCCGCGCCCGCGCAGTCCCGCGTAGCCCCCGCAGGTAAGCGCCCCGCGGCGGGGCCCGACAGCCGAGCGGGGCGGGGCGGGGGGTCCTGCCGTCCCCGGCCGGGAGAAGGTGCCCGCTTCCCTTTCCCCGGGGGCACGGCGACCGCGGCGCCTTCTTTCCTCCTCTTTTCGGGCGTTTGGGTTAGCGCCGGTGGAAGCGGTGCTGGCGGCCCCGGCGTGCGGCGGTGCGAGGGGGAGGGAGGCGCG
Organism: Porphyrio hochstetteri; assembly: GCA_020800305.1. Classification (NCBI taxonomy): domain Eukaryota; kingdom Metazoa; phylum Chordata; class Aves; order Gruiformes; family Rallidae; genus Porphyrio; species Porphyrio hochstetteri. The sequence continues at coordinate 14,154,790 of CM036938.1, read as the reverse complement.
CGTCTGCCGGCGGCGGGGTCCCTCCGTCGGGAGGGACTCGCTAGCGATGGGCTGGAGCGGGCTGTTGGCGTGGGGTCAGGCTGCTGTTTCTGCTGGACTAGCATCTCTGAGGTTGGCCTGGAATAAGTAATGGACACTTGTTTGATTAGGGACACTAACAGTACTGCCATTGTTCACTTGCTGTCCTGATTTTTTCTTTTCTTTCCTTTTTTTTCTTTTCTTTTCTTTCTTTTTTTTCTTTTTCCCCTGGTGAAGGTTCTTTGGATTAGTTTATTTATACGAAACTAAGGCAGTGGGAAAAGTCTTAGGAAACAAACAAACAAAAGAAAAAATTTTTTTAAAAGTTTGCCACCTCTCTGTTCTGAGTTCCTCAGAGTCAGATAGATTCGTGCCCGTGTATCCGTGGTGTTTACAAAGGTAAAGGACAGGGAGAGGCTGAGTGACAAGCACAAGGATACTGAGTATTAGAGAAAGACCGGGAGGGTGGGGAGCAGGGCGGAAGGGAAGCTTTGGGACAAAAGCCGCTAGCAAACTGAACTGAGAAGAGAGAGGTGGAACCAGAGGGACTAAGTTTCTTCCTCTCGCTCTTTTCTGCTTGTTCTTTTCAAATAGTTCCACAGTGGGACACCCCTCCCCCCAAAAAAGAAAAAAACCTAAACCATAAAAACCCCAACCAAAAAACAACCAACAAAAAAAACCAAACCCAAAACCTGCCCACAACTTCTTCCTATGGAAATGTATGAAAAGTTTTCCATACAATCCTTTATCAGAAAAATATTGTAATGTCTAAACTTTTTTCCTTGTGGATTTATCTATGAAACAAACTCACAGTTTTCTTGTTTCATTTGTCTGTGGATAAATTAGAAGCTGATAAAATTTCCCCCTCCTCCCACTTTTTTTTTTCCTTTTTTTTTTTTTAGGATTCAAGGCAAAATATTTCGAAGGAGCCTTTGTAGGCAACCTGTGGTCCCAAAGTGTTGGGAAATTAGGGTAGCTGCAGTCTTTTACTCCTGAAATCATGCTGCAACTCTATCTTTGTGAAGAGAGTCTCTTGCATGCAAAGTCAGGTTTGGTGCGTTGTACCATTTGGTCTAAAAATGAGTCACTCTCAGGTCCGAGAGTCATGTTTCAGTTTGGCAGCCAGGACTGCATGCCATGCAGCCTGTTACTCTTGAGAGAGGATGGGGTATACCGTAGTATTAAAATAATATGTCCTGGCAATTCCAGCAGTGGGCTGGAGCAGCACTCTGCATGCACAGGCGTAAGTGAATGTCTGTCCTGCAGCTTGCTAATACTGGCTGTAGGTGTGCCATATGTTTCTCCTTAACTGATATATGCTCAGACTTACAAAGCAACTTGATAGGCCTGTGTTTTACTGTTGTTTTTATTAAATATTAACTACTCAAAATCAAATGCTGCCTTTCTGCAGAGGAGGTTGACATTGGCACTGTCTCATCCTGTGCTGTTGTATATGAAGTGTGGTTGTTTTGGCTTTTTGAGCTGCAAGTAACTAAGGAATGTTTGTTGGGAGTACCGGGAAATGCTGTTTCATGCTCAGTATGGTAGTGTCCTTGTCACTCCCTTTTGCAGGTTGCACGAGTTAGACCCTTGGCTGCTATAAACCTTCTTCTGAGAAGTTACAAGTAATGGTGCTGTTTGGAGAGAGGAAAATACTGACTACTGTCTGCTTTGCTCCCTGCTTCAAAACAAATACTGAGGGTGGAAAGGTTAAACAGCTTTTGAGACAAAACACATGGGATGTGTGAAATTGAAGCAACGCTGCACTGCGTATCCATCTTTAATATGTGAACTTAATGTGTTACTAACAATCTTGTCACTGTGTGCAGAGATATTTAGGCAGTATGGTTCTAAGCAGAAAATAGAAGATTATAACTAAAATATAATTCCTTCTCTGCTAAGAAATGGGAGAAAAATAATATACTGTCTTTGAACTGGACTTGATGCGTCGCATGGTAAAACTGTGTGGGGAGGGAGTCCAGGGAGGGGTGTTGAAGAAGGAGCATTGCTCTGAGGCTGAAACTTAGGTAGGACTTGCTTAGAGTTGGCTTTCACATTGCAGCAGCGAGCCATTAATAACACCTTAATGAATAGACAATTGTTTCTCAGTAGCCTCTCCGTGTTGAGCCTGCTTTGTCCAATATTCAGAGGTGTCAACCAAAAGGCAAGGACTTCTTCTGGAGCAGCTCTTGTCTTTGGGAGACCACCAGCCTCTCACCTTCGCGTCCCCAGCAGTTTTGCATCTGCGTGAGCTCCCAGGCGAAAGCTGCCTCCTCCAGATCCTGAAGAGCTGGCTTTGAGCACCTCTAGGTGGTGACCTGCCAGCGCTCGCTGAGCACTGTGAGCGTGTCATATGCTGTCTGCGTGCACCCTTTATTACAAGGGCACAGGGCAAAGCGAGCGCGGCTCCATCGCCTGCCGGGCTGGATGGGGAGATCCCACAGCAGTTACTCATGGTCTTGGAGATGGTTCTTCTAGGAACACCTAGAAGAATCTCAGAGTTGGGACACAGGTTGTATTGTGAGGCTGTTGTCCTTTTCATTATCATTCCCCTCCCCCCTTCCCCGAATTGGAGTTTGATGCATTAGGGATTTCCTCCTTTTCATGAGGACATGTGCATGTGATTTAAGGGACACTAAATTCAGCTTAAATCTGCCAGATTGGGTTATTTGAACTGTAGCTGCTATAAGTAACGGAGAAAAGAAGCATGCAACTTTTTGTTCTCTCCTCCTTTCAGAGCAATATTTGATCCATCAACATTTTCAGTTTGTGGATTAGCTCTTTATGTGCAATGTGTTTCACTGATTCTTCCTTCTTCCTTCACAATGGGTTAAATTCTTTTTCTTTTAACCACTTAGTAGTATGAAAGGAAAAGAAAAAAACCTTTAAAAAGGAAACAGTGTGGTTGGAAAAAATAAAACCACAGGAGTAACCAACAGGCTGTACTAATAGCTGAAAAAACTATTTGCACTTTTTTTTTTTCTTCCCCCTCCCTGCTTCTCTGCCACCCTTGTTTTTCTTTAAGGTCACTTTCCCTTCTGGTGAGGTCCTCATTTGAAGTCCTAGGATTTAATGATAATTGGAAGAGAGAACACAGCTCACTGGTCTCCAGAAAGATGTGTTTGTGAGGGACTTAAGGTGGTAATGGCTTGAATTGATAGTGATTATGTAGCATCCCATGTGGGTTTTGACTTTCTTGCTTTTCCATGCATCAGGAAGTGATACTCTAGAAATGTGACACTTCTCAGTGGTGCCACATTAGGGCTGAACTTACCCATTTCACATTTTCCCTAAGTTTCCTTTGTAACTAACTCAGAAGCTTAAGGTTTCATCCCTGGCCCATAGCTGTTAATGGTAAAATCTGTATTGGTATTGAACAGCTTTTAGTCAGGCACCAGGCTTTGACAGAAATACAAAATCATTCCTAGGGTAGAAGAAAGTTCTGTCAAGGGAATAAGAGCTGCTGCTCTGCTTATGTTCATAGGGGGAAGGGAGCGGGCTTGAATTTTGTTTTTTTTTCATTTATCTTTCAAGCTTAGTTGTTTTAAAACAAGTAGAAGCATTGACTGTGTGTTCTTGCACCTTCATTGCTGTACTGAAGCAAATGGCAGTGAACGTCTGAAGCTGGTCTGGTGGCTTCTTTTGGTTTTTAATGAAGCTAGAGGAGAATTCTGAGAAGTACCTGCCTTTTTCGTATCTAGATCTCTCCTCCCCTCACCCGTGGCTGGTTCTTGACTGCCAGGCACTCTTCCCCACTACCCAAGCTAATGAACAGCACACCTGGCCTACAGAGTCTTAGTCATTTTGGGGCCGAAGGTTGCACTCTAGGGTCAGCTTTCCTTTTCTAATGACTAGTGCCTCTTCAAAATGTACTTTCCATTTGTGCAACGTGTAGCACCATTAAGGAAAAGAGGCTATTTAGTGCCAGTTTGGGTGGTATACCTGTGTCCCTACCCCATATGGCAAGTCTGTGATCACTGCATTTCTTTAACGAGCTCTTGAAAAAGGCTTTTTGAGGTGGTTGAGGCACTGCATTTCTGTATAGAGGAACAATAGCCATACTTGGGTCAGTGCAAAGTCTACAGAATTTCCTGACAGGCCTAGCCTGCAGCAGTCTCTTTTTCTTGGTCCTGCATCCACTTCCTACTGGATCTGGCTCCTTCTAGACCCACATAATGTAGGCAGTTGTGTTAGTGCACACCAATGGGTGAGCACTGGTGCATTTACTTCAGGGTAAAGAAGCTTCTTAAAAAGAAGGCAAACCTTCTCTCTCTGCCTCTCGCAGATTAAAACAGCCACAGACTCGTGTGGCTGCTGTGATTCAAGGAACCTGGGTGAGACACACTTGTCTCTGCCAACAGCACTGCTGGGTGGGGGGGTGAAACCACATCCCTCTTCCTCTGGCCACTCCTGGATGGTGTCCTGGGCTGGGGGTGTGTGGACTTTCCAAATGTCTTGAAGATTATTGCAGGTGGAGCGGGACAGTGGCCTGTTTTCTGTTCCTGCTGGCAAAATGTTGCCCTCACCATTTCTCAGCCGTGTGGCCTGCTGCTGAGGTGGATGTCAATGGCAATGACTGGGGGCATGAGAAATGCTTCCAGCTGCAGAAGTAGGAAGACTGCAATGATTTTAGGAGGAAACATTTGGGGGGTGGGGGGTATTGGTGAGAATTAAATTGCAGTTTTGGGCCAACTACATTATTTTCATTTTAAATTACTATAACTTGAAAGGCATTGGAACTGTTTTGGTTTTTTGGTTTTTTGGTTTGTGGAGGTGTTTTTGGATTTTATTGGGTTTTTTTTTTTTTTGCTTCCATGTGTCATACTCTAGATAGAAGGGGAAAGCACCTCCAAATTTTATTTAAAAATACAAAGGAGCCAAGTATGCAAGCCTAATATTCTGCTTTTGCTTCTGACTGTGAATAACAGGCACATATCTCCCAAAGTGGATTTTTGAAGCTGCTGGAAAAAGTGCTGATGAGTTTCATAGTTATATATGATGAACTTCAGCTCTTTGTGATACACCAGCATGAGGCCTACACACCATTTAGCCTTTTCTTTAGGAGTTCATGTGCCACAGTGACCTTCTGAGCAGGGTGAACTTCACAGACACCCTCTAGACAGTACATCCCTTCCTTTGCCAGCTAGAAAATGTATTGCATATTGCAGTGCTTGCAGAAGCAAGCAAAAAAGCGTTGGATTGACATCAAAGGCAAGATCTTTCTGTACAAAATGCTGGAGAATGAGAGTGGTAAAAATCTGGCAAAGGAAATGCATACTGTTTTTCATTGTAAGCCCCTTTCCCTCCCTCCCCTCCATCTTTTTAGGGTGTGTATGTCAAATACAAAATGGTGCCTGTACATTATTTATGGGAGCTGTTTGCAGAGACTTTTCTTAGAAGTTCTTTGACCATTTGGGGATAATTGTTTTCAGCCTGGCTGGAGAAATGTATGTATGACTAGAGCAGTATCCTTTTTTTTTGTTGTGAAGTTTGCTGCGACTCTGTTTAAATAATAAGAAAGTGTTGGCTGAGTACTGAGTGTTCACTGCATAGAGAAATTTATATCTTCACTAGATCGGGGGTGATTATTTAAAAGCACTGAGTTTAGTGCAAACTCCAGAAAAGACTCACTGGTATCTGAGAAGTCGAGGAGACACTGTACAAGTCACATCTCTTTGATAGATTGGTGTTTGCAGGAAAGGAGAAAGACTGCCAACCTTTCACGAGGAAATAGTTACGTGCCTTGCAAGCATGGTAAATGATGTTTGTGGTGATGAGGCATTGGTAAAGGGTCTGCTGCCACCAGACTTCACTAAATGTTTAGTCACAGATAGTGCAATCTGCTTTTCACCTGTCATGGATGTCTGACCTGCAGGACAGTGTCCCTGAGCCTTGAGCTGTTGCAGATGATGGAGTGGGGGAACCGTGGTGGCATTACATAGTTGCAGTGTGTGAAGGACAGTGTTCCCTTCCCATCCCCAGCCAGGCTGCAGGTGTCACTGGGGTGCTGGTGCAGAAGCCCAATTTTGTTTGCTGCTCGCTTCCAAACTGGCTTTGCTGACAGCAAGTGAGGTGGAAGGGCTGATGCTGGCCCAGGAGATGCTGTCGTGCAGTAGTCACTGTCCCCTCGGCTTTCAGTGCAGTGGGCCAGACAGTGGTGAACACATCCCCTCTCCTGCTGCCTTGGGACAAGGAGAGGCTGCTGGCCCTCAATGGGCTGGCTGGAGGCAGGAGACCTCATTGCAGGGCATGGGTTAGTATCTCCAGTCAAGCTCGTCACCTTGACTCTGAAAGAAGCTGCTGTGCACCACGAGGGACTGTGGCCATAGTTACGATGGTCAAGACATGGTACTCCTTCAGTTCCCATGTCTACATCAGGTGCTCAGTGACTTTCTTGGTGGGATCTGTTTGCTTGTGGCTACTGTGGCTTTTTTCAATGCCCTACTGTGCAGCTGTCGTGTAACTTCTTGGTTCCTAACACCTTTCAGATTTCCTTGTAATTTTACTAACCGTTTTCACAGTTACTTGTAACCAACTATGAATTAGTAGCAAATTTTGGGGGAGTGCTGTGTTTGCTTTTCTATCCAGACATTTATAAGTGCTTTCATTGACAGCCTAGCTGTCAATTAGGAGTAAATAATGCACCTTTTTCATAATTGCTGTTTCCATTCCTATCATGACAGCTATGTCTTCAATGATTCCCTGCAGAGATTGGGTCAGTAGCCCTACAAGACATGCACAGCCCTGAGATGAGCTGCAGTGGAGAGGTGTTGCTTTGATGTGGTAACAAAGCTGTAATGTAGGATGTAAAGGGGCAATTTGGCTATTTGCCTCGGGTCATGTTTAGTAGGATTAAAGTTTGTACATTTCTGTAGTTGCCTGCTAGTTTTGAATATATAAAACTAGATATTGAAGGACAAAAGCATTTGGGAAATAGCTAGGGGAGCGTTCAGTAGACCGGAACAGATTCAGACTGATGACAGTAAGCCCGTAACTCCCAAAGGAGAGTGCTTCACGGTAAATCTGGTACTAAGACTGCATTGCATGTCATTGACGACTGTGCTTGGAAGATGTCTTTGGAAATGTGCACACAGCCCTGCTGAGGTGTCTGATTGGCACGCTATTGGTATCGCAGAATAATAACCTGAATGTTCCCTGGGTTTGTGCCAGCAGTGTCCCCAGGCACTCCTGTCTTGCCAGGAGGAACCACCCAAGGTATTAAAAGCTTGCTGTCCTATATCCTGCAGTAGCACCTGGGACCTGTGAGGAGTGACTTTTGAGCATGTGTCATGATAATTACATTAGGTTGTAGAGTTAAGCCTTAGCTTTCAGGGAAAGATCCTTTGGAGCATTCAGCTGTTTGTACCAACGTAGTCCTTCACTTACCAGCATGCTTTTGCCGGCACAAGACCAGTGCTCCAACAGGGTAACTGCTCCCTCATTCCTGCTGTCAAGGAAATGGGATTCACCAATTGTTTTCCTGAGGTGTTGCAGTGGAGTAACAAACTTCAGGCAAATTGATGTCTGGAGAGGTATCCAATGTTCAGGGGTTACCATCTTGAACGTGACATCTTGTACTTGAAAAATACCATTATAAATGCATATCACATTTGGTGGTCTATCTTCTTTGCTTGTTGTCCCCTGGAAAGGCTGCAGACACAGAGAACAGTGCTGTGGAGATGACCCAGGGTGCCTTTGACCTGTCCCAAGCATGGTTTCTGGGTGGTGCTTGGAGAGCTATCCTGATGTGTGGCAAGGCATCAGGTTAATTTTGCTGCTCCTAAAACTTTGGATGGAAATGATGAAAACTCTACCTTGTAGCCGTACGTTTCATTCTGCAGAAACCTTGCAAATTAGAGAAAACTTACTGAAATTTATCTTATTTGCTGCCCTAATTTTTCACCTTGTTTACTGCAGTTTCAGTGTCCCGTTTCAAATACCCCATGCAAGTGAGACCGGAAGGTGACTGAGACTTCAGGATATTACTGTGATCAAAGTAATACTGGTAATTAGTGAATAGGCTTAAAATAGGTCTCTAGAATTATTGCAGCTTTGCAAACAGTTGATAGGAATAACATAGCTTAGCGCTCAGTTCTCCAAGAAGTACAGTATGTTTCTGTTCCATGCCTTGGTTTGCTTAAGTTTCACATGCAAAAGCATCCTGAGGTTCAGTCTAGACAAAAAAATGCAGGGGGAGATGTGCAAGCCGATGACAACCTGATGACAGGAGGGAATTACATGACTGTAGAACACATAAATGCCTTAAAACTAATAAGCCTGAACAAACACTTCTGCTATAGTCCCACATATTTCCATCCTCAGCATCTCTTCTACAAAGTTCCTTACAAACAGGAGCCAGTTGCCCAGATTTTAATGACCAAGATCTGTTTGAGAGACTTGTTTACCACTTTTTCAGTTCACCTCTTAAATTTTTCTTCATACGCCGTGAAGACTCTTGGAAGACACACGTTCACGGTGATTACTGTGGGAAAGGAGTTTCTTTTTCCTTCAGGAAAGGCTTTGATAATGAAGCCACTTGCTACTCCTTCATGCTTTAGCACATATGGAAACGGAGGGAGAGACAATACTGACATTCCTTGGAGCTCCCAATATGAGGTGACCCCTCCAAGACCCTGCCGTGGGGACTCTTGCTGGTATAAGCTGTGTCTCCACTAGAGGGGGATGCCAGTATAGCTATACTGGGAAAGTGGGGATTTGACTAATTCTATTACTTGACCCTTCCCAGTGTTGCCCTTTGGATTAAGTGGAGCATCCTTGGAAGAAGACTGCCACAGGACTAAAGGCAGATGAGACCCAGCAGTGGCCTTACGCAGGGTCTGACTGAGTAGCAGGCATTGGGTTCCTCCAAACCATCATCAGTTCTGCCAGCATGCCATGATGAGTGCTTGCGTGAGGTTGGCCAGCCAGGTAGCTGCTGCTCAGCAGTGGGAGAGATCAAAAATCAGAGGCAGCATGCTTAGGTGGACTTTTGTCAGGGGAGCTCTACATGGGCTTTTAGCTTTGGTGTCATGGACACAGCTGGTGCATTGTGATTGTGGGATGCCTAAGAAAAAAAACCTGGTTTGTGGGTGGATTTCAGTACATTCTCCTTTTGTGGCCTGGATCCCTTGGACTTCTTCGTTTATTTGTGTAGTTGTAAAAAAAGAATCTGAGTGGTTCCTGAGAAATTCTTTATTGCTCATGTTCTTGTTACAGGCTGCCTAAAGGAGGCTTTGAAATGTATGTGCATTTAATGTTTATACCCATGCTAATGTGCACTGAGTTCCAAGAGGAGAGTTTGAGGCAAACTACTCTTTAGTATTGTTTTTCTGGGGGTTTTTTGTTTTGTTTTGTTTTTAAATCCATTGGTGCTCAGTTGCACTTTCCTCTGATGGGATTGCCTTTTCTCCTTTATTGCTGGTTAAAAGGCACGCAAAAGAGTGTATCTGGAAAGTGGTGAGACAGACCAGATAGTGCATGGACACTAATTTTTCTGTTATCATTTGTGTGAGAAGGTTTTGGGTTTTTTCCTCTCTGTTTTTACACTGACTGCATTCTGCCTCCCAGCCTTTTGTTTTCCTCTTGAATTCCCGGTAGCTCCCAAATATTCTGTTTGAAATATTTGTTGTTTCTGTTGGGGAGTATGTGTACTGAGGCCCTAGTCAGAAAAGTTGAGTAAGCACAGAACTATGGTGTGAATTTACAACAACCTACTTAATTCATGTGACCTCTTGTATGCACCAAAAGCTTGTCTGCTAAACAAAACTCGGGAGTTAATCCAAGTCAATTCTTAAAGTGAGTTAGTCAAGCTGTGTGCTAATCCTCTGTGTTTACCTGCTTATTCAGATAGGCAGCAGCCTAAGTTGCATCAAACTTCACTTGATAATTGAGAGGGGAAGAGTCAGAGGGAAAAGTGATGAAATCTTGGTGTTTTCTTCATCTGTCAACTTTCAGGGCATATTTCAGAACTGCCTTGCATTTATAAATCTTGAATTCCTGGAATGATCAGCATGAGTTACCTGAGGCCAAAACCCAGTACTCTGCTGCAGCTCTCTCCTAAGCATCCCTGACAGCTGCTGCTGCTGCTCCCAGGATATTTTCAGGAGTGTGTTATTTCCTTATCATCCCTAAAAGTTCCTCAAAAGCCTGAACTGGTTGAGTTGGGATGCTGTAGATGGTGGGGAATATGGTGTAGACTGTAGGGATAAGGAAACCCTTTCAATCAATGCCAAACTCGTAATCGGTCCTGATCTTACAGCACAGACGCACAAATTCTGGGTGTATTGTCACAAACATACCAGAGGCTCACATGGTGGGCAAGAAGTAATTACATTTCATTTGTCAACATTAGGATTTTTGTTGTCTTGAGCTACTGGGTTTGCTCCCCCTCCATCGTGGCAAGATCAAAGGTAAGATGTTATTTCTGGGTCACTGCTGTCCATCAGATAAGTTTGTTTGTGGCCTTGGGAAAAAGCAGTGACATGAGAACAGGGAATTTAAACCCTGTCATTAAGATAATTCTTTCTTATTGTCAATTCTAAATTCTTTCAAACTTCAGCTTAACTATGCAAAATACAGCACTGCAGAAGCTGCCTGGAGAGCCGTCAGTTGAACTGATGCAGATGTTACAAAAATATTTCTGAAGCAGCATGACTGTTATTTCTAGTTTGAGGGGTTGATAAACAGTTACTGTGCCTGCACTGGTGCTGACCAGAACCATCTCAAGCTGGTGCCTTGCAGCCTCTAATGTAATATTTTGTGAGGGGTGGTTTTGGCAAATTTCTATTTCAGATAAACTTAATTAAACTTATGTTCATATGCTATTGGTCAGGGTCCATGTAGATCTATATTAGGATGGTACATTTGTAATTTGGGGTTTGGCATGCTTGAGTGTGGACTTCCTTGGCTTCAGCATTTGTGGATTATTGTGTTTTGTGGTGGTTCGTTCTGCCTGAAGATTGAACATCTGTTTTGTGGATGGAGGGGGGCAAAAAAAAGTATTTCCTTTAATGCTGCCTTCCCTCAGAGCTGTTTAGAGAATTGTAACATTCTGCTATCATCAAGGGGTTTTTTTATCTAGTGAAAAGGGTATTGCCTGAATGTTTAAGTGCAAACTTGTTTCAGAAGAATATTATCTTCCTGAGTTATAAGGAAAAAGTGGATCATGCCAGGTAGAGTTTGCAAATGGAGTCTCGGTTGCTAGTCCCTGGATGTGTAGAATTATATGACTTTCCTTTCTTCTCCTTGGAAATAATTATTAAACACCTTTTTGGAAGTTGTTGAGAAGATACTTTGTTGCTGCTTTTTGCCAGCTGGAGGAAAGCCTCCTGATATATGGTGATTTGTGCCTTAATAAAAGTGGTTTTGCCTACTATTGTCTTTAATGGCACTGATTAGTAAACAAAATAGTGATGAGAACACACCGGGGGGTTACATTATCTCAACTACCTGTGTACTCCCATGCCGTGGTGTTGAGCAGAGCGCTTCCTGCAGTCCCAGTGTTCAGAATACTTTTAACTAGCAGCTCCTTGCTCGCTTTTTTGTTGTTGGTTGGTTGTTTATAATGGAGGAGGACAAAAGTATGTGCCATAATTGCTTCTTTTATGCACACACAGAAACACATCCGCGCACCATGTGGGCAACAGTTAATGATGCATCTTAAATGATGAGCTATCCATGGTGACTTTGAACTTTTGTCCCTGCTATTTAACTTCTTCAAAGTTAATGTTTGTCAGCAGGAATAAACCATTTTAAAAGATTTTCAGAAACTGTTTTGAAATGGCTTATTTTAGACATATTCAACACTTTGGAAGTCAGTACGATGAAAGTGTGGATTATGGAAACATTGTCATATGACAGCAGCTTTCTTGTGTTTGTGCTACGAGAGACCATCCACATTGTAGATGTTTACATAAACCTGAGCAGATCAGCGTTACTTTCCAGCAGTTGGTGTCTAGCTGTACTTTCCCTCTCTATTTTCTGGTGATTCTTTCTTGAAGTTTAGAGTCATGAAATAATACTGAAATTAGATGATGGCCTAAATTATTACCTGGGAGTCTTTCTAGCTCATGCAGCTTTTAATTGGAACAGAGAAATTAGAAATTGGCTTTCAGGGATATCTGATGTTTCCGGGTAGTCACTAATTCAAGAACAGCAGTAATGCTGCTGCCGTAGTTGGATTGTGAAGCTGGTGCTGTGGTTAGTACAGATGCTTTAGAACAATTTGATTGTGTGTTTGGTTATTTTATCTTGTGCCACCCTAGTCATTCTGATGAAGAAGCTGCTAACACCTCTGAAGAAACAAGCATATACCAGCCAGCATCTCTGGTGCTGATTTCCCCCAAACTGATGCTCACTGATTCCCTCCCAGAAAAAGGGAAAAGGTTCTCCAGCCTTGCTGAGTGGCAAAGCAATGATCATCTCTAAGCAATATTTAACAAGCCAGCATCAGGAGAAGCTACAATCCTGATAGAAAATGACTGAAATAAGCCTAGAGATTCTGTATGGTAATGGGAAGGCAACCTGATGTGTTGACTTTAATGTGGGGGGACTGCAGGAAAATGAGAAAACTGAGGAAGCCATGAAGAATTCTTCTGACTTCAGACAAAGCTCAGAGGAAGCTTTTCAGAGAAGTAGGAGACTTCAACAGAAGATGATCTATCAGTTTGGATTTAAAAAAAAAAAAGGCAAGAAAATTCTATCCAAGAGATGGGTGTGGATTAGATACAATATGAAAATAATCAGAAAAGGGGGTTGAGCAAGTGAGGGAATTGCACTGGATGGTACAAATTGACCGAGGTCAGGCAAGTACAAAAAGGATTCTTAAAAAAGACAATGACACCAACTAAATGGAAGTTTTGTCTAATGGTAAATAAGGTTTCAAATCCCTCAATGTGAAGCAGAGAGAGAAAAAATATTCCATACTCTAATCCAGGAAAAGAGCATGATTCCATTGCAGACAGCACAGCAGTGGTGGCATTTTTATCAAAGATGTTCAAGATATGTAGACAATAACGAGTACTTCTTGATTTTATTTTTTTTAATGTTTTGGGTTTTTTAAATCTCATCTGACTAGTTTGCAGAGAAAGCCGGTGTGCCGGTGCATGCCTGGTGGATTAGCCTGCTGCTGATGTGAGTCCTGTTTATACTGTAACTGACATGACTTAAGGCGAGTGTGTTCATGATTTCACATGTTATAGTGCCAAATACTATGAGTTTGTCTTTTCAAAATGTATTTTCCATTCATTAGTAAAACATGGTGTTTTCTCCTGATAGCAGAAGTCAGAACAGTAAAGATCCAAATCTCTGTGAATAACCTGAGGGAAAGGAGTTAATTGCTTTGCACACAGAAAACTAAAAAGGCCAAGAAAAATCTTTTTTACTTTTAATCAGGTACAACAATATTTAGTTTCCTGCCTTCGTGATGGGATATTTACGTGCCTTAGAAAAGATCTTTTAAATGAGTGTCTTGCTACCACTGACACAGAGGAGGGAAGACGTTTGTTATTTTCCCTTCAAGATATTCTTGGTAATTTCCATTAACCTGAAAGTGTCACAATGGGCCAAACCAGAGTCCATTCTGATTTGGTGACATCACCTCCTCGTATGGCTTTTGCCACGAGTAACCGACAACAGGAAGCTGTGTGGATACCTGCTGCAAAATGGTGCTGGGGGGTATCTGACCTTAGCAGGGTTGGACCTGTAGCAAATGCTTGGGGAAGTGGAGTCCTGCCTTCCTTGCCTGCCACTGAGGTTGTCCTCTAAATGTGTTTGAACTTTATGGGCGCAGGATTAGACTCTTGGTTTTCCAGATTCAGCAAACGGGGGGGGGATGGGGGACGGACAGTGGGGGAGGAAGAAACCCACCAAAAACAAAAGCCACAACCCCAAGACAAAAACAGTTTCAGAAAGAATGAACAGTTTGTAATTTTGGGAATAATCTACTCGCCAAAGAGCCTTCATGGTGGCCACAGTAAAACATCTCAAGGTCCCTTCTGGGGATAAACATCAGAGTAGGTAGAGGAGAAAGGCAGACATGCATAGGTTAATTACAGATGCTTGAACTGTCTGCCCTTTGGTGGAACCCAGTGCATAGCTGTGGTCAGCCTGCTTTTGTCATCCTCAAAAGGGATGTGAAACATGGTGACAGGCAAAATAAAGTGGCATATGGAAAAGATTTCCCTGCAAGATAAATGCTTCAGGGTAATGTACTCTCTGCTGATATTTTTGCATTGAAAACATGAGGGAGGGGAGGAGGGATGGTCTTTATATACTCAGCTTGATCTGCTTTTTGACGGGGTTGGGCAGGGGTTCTGATCTTGCCCCAGTGGGATGGCTGGGAAGATGTCTGTCCTGACCCATGCGTGCTCTGTGAGAGTAGATGATTTCTTGGAGGGAGTGCCACTGCACAGTGGTGCTATTTTATTGTGGTAAATTAGTTCAATGCATGGTAAATTAACAAGGTGACAGACCGTCTCCTTCATCTTGCAGTGTTGAAGAAGGGACAATTTCAGGCGATGTCGCCTCTGCAGAGTTCATGAAACCATTTAGCTCAGGTAAGGAAACTCTCTCTACCTGACGTGCTTTTGCTGCACTCCCTGCAGATTTTATTCTGGCATTTAGCAGCAGTCTCATCATATTCATGTTATTAAGGTCAGAACAATGATCTTACCCCGATTAGCCACAGACCTCCTATTCACAAAAATTTGACTGATGTCTTTTTTTCCTTTTTTTGTTCTGGCACGTACCGAGCTGTGCACCCAAACAATGTAGATTTGAGATCCTCTGAGTACTGTGTTGTGGAAGAGTCCCACTGAATGCAAGATAATTTTTAAAATTTGTATTGAAAGGTGTTTCTTTCAAGCCTCAGGGTACTGCCAAAAACTTTAGCTTTTGCCTTGCATAAAGAAGGTTGACAGTTGCACTGCTGTCCAGAAAGTGCAGATGGAGGAAGTGGAAACTCTAAGCCTCTTCTGCTTGCAGGAAGTTGCAAGCTTTCTCAGAGCATCTTTTAAAAACTGTGAGGTGTACAGGTGTGAGCTGGCTGAAGGCAGAAGGGAAAGTAGGAAATACCAGTTACTTTTTTTTCTTTATTTTTTTCTTCTCTTTAGGCTTTTGGATTTCTGGTTTTTTATTTGATCTCCTTAAGTTAGCTTTTTTTTATGTGTGTAAGATGTTTTTCAGGTGGCTGGGCAAGTGGAGATTAAATTTCCCAAACCGTTATTTTGGTTTGGTTTGGCTTAAGTAAAAGCTAAAAGGCCACCTGTATCTGTTCTCAGTTAAGCAATCTGCAAGGTGGTACACAACTAAACATGCTGCTGTCCTACTTTTGATGCTGTTAGTGGCTAAGACGTGGCTGTGTTACATATAATGCAGAATGTATGCTTTGGCAGTCAAAGAAGTCATCGTACAAACATATCAGATGTGGGACTAATGATAACAAAATCCCTGATTCTGTGGTGTGTCTCTGTGACACTGAAGCACTTCTAAGACCATCGTTTTGTCACTCTGAAGTTGGAGCAGCAGTACTGTAGACGATACTTGCTTTGGCATGTTCAGTGGCTGAGGTAGATCTGAACTTGGAAAAATTTTTGTCCTTCTGCTTTTTTGGTTGCCAGAGTCACAAGTGCTCAATTTGAAAACAAAAAACAAACGGCCAAAAAAAAGCCTGCACACAGCACAAGAACCAGGAAAAAAACCCAGCTACAAAAAAACCCCAAAAACCCAAACCCACAAAAAAAGAAACAAAACAAACAAAAAACCCTCCCAAAACCCAAACAAACTAACAAACCCCCAAACACCAAACTGAGAAAAGCCAGAAAGCAGATGATGGGCATGGGGTAAAAGGAGGATGTCTTTCAATAGTCAGAAGAGGGAATCTCCACTCTAATGATATAATCTATTTGGGTATTCGTATTCTTTTACCCTGCTCTCCCCAGAAGTTCTGAGGTGGGTCAGGCAGTGTGCTGGACATCAGGTGGTGTGCTGGTGGTGATGGTGCTTGCTGTCTGGAGGTCTTTCTGGAGGGTGGTCTGCTGTCTCTCAGCAGGCTGTCTCAGCCTCCCTTGCTGCCATCTCATTTGCAGATGTCTGTAAGCCCGTGCTGCCAGGCAGGATGTCCAGTAAATACAGCTCTGCTAGTGCACCAGCAGCACCGCGCACGGGGACACGGCCCCCAGCTTCTTGTGTGGAATATTACAAAATCTCATGGCACTACCATGTAGCCAGAGAGTGATGTCAGGAGAGAGGGTTTAGTACCAACCCATTCGGCTTTTCAGGCCAACCAGTTAAATTGTCAATTGCAGATGCCAGTTTGTTTATTAAGTTATTTGTTGATGACAGATTAACATTTAAAATCCTTCATTATTCCTCTTGCATGTCTCCCTCCCTTCCTCCTTCCCTCCATCCCTTTTTTGCCTTAATGATATTTTCTTTAGTCCATTTTTTGTTGTTCATCTGTTGTGTCACATTGGAAAAATATCCTTTTTTTTAAAGTAATTGCTCTGGAAATGTCTGTGCATTACATCACCAATAACAGAAGTTCTGTGAGCAGAAATTATCTGGATAGAAATTGATGCTCTTGAATTAACCCACTCAGTCTGCAAAAGAAAAGGTCTGCTCTCTTAAACAATATCTATAAAGAACTGGCATATTTAAAATCAAAGTGAATTAACCACTGATTACTGCACAGAAATGACTATGTCATTTCTCCACAGGGACAGGGATTTGATGGAAAAATATTTCTGGACATGGATTGATTTCAATTTGTGGCTTGGGCAAATGTGTATGCAGTGTTTTGAGGATGAGGTATTAGTTGCATAAACATCTTTTACTGTGTCTAGTTATTGCCTGCCTTGGTACATGTGAAAAATGATTTTCTTCTTCCCCTGTGAGATGTGCTAACGTAATATCAGCATGGAAAATTCACCTCATTTCCTGTGGGGATCTCGATTTCTTCTGGTACCGTGAATGAGTGGCTTGGTTTCATTGCATCCTCAATCTGCCATTGATCCTTCTTCTCAGACTGAAAAATCTGACTAGTTGCTTAGGGCTTGTTCTAACTTTTATGGTAGTTTTTTTGGTGGGAATGGGCAGAGAACATTAAGTGTGTTTTACTCTGGGTTTGAGGTGTGTTTCTTGGGGTTTGTTACCTTGCAATATTTGCAAGGCAGAGATTTCCTATTGTTGTGTCTGAACCTTTCCATGTGTTAGCAAACTTCAGTAAAATCTATTTTTCTAGTCAGTGAAGCTGGACTCAAGGCAAGCCTAGCTCTGCTGGCAGAGGTCGTTTCCAGGGAGGTGATGGTACAGCCGGCACAGGAAACAGAGCAACATTGTCCCTTTCCTTGGCACTCTCCTTCCAGACTTGCACAACCCCTCAGTAAAACCTCAGAAATCCATTTTCACAGTGAATTTATTCAGCCTTATGAAGAGGTTCCAAATGGGCACGATGCTATAGCTCTGTAGCAATGGATAGGATGAAGGCTTTGGGAGGAGACGCGTTCATGTAGCTCATCTTCACTGGGACAGAGGAGGGTAGTGTTGCATGTGCTTTAATAACAGGTGTAACTCCTGCAACGTGTTGGTGGCTGGTCTGTAGCTGTGCTGGATAGTTGCAACCGCTTCATTCTGCAGGGATGTATATGGATAGAGGTACAACCTAGTCAGTGCCCATGTCAAGCCATGTGATGTCAGGAATAGATGATTGTCTTCCATGCTATTATTGACAAAATAATTCCCATCTCCAGCAGTTTAATTTCAGATTCCCTGCTACTAATCATACAATAAACTAGATCTATTCAATACTTAATGCTGTAGTGATAGATGGTGGATGAGAAAACAGCCTTTACCCTGATGTCTGGAGAGGGGTGTCAGGTGAAATAGCCAAACTAATGCCAAGCAGAGCTGCAGAGTCTGTACAGTAAAATGCGTGCATTCAAATACACACGCTGTCAACAAAGCTTGACAGGGACATTAATTTTCTGCTTGCTTCCAAACTACCAATGCATCTTCTGAGGGAAGAGAAGCGGAGATCTCTTTTCTAAGCCATCAGAAGTTTGATGGGGATACAGTAGGGAAAGTGATGAAACACTGGTACAGGTTGCCCAGAGAGGTGGTGGAGGCCCCATCCCTTGAGACAATCAAGGTCAGGCTTGCTGAAGCTCTGAGCAGGCTGATCTAGTTAAAAGTGTCTCTGCTTCCTCCAGGGAGTTGGACTAGATGGCCTTTAAGGTCCCTTCCAACATAACACATTCTATGGTTGAGTGGAAAAAGACATTGCTGTTGTTCAGAAGGACTAAGGCAAAAGTCCAACAATGGGCTACACTACCTGTCTGGAAATCTATTACTTTATTTACTGCTTCTTTTGCCCAGTACTGAATCACTGCTATGAACTTACTGCAGCTCTTTTAATTGCTGAGTAAGTTAATGCAGGGTGCAGGAGGTTATCTTCGTTTTCAGGCAGAACACACCCTGGAACAGAGAGAGAGGGCAGAATTGAGAGGAAATGTGGATTCTGGAGATCATTACCACATAAAACTGTTCAGCTTGTCCTTATGCTTTGACAGTTCATCCAGTAAAGCTTCACATGCAAATTTGTCATAGTACATTGCATACCAAACTCACTTCAAAATCCAGTTGTCTGGTCCCTGATACAAAACAAGACTTTTCCTGAAATACCACTCCAGATATGCTATGGAAGGAAGGAGGAGGAAAGTCTTGAGGTGGTACTTCATTTTAATCAATAGCAAACTGATGAATGAGGAAAAAGAAGAGTGCTGTGCCTATGCAAAGGCCTGCTGAAACTGTGCCAGAGAAGTCAATGCTGACATCAGAGTTTGGATTGCTTTACAAGAATTTCAGGGAGACCAACTTCTTATCAGCCTTTCTGTGGTGTGGTTTGCCCTTTGCCAGTCTGCTGAGACTATCGCTTAATAGTTGCAGTTATCTTGGCTCACTTACGAAATCAAGTTGACACATCCAGGGAGGGAGGGGAGTGGTGGTAGAATTTATTTATTAGTTGATTTTAAGTATATTTCAAGAGAAGTTTCTGTGTTCGAAGAGTTGTTATTAAATAACTTTTTCAGAACAGTCTGAAGCTAGTGATTTTTGTTTGTGTTAAGTGGATCTGTAGAGCTCAGTTCAAAGCGACATCAGCAGTGGTGGGGAAGGTCTTACCTAAAACCTTATAATAAGGACTCAGAAAAGGTAATACCTTTCTGTTGGGAAGAAGATTAAACACTCTGTAATTTACAAAAGATTATCCAAATTTTTTCAATAGTTCCTAGCAGTCGCTATAGTAAACACGGGTAACAGGAAGGCCACCTCTGTTCTTGGCAGCATGAAATTAAAATGATTTTTCTGCCTTTCGTGTTCATTTTCTTACGTGCTAGAGCGTGTATTTGTAGTTGTTCTTTTATTAACCAAGCAGTTACTGGAGAGTGGATAAACAGCTCCACAAGTCCATGGTAGAGGTAACTAAAGTTTCATGTTACCACCATCACTTGAATAAGTAGTGAAATGACTTGACAGGTCAAGTCATTGCTGTTGCTTTTCCCTGTACAGTGCTTGCCTTTTTGCTTGGTAAGGCTGCCTGGTGGGGTCATGCTTCTGTTTGTGTGTGCAACAAACTAATGCTTGCAAGGAGTGGTTGTTTGGTGAAGGGGTCTGTTGGAGGTGAGTGATGCCAAGTGATGACTTTTGGATGGCATGACTTCAGATGCCATGTGAAATCTGGAATGTCTCTGAAGTGACATCTTGAAGTGGGATCCTTTTGTGAGGGCTTTTTTTTTACTTTCTTGCCTTTTTACATGTTGTTCAAACATTTTGGTGTTTTCTCCTTGATGGGTTTACAGGCATTATCCCTGTGGGATCTATTAGGACTTAAAAACTCTCCTCTGAGTAACAGTAAGCTAGGCTTTTATTCACTAGAGGCGTGCAGGGAGGGTACCTTTGTTTAGCTAAGTCAGATTGAAAACCTCCAAGGTCATACCAAATCAGCTCCTTCAGAGCCATGTAACCCAGAAACTTGAAGTCTGTGAAGTCAAGCTGTGATGCCAAAGGATGCTCTGATAGGGGTGCAGGAAACCCAAGCTGAAAGGCAGCAACAATACAAGACACCTGAAGTTGTCCCACACAGGAGACAGCCGCAGACTGTGAAAACCCCATTTGCCTTTCATTCCCAGCACCTGATGCTAGTGGAGGCACTGTGTGTGCATTTTGTGGGCCCAAATGAGATATGCAGTGATGCAGAAGTTTAGTACTGCCTTATTGCTCCTAAATTGCAGGTTGTCTATATTGTGCAAGAAACGATGGGGCGAGGCACAAGGGAAATAAGAATAGTAATTCTTGTCATTGTAATGGGTTCTCCAGGAGCACTTCCTTCAAGATGATGTTTTTGTGATACGTGATTGCAGTTCTCCTAACTACTCCAAGTAATGACAGAACTGCGTGATTCCTCTTTTCTGTGGTCATGGAGAGCCGATCCAGAAGTCATGATGTTTAATCATACCATGTTGGAGCACAGTATGTTTTGTTTGGGGAGGATGCATTCCTGCTCAGCAGGTCAGGTACATGGAGTGGCAGCTGATTTTTTTTTTTCCTCTCCGTTAACCAAAAACTCAATGTGTTACCATAAATGACTTTCTAAACGTTGTAGTTTATGGTGAAACATCATTTCTTAGAGATGAGTCACCTTCACAGAGGATAAGGAATTCTATAATCTTCATCTTACTAATTTTAGATACAGATAGAGCATCTTTTCCCCAGTTTGCCTTTCTCTAGATGCACTCTACTAAAGAGAGTGACTTCTGTCGAGAGTATGCAGAGTGGCATTCACCTGTGATGCCTGCAGTTGCAGTGTTTGGGAATGGTATGTGTGAATCTGCTTCAAAATGTGTGTATTTTTTTTCCAACGCTTTGTAGTACCGCGAGCTATCGAAATCTCTGCAGTAAGAAGCTGCGCCTGGGCTTTTGTGTTTCAGACTTTCTTGTCAACAAAGATTACGTTTTCTGTCACAATGCCCTTCAGTGAAGATCATTTGCAGATCCTGTTTCCTTTATTGGCAGTTCTTGAAAAACACAGGGCTGCACCCTGAGCTCACACGGGTATTAAGTTAGGAGCCACTTTTGTCTGTTCAAATGAAGTCGACTTGCTTTTGTACTGCTGTGAAAGCTCAGCCCCATCCGCACTCTATTCTTGCTGATGAAGATGAGGCAGGCTGGGAGCCAGGGGAGAGTCCTTTTGTACAGCCCAACCTGTTTTCAGGGATGCTTTTAGGAGCCTATCCACTTGGCAGAAATTCTTAATTGTGTACGTCATGCTCAGGAGCTTGGGAAGCAAGGTATAAGGAAAAGAGCCCTCCTTTTCCTACCCAAATTTAGGAACCAGTGCAAAACAAGCAATAAAACTGCAGCTAGGTGCAGGAGGAGAAATATGAAATGGTCATAGGCTTAGGAATTTTTTGCTAATCCTGTGTTTTCTATTTCTTGAAGAGATGGAGAAGAATAGCTGCAGCTGTTATTTGTCTAATTTGTGTTTAAAGTGCTCACTTGATTCTGTGAGGATAAGCTCTTCCTGATACTTGTGTCCTATCTGGAGTACACAGAGCTAGCTAAAGGGCTGAACAGACTTAAGATTTGGTTTTTGTCTCTTTTGCTCTGTGATGCTACCTTGTAAAAATGGTAATTTTCTCTCCTTTTGGTATGTGTCATACAAGATTCTAAGCATGCTCTGGTTTGGGTTGAGGTAGTCTTCCCTAAAGCCTGCCTCATCTGTAATTTTTTTTTCACAGTTTTCATTATCCAAGGGCAGCTGCATTTCAGGAGTAGCAGGGGAGAATGAACCGTAAGAGAAACTAACAGTGAGCTGCTGTAAGATAGGTGCAGTGACACTGCTGCTCTTAAGCATGTTTTCAGAAGAACAGAAACAAAACTGTTGGAGACCAAGATTGAAGTTACTTTTGTGACAGCTCATGAAACTGATAAAATGTGCTGGTTGAGAATCTTGAGGCTGTTGATGAGAGTTTTGCTGAAAGTCCCTGTTGTCTTGGTCAAATAGCAAAGCTTTCCTAAATCAAAAAAACAGCAGTTTCAAGCTGACACTGTTTTCTTCATCTGCCATGCACAGTGCAAAAAAATAGAGAATTTCAGGAAAAAAATGCAAAACTTTCTTTTTTTGAAAAGAAAACGGGAAGCCTGAAGGGTGTGTAGCTTTGTTCTTTGACTTGCAGCAACAGCATTCCTGCAGGAATGCTGCATCTCCGTTTTCTGTCTTCTCCATGAGAATAATAGTAGAAATTTGGACCAAGGAGTGGAAAGAATGAAAGATTAGTAGCAAGAAATGAGTAGGAAAGAATAGGGGTCACTGTAAAGCTATATAAAGATGGAAAAAGTGATCCAAGAGCTTGGAAGATGAGACAGCTGCATGTGACGTAAGGCACGCAGGGATGTGCTGAAATGTGAAGCAGGAATTTCGAGATGATGCTTTTTAAGAAGGAGGAGTAATTTCCACAGGGGCATGCAAAGGCTGAGTTTAAATGAACAACATGGGGTGGGGGAATGTGTGGACAGGACCAAGAAAAAAACATAACTGACTAAGAAAAGTATGTGGAGTGCAGCTTTCCTACAGCACTTACCTGTTCTTTCTTGGCTTGGTAAGTACTGTCTTTCAAAAACTGAACTGGAGGTCAGGAAAGTTAGTAGCACTGTCAGTAGCACCAGGGCCTGAGTCTGAAAAGTACCCATTAGGTTTGGCATAATTTTTGGCATATTTGTTGGACGCTGAATATACTTACCACAAGTGGTTTTCTGACATGAATTACAGAATGGGAAGTGGTAGATACAGAGAGAAATAGGTGTCTCTCCAAAATTCCTTCTGTGGTGGCTAATTTGTGGGTTGTGTTATATGTGTCTGGCTTGACTGGGGGTGGAAGGGTGGGGTGCAGAAGACCTGCAGTAGCCTTAGTCTGGAATTCTGAAATGGGCTTAACATCTTGGCCATTTACAGTTTTCTCCCCTTTTCTCTTCTTTTCCTTGCACAAAAGAATAGAAACATGCAGAAGTTGATCATTTGCTCCTAGTGATCATTTGCTCCTAACCGTGATAACCCTCATAGCTATTTCCATGAATTTCTTCTGTTGGATCATCTGATCAAACATTACACAGCAATTCACTATATTCACATACAGCAAATCTGTGCTTATCTGGGGAGAGGGGGGAAGTTTGGTTAGAAATAATGAAGGATAAGGATGTCGTAATATTTAAGTTATTTTTCTTAACACAGAAGACAAGTTCATGTAAAATGGTAAAACAGTAGTTGTTGAGGAAATAAATTTATCCTGAATTCCAGAAAATAATTCTATTGCGACTTTCTGTGAGGACTTCTTATTTTTGGTGTGTCAAGAACCAAAAACCAACATTAGCACGATTGCAGTGGTCTGTAGGTGACCATCTTTCCTTGCAAATGTGTATGTGGTCTGCTTGTTAGCCTTCTTGCTGTCTTCAGTTTGTGTGGGCAAGTGAATTGATTTGCTGTTCTGGACCAAAATTCCAATGTGCCATTTGAAACTCCTTCTAAAAATCTGTTGCAAACAGTCATGTAAGCAAGTCAGGTTGTGCAAATCCACAGGCTGGTTTTGCAGCAGCTGGGGGGCTTGGGTGTTAACTGCATACCCAGTTCTGTTGCTACTGTCAACATTGATTTTTATTTTTTTTTTTTCCTTCCTGCTAGGAGCAAATGCCAGCATGACTAGGGTCTGAGGAGGTACTTCTGTATTCCTACCAAGGGTTTTCTTCTGCAAAGGAAGGTTGCAAGGAAAGCAGGGACATTTTGAGCTACCATGGATATCCCCACCGATTTGGTGCCGGCCTCCATGATGTCCCAGCCTGAGGGGATTGAGGTGAGTAGACCACTCTCTCACAAAGACGAAACTGGTAGCAGAACTGACTGAACCCTCTTTCTCCCTTCCTCATAGTTTTGTCTCTTGTCTCACTTGTGGGTCATCGAGGGAATTTTTCATGGAATGTTGTATTGAAGACACTCATCTTATGTTAAGAATATAGT
Organism: Porphyrio hochstetteri; assembly: GCA_020800305.1. Lineage (NCBI taxonomy): Eukaryota > Metazoa > Chordata > Aves > Gruiformes > Rallidae > Porphyrio > Porphyrio hochstetteri. The sequence continues at coordinate 14,130,711 of CM036938.1, read as the reverse complement.
TATACCTTGAGACATGACATCAGTGTGGTGTTCTGCTGTTTGGAGAAAAAAATATATGAAAAAATACAGTTTTTACTGACTATAGGTGGCACCCACACTATGGTTTGATTTTTACTGTGCCCAGTGAATACAAAGTAGGAAGAGGTCATAATGTCATTAAGTTGGAACAATACTACAGGAAAATTCAAGTTCAGTGTTCTTGTCAGAAAAGCTAAGGTTTTAAGCCAAAAGCAGCAATAAAATTTATAGTATAGTCACAATTACTGACACAGTAATCTTGCTTTCATGAATCAAAGTGTGTGTTTTAGACTTGGTATTTATAAATGCCTAAGTGATTTCTTCAGTACCATGTACTGAACACCAAATACTTGTGTCCTGGATTTGCTTTGTTAGACCAAAGACTAGAGATAAGTGGACGATTCTGGTCACTGACTACTCTCCCTCCAAGCTTGGGTTTTAGAGACTGTGTTCCAATGAAATCTGACTTTGGAGCTGAAAAGAGATGGCAACAGGAAGAAAAGGAAAAAGACTGGTATCTCAGCATGGGAGACCACGGTAGAAAAATATCATTGTCTCTACCTTGGGTTGTAAAAATAGACTCAAATTTTATATCCATATAGGCACCCTTATATGCATGCCTAAACTCACACAGTAAATCATGTATCTGATGGTTGATACAAGTCTTTAATCCTATGTAAAGGAGCAGCATCTCCAACCATTCAGCTGGGAGCCATGTGTGTATGTTTCTGAGGGTAAGGAAGAGCCTTTTTTAATAGGCAAGGACTTACTGAGACACATAGCTGGAGAAATCAATCATTCGATAGAATTACTCAAGTAAAGCACTTTTAGACTGGATGGGCTTGACTCATGTTTGTGTTGACACATAGATGTAACTTTTTATATAGTTGAGAAGGCTATATCATTAAACACCACTTTTTTTGGTAGACATTATTTTGCCTTTTAAAACTGAGTAGATGCCACAGTGTACTGCAGAAGACATTTAGAGACTAATACTTTAAAGAACAGAGGGCTTTTTTAAACTTGGAAGTAGCCTTGCATGCCTTCTGCATGAGCTAGATGGCATCTCAGTTACAAAAAGAAGTGTTTTGCTACTTTGAACTTTCTTTATTTTTTTAATTGTTTACCTTTAGGCTTTGTTTTAGCATTGTCAGGATAGTTGGTTTCCTTCACATTTGGTCAGTTTTGGCATAGAAATAAATAGGTCTGGTTTGTATATATAGGTATGTATATGCATGGATGTGTATCTCGGTAATAAGTATTCCTCTGCCTATCATCAGTCCTTTAACCGCACAAGGCAAACAAGAGTAGACTCCTATTTATCACAGGGGGGGATTCCAGAGACTCCAGTGGGACCTTTTGCAAACCAAAGCCTACTCTTAACACACTTTTTGTATGGACTTGAATCCTACGTATGCTTGTGGTTGCACCACAATTAGGGAAGTTCCTGTGTAACTGCAAATGGTACCTTTCTCAAGATTTGTATGCCAAGTCAGATGACAAATAATTTACATTTTGGAAAAGTTTTTGGAAGTCACTTCTTGGTATCAGATGTGCAAATGGTCTTAGTGTTTTAAGATATACTTACTGATAGTGTGTTAGTGTAGGAACTGCTTTTGGTACTCTCTACAACCTGCTGCCAAAGCAACACATTTCCACAGTGATGTCTTCATACCCTCTCTGTGCATCAACCTCTCCACAGCTTTCTGTTCTCCACTGTACTCTTGCTAGATACAAGGAGTGGTGATTAAGAGAACAGATTTATGGCATCCTGGTCATGTTTAAATATAAAGTGTCAGGGCAGTGTAGCTATCCACAACTGAAATCTGGAATAGAAAAGTTGTTCTGAGGAACCATTTGCAATGTGACAGAGAAGTCGGCACAACAAAAAATCTCCAGGATATGCTTTGAGTTTTTTGCTACAGGAATTTATTGTAAGGCAGAATGTAGTGATTTTTACATTAGCTAAGTCATTCTGCTCTTAGAAACTGAACATAACGTTTAGAGTTGAGGATGTTTTGTGTTACCTGTGATGACTTCATACCTCAGCTATAGGTAAGCAAAATTACATCAGAGAAACCTGACTAGCCTGATGATGCAGTAAGTGGAAAGTTAAATAATTCTCTAAGAAGCATTTAGCATCCCAGAGGGCTCTGCAAAATGGAAACATAACAAGTGGTGATCTAATCTGATTAATGTACTCTGTGGAGTGATTAGTATCTTCTCTCTTTGTGAATGGCAAGAGAAGAATTCTCCAGTAAAAGCTTTGAGGAAGAAATTATTTGAGCTCCAGTTGCTTAATGAACCAGGGACTTCCAACAGTGCTTCAGAAATGCTTAAAACAAGAAAACAGCAAAAATTCATCATCTTCTCTGTGCTTTTGCCAGCAGTGGATCCCACCAGCCAAATACTAGAAGTAAATGAGTACGTTTAAATAACTGCCTTGCAGCTGTTCCAAAGAGAAATCCAGAGCAGTTTCCATTATAGTGGCCTTTCATGGCTGCGTGGTAACTAGAGCCAAAAACCACTTCTCCCACTCTATGCCATTGAATTCTTCTCTAGTTTCCCTTGTTTTTGTTTGAATTAGAGTGGAATAGATTTAAGCTATCCTTGTCACTGAATGGTCACCCTCAGCAGCTTTTTCCTCTTTAGAATGGTGCTTGAGAACAGACTCCTCTGAGGAGGCACACCTGATGTGACCCCTTCCCCCAGGAAAGCCCAACACCATTTGGATTTTGGATTTGGTGCCCAAATTTCTGCAGCCAACAAATGTACTGACTTATAATTCCCCCCCACCGCCACCCCTGCTTCTATGTGAGTAAATAAATTGACCTCGTTACCAAAAATTATCTGGTAATGATAAATAAGGTAAATGACAGAAGAGAAGGAAGTTGGAAGAAGCAATTTCTGATTAGAGGTGTCCACCCAGTTACAGGCATCATCAGGGAAACTTAAATACCAGTACATTGTTGTGGGGTTTTTTCAAATTATTAATCTTTTACTAGGTGAGTTTGCCAGGGGTTCAAAATACATCTCCATTTTGTTCAAAGTAGACCAATACTTCCTTATAGCAGCTATTCAGTTCTGTACGAACAAGTTGCTGATAGAGAACTCACTGTGGCCAGAGCCTTGAGAGATTTTTCTGTAGTCTGTATGTATATTTTATAAAGCAATGTATCAAAGCAAAAGAAAGTGAAACTGTCTGTATATTTCAAGAAAAAAAAATGGATTTGCTGTGGTAAACACAGGACAGTCTTCTTATTTCCATTTGGAAATCTCAATTTCCAGCCCAAAATGGAATTTGCTATGCTCATTAACATAACTTTGAATAAACATTTTGCTTGTAGGCTAACCTCTCACGAGTGCTCAATTTGCTGGTTTGCTTGGCGTGGAGTGATGGAAGGTGTGCCTTGGGGATAGAAGTAGCCCAAATAGCCTACAGCATTTTTTCAGCATAAATGGCCAGTCTTTCAGCTGCTGGAGCCAAGAATTAATTCCCAGCTTGGCTCACTGAGCACCAAACTGGGCCCAAAGAATGCATGTTTCAAGTTATTATGCATGGAAACTTGCTTGGGATGCTAGAGGTGCAGATTGATGTTTTGTTTTGGTTTGGTTTTTTTTAACCACCTTCTGTTTCTTCCATTCTCCTGCCTTCTAAAGTGACATAGGTGGGGGACTGCATGCTGCACCTCTCTCCAGAAAACTCTTCACAGGCCTGAAGTTTTTTGGGGAAGGTCTGTCCTCCACTGCACTCATCCAGCACAGCAGCCTGTAGGAACTCACAGCAGGTCAGATACCTAGCTACAGTGCTCAGGATAAGACAGGTAGCAACCAGAGTGTGAGCTGGGTGAGATGGTGGAGCAGCCTAGTTTGCATCGTGACACAATTTTTTTAAAGGTCTAAGAGGTGACATATTTCAGTCACTAAATTAGCTGATGGAATGTAATTGCCTTCCTGTGTCTCCACAAAGCCAGGAGATGTTGAACCTATACTTGTGTTTGGCTAACATTTATGAAGTTCAGCTTGTCATGAAAGGTCCCTTAGAAGAAAATGAAGCTTGAAAAGCTTTGCAGAAATCCTTTCTGTACTCTGTGTCAGACATTTGGCATCAACTCTCCAGTTTGGACCCATAGAATCACAGAATCCCAGCCTGGTTTGGGTTGGAAGGGACCTCAAAGCCCATCTAGTCCCAACCCCCTGTGGCATGGCCAGGGATAGCCTTCACTAGCCCAGGTTGCCCAAAGCCTCATCCAACCTGGCCTTGAACACTGCCAGGGAGGGGGAAGCCACAGCTTCTTTGGGTAGCCTGTGTCAGGTCCTCTCCACCCTCACAGTAAAGAACTTTTCTCATATTTAATTCAAATCTCCCCTCTTTTAGTTTAGACTCCTTTCCCCTTGTCTTATCACTACATTCCCTGATAAATAGCCCCCCTCTATCTTTCCTGTAGATCCGCTTCAGATACAGGAAGGCTGTTGTTATAAGTTCTCTCCAGAGTCTTCTCTTCTCCAGGCTGAACAACCCCAACTCTCCCAGCCCATCCTCATCGGAGAGGTTCTCCAGCCCTCTGAACAACATTGTGGCCTCCTCTGGACTCTCTTCAACACGTCAATGTCCATCCTGTACTGGAGACCCCAGAAATGGACACAGTACTTACTGTAGCTGGGGTCTCACCAGTGCAGAGTAGAGGGCCAGAAGCAGCTCCCATGTCCTGCTGGTCACGCTGCTTTTGATGCAGCCCAGGATACAGTTGGCTTTCTGGGCTGCAAGTGCACATTGCCTGGTCATACTGAGCTTTTCATCAACACCTCCAAATCCTTCACCTCAGGGCTGCTCTCAAGGCCATTCTCTGCCTGAAGTTGTGCTTGGAAGTATGCCAACCCAGGTGCAGGACGTTATACTAGGGCATGTTGAATTTGAGTTTTGCTCAAGCTCCCTGTCAAGCTTGTCAGGGTCCCTCTGGATGGGAACACTTCACTCCAGTGTGTTGATCGCACCACACCGGTTGGTGTCATCTGCAAATCTGCTGAGTGTGCCCTCGATCCCGCTGTACATTTGGTGACAAAGATGTTAAACAGTGCCAATCCTAATACAAAGCTGTGAGGAATGCCACTTGTCACTGGTCTCCCCTTGGACATTGAGCTATTGACCACAATGACCACATTGGCCATCCAGCCAATTCCTTACACACTGACTGGTCCATCCATCAAATCCATGTCTCTCGAATTTAGAGAGTTGGAAGCCCCCTGAGTTGGAAGGGACCCATAAGGATCATCAAGTCCAACTCCTGGCTCCACACAAGGCCAGCCAAGTCAGAGCATGGGACTGAGTGCATCATTCAGACACTCAAGCTCAGTGCTGTGACCCTTGTTTTGAGGAGCCTGTTCCCTCTTCCATTTAGAGATAGGGATGTTGTGCAGGACAGTGTCAAATGCTTTGTGCAAGTCCTGGTAGATATCTGTCACTTTTTTCCTTTGTCCAGCCATGCTGTAATCCCATCACAGAATGACACCAAATTTTTGAGGCACAATTTGCCTTGTTGCAGCCATGTTGGCTGTCACAAATCACCTCCTCCTTTCCCATGTGCATGAGCATAGTTTCCAGGAGTATCTGTTCTATGATCTTGCCAGGCACAGAGGTGACACTGACAAGTCTTTAGTTCCCCATGTCTTCCTCGTTCCCCTTTTTAAAAATGGGGCTGTTTCCCCTTTTCCAGTCAGTGGGAACTTCACTGAACTGCCATAACTTCTCAAATACGTGGCTTAGTGACTTCATCTGCCAGGACACATGGATCCATCTCGTTATGTCCCATGGACTTGTGCACTCCACATGCCCAATCATGTTTCTCCTAGTGGCAGAGCCAATTAGATTATTCTGTGTTGCAGTGTCAGCCTGGTCTCCCTTTGGGAAGAGCTGGAAGGCAGACATGGGGCAGCAGAAGTTCTGTGCGGTCTGGAAACAGTTCTTTAGCAATCATTGTTTAAGCCATCCTAGCAATGTAAGAATGCATGTGATGATGTAGAATTATGAACTGTTCAGTCTTCATTTCCTCCTCGACTGGGAACATTCATCAGAACACGTAGGTAGTGCTTGCAAGGAATTCAGCGCTTCTGAAAATGTTGTATCTGTGGAAAAGGAGCCAACAGTATAGCAGTGTCTGGATTATTGGGTAGTTTGCTGGAGGAATGAGTTCACAGCATCCCAGAATTGTAGGGGTTGGAAGGGACCTCAAGAGATCAAGTCCAACAGACAGTTCACTCTCTGTCTGTCCTTTGTTTTTTCTTTTTACCAATTCCTCTAGTTTTGAAATTTCCTAAATATCTTTTCTGCTCAAAGAATTCTGCAGTGAAAGAGACTCCGTGTGTGTGTGCAGCAGTTATTTCTGCAGCAGCAAGTGGAAGAAGTTGAAACCGAAGAACTGGTTATCTGGGGGGCTGTTGGGCCAGCTCGTTATGCTGCTGACCTTCACTGCTCTTCACTAATGCACATTTCAATTGTGAATTGCACATCTCCTGCTTTGTCTGTCCTGAAAAGCTGTAGGGCCGAGTCAGTGTATTTCAGACCTGATAGTTAGCAACCCTGGCATCTTCCAGAAGAAAGGCATTTTTAGAGTTATATGGACTTCATGCTCTCACCCATTCCTTCTTTAGCCCACAGAAGATAATTTTGAACTTGCTTTTGCAGTAGTGAAAGGTGAATAAGCACAAAGGGAGGTCAACACCCTCCCTGGTTTTACAGTCAATCTAGGGAGGTCATAATCATGGTTTACAACAGGAAACTTGTGAATTATACCTTCTTCAGTAAAAGTAAAATTGCTTTTTTTCCCCCAGCATTGCTGGTGACTGGGTTTCTTTGGTACATTGAGTGTCCAGATATATTGGGTTACTCTTTTCCAGTATAAACTGTAGGATACAGAGAGCTTCTCAGTTCAGTTTATAACACTTGTTTAGCTCTGAGACTCTGTAGTAATACAGTCCACTACAAAAGCATCATAGAAATTATTGGATATGATAACTATTGCCACATGGTCCCTAAGTAACTTTATGCTTTATCATGTTACGGCAGACCCTTTGCAAAAATATTCCTTTCCTTGCATCTTTTCAATTAGGCAAAGGGGAAACCGAGTCTTAGTCAAATGAAGAAGTGACCTGCTCTGACTGAGCCACCACATCTTAATGTAACAGTTTTTCTTTAAGCCTGTTGGTTACTTTGGCAGATGCAGCTCTGAAAAGGGTATGTGAGGAGCTGTATCTTGGTAGTAGGGTTATATACTGTCATTGTGCACATGAAATTATCTCTCTTATAAAGAATATAGTAGCTATATGACTATAAAGAATCACTGCCCCTGTCTTGAGACTTCTTTTATTTTTTTACATAAGTTTTGTGTAAATTCCACCTCAAGCTCAACTTTGATCTTTAAAAGAAACACCATCTTTTCCCCTTTATTTTTAAACCACTCATTCCTTTTGTGTTCTGCAGTTTGAACAATAGTTTGTGCTTTTCATTAGGTAATGGAAAAAATTTTTCTTGCAAATTGGAATTTATTCTCATCTGTTACAACTTTACTTTCATAAAACCCATGGTTTCGCAGTTGTGGGTTGAGAAAGCATTTACATACTGTTTCAATAATTCCTATACTTGTTTGCTTATGCTTTACTTTAACAATATTCTTAACTGATACTCTTACTTGGGGATTTTGAAGTTGGCAGTTCCCAGAAGTTTTCAGCTCTAGCCTTCCTGGTATGTTGGTAAACTTTGGAGTATTTAGCTAAACTGAAAGAAGTGCTACTGCTTTTACTTTCACTGCTGCACTAAATGTAGATCTTTAAGACATCTATTGCTGATTTGGAGTCCTAGTCTACCATTCCCAATTGTGCATTTACTCTGAAAAATATTCTAGATTTCTGGGCAGCAGTGAGAATGATAAATATGGGGTTTGGGATCCAAGGGTAGGTACCTCAAAATTAAAAGCTCTTCCTGTACAGAATGAGTCTCCTCTGAGTCTCACAGACTTCAAGGAGATTGCATGAAAGTTGAATGACTTCTGAGAAAATGAGGTCTCTGGCTTGTACTTGGCATTTCATTGTACACAGAACTGTCATCTTCCTCAAACTTCCTTGCCAAATAAATGGCTTTTCATCTTTTCTCTGTGTTCTGGGTAAGAAAACAGCAGCATGTTGAGACTAATTCAGTAACTGAGAGAGGGGTGAGGAGCAGATTGTGTTTGAAAACCTAAGGGTTAAAATATTTTTAAGAGTTTTCTTGGATATGGAATCATTTTTGTGGCTTCCAAGTTTTAAAAGCTCTGTAAAAGTCAAACCCTTAGTATTCTAAGAATGTTCAGCTCTGTTTCTCTCTCACTGAGAAATAAATGCACCCATGCCTCCTGGGGGGTGGTCCTTTTTTGTTGTGTTTTTGGGGATTTTCTTAATGTTGACCAAGGAACTCTGCAAACTCTCAGATTGCAGTGGGCTTCGTAAACTGGTCATTTATCCCACAGGCACCTTGTGCTTACTAATGCTTCATTCAGACAGCATCAATCAGCGGTGTTTAAAAACTTGTTGGTGTTTATTTTCCACCCTAAGCATCTCTTCATGCACCGCCCTCACCAGGTGGGCTGTCACTCAACACCAAGCTGGCAGGAGGATCTAAAGCTCCCCTCTAAGCTTCCTGCTCCAGGCAAGCACTGCCTTCTCTACTCCAGTCTCATCCACATGTGGTGAAGGGGGTAAGGGGCTGCTCACCCGGGATCATTCCGTGGGCAAGGTTCTCCATGCCTTGGATCCAAATCACCCCATCACTCCTTAAGCTGCGACAGAGAGGTGAGACAGCAGCAGTATGCATCAAGCATGAAACCCTGGGAAGTTGCTTACACTGGTGGTTCCTCCCGGTCTTCCCACTGCTACCCCGTACCACCAGAGGAGAGGACCCAAGAGGAAAAGTATAGCATATAGGGGCTGGAAAGCCCAGTGCCAAGGTGACAGTGTTGACTGTAGTAGCAGAGTGAGTTTTATTTATTGTGCCCTGGTGCCAAATTTACTGGTCTCAGTGTACTGTGTTGTGATTATAACTATGTCTCATGACTAAGAGTTTTGACTCCATGTAGCCAGGATTTTCTTGTTCTTTGGTTTGGGACAATTGTGTTTCAAATATTAGATCAGCCACACGCAGCTAGAGGTGGCTTTTCTTTTAGCATGCTATTACTTCATTTTGCTTTATCTGTCTTAGTTGTTTACAATACAGCTTTTCTTTTTCTACACAGATGTGTCCTAGAAGTTTAGTTAACATAGGCAATTTGCAGCTGTTTGTTTTACATTTCTGTTGAGGTACGCTGAATGGATGAGGTAAATCTCAGGGCACTGCACATCTGGCTTACCCAGGCAATGAAACACACTAAGTGGAAACTTCAGGAAATTAAAATATAAACTTCCCTGCCCCTTTTCCTGCAGGGGCAGGAGAGGGGATGGGTCTGCCTGCTTGCATATGCCATTACGGTATGTTAACACTTTCAGTACTCAGATATGTTATATTTCCCTCCTGCTTGAGCCTTTCCAGGCAGATAGTGGCATCATGGGTAAACGTGATGCCTTGGGATCTGCATGTTCGTGACCTGGGAGGTCAAAACCTTCCTGTAAGATATACACTGACATCCGAGAAAGCTGATCATCTGAAAGTCCCCTGTTTGAACTTTTGTCAGCAAAGTGTCTCTTGTTTTGCCCTTCATTCCCTTGGGACTGCAAAGACTGCTTTCAAAGGAGATCCCAGGTTTTAGATTAGTATGCCTTAAAAGCACAACTTCTCCAAAATCCCTTATGTGTGCAGAGCATTTTGTGCCCATCTGTTCAAAACCAGAGAAGCCAATGAACCTCATACTGTTCCTCCAGGATTACTCAAGTGCTGTCATGCTTTAAATTCAAGAAGTCCAGCTATGTAGCTTTTTGCGTAGTCATGTGCATTGCATACATTAAGCCCTGGTTTGTCATGTCGTGAGTGAGACAAATGCACTTATGTAAGTGCATGTTAGTAAGGTTTTTGGTTTTTTTTTATTTAATCATCTCTTGTTTCAGATTCCATATGAAAAGTTTGGGGAGGATATTACAAAATCAGGAGGAAGCTCACACTCTAAGCCCATGTGAAAACAAAACCACCAAAAAGAAAAGTTATATCCACCACATTTTAAATTTCTGAATTAAAAAAAAAAATACATGTTGTGCCAGGCATAGCTGGCCTTTCTCCCTGGGACCAATAGTAGAGCAAGGAACATTACATATGGGCAGCAGCCATCTGAAAGAAAATAATTTAGATTGACAAGTACATAAAGAGAAAATCTATTCCGAAAACTCTGCTCTATCCTGGAATCCCAACTTCCTCTGTAATTCAGACTGTAAGACTGCACCAAGATATGCCTGCAGAGAGAAAAAAAAAAACCCTGTGCATTCACATAATTAATGCAGATTTTGGCAACCTTTTTTAAGGGGCACTAATTCATCTGTATGACTTCCTCTCTCCCTCAAGGTTCTTATACTTGACCTGTGTTATTACCACACAGTCTTTAACCAGAGAATTAAATCCAGATGTCTTGTAGCTAGGTCTCCCTTCGTTAAGTATCCCTTATAAATTGTTTTTCCTATGCAACAGAGAGATCCTACATGAGAATTTTGTAAAATTCCTGAATAATTAAGGTTGAAATGTTTCTAACGTAAGAGTTGATGTATCCTAGAGGAACAATAAAAGTTTTATAGGCATTGTGCTGAGAAATACTGTTTACTCTAACTTTTTATTATCCTGGGTCTGCAAATGTTTCTTGTCAATGTTTAGGTTGGAGGTAAAATAATTCTAAAAAGACCTTTTTTCTCTAATATAAATCTAAATGTCATGTGGTGTATTTGGCATATAGGTGGAAAGTTTTGTGTATTGTTTTATTGAAAATAGTTTAATTGTGTTGACAAATGAAGGAAAACAAAAGGAAACAGAAATACCTTTCCTTAAGTCTAAGGAAATCTTTATCCAATACTATTTTAACTGAAGTCCAATTACTAATTCTGTTTCCCAATTCTGTACAGTTTTGTCTTCAACATGAAGGTTAGGTAAGCTGTAGCATTTCCTGCAGAATGGCTGGAACTGTCCAAAACATGGGGTTTTGTTTGCATGTTTTAATGGGAAGAAATTCTCATCTCTTTAGTGTTGTTGATCTGTTCTTTGGTTAGGCTTATTACCCAGTTTCTCCTTTTGTAAAAATTCAAGTTCATTCAGTAGAGTTTCACAGTGATAAAAGCAGGGTGCCAGAGCCAGAAAGAGATTTACTATTATTTTTTACCTGAGTTTATTTGTTTGGTTTTTAATATTATTACTCTTTTTATATCCTTATGGTCAAGGCATGCTAAGCAAGGAACCAGCATGTTATTCAGAGGGGTTTCTTTTTCAGAGACTTGCCGCTTGGGAATTGCGCCTTGAGGAATTGATTATTGTGGTGGTTTGACCCTGGCTGGAGGCCAGACAGACATAGCTCCTCACCCTGGCAGTTCACACTGCTAGAACATATTGATGATCTTAATTTAGGGTGTTCTTCGCAGGTTATAAGGCAGGACAACAATGAATGCCCCTGATGGAGACATAAATTAGTCAAAACCTGCTGGGTAATGTAATCCACTTTTCCTCCTCTTTGAGGACTTCTTTTAACACCACTAGAGCCAAACAGAAGTTTTATGCACTGATAACATAAATGAAGTGTCCTGTAACAGACTTAATGTTTCTTAATTATGAATTGCATACCCTTCTCTCTAAGTGAGTTTTTCAGCAGGTCTGCTTGTCCAGAAGCTTGTTTGCTATGCAGTTTACAGCTACGTCAGAAACCATGCTAGCTTGCAGAGCAGATGGAAACATTTCTGGTTGCTTCTAATCTGGTTACTGTTACTAGACTCCTTGCGAGTTGTGGAATGTCTGAATGGTCTGAAAAAATAAATTTGTTCTGAAGCGTGTGCCCTTCCTGTCTCCCTCCCTGCTCTCTGTGAATGTCATGTCCGCGGAAGCAATCATATGTTTTCAGTTCTGATGTAATTTTTTTTCCCCTTCTCTCTTTTTTTTTTTTTTCCCCTCTCCTTTCAGTCCACAGCCATGAGTGAACCACAGTGCTACTACAATGAAACCATTGCCTTCTTTTATAACCGAAGTGGAAAATATCTAGCCACTGAATGGAACACTGTCAGCAAACTTGTAATGGGACTGGGGATTACCGTCTGCATCTTCATAATGCTGGCTAACCTCTTGGTTATGGTGGCTATTTACGTCAACCGCCGATTCCACTTTCCTATTTATTACCTAATGGCCAACTTAGCCGCTGCGGACTTTTTTGCAGGGCTGGCCTACTTTTACTTAATGTTCAACACAGGACCCAACACTAGAAGATTGACTGTAAGCACCTGGCTTCTCCGTCAGGGTCTCATTGACACTAGCCTGACAGCCTCTGTAGCCAATCTGTTGGCCATCGCTATTGAGCGGCACATTACAGTTTTCCGAATGCAGCTACATACTCGGATGAGCAACCGGCGAGTGGTGGTCGTAATCGTTGTTATCTGGACTATGGCCATTGTCATGGGTGCCATACCAAGTGTTGGATGGAACTGTATTTGTGATATCACTCACTGCTCCAATATGGCACCGCTCTATAGTGACTCCTACCTGGTCTTCTGGGCTATTTTCAACCTGGTCACTTTTGTGGTCATGGTGGTCCTATACGCTCATATCTTTGGGTATGTCCGCCAAAGGACTATGAGAATGTCCAGACACAGTTCTGGACCCCGCAGAAATCGGGACACCATGATGAGCCTCCTTAAGACTGTGGTCATTGTGCTTGGTAAGTGCTTAATTTGCTGCCCCTGTTCTCCCCTCTCTGTTTCTTATCAGGCCATCTCAGTAATGCATAACCAGCTTCTGCGAGGTCAGCAGCATTTGGAAGACACTAGAAGAGGCAGGGGAAATAAGAACCCCCAACATTCATTACTGTGCTGGTACTATCAAGCTTATTTATGGAAGTGGGTATCTGAGACTTGTTCACCCAGCTGTGTAACAAGAAAATTATGAAAATCTAGGACCTCAAGATGCAAGCTGGTGGTTTTTTGCAGCAATGAACATTAAAGCCTGTTGTAACAGCCCATGCTGTGTATTATTTGCCCTTGCCAAATGGCTGCAACCTTAATTTACTACAGGGAAGGTTCAGTCTTCCCTTGAAGTACCTTTTGTCTCTGTTTTTGCAACTGAAAAGCTGTTATGTGTATTCAGGCAATACTCTTTGTGTCTGGAGAACAATGAGGGACTATAGGGTTCTTGATGAAAAGATTTTACATATTAAGCAGAACTGCCGTGCCATTTGCTCATGTCCATAATGTTTGGCATATCTGACTATCTACCAATTTTAGGAGGTACCTGTGCTTCAGAGCTTGGAAAATGGAAACATGACACAAATATCATGACAGATAGGTTCCTGTCTTTTTGTGAATGGTTCTACTAGGGTTTTGTCTAGGGCTCTTAGTTTCCTTATGCAGAAGCACAACCCAAATACTGGTTACCTTTCCCTGGTGATGTTCTTTGCAGTTCAGCTCTTTTTTGCAGCAGATGCAAGTGAGCTGCAGGCAGGTAATGTGGCACTTGTTTCTTTGCCCCAAATTGTGTTCTCAGCCATGAGGTATTCCAGTGTGGTACACAGGTATCTTGGGATCCTAGTACCATGTTGCATCATGAAGTTGCCCTAGTAGTCCATAAATGCAACTATAGATAGTCTGCAAAGCCAAAAACTAGCCTCAGTTCCTGTTTTGACATCCTAATTTCTTTGGCTTTTCACTGCAACTTGTTCTTCTAGCAGTCACTATCACAAACATGGCAGAATAGTTGCAAAGATTTGATTCACAGAATCAGAGAAGGTTAGGTGTTGGAAGGGACCTCTCAAGATCATTTAGGCCACTTCCCTGCTAAAGCAGGAACACTTACAGCAGATTACACAGAATCATGTCCAGGCAGGTTTTGACTGTCTCCAGTCAAAGAAGGAGGAGACTCCACAGCCTCTCTGGGCAGCCTGCCCCAATGCTCTGTCACCCTCACAATGAGAAGCTCTTCCTCATGTTGAGGTGGAACTTCCCATTTTCTGATTTGTGCCCGTTGCCCCTTGTCATGTCACTGAGCACCACTGAAAAGCGTCTGATCCCATCCTCTTGATACCCACCCTTTAGGTATTTATAAACGTTGATGAGATCCCCTCTCAGTCTTCTCCAGGCTGAACAGCCCCAGTTCTATCAGCCTTTCCTCATATGAGAGATGCTCCAATCCCCCCATCCTCATAGCCCTCCACTGGACTCTCTCCAATAGTTCCCTGTCTTTCTTGAACTGGGTAGCCTGGAAGTGGACACACTGCTCCAGATGTGGTCTCACCAAGACAGACTAGAAGGGGAGGAGAACCTCCCTCGACCATCTGGTCACACTCTTCTGAATGCCTCCCAGGTACCATTGGCTTTCTTGGCTGTGAGGGCACATTGCTGGCTCATGGATAACTTCTTGTCCACGAGGTCTCCTGAGTCCTCCTCTGCAGAGCTGCTTCCCAGCAGGTCAGCCCCTAACTTGGACTGGTGCCTGGCGTTATTCCTCTATAGGGGCACGACCATATTCTTGCCCATGGTTGAATTTCATTTGTTCCTTCTGTTTCACCCAATTCTCTAGTGTGTCCAGATCTTTCTGATTGTTAATCACTGTGTCAGCTTATGTGTTAGTTTAAGAATATATGTGTTCCTCTCTGACCTAGTGATCAGCTTTGTAAACAGAATATGAATTGTGGAGTTGACTAACCTGTTCACCCATTTCCCTCTTCAGGGAGAAAATCTGAGACTTTAGAGGGAGGCTGTGGTGATGGGTAAAACCTTTCCTGACTGCATGGTGGTTTGGAAATCTGATTCCCCTTAGCTCCGTGATCCTCTTAGCAGAAGGCAAGATGAGGTTAAGAACACATAGAAAATTCAGGTTTTGCAATCTGCTTTTAAGGAAACAGGTCCTTGTCTCACCTCCTGAAGGATTGCTGTTCATACAGCAGTGGAGTATTTCTTCTGAGGGGAAGGACTGGCTCAAACTTTTAAAAAAATTTTAAAAAAAAAAAGAATGTGGGAAATAAGTGCCTATACCAGTGCAATGCAGAGTTGTAGGAAAAAATAAATACTTACTGAATGTATAGCATATGGCAGTTAATCCCAAACATTTATGGGACTAGATATCCCATGTAGCCCAGCATGTAGCTGGAAGGGTAGGTAGTGACTGCACCCTCCTCTGCCTACGAGTGAAGGTCACAGGAGAGATGTACAGGCCACCTAGTGTGACCTTAACAGTAGATGTCCACAAAGAACATAAAGTAGCTTCCCCACCACCACCCCTCACCCCAATAAGTACCTTATTTTTTCCAGGTATTGTTCTGGAAACAGTGGAACAACTCCAGAGGTTAAGTAGCATCAGCATTTAGCTGCTGGTGCTGTTCAGTAATATTTCTTCAACATGTGGAGTAAGATTTTTCAGGACTGGAGGTAGCACATGTTGAAGTTTTCTTCAAAATTCAAGCAGAAGCTTATTTCTCATTACTGGTGGAGTTAAATTCATTCAGTGTTACGTGCACACTCTGCTTTAATACCCCTTCTAATCTGCATAAAATGCCATTTACAGAGAAAGGTAATGTACTGGTTTTTTAAATCTGAAGAAAACACAGGCAATCCCAGACTGTGACAGTCTTCATCCTGTATTTGGATCTCCCGCTTCTCTACTATTTTGAAAAGGGTTTGTTGTTGTTTTGGCTTCTTCAAAGCAGTGTGGTTTCTTGGGTTGGAGGAGGTCAGTCACAGGGCTACAGTGTAAAGAAGCAGCAATGCTTTCACCTCCTTAACGCCTGTGAGACGCAGTTACAAGATAGAGATGGCTGGGAAACAGCTGTGGGTTTGTTGTTTTGGTGGTGGGATGTTTTTTAATAAATTAAAATAGCCTGAAGCCAAGAGTCAGGCCTGGGGACAACTGCAGAGACTCGTGGGACATTAAATGTTTGTCCATCAGAGTGTTAAACAGACTTGCTAGATGAAACATGAGAAGGTTCTTTGGCTGTTATCAGCTGGTGAGTGCTGGCCTGTATTACTGCGCCTGCACTTCCAATGGAGGATTGATTTCTGGTTCTAAATGGAAAGAAAAGGTAAAAAAAAAAAAGCTAAGTATCACTTCGAAGTGCTAGTTAGGTGATGTCTTGGTTTGGAGTAGGTGATGCCATCAACCTGTTGATCAGGCAGGTGTCCTGTTGCACTGGCACTGCTTGCAGTCTGCTTGCAAGTGTAAAATTTTCACAAGGAAAAGATTTAAGTGTCATAGTTCCCAAGTGTCTTCTTGCACAGGTAGTCAGTGCACAGTGCCATGAGTTTCTCTGCTCCTGTTTTGGGAAAAGCAGAAAAGGTAGGTGTTGTAGAGTGTCAGGAACAACTTGCTGAACATTTATCTCATGCTGTCGGGCGTCTTCTACATCAGTGAACCTCAATAACACAGACCCTTTGCCTTTCATAACTGTGCAGGTCAGGGTAATGTATTGCCATTTGAGGCAATACACCAACTTTTTGGAGGTGGAGAGAGGAAAGGAAGAGCCTCAGTTTATTCTTAAGATCCCTCTCCCTCCTTTCTTGCCCCACAGCTGAGTGGGGAAGGGAGCTGGTGTGCGTCAGCCCACTTACCCAGCAGGAGGCAATTCATTTTGGAGGAGGAGGAGGGAAGGTGCCTTGGGAACCAAGGGAAAACGGAGCTAGGAGTCTGAGTAAACCTGTGAGAGTTGGCAGAAGGAGGCAAACCAGTCCTCATCTTAGTATCTTTGTTAAAGTGCTGCTCAGCTGTGAGTAAACCCCCTGTGATTTGGGCAGCAATGAGCTGTTCATTTGACTTTTAAACTTCCATAAACGGGTCTTCCTGAAGTCATCCTGCTGGCTATACTCCCAGGCATAACCTCGCCACTGCGAGCAGATCGTATTTTCCCCTGTCCCCATCCACGCTACCTTTCAGGGGCAGGAGGGGGAGGGAGCTGACACAAGAGCTTCTTGTTTGTTAGCTGCCTAACACCGCCTGCCCTCCTCGCGCCTTGCTGCCTTGCTCCAGGAGGAGAAGAGCCACCCCGAAGGGAGTGCAGTCCTCCCGGCGTCGATGCTGTCAGCATGTGCGGGGTGGACGCCAGCCGCCCCTGACAAGAGGGTGATTGTGTGGGGAGGGCTACGGCCGCTTGACGCGATGGCTGGAGCGGTCGGGATCTGGCACACTGCGTCATCCCACAGAGCGGGTGGGATGCTGGATCCTAGGAACAAGTCAAAATCAGAGAACAGATTTTTTTTCTTTCTTCTTTTCATCCCCTTTTGTTTGGTTTTTTTCCTTGAGTAAAATATTTTAAACAGAAGGAAGTGATTTCATAGTTGAACCCTTTTTTTTTCTTTTTTTTTCCCTTCTTCTAACAAGGCTGCTTTTGAAATCTTTCGAAAGTAACAAGGAACATAAAGCTCTTTCTCTAGAGCATGCCTCTCCTTTGTGCCGGGGCTACTATCTGAGTACTTCACACAGCTATAAAATAGGGTCTGGTTTGGCCTGCAGCTGAATGACATTTTGCCTTTCACCATCACCATGCACTGTTTTGATGAGCGATCAAGGGAACAGGCAGAAACCTGGTGCATACAAGGGCTGGAAGCTGGCATCCTCTCTTCCAGCCTCTGTTTCCTTCCTTTTTTTTTTTTTTAATCTTCCATTTGAGGGCAAAACTAAACTGTTTTTGTGGTGGAGGCCATAGTTAGACTCTGAATGCATTTGGCTGGGCTAAATGAAGGTTTGGCCCCTGAATGGATGACAATATCTAACTACTGTTTTAAGAAACAGTAAAAGTACCAAAAAAGGATTTTGGAGATCAGGGCTCAAAAAACTAGCTTGGCTCTGCGTTTCCGTGGCCTGGAATAAGTTGTGAAAGGCTAGGGTCTTTTAGAGTTTCTTACATTCATTTGCAGATAACTAGCAGCTTAGATCATTACTGATGGAAAATTAGCCAGTGTATTCCTCCCCTAAATGCTGGTTAAACACCCATCTTTACTTTGTCAGCTGTCTAGATAACTGTCCTCTGTACCTCCATGCATGTCTTTAGTCATTGTTGTCTCAACGGACTGAGATTATGATACTGACATTTCATAACTTAATTTTAAATAACAGTAATAGCAACAGCCCTTCTTCTGTGTATTTTATAAATCCTGACAATTAACCTTCTGCGCTACGTGAGTTTTCAATGGTGTTTGGCTAAAATGTGGCTAATAGGCCTGTTGAGCCAAGCATCACAGCTAGCCCTCGGGAGGTAGGGAGAGCAAGCAATAAATTCATGATTGCTTACCCTTTGTGTTCCTGGGAACTAAACAGGCACTTTCCTGCCTGTAAGTCCATCCACTTTGGAGGAATGTGGTTTATTCTGCAAGTTTTGGAAACCAATGTGGACACAGACAAAAAAGCAAAGGTTCTTTTTGTGGAAAAGGTTTTGATTGGAAGGTGTCTCACTGACTTTGAAGATAGTCTCTTACTTATTATAATGAAGTAATAAATGCAAGGAAAGCATCTGGAAGCTCAGTATAAACATCTGGAAGGGTGGACATGCTCAGCAACAGCTTTTTTTTCCTGCCATCTCTGCCATGGTTATGAATTGCATGAAAGACTTATTTTTGTAATTTTGTAGCTTTTCTGTCACAGCTAGGTACCAAATGGGGACGAAAAGCAGTAAATAGCTACAGTAATGCACATGAGCGTCAGCATATTCTGTAACCACACAGTTAAAATGAAATGCATTATTGATAACTTTAACCTTTAAGGGTGATTGATCGATGTGCAGCATTTCATTCCAAGATCAAAACCATGAAGTCCTGTGGAGGCAAATTTTTAAGAAGATATTTTTAATATCTATGCTTGTCTCTTCTGACATGCAGCCTGCATCTTTTCCCACTTCCTCCTTTCATGGAGTAAGAGCACTTAATTTTCAGTAGAAAGTAAAAAGATTGTGAAATAGTGTTACAAACTGAGTGACAGCACCCTGTGTTTTACCAGAGGCATGTCTTTGTTTCCAAACCCCTCATGCAGTGTCAGGTGGTTAAGTGGAATAGCCTGTCTTCGTCAGCCCCCAAATCTAAGGGCTTAGGCTTTATTAACTATATTTCACCAGTTATCAAGTAAGTGATTCTCGGCCAAGATGCTCTTGTCTAGACAGAGCTTGGTTATGGCATCACTTGAACTTCAGCAGACCTTCCCTGCCCATGGAAAGTTATTACAGTGGGCCAAAGCAAATATCACCCCTGGTCACACAGTGCAAATGGTAAGAGGATCTTCGGGAGAGGCCAGGATTTCTACTAGCTCTGTGACTGGAAGCTGGCAGCTTCATCTATTCACCTCATCCCTGAGGAGTCCCGCTGGCATGGAGAGATGAGCCCTCCAGAGGCATTTTCCCTGAGATGACTGAAAATGAGGATGTCATTTTAATTTGGAGGTGTCCTTCCACCCAGTAGTGGTGGCCCCATTTGGAGATGAGCAGCATCCAGTTGTGTTTTTTTTTCCTTAACATTATAACATTTTCCTTGGAGGGTTGGGCTGGGCAGTGAGATCACAGTGGCATTCAGGTGAAGGCAGCACATTTCAGAGCCTCTTCTCTGGAAGTTGGGGCGTGTGAAGCCATAAAATACCAGGTTACCCTGTGACAAGCAAGGAGGGCTCACCAACTCAGCCTGACCTCTGCGTCATAGTAATGTCACTTGTTTATTGATGTAGTCCTGAACGGAAAAACAGGGCAATAAACTCTGGAACTGGCACTGGCAATACAAGTCTGAGCATCAATGACTTTCTGTTCTAGCACACAGGGTGCAGTTATGTGCAGTCCCAGCGTTTTTAGATAAGTATGTTCTCGAAGTGCACAGATGGTAAATTTAACCCACAGTTGAGTAAACTGGGAAATTGTGGCTGATGACCATGGTCAAAATTCAGCACTTCTCATAGAGTTTATGGTATTAATTTTTATTAGCATTGTGTGGAGAGGGAAGGTTATCATAAGTGCTTTAAGAGCTTCAGTATGATGGCAATACTTTTAAGCTGTATCATGAGATGTTTCTGTCAAGTAGTGAAATCTTTGTTAAAATTGTTCTGTAAGATTTTTTTAATGCACATATATCACATCTTCCTCCAGTCAGTTTTGGATCGATTGAATTTCTGTTTTCTTAGTGGAACACCCTAAAAGTAGTTGTGTTATTTTCCTCCAAAGACACTTCCCAGGACCAAACACATATGCTTTGGGGTGGGTGTGGCTTCCAGGGCTTGCTCTTACTACTGTCACTAATAATTATGTATTACCTTCTTTTTTTCCCCTTATGCATCTTAATGGAATTTTGGTATTAACTTAAAACCTGTACTTTAAGCTTAGAAGTAGGTGAAGTGGAATGGAAACCTTCATGTTATTGCTCATATCTGTTAGAAGATTTCTTTATGAAATCATTCAGTATCAGTGACAAAGAACAGAATTTTTGTTATGCCTGTTATCCATAACAAATGGCCTAGTATTTTTACATTCGTCCATGTAAATGTCTGTATTCTTATTTTCTTGATAAATACAGGTTGATTACTGTATTAGACAGATCTTGCTCTGTTTTATAAAAGGAAGACACATTTTCACAAAGAACTATTAAAATCAGTTACATTTCATCAGCAAAATGGGTTTCTGCTTTCAGTTAAAATAATAAAGGCAGGAAAACTTGCTAAGGATCTAAGCTGTAATCTGTGTGCAATTATGCAGTGATTGGAGTGTGTCTTAAATTTAAGACCCTTTGGGCTTGCACAGAATTTTTTTTTTCCTGCTGCTAATAAAAGCAATACTATGTGTGCTCTCTGACACTTAATCTGTCTCTCTAAATCTCACTCACTCATCATTTTAATTGTCATTTATAGTCCTGCAAATGGATTCCAGTTGATATTTTTGAGTTTTGCCTAGTAGCCCCAAACCAAATCTCTTGACAGTACTGGTTGGCTGGTGAGCATAGAGAAAGGAAAAAGACTAAGGAAGCACAGCATCTGGAAATTACACTGGTCAGTTTGTGTGATAAAGCTAATTCTTTTTTTTCAAAACAAGCCTGTGTAAGCTTTCCTTGCTGACGCAGAATTATTGGTGTCTTGGATCCAGGTGCCTCTTTTTCTGAACCCAGAGCCTGGTCAGGTGTGTTGGGAGTCTCATCCTAAATGTTTCGCTTATTCCTTCACTAACTCTCTTGATTTAATTTATTGCACCCCCAGCTAAAACTGAGATACATCCTTGGTAACTGCCTTTTCTCGGAAGTATTACAGGTATCCCTGTGTAATTCATTGCTTCACCCTCAGGAAACCATTTTGAAATTTCCCCCTTCTTTCCACCTTCATTTAAGAATAAGTATTATTTATTTTCATTTGGGATCTTTTGAAACTGTGCTTTAACGAACTTCCATCATTTCCCAAGGCAGGAATGTAGTTTTATCTTGCTTTATTTTTGAAGGGGGAAAATCTCTCTGGTAAATACATTCCTTTATATACAATGCAAATGAGGCCTTGTTTAATAAAAATCTTTCCCCTGACTTCAGTATAATTTATAACCTTTTCAGGGAAGAAATAAATTTAAAAGGGCAAAGGAAAGCTCTCTGTGTTCTTACAAGAATGGCCAGAGAGGGATTAACTTTGAGTAGTTCTTTGTTTGTATTTGCATTCGGGTTTTGATTTTAAAAAAATATTTTTAAAATATTACAATCCCTTGCAAAGGTTCTCTTTTGTTTACAAAAGGCTTCTAAAAATTAATTGCAATGGCAAAAGTAGGTATTTTCTCACAAGGCCTAGGTAATTTGTTTTTACTTTTCTTTACGAATAATAGGATTTGGAAATCATATGCTTACTCCCAAGCAATAGGTTCCATCCTTTTTTGTTGGATTCAGGTAAAATAACAAACTGCTGGCAAAGAAGTTTTAAATTCATGTAGTAAAAAAACTGTACTAAACAAAAGAAACTTAGTGCCATATCTTACTCTGCTGTCAGACTCCACTTAGCAGTGCTGCATCCACGAGTATGCAGCAACCTGGTTTGCTCTGTGATGGTGGAGATGGGGATGTGTCGTGGGACACTTGCTCTTTTCCAGAGGTCTTGCTAAACTTTGAGAAAAGCTGAAAGCCCAGGATAGGAATTGTTACCAACAAAAAAATCTGAAAAACTGTGTGTGCAGGAAGAATTAAATCAATTATCAGGCCAGGACTTACTGATCTCACACTTTCTGAGCTGAAATTTTTGGAACAGAAGGTGGGAATCCACCCTTTAGAAGAGGTAGTAATAGTGCTTTTACAAGATGGATGCTTGCAAGAAAACATTTTTGTGCTCCAGAAAGCACACAGTTGTGTCAGGATTTTGGTTCTAAATGTTTTGCTTAATTACTTCACTGATTCTCTGGGTTAAATTTCTTGCATCCTCAGCTAAAACTGGTAAATCCTCAGTAACTGTTAAAGCAAAGTGTTTGCAGTCTAGAAAATCTGTGATAATACCAATCTCCATCTCTGCTGGTTTGTGTTTTCATCTTTGGCTTAACATTTGAGCTTTTATTTCAAACTTACAGCTAGACCTCAGCTTGGGAAACTATGTGAATAAAAATGCCAGCTGTTAACTTGTCGCATTGCAAAACTGCATTCAATGAGGCTCTGAACAATCATTTGTTTCCACCAGTGGAAAACACTGAGAACAAGAGGCTGTTTTGTGGGAGAGAAGTGATGCTCCTTCTTGTGCATTGCTTCATTGCACACAAGCAGCGTGAGTATTCCAGGTTGTCTGTTTTTCTAGGGTAATCAGTAAAAACAGAAGTTCTAAACCCCTATTTTATTTTTGCCTTTACAGATTCAGTGAAACTATGGCTCTTAACATCAAAACACAAAGTTACTGCTGGTGGGAAAGTTTACTGAGATATCTGAGGTACAGCAGCTGATCCGTGGGGTGGGAAATGGTTGGCGATGAGTGACAGCCTTCAAACAACAGCCTTTGTGCTTCCCTCTTAGTCTCAGCATGAAAAGCATGTTCAAGGAAAAGCCTTATTTTGTGCTTTTTTTTTTTTTTTACACAATTGTATTTTGAATCTGAATGTGAAAGAAAAGTGTTATTCTGAACTCTTCTGGTTCTGGCTTTATTAGCAGAACAGCTTCCTGTTTTCCTGTTTCGTACAGCTGGGGATGCTGTTGCTGAGCTCACATGTGGACTGCACTTTTTTCTTTCTCCTTTCAAAGGTTTTTTCCTTTTTTCCCCTTCCCTTTTCCCTCTGCCCTTTTCCCTTTTTCCCTCTGCCCTTTTCCCTTTTTCCCTCTGCCCTTTTCCCTTTTTCCCTCTGCCCTTTTCCCTTTTTCCCTCCTGCCCTTTTCCCTTTTCCCTCCTTCCTTTTTCCATTTTCCCCTTCCCTTTTGCCTTCCACTTTTCCTTTTGCCTTCCACTTTTCCTTTTGCCTTGCCTTCCCATTTTAATTTTTTTCTTTTTCATTTTTTCAAGTCCTTCCATAAGTAAATTTCTGTTACACACATTCACATTTGATGCCCTTTAAATCTGACATGAACAACGGCAACAGAAAATCCTCATGCTTTCTGCAACTCTCCTTCAGGAATCCTTCATGCCACCCTTCCACTTTTTGCTCAGCCTAAAAAAGTCTCTGAAGTTCATTTTCCTTGTATCCCGGTAGAAAAATGCCATTATTACATTCAAGTGTGATTCTTGAGTAGGTGGCAGTGGGTCCACTGTCAGACACACCCCTTCCCATCAGTGCCTGGACAGCCCATAGAAAGACTCTGAAGTTTTATGGAAGGTCATGAGACTTTGGAAGCTATGACATCATTTGTTAAGTCTGAATGGTTTTTGGGGTTTTTTTCCCTGAGTTTGTGTTGTCTAATCTGTCTCTGCTGCTTAATAAAGTACTGGAGCAAGGAGGTCTACTATAAGTGAAAATACTTGTTTTTCAGGCACACCAGCAAACAGGAGGTCTTCGAAGGGCAAGGGATGAGCACTTTGAAGTTTATGGTCAGGATGACCTTAGGTTCTGCAACTGGGGAAGTGAGAATTTAGGAGTCTGTAAAACTGTCACAGACATACCTGCTGCAGGGCTGGCCATCTGCTGCCATGGGCTGACATTAGGAGAGCAGCCTGTGTGTGTGGCACTAAGCTGAAGTGGTAATTGATGTTAGTGCTAAAAGCCTATGAGGTTGTAATTTTTAAAAAAATTAAATTAAAGTTCAGATACGTTTCAGAGGAGTAAGAGAAAACATTTCCGTTGCATTTCTCGGTGTTGGAGCTGTCTGCCTTGGTCTTACTTCATTAAAGCAGAACTTGGTATCTGAGTTCAAATTTGCTAATATAATCATAGATATGCAAGGACAGTTAAAGTTTTTGAAGTATCTTCTTCGATGAAGGAAGTCAATATCTCCTGAAGGTGAAGGAGGGAATTAGGCTGTTGTGAGCAGGAAAAGCTGCCAAGCTGCTGCACTTATCTTCTTTTCATGGAACTCACTTCCTCTGACACTGGACTCAGTACCTTCCTTGTTTTTCTACAAGCAATTTTGGGAGCTGTTTCCCATCTTACAATATTGATGTAACCTCAGAAAGAACTTCTTCTGACATATGGGACTGATAAGTCTCATCTCTCTGTGTTTGAAGTTGTTTTTAAGTGCCCACTTTTTACATAGCAAGTACAAGGAGTAATGAAAAGATGAATTTTCCAAGCAGAAGTATACAAAGTGAAAGAAAAAAAGCTGTGTAAATCTATTGTATATTTGTAGAATGGTTTCCACTTTCTTCCCTTCAACAAATTAAAATGGACAACTGTAGTTCATAAAAGGGAAACTGAAGGAAATTTTTAAAAATACATTGAATGGTTTTAGATATGTAACTGGATTTCCTTGATGATGTGTGTTATTGTCAAGTTGGTTACAGATCACAGAATCACAAGGTTGGAAAAGGCCTTTGAGATCATCAAGTCCAACCATTCCTGTCCTATGCTAAACCGTGTCCCTAAGTGCCTGCTCTACCTGTCTTGTAAACACATCTAGGGAAGGTGACTCAACCCCCTCCATGGGCAGTCTGTTTCAGGCCCTGACAACTCTTCTGGTGAAAATTTTTTTCTAACATCTAACCTGACCCTGCCCTGGCACAGCTTTGTGCCATTTCCCCTTGTCCTGTCTCCTGTCACCTGGCTGAAGAGACCATCGCCCACCTCTCTACAACCTCCCTTCAGGTGGTTGTAAGTGGTGACAAGGTCTCCCCTCAGCCTCCTCTTCTCCAGGCTAAACATCCCCAGCTCCCTCAGCCACTCCTCATACGATTTGATATGTTACCTTCATTCGTTTTCAAAAGTATCTTATATAATGACATATTTTCTATTATAACTGTGTAAGAGAAAAAAGGTGCAGTGGAAACTTTGCTTACTCTTCCCAACTTGGAGTGTTTATATTAACAGGCAGGGACACCATGTTCAGGCACTTCAAAACTTGAACATACCAGGAATACACTGGGTTTTTATTTATCTCTTCTACTTCAGGGGAGTGATGAGTAAAGAGTGAATAATAATATTAAAATTTCAATCATGTTGTGGCTATCAATCAGCAACCAGTGCTGTAAGGTCTACTTTTGAATTAAGCAGGTTAAAATTATTAGCGTGGTGTCCTGGTTTTCAGCTGAAATAATTTCTACTGGAAGCTGGGAGAGGACACAACCAAGGACAGGTGGCCCAAACTAGCCAAAGTGGTTCCATATGATGTGACATCATGCTCAGTATATAAAGGGGGCTGGCTGGGAAGGAGGTGTCACTGTTCCAGGATGGTCTCATGGAGGATTGTGTATCACACACTTTATATATTCTGTTCTAAGTCCTGCTGCTGCTCTTTCCCTCTCCCTGTGCTCTCCCAGGAAGCTGTCCTTATCCCAACACATGAGTTTTACCTTTTTCTTCCCTTTCTCCTCCCCATCCCATTGCAGAGGAAAGGAGGCATCATGCTGAGCCGGCTGGGGCTGAACCAAAACACATAGCCATGAGTTCAGGTGTATACTTTCAACAATGACATGTCTACCTTCAGCTTACGACCATTTAACGGGGAAATATATTTTAGTACATAGCAAGAAACTGTCAACTTTAAGTGATGTATAAACTAGCCCTTTCCTCTCAGCTCGCAAAGGGGCAACAAGGAGTCACTCAACTCCTGGCTGTGAAGAGCATCGTGGATATGGAAAGGCACTGGCTGAAGGAGAAAAGTTATGTCTTCTCTTAAAATAGAAATGCGTAACAGAATCACAGAATCACAGAATCACAAGGTTGGAAAAGACCTTTAAGATCATCAAGTCCAACCATTCGCATCCTAAACTAAACCATATCCATAAGTACTTCATCTACCCTTTTTTTGAACACATCCAGGGAAGGTGACTCGACCACCTCCCTGGCAGCCTGTTCCAGGCCCTGACAACTCTTGCAGTAAAAAATTTTTTCCTAACATCCAGTCTAAACCTGCCCTGGCACAGCTTCATGCCATTCCCCCTTGTCCTATCACCTGTCACCTGGCTGAAGACACCATCACCTAGGAAGGGGGGAGGGGATATTATGATGGCTCTTGGGGTTAGGCATGGGCTTTGGGAGACACAAAGTGAGTTGGTGGTGGAAGAGGGTAAATGCCAGCAGCACAGTGACGGACTTGGGGATGTTGTTCCATGTGATAGTGGGGAAAATTCTGGGGATTGCCCTGAGGACTCCTCAGTGGAGCCACTATTGCCCATCCCCTGTCGGAAATCTCGCTGTGATCTGCTGAGGATACCTGCACCTGCTGCCTCACTGAAATGCCTTTATACAAATGCACACAGCATGGGAAACAAGAAGGAAGAATTAGAGATCTTTGTGCGGTCGCAGGGCCACGATCTCATTGCGATCACAGAGACATGGTGGGACAGCCTGGATGACTGGCACGCTGTCATGGATGGCTATGTGATTTTCAGGAAGGACAGGCTAGGGAGGCGAGGT
Source organism: Porphyrio hochstetteri (assembly GCA_020800305.1). Lineage (NCBI taxonomy): Eukaryota > Metazoa > Chordata > Aves > Gruiformes > Rallidae > Porphyrio > Porphyrio hochstetteri. The sequence goes on along the minus strand of CM036938.1, from coordinate 14,103,616 downwards.
GGAGGAGTTGCTCTTTATGTTAGAGAGCAGCTTGAATGTATTGAGCTCCACCTGGGGAAAGATGACGCATCAGTCGAGTGCTTGTGGGTAAGAATCAAGGGTCACGCTAGTATGAGTGACACTGTTGTGGGTGTGTGCTACAGGCCCCCTGATCAAGAGGAGCGGGCTGATAGTGCTTTCTGTGAGCAGCTAGTAGCCTCGAGATCCCAGGCCCTGGTCCTTATGGGGGACTTCAACTACCCAGATATTTGCTGGGCAAGCAATACGGCCAGTCGTATGCAGTCCAGACAATTTCTGCAGTATGTTGAGGACAATTTCCTGCTACAGATGGTGCAGGAACCTACAAGGCGAGGGCAAGTGCTGGACCTTGTTCTTACTAACAAGGATGGGCTCATCAGGGAGGTGAAGGTCGGGGGCAGCTTAGGACAAAGCGACCACGAAATGATCCACTTCAAGATCCTGAGTGGAAGAAGCAAGCCAAAAAGCAGGATAGCTACCCTGAATTTTGGAAGAGCTAACTTTGATCTCTTCCACAACCTGTTAGGAGCTATCCTGTGGGCTACGCTGTTAGAAGGCAAGGGAGCCTGTGAGAGCTGGCTAGCATTTAAACAGCACTTCTTCCAAGCACAGGATAGGTGCATCCCTTTGAGTAAGAAATCGGGAAAGAGAGGCAGAAGACCTGCATGGATGAGCAGGGAGCTAATGTGTAAACGCAAAGGGAAGCAGAGGGTTTATGAACTATGGAAACTGGGTCTGTGCACCTGGGAGGAGTATAGGGATGTTGTCAGGGCCTGTAGGGACGCGACTAGGAAGGCTAAAGCCCACTTGGAGATGAAACTGGCAAGGGACATAAAGGATAATAAAAAGAGTTTTTTTCAGATACGTGAATACTAAGAGGATGATCAGGGATAATGTAGGTCCCTTGATGAATGAGGCGGGTGTCCTGGTATCAGGTGATGATGAGAAGGTGGAGATACTGAATGCCTTCTTTGCCTCGGTCTTCACTCCAAAGGCCCCTCGGGACCCGTGGATCCTTGATGAAAGTAGGAGTGTTTGGGGAATGAAGAGCTTCCCTCTAGTTGAGGTAGGGGTGGTCCAGGAGCAGCTCAAAGGGATTAATGCACACAAATCCATGGGCCCGGATGGGATACATCCACGTGTGCTGAGGGAGCTGGCGGAAGTGATTGCGGAGCCGCTTGCTATCATCTTCGACAGCACTTGGAGAACAGGAGAAGTACCTGAGGATTGGAGGATAGCCAATATCACTCTGGTCTTCAAAAAGGGCAAGAAGGAGGACCCTAACAATTATAGGCCAGTCAGCCTCACTTCTGTCCCTGGAAAGGTGATGGAACAGCTTGTTCTGGATGCCATTACCAAGCAACTGGAAGAGAAGAAGGTCATGAGGAGTAGTCAGCATGGATTCACCAAGGGGAGATGGAAGGAGAGCAGTGGATGTCATCTACCTTGACTTCAGCAAGGCTTTCGATACTGTCTCCCATGACATCCTGATAGAAAAGCTGAGAGATCATGGGATAGATGAGTGGACAGTGAGGTGGGTTGAGAATTGGCTGTCGGACCGGGCTCAGAGGGTTGTGATCAGTGGAACAGAATCTGAATGGAGGCCTGTGACTAGCGGTGTTCCCCAGGGCTCGGTGTTGGGTCCAGTCCTGTTTAATATCTTCATTGACGACCTTGGTGAGGGAATAGCATCCACCCTCAGCAAGTGCCGATGATACAAAGCTGGGAGGGGTGGCTGACACGCAGGAGCACTGCGCTGCCATCCAGAGAGACCTGGACAGGCTGGAGAGCTGGGCAGGGAGAAACCAGATGAGGTTTAATAAAAGCAAGTGTAAAGTCTTGCACCTGGGGAGGAATAACCGTCTGTATCAGTACAGGCTGGGGGATGACCTGCTGGAGAAGAGCTCTGTGGAGAAGGACCTGGGGGTCCTGGTTCATGACAGGTTGGCTATGAGCCAGCAGTGTGCCCTGGTGGCTAAGAGGGCCAATGGGATCCTGGGGTGCATCAGGAAGAGTGGCCAGCAGGTGGAAGGAGGTGATCCTCCCCCTCTACTCTGCCCTGGTCAGGCCCCACCTGGAGTATTGTGTCCAGTTCTGGGCTCCCTGGTATAAAAGAGACAGGGATCTCCTGGAGAGAGTCCAGAGAAGGACTACGAAGATGATTAAGGGCCTGGAACATCTCCCCTATGAGGAAAGGCTGAGTGAGCTGGGGCTGTTCAGCCTGGGGAAAAGAAGACTGAGGGGAGACCTAATTAATGTTTATAAATATCTTGAGTATGGGATGCAGGGGGAATTGGCCAACCCCTTTTCAGTAGTCTGTGGAGATAGGACAAGGGGCAATGGCTGTAAATTCGAGCACAGGAAGTTCCGCACCAACATGCGGCAGAACTTTCACACAGTGAGGGTGACAGAGCCCTGGGACAGGCTGCCCAGGGAGGTGGTGGAGTCTCCTTCTCTGGAGATATTCAAGACTTGTCTGGACGCCTCTCTATGCAATATGTGCTAGGGAGCTGCTTTGGCAGGGGGGTTGGACCCGATGATCTCTCGAGGTCCCTTCCAACCCCTACAATTCTGTGATTCTGTGATTCTGTGATCTCTCTACAGCCTCCCTTCAGGTAGTTGTAGGTGGTGATAAGGTCTCTCCTCAGCCTCCTCTTCTCTAATCTAAACAGCCCCAGCTCCCTCAGCTGCTTCTCATAGGATTTTCACTCCAGCCCCTTCACCAGCCTGGTTGCCCTTCTCTGGACTCGCTCCAGGACCTCCATGTCCTTCTTCTGGTGAGGAGCCCAGAGCTGGACACAGTACTCGAGGTGCCACCTCACCAATGCCGAGTACAAGGGCACAATCACCTCCCCAGACCTACTGGCCACACTGTTTTTGATACAAGCCAGGATGTCATTGGGTTTCCTGGCCACCTGGGCACACTGCTGACTCATATTCAGTCTGCAGTCAACCAACACCCCCAATGTAACAATGCCTATCTGCTCATACCATAGGAGGCAGGGTAGGAATGATGCATGGGTGTTTCTAAGCCCTGCTTGCACAGGTCAAAACAGAAATATATGATAGAAAAATTAGTCTGTCTTGAACTGACAGACCTGCAAAGCATGTCCGCTCGTGCTTCGTGTTCAAGGTCGTGTCAGCAGGGCACACTGTGGTGTTCTAGTTCTTCCTCTGGAGGTGGTAAATAGTGAAATGGAGTTCAGTGCTGACCAGGAGATCCATTGCCCTTGTCATGCATGTCAGAATTGCATGGTAGACAAAGTATATGAAGGCTGGGGCTGCCCTTCTACCTTATGAAAAGCAGTGTATTTTTAGTTTACAGTGGGTGTTTCCAGAATTAATGTCAGTGCGGAGAAAAGCTTGGCTCTTCAGCTTCTGAATCAAAAGCTTCTGCTCTGTCTGGGTTTTGTACTGGTATTACCCAGTCTTGTCTCCCTAGCAGCATTCTCCACTACACGCTGTTGCACACAAAGGCAACTGCAGTGTATTTCTTGGGATTCTCATTTGAGCTAGCTTTCCAAACACATAATAACAGTTTGCAACTTTAAATTTTTGTCCTTCTTGCTCCCTGGAGCCATGGCAGTGTGGGTCTGAGGAGGCCACATACTAGTCTCCTACCTTAAGAAGAGAGGTGGATGTAGTATCTTGTGGGCCTGCTGACATCCTCAGTCTTATCCTCCATCTGGGTCTATGGAAAATTATTTTCTTTTTTTTTTTTAATACTTGTGAAAGCGATGGATAGATCATGGTCTATATTTTAGATGGTTCAGAGTTACAGTTCCATTTTTGTACCTACTGCTTCACTTCAAGCAGGTATGTAGTGATTTTATATCATTTCAGAACAGCAAAAGGCTTACTTGGTCTTCTGCTGCAGGGTCTTGGGCATGCGCCACAGTAAAGGCACAGTCTCCATTTGGCAACTGCACTAGCCACAAATGAGACTTTGAGGTTACCTCAGATGCAGGTGTTAGTGTTGAAACCAGAAAGGTTTACGTTGAGATGTGTGTACTTTATGTAGCCATGGAAGATACCTTTCGAAGAGGGTCTTCAACCTGACTTGCCAGAAATCACCTGGAATGCATGTTGTGCTGCTCGAAGCCACACAGATGCCAGTGGGTTGCTGAAAGGGTTTCCCATGTTAATGTGCAGGATGGACACAGTGGGGTATTTAACGTTTAGTTATAAAGGCAAAAACAATTTAAAATCTACAGGGTTGACAGTAACAGGAAGGAAAGACTTACATTCATGCAAGATGAATAGGTAAATTGGTTGGACTTTTTTCAGAGGTTGACATTGAAGCATGTGGCTGCAAAGCGTTCACTTTTTTTCCTTGTGTGCTGGTTCATACTAAGCAGCATTTAGGAAACTAAAGGTCATTTCCAAAGAAAATGTACTAAAATTCTTCTTCTCCAGTCAACAAATCAATAATTCATATTAGAGAAAAGGAGATAACTCCACTGTTAGATGAGAGGTTAGAACTGTGGTACCTTAGTCTCTGAAGATAGTACATTGTGAAATACAGAAGAATTTGGCATTTATGATAATGCTTGGCAGAGTTTCTGTAAGTTGTATGAGTGCTCTGTGAAGATCTATGAATTTACTTCAATGAAGCGTGTTTTGGACATATCTTTTGTAGTATACAGCAGTGGAATGTATTAATTGTTCCTCAAAGAGATCACAATTTTTTAATTACTATTTCAATTTACATGTTTTTACATAACATAGCTAAATGGGAAATTAAGCAAATTGGCTTTTCGCTTGCTCTGCTTTTGTACTAATTCCAGAATGTAGGGCGATCTGTAGGATTTCTCTCTGAAGACATGAAGATATGGGAGGTTCTTACTTTTTTTTTTCTCAGGCGCACTGTGGGCTTAATGAGATCTCTGTTGAAAAAGCCTGTCAGCCCAGATGAGGAGAGAAGATGCAGATTCCCTACAAGAGCTGTTAATGCAGCAGCTGGACCTGGTCCCTCCTGCCTAGCTTTTGGCAGGGGCTTCTGCCTGTGCCATTCCCATCCCCAGGCAAGGTGCTCACCCCGGTCCCGCAGGGACAGGAGGTGCACAGAACAGGCACCTGCAAAAAAACCCCACTCCTGCTCAGCACCCCAACATCACTCTGTGTGTCCCTGTCATGCCTTTGAGCATCTCGCAGCCCCTTTCCCAGGAAGCCCTTGTTTTGGGCAGTACTGTGGCATGTAGGTGTAGGGGTGCTATGCACCACGGAGTCATTGCTTGCTGCTTGCTGGCTGCATGATGGTCCTCAGCCTTGTGCACAGGCTTCACCTGCCACTTGCATATTGGATTTACTCTCCTTCAACAAGGAGAGACTAGTATCACAGTGGCTTATAGCTTAACTTCCTTCCTATTGCTTTCACAGCAAAAGGAAAATAGGTGAGGGGAATGCATATTGGTTAATAGGCTAGATGGCTTCTGTAGACTACTTGGGGGATCAAAATGGTCCTTTCCCTGAGGACAACCAGCTCCTAATTCTTGGCTGTTTAGCCAGTCTTCTGCATGAGGTGAGTTGTGCTGGTTTCTATCCTTACAGCAGAAAAGCTCGGTTCAGTCTAGAGTGAGCACGGGTTAATTTAAATAAACAAACAAAGCAAACTAATTAACTGAAAATAATTTATGTAGCATTCTTCAGATGAACACTTCAACTTTCAGTCTATTCATCCATCAAATACCCAACTGCAGCATTCACTGTGTGCTGCTGCATGGTGGTGTTAAAGAGCAGAAGGCTTTCAGATACGCAGCACTGTTCTTGCCCCACCATGTAAGCGTGAGAGGTGTGCATTAAGCCCTGTGCGCTCAAGAAATGTGACCTTTCAAGCACATTCCAGAGAACACAGTAGTGATTGATGCTGTTTCCCATGAGATTTTTTTCCCTTTCTTCAAATTTTTTTAATTCTTCACACACCCTCCCTCTCTGCTCCCTGTGTTCCTGTCTCCCCACTCCCTTTCTTTTATTTATAGCTTTATCTCTGTGGCCTTGCCACGGTTCAGCTGGCAGGCAGGAGCAGCACATCTGAGAGCCAACCCAGCCAGCGGCAGGATGGTACATGGGAGCGTGAGCCATAGGGGGATGATGCAGGGGTGTTGCAGCCCAGACCACCCTGTCCCACAGCCCCCATAGCCCTCAGAGCTGGGACAGGCTGCTGGGCTCTGCTGGCTTCACAGTGTGGCAAAGAAAAGTGATTCCAGGCCGATTTCCCCACAAAAGTGTAACCACCTCCCTGCAAACTATTGTCGTAGGCACAAATATATAGTGTATAGAGGTTTACTCCTAGAAGAGGAGGAAATTCTTTTTTTTCCCTGAGTTTTTGGAACCAGGCTTTGGCATGAAAGAATCATTTATTGCATTTTCACCCTGCCAGTAGCAATACCACGTTTTTTCCATTTTACATTAAAAATAGATTTATTTAAACTCCAGGAGTAGATCTAATCAAACTGTTTATTGTTGATAACGTGCATTGATGACTTCACCTGTTACATTTCTTTTATGGATATGGATGTTACTTTTACAAGCAAACCTGATTTAATGAACAGGGAGCTCTTAATTCACTATGCTTTTGCCTTTTTTTTTTAACTTTTTTAATGTTTTAGGGTTGGGGTTTTTTGTTTTGTTTTATTTTGCTCAAATTGACTGTTTCATTCCTTGAAGTCTGCATGTTCAGAAGAAATTCTGAATTCCCTAGAAACTCCAAGTTGCTGAGAAAAGCAATAAATAAATAAATAACACTAATTTTGGATATCACAGAATTGTAGAGGTTGGAAGGGACCTCAAGAGATCATCAAGTCTAACCCCCTGACAAAGCAGGTTCCCTAGGACAGGTTGCAAAGGTTGGCGTCCAGACAGGTCTTGGACATCTCTAGAGATGGAGATGCCACAACCCCCCTGGGCAGCCTGTCCCAGGGCTCTGTCACCCTCACTGTGAAAAAGTTCTTCCACAGATCGGTGTGGAACTTCCTGTACTCCAACTTACAGCCATTGCCCCTTGTCCTGTCCCCAGAGACCACTGAAAAGGTGTTGGCCAATTCCCCCTGCATCCCATACTTAAGATATTTATAAACATTAATAGGATCCCCTCTCAAGTCTTCTTTTGTCAAGGCTGAACAGTCCCAGGCCACTCAGCCTTTCCTTATAGGGGAGATGCGCCAGGCCCTTCGTCATCTTTGTAGCCCTTCTCTGGACTCTCTCCAGGAGATCCCTGTCTTTTTTATACCAGGGAGCCCAGAACTGGACACAATACTCCAGGTGGGGCCTGACCAGGGCAGAGTTTAGGGAGAGGATCACCTCCTTTGACCTGCTGGCCATGCTTCTTTTGATGCACCCCAGGATCCCATTGGCCCTCTTAGCCACCAGGACCTTAATTTCTTTTCCCTTGGAAGTTTCAGAGAACAGCACAATTAACTACTAACCATCAGTTCCTCTTGTCAATTTATCTCTCTGACTGAAGGAGAGAACTGCCTCCGTGGGAGGAGGATCAAGTGCATTGCCTGCAGAGCTTGGTTAGGCAGGCATTTGCTTGATGTCTTCCCTGTCTGAGCAGGAGCAGATATGGGGCGTGCAACAGAGCGTGATGCCCTTGGCCACTGGCTGCCATGGGTCATTTGGGTGTTGCTGCTGAGATTTTAGGGGGGGTCTTGCCTCAAGTAACTCCCTGTAGGTTCAGTGGAGCCCATGGATACAGAGCAGAGCTGGGGCAGGTCCTCCTGCATGGCAGAGGTTAGGGGTGCAGAGGATACTACTTTTTTTTCCCAGGGTCACCAAAATTTTTCTTTCTCTAGGAAACGTATAATCCCTCTGCAGAGCTCTGGGAAACTCAGCACTGAAAAGATGCTCTTTCTTTAATTTATTTTGTCTTAATCTGGTCGCCACATTCTTCTAGTTCCTAAACTCAGGACCTGGTTGAGAAACAATTGAAAAACTAGATTATGCAGAGACGGTGGCTGATCAAGGTGTGATCCAGAAATAAATTGTGCCTGTTTGGAGTATAGCCTTTTTGGAGGGGTGTTCAACCACAGATTTAACAGTTTCCAGGATACAGTCTATATGGAATCATAGAATTACCTGGATTGGAAGAGACCCTTTAGATCATCAAGTTCAACCACAGCCTAACCCTGTCTAGTCCACCTCTAGACCATGTCCTCAAGCACTTCATCTACATATCTTTTAAATACCTCCAGGGATGGTGTCTCCACCACCTCCCTGGGCAGCCTGTTTCAATAGCTGACAAACTTTTCAATAAAGAAATTCTTCCTGATATCTGACCTAACTCTCCCCTGGTGCAATTTTAAGCCATTCCCTCTCATCGTTTGTTATGTGAGAGAAGAGACCAACCCGACATCTCTGCAACCGCCTTGCACATAGTTGACAGTGTCTCAAATTTCTGTCATCTCCTCCTCCATTTAAAATGAGTGGAGGGAGCTGCATCCAGAGCTGCCTGAAGTGCAAGTGCTGCATTTGACTGTGTTAATGCCAAAATTTCACTGCAAATGTTGGTGAAAGCAGGGACATGAACGAAATTTTAAAACCTGGCCTTGACCTTAAACAATGGCGATGACATGTATTAAAACCGTGACTCTAATCTATTAATAAGCTTTGTACCTTATGCACTTCACTCTGAAACAATATGCTGTTCTCCCAGAAGTTTTCAGAGTGGTTTCCTGCATCCATTGGCTGACTATATGGAGTTACCGTGACTCACACAGTAGAAAGATTGTTGCAAAGCATCAGTTATGGGATGTCTCCATTGCATATTGCACTGTTCAGTGCAGATCTCCCAAAATACCCCCCAAATTACTAAAGAAAAAACTGGCCAGAGGTTTTATTAGGGAAGGTTTGATGTCCTTCTTTCTATTTTAAATTTAAGTTCACTGTCCCTTTTTGCTGCTGTTGCTTTCAAGCAGGAAAGAGAAATACCTGCTGGATGCAGGAATTTCATTGAAAGCAGAAACTGCAACAACAAAATAAGTCAGCACATGCAGAAGGCTTCAGGTACTGTTTTAAAGAGTTGAGTTTTATGGTGTTCAGAAAGTAGCCTTTCTACAGTGCATAGAAAAGGCACTAGTATTCTGATATAATTGCCTGTAAAGCTGCACTTACGCAATTTTTGCAGGCAACGTTTTGCAATAGAGTGTTACAGTGGAGTGCTTCTGCATGTGCTGAAATCTGTGATAATAAGAGATGTATGTCACCACATCTTGAAACCATCTCCTCCACTTCCATGACATGGACTGACCATGTTCCAAAAAACAAAAAAAAAAAAAAAAACCCCAAAGGAAAAAACCAAGACCACGTGCTTCTTGTGAGCTAGGAAGTATATTTCTTTGTTTAAACACCTCTACCTTTCATGTCCCGGGAAAATAAAATGTAAAGACAGACACGTTGCCAACATTTTAAAGAGCTGTTAGAGAAGAGTTGCTAGGCTAGCAATACATTTAGAAACTTCCTGAAGCAGCATGAGATGTATCAGTAAAAGAAACATCTGGAAGTATTTAAGTATTTGGTAGCTCACTTCATGTATGAATCGCTCTTTAATTTAGATGTAGAGGACTTGTATTACATTATTTTCTTCATTTGAGATTGAAGGGCATATGTGGGTATTGCAGTTTGTGCACATGGTGTGAGGGCACCCTCTTTTGTGGCATTTTCAGCTCTGGCTCCAGGACTTGTTTAGCATTCATGAGTGCTCATGAGACAATCAAGGCTCTTTCGTTCTGCACGGGATGCACTGGCAAGGCACTGATTCCACTTGTGTCCTGCTCCTGCAAAGCATTTCTCAATTTCTTGAGGAAAAAAACCCAAAACAAACATTGGCTTAGATGGTGGGTCTGGACTGTGAGGACAAGCTCTCAAATTCTGGTCATAGCAGTTGCCTCTGAACCCCAACAGATAGCTGGGGTAGAGAGTTTGGGTTGGGGCCTGCAACTGCCTCCATTGAGTGAGGTTTTTGGCTCACCGGCCATGCCATGATGCCAGGCAGTGTTACAGAGAGCAGGCCATGACTGTCCCTGAGGGACTACTATGCACTGCTTGGCCCCCTTCTCTGCAG